>CM065808.1:75139093-75764093 GCA_033398695.1 Orobanche coerulescens | reverse complement strand
AAGACACACGTCGAGATTGACCCCCACCTTTCGGTTTTTTCGTTCGAACTACTCTAATGAAAATCTTAATGTCAGAAGCACATCCCTACGAAATCCTGAAGTCGAAAGTTCACGAATACCTATCACAACCTTTCGATTCCATCATTGACTGTCCCAGAGTGAAATCCGTGTGACGAATCGAGGGTGAGTCGGTTCGAGTATACTAATCTCATTAGCATACCTATAACGTGTGCTCCTACTAACCATTAGTGTTCGACAGGCACTCTCCAAGTCAAAGAACACGTAATACAAGTCTTCACATTAACTTAACGCCCAGTTAAGTTTCATCGACTTGCAAACAATTAAGTATTTGAGCCATAAACCTTTCTAGTGTCGATCCCTTATCCAATAACGAGTGGAATGCTTTTCTCTCAAATACATGGACTAGTTTAATATATATATATATATATATATATATATATACGAGTCAAGAATGCCATTAAATAAAGAAACATACAATTGCCTTTAGATAATGAATTACATAATAACAAGTACAATGCCCTCACTCTAACATCCCTTGAGTGGCATTTGAGGGCATATTCCTAACAATCTTTCACTTGCACTCAATGCCATACACTATGGTATCTAATACCCATGTTCTCCAGATGACGCTCCAAGCTAATATGATAAAGTGGCTTGGTCAGTGGATCAGCATACTTCCTCTCAATGTGTTTGGTACTGTTGTGAAACCTCGGCTCCTTGGCCTGCGCTACAGCTCCGTTGTTGTCGCAGAAAAGCGGAATAGGCAGCTCAACACATGTAATCACTTTAAGTTCTCCCAGAAACTTCTTAATCCAGAACCCTTCCTTAAAAGCCTCTGAGGCTGCTTGATACTCATCCTGACTGGTGGAATCAGCAGTCGTTCTTTGCTTTGCGCTATGCCAAGATACTGCTCCTCCACTAAGAGTAAATGTGTAGCCAGAAGTTGACATCGAATCGTCTTTATGTCCTTGGAAGTTTGTATCAGTGAAGCCCATCACATTAAGTTCTCCACCGCCATACATAAGAACAAGATCTCTAGTCCTTCTCAAGTACTTGAGAATGTTCTTTACAGCAGTCCAATGTTCCCTACCTGGGTTTGCCTGAAACCTACTCACCACACTCACAGCATTCACAATGTCAGGTTTCGTATACAACATTGCATACATAAGGCTACCCATGGCCGAAGCATATGGTATATTACTCATTTCCTTTCGTTGTTCCTCACTTTGAGGACATTATCGAGGAGAGTTTTATTCCATGTCGCATCGGTAGGAACCCTCTATTAGAATCATCCATCTTAAATCACTTTAAGATTTTATCTATATAGAGGGCTTGGGAAAGACCTATCATTCTCTTCGCTCTATCTCGGTAGAGCCGAATTCCAAGAATATATGTGGCTTCTCCCAAGTATTTCATGGAGAAACTACTCGAAAGCCAAGCTTTCACAGAACTGAGTATTTCCACATCATTTCCTATTAGTAGAATGTCATCTACATCTATGCTTTGGGGCCCCTCGAAAGCTTGCTTCTTTTATCCGCCTCATTCCCCATACGCGGACTCTTCGGAAAACTAAAGGCTCTGTACTAAGAATGCGATCTTGCTCCCACTAACCCTCTTGTATACACAAGGTTCCTCTTCATTTTGGACTCTTTGACTGCCTCGTCAAAATGAAGGTTCCAACTTCGCGAAGCTTGCTTCAGTCCATAAATGGAACACTGAAGCTTGCACACTTATGAATATCGACCTTGGATATAAAGCCTTTAGGCTGTTTCATATAGATTTTCTCCTCGAGGAATCCATTAAGGAAAGTCGTCTTTACGTCTATATGCCATATCTCATAATCGTGGTAGGCAGCTATAGCAAGCATCATGTGAATAGACTTGATCATAGCTACGGGCGAGCAGGTATCGTGGTAATCGATCCCTTCTTTTTGGGTGTAAACCTTTGCCACAAGCCTGGCTTTATAGGTGTCAACCTTGCCATCCCCATCAGCTTTTCTCTTGTAGATCCACTTGTTCCCAATGGGCACTATGTCCTCGGGGCGGTCTACTAGAGTCCACACCTGATTGGCATGCATCGAGTCTATCTCAGCTTCCATAACTTCTCACCATTTCGCGGAGTCCACATCCACCATCACTTGTGTTAGGAGTATGCCCTCGAATGCCACTCAGAGGATGTTGAGTGAGGGCATACTTGTAATTATGTAAACTATTGGTATAAGGCAATGAATGTTTCTTTATTTACTGGTAGTTACTGGCATTCCTAACTCGTAAATATACATATAGAAACTAGTCCGTGTATTTGAGAGCAAAACATTCCACTCCTTATTGGATAAGGGGTCGGCACTGGAAAGCTTTATAGCTTAAATACTTAAACGTTCGCAAGTCGATGAAACTTGACTGGGTGTTAAGTTTATGTGAAGACTTGTATGACGTGTTCTTTGACATGTAGAGTGCCTGTCGAACACTAATGGATAGTGGGAGCACAAGTTATAGGTATGCTAATTGAATTAGTATACTCGAACTGACTCACCCTCGATTCGTCACACGGATTTCACTCCGGGACAGTCAATGACGGAATCAAAAGGTTGTGATAGGTATTTATGAACCTTTGACTTGAGGATTTAGTAGGGATGTGCTTGTGACGTCAATATTTTCATTAGAATAGTTTGACCCTGTAAACCAGAAGGCGGGGGTCAACCTTGATGTGCATCTTGACGGGCAAGTAGCAGGTCCTACTGAATACCAAGATAGAATTCTTTCTCCCGTTAGTGAGCGGGTTATATGTCCTATGCGGTTATTGGCAGATGAGATCATAAGTCTTTGGCCA
The DNA here is from genome assembly GCA_033398695.1 of Orobanche coerulescens. Taxonomy (NCBI): domain Eukaryota; kingdom Viridiplantae; phylum Streptophyta; class Magnoliopsida; order Lamiales; family Orobanchaceae; genus Orobanche; species Orobanche coerulescens. The sequence continues at coordinate 75,761,243 of CM065808.1, read as the reverse complement.
AAGCATTGGAGCTAGTTGTATTGGATACACGAGAGCTCGATGATCTCGATTTGCATTAATGCATGCATAGAGTCAAGGATAGATAAGGTTTGACTGACCGTGACCCTATAACTTGATCGGGACATTTGAAAGAAGGGTTTATACGTATACTGGTATTCACGACAGAATGGTTCTTGAATGATCCCAATCATTCGTTCTCAGTTGGGGTACGGTGTAGGCCGCCAGGCTAGCTAGGTGGTGCTACTACTCTTTGGTTCCTCCCATTGCTGACTTAGATGGACCTACAGAGTCGCGTAATAGGATTGACGACGGAGTGAATCAAGCTAATTCTCTCATTATGAATATCAGATATTGGATATCTAAATTTGGGACATTGGATGTTTAAATTGATTTATTGGATAAATTGATTTACGGCCTAATGAAATAAATAAATTACTGGGTGATTAATTTAATTCATGAATATAATTATTTCTTGGAGAAATTAATTATATTATTTTATATTTGATATGTTTAATTAATTGGATTAATTAATCGATATAAATACATCGAAACGGAATCGAAGTTTATCTGTTTGGACACTCGGGAGTCCGAAACGAACTAAACTCGTCCGTTTCATCCTGATGGCCGCCGCCCCCTAATATACATGTGTATGTATTGACTTGTCCAAATCATGATGTTTGGAATATCATGTGTTGAGGGGACAAGTATCATACACATTATATGGTGGGGTTAGATTCTCATTGTATGAGTTGTATTATTGTGAGTTGAAAATGCATAAGAAGAGGACTTTGATCTCTCATTCTCATACATTATTCCTTACATGAGTTGTAGTGAGAGAAAGTGAGAAAAGAGTTCTTCTGCATAGTCATCTTCTTCATCAACTTAGTTCTTGATTGATCTTAGAGAAGCATCAAGAAATATTGAGAGATCAAACATTAAAACACTTGGAGTGTTACAATCAAAAGCTTCATCACTTGATTCTAGCTGTAACCTTAGAGGTTAATTGGGTGTCGTCATTCCAGTCGTTTTTCCGGCGTGTGGCAAGTAGAGACGCGGTGCTTTCGGCGTTGGATCATTCAAGGGATTAGATCGGATTGGATTCGTAGAGATCAAGCAAAGCTTGGGGAATAGCTCAATATAAGGTTACAACTCTTGCTTTTCGTTTATATACTCGTATATACGTAGCTCGATCGATCCTCGTAGGGATTTATATCGAATTAATTTTTGTTTACCACTTCCACTGGGCCTTCGTTTTAGGCACCGAATCCCAACAGTGGTATCGGAGCGTAGGTCTTGCGATTGTATATATGATATTGGTATTTGGAATGCTCGATTAGATGGTGAATGATTTGGAATCATTTTAGTCATTATCGTGGTATATGTTTTTTTCGTTCATTATAGTTGTATTTTTCGTAAGTTTATGTCTAAATATAAATCTTCTATTTCCTGGAAATATGATTTATATTGATGATATGAATGTTGGAAAATATAGATATTGGATATCCGGTCGAAAAACTAGCCCCGAATTGCCGTTGGACGGTCCAGGGGTGGTCCGGAAGCAGGGGGCCGTGGCCTGTACATTGCGGCCCGGCTAGGAAGGAGGCATCGTGGGCCGTGGCCGGTGGCTGCGGCCAACTGCAGCCCAATGGTGTTTTTCGGGCGCGGTTCAGCCCTTTTCGGACCCGTTTCGGGCTTGTTTTCTTCATGTATTCCTAAAATTGATTTTCCATATTTTAAATTAGATTCAATATGATTAAAATGATATATGGTATTTCATTTTATAAGGGAAAATTGATTGAATGGAATACTTGTGATCGACCAAATTATTTGAACGTTTTTCATATTACCAGTTGTGTGAATCGATTGGATCAATTCGGATTGTTGATTGGATTAATGTATCTCTACGCTTTCCATTTATATAGTATTTATTGGATGAATGATTTTGAATGGGGATGTGGTTCATGGACTTAGTTTTTGAATCGTTCGTTTTATTCGATTGGGTTGTAAAAGCCGTTTTGAGCCTATTTATTTTACTAAAAATATTTGTATCTAGGATGCAATTTTCAATGTAAAATTTATATGTAATGACGAAGACCGAAGGAAGATCCGTTTCGAGAAGACGAAGATTCAAGACGAAGACTTGTAATTAGATTACAGAGTTTTTATTTTCTAGGAATGGTCCATGAACCACATGTTGGTAGCAACTAGGTTGTGAATGGTTTTTTCATATTGTATGAATCCCACAAACGCGGTAAAATGATTAATGTGCAAAGTGTAACATTAATCGCGAAAATTCTCCCACAATAAATTATTAAATTTATAGGGTTTCAAGGTTTTCCTTCCCTCCATCGAGCTTTCGGGAAATTGAAATCCAAACCGGATGTGCTATGCTTCAGAGTTATCGGGGTAGTCATTCGGGGAGGACGGATAAATTACCGGGAGCGCATTGGATGACTTCGGTTGGAGCAAATTTTATCCCTAGAAACCTGATAGGTTGCCGGATAAGATTCAATTGTGAAACTGATTTGCGTCGATGGTATAAACTTAACTTGTTCACGAACCATAGAAACCGTATAGGTTGAGGGGAGTGAACAAGGGGAAAAAGAAGATCGAATCATCCATTAGATGGGTTGGTGTTGGACACCAATTTATGAAAATTAATAGACTAGAAACCTGTTCGGTTGCCCTCTATTAAGATTTATAAAGAGCTCGATCACCACTATGAAGTAGAGCGACGATACTTCCGGATTTCACATGGGAGTGTGTTATTCCTATAAAAATAGTGGGAGCTGGGTAACAAGAATAGAAAAGACCTTAATTCTATACTCAGAACATAATTGAATGAGTCACTAATTAATCTGTTACACTTAATGCAGACATAACTCTCAATATGACAATGAATCCACTCGCAATTCTACTCGAGAAGAACACCCTGATTGGACCTAACTTTGTGGACTGGCTCTGCAATCTGATGATAGTCCTCAGTATAGAGGCACTGGGATACGTCTTGGAGACGGACATTCCAGCGCCTCTTGTGCGGACCAGAGCCAATCAGGAAGAGATCGAAAACCACAAAAAATGGGTTAAGGATGACATAAAAGTCCGTGCATACATGATGGCTTCTATGTCTAATGAGCTTCAGAGAGCTCATGAGAAAATGACTTCTACTAGGCAGATTCTATCTCACTTAACCGAGCTTTATGGTGAGCATAGCAGAACTACTAGATATGAGATATCCAAGCAACTGTTCGGTGCAAGGATGAAGGAAGGTGAGAAGGTTGGGGAACACATCCTTAAAATGATATCCATGATCGAGAGATTGGAGGCTCTTGATTTTAAAATAGATACTTCTCTCCAAACTGACCTTATCCTACTGTCTCTCCCTGATTCCTTCTCATAGTTTGTTATAAACTTCAACTGCAATGAGATTGCATGTAATTTAGCTGGGCAAATGAACAAACTTGTGACCACTCAGTCTCAAATGAAGACTCCGCAAATGAAGGAGTCTGCTCTTGTGATTTCTTCTGGACCTCGGAGGTCTAAGAATAAGAAGAAAAAGACCAAGAAGCAGACTGGACCACAAGTTAAGGACCTAAGGCCCCGATGGTTCCGAAGAACAATAAGAAGAAGGATACTTGTCTCAAGTGCGGCGAGCTGGGCCACTGGGCTAGATACTATCCGATTCTTCATGGCGCTTCAGGTACAGAACTTTTAGTTTTGGAAACAAATTGTTCTGCTACTGTATTTTCTACTTCTTGGATACTGGATTCTGGTGCTAGTTCTCATATTTGTACCGTGAATCAGGATCTGGAACAAAGTAGGAAGCTTGGAGCTAGAGAAGTTATGATCACAGTCGAAAGTGGGCATAGTGTCGAGGCGACCGACATAGGATCACTTCTTTTGGGTTTAGAATCCGGCTTTGTTTTGACTTTAGATGATGTACTTGTTTTGCCCAAGGGGCACAAAAACATTGTATCCATTCCGGTGATGGACCGAAAAGGCTTTTCATTTTTCATTGGTGATGGTTCCTGCAAAATTTATTTCAGAAATAAACTAGTGGGTACTGCTACATTGTTAAATGGATTGTATCATCTAAATCTCAGCAACAAAGTAGTTGTGAATACTATGACTAGAAAACATAGTAGGGATGAAACCAATCAAGTTTTGAAATGAGATCTTAGACTTGGTCATGTTGGTTAGACCAAGGTTTACAAAATTGAAAAAGATGGACTTATGGGTCCATTGGGATCGGATCCCTTTCCTACTTGTGAATCTTGCCTTAAAGGCAAAATGACTAAGTCCCCCTTCACAGGGACTTTTGAAAGAGCCGCTGATAAACTGGGATTAATCCATAATGATGTTTGTGGTGCTTTGGAAGCAGCACGTGATGAATATCAATATTTTATTACGTTTACAGATGATCATACTAGGAATGATTATGTATACTTAATGAAGCATAAATCCGAGGCTTTTGAGAAATTTCAGGAATTCAAGGCCCTAGTCGAGAAACAAACTAGTAATCATATCAAAGCACTTCGGTCGGACCGAGGTGGTGAGTATATGAGTACGGAGTTTGACGAGTTCCTTAAGGAACAAGGAATAGTTTCACAACTAACACCTCCAGGTACTCCTCAGTTAAATGGTGTGTCAGAAAGAAGGAACCAGACCTTGTTGAACATGGTCCGTTCCATGCTGGGCTATACTGACTTACCAGTTTACCTGTGGGGGTATGCACTCCTGACTGCCGCTTACATATTGAACAGATGTCCATCCAAATCCGTTCCTAAAACTCCACATGAGATGTGGGAGGGCAGGAAACCAAGTCTTAATCATATTAGGATTTGGGGATGTCCCGCCTATGTCAAGAAGACTAAGGTGGAGAAGTTGGAAGCTAGGTCCGCGAAGGGACGTTTCATTGGATTCCCGTATGGGACGACGGGTTATCTATTCTACATGCCCGAAGATCGAAATATTGTTGTTGCTTTACAAGCACACTTCCTGGAAGATGAGTTCATCCAGGAAGGCGGAGCAGGTAGAAGTATTTCTTTGGAAAAATACAATGAAACTCCTAAGGAGACACCTGTGCAAGAAATTGGAACCGAACCTTCTGAAACACAAGTACAACCACCTCGTAGGTCTAGTAGGGTGTCTCATTTACCTGAGAGGTATGGGCTTGTGCACTTGGAGGAGCTGGGTCTCCATGAGGTTCCAAGTGATAGCCAAGAGACCGACCCGACGACCTATGACCAAGCGATGGTGGATGTAGACTCCGCAAAATGGCGTGAAGCTATGGAAGCTGAGATAGAATCGATGCATGTCAATCAGGTCTGGACTCTGGTAGACCGCCCTAAGGGCATAGTGCCTATTGGGAATAAGTGGATATACAAGAGAAAGACTGATGGTGATGGCAAGGTTGACGCCTATAAGGCCAGGCTTGTGGCAAAGGGTTATACCCTAAAAGAAGGGATAGATTACCACGATACCTTCTCGCCTGTTTCCATTATCAAGTCTATTCGCATGATGCTTGCTATAGCTGCCTACCACGATTATGAGATATGACAAATGGACGTAAAGACGTCTTTCCTTAATGGATTCCTCGAGGAGGAAATCTATATGGAGCAGCCTAAAGGCTTTGTGTCCGAAGTCGATATTCAAAAAGTGTGCAAGCTTCAGTGTTCCATTTATGGACTGAACCAAGCGTCGCATAGTTGGAACCTTCGTTTTGACGAGGCAGTCAAAGAGTTTGACTTCGTGCAAAATGAAGAGGAACCTTGTGTATAAAAGAGGGTTAGTGGGAGCAAGATCACATTCTTAGTACTATATGTAGATGACATTCTACTAATAGGAAATGATGTGGGAATGCTCAGTTCTGTGAAAGCTTGGCTTTCGAGTAATTTCTCCATGAAAGACTTGGGAGAAGCTACCTATATTCTTGGTATTCGACTCTACCGGGATAGAGCGAAGAGAACAATAGGTCTTTCCCAAGCCCTCTATATAGATAAAATCTTAAAGCGATTTAAGATGGATGATTCTAAAAGAGGGTTCCTACCGATGCGACATGGAATAAAACTCTCCTCGATAATGTGTCCTCAAAGTGAGGAACAACGAAAGGTAATGAGTAATATACCATATGCTTCGTCCGTGGGTAGCCTTATGTATGCAATGTTGTGTACGAAACCTGACATTGTGCATGCTGTGAGTGTGGTGAGTAGGTTTCAGGAAAACCCAGGTAGGGAACATTGGACTGCTGTAAAGAACGTTCTCAAGTACTTGAGAAGGACTAGAGATCTTGTTCTTATGTATGGCAGTGGAGAACTTAATGTGATGGGCTTCACTGATACAAACTTCAAAGGACAGAAAGACGATTCGATGTCAACTTCTGGATACATATTTACTCTTAATGAGGAGAAGTATCTTGGCGTAGCGCCAAGCAAAGCGCGACTGCTGATTCCACCTGTTAGGCTGAGTATCAAGCAGCCTCGGAGGCTTCCAAGGAAGGGTTTTGGATTAAGAAGTTTCTGGGAGAACTTCAAGTGATACCATGTGCTGAGCTGCCTGTTCCACTGTACTGCGACAACAACGGAGCTGTAGTGCAGGCCAAGGAGCCGAGGTTTCACAATAGTACCAAATATATTGAGAGGAAGTATCATCTCGCAAAGGATACATTGTGCTGCATAGAGAAGACTCAGCCGACAACGTCGCTGATCCACTGACCAAGCCACTTTCTCAGACTTGCTTGGAGCGTCATCTGGAGAATATGGGTATTAGATACCATAGTGTGTGGCATTGAGTGCAAGTGGGAGATTCTTAGGAGTATGCCCTCGAATGCCACTCAGAGGATGTTGAGTGAGGGCATTGTACTTGTAATTATGTAAACTATTGGTATAAGGCAATGAATGTTTCTTTATTTACTGGTAGTTACTGGCATTCCTAACTCGTAAATATATATATAGAAACTAGTCCGTGTATTTGAGAGCAAAACATTCCACTCCTTATTGGATAATGGGTCGGCACTGGAAATATTTATAGCTCAAATTCTTAAACGTTCGCAAGTCGATGAAACTTGACTAGGCGTTAAGTTTATGTGAAGACTTGTATGACATGTTCTTTGACATGTAGAGTGCCTATCGAACACAAATGGTTAGTAGGACCACACGTTATAGGTGTAATACCCGAGATTTCTGATGTGTATTTGAACCTTGTGATATTGTATTTGTTGCATTTTGATCTGAGTATTATTCTCCGTATTTCATGATCTGGTGTTGTTGAGCACATGATTGCATGAATATGTTATAAGTGGTGATTTTGCACATGTAGTGCACGCTAACGACTTAGCGTAGCGTACGCTAAGTTGGGTTCGTAGCGCACGCTATGTATGAACCTTAGCGCACGCTATACGTAGTCAGCATGATTAAGACAGGGTGGTAGGTCTGATCATGTCGGGATGAACCTGGATGGTTTTCGGGAAAAGCCAAGTCAACGCGGTAGCACACGCTACTGATATGAGGATAGCGCGTGCTAAGTGCTGAGTACAGTGAAGTCAGTAAGCTTCGTATGACCGTTAGCGCACGCTATGGATAGGGACTAGCGCGCGCTAATAACCCTTTTCTATAAATAAGACAGCATCCTTTTTCATATTTTCAGCCTTTTAACTTCCCACATCCGAATTCTTGGACTTGGAGAGTCACTCTCTTCATCCTAAACCCTTCATATCATCATCCTAGCACGAGTTGGAAGATTGTAGATCATTGGAGATTGGTGTTCAAGCCCTCGGTGTTAGATTTCTTCAAGTTCCTTCGTGTTCTTCGCTACTTTGAGGTAGGTGATTCTTCACCAATATTAGTAGTTTTCTGAAGGATGTTTTGATCATGACTTGGGATTATCTAGTTAGTTAAATTCGTAAGTAGTCGAACATCATGAGTTAAAAGGATATTTTCGATGTTTCATTACTTATTCATCGTATAATCCATTGAACCTTTTAGTATTTGAACTCCTAGCATATTCTTGAAGCTTCAAACCGATTGTGACCAGTATATGGAGATTATCAAAGTTCTTATGTCTTTACATAATGGAATCATTCGTTTTGGGACATAGAATGAATGGAACTTAGGATACTTTCTTGAAGATCAAGATAAATTATGGTGTTGTGATGATTATACGTATCCTTGTATCTCGTAGTCATTTAATCTGTAAGGATCTTTCACAAACCGTATGAGCATGATATGCACAGAGATGACATGTATTAACACTGAAGATTTCATGAGTTTTATCACCATTAGATCAAGTTTTCTGCCTAGTAGTAAACTGCCATGCATGGTTAGCGCACGCTAAGATATATATATTAACGTGTGCCATCGGGAATGATTTAACGTACGCTACGTTCGGTACGTAACGTACGTTATGACATCAGTCGAGTTAGTAGGCTGATCAGAGAGAACTGTTAGTACGTAGCTAGCGTACGTTAGACTTGGTCAGTTGCATACGTTAACAGGCAGACTTAGCGCACGTTACGTAGAGTACGTAGCGTACGCTAAGTAGTTCAGGCAGATTACATTTTTAGAGCTTTCGGACGTAGACTGTATTGATAGGCATTCGTACGACTTGAGATGAATTATATATCATTTCTTTTGCTAAGGTTCGAGCTTGCTACGTTGATCGAAGGAGGGGGCCTTCGACTGTGTTGAGATCATTGGAGTATTTAGTTCTTGCTATCTTCTAGGAAAGTATCGTAATTTGTGAATATTGGTATTTTGAGCATACATGTGGTTTATTCATGTTGTTGAACATGGGATTTATTTCGTTTAATTGTCATGATATTCGTTATCTAGTGTTTGTATGTTTATGTTGATGGACATAGCAATTTTGCATATATGTATGCATGAGTTGTGTTTGTGTATGTTGTACGATCTATGCTGAGGGCGCTGGATCGGATGTCCACCCTGTGTTGGTCCGACGGGATCATCTTGGGATCTAGGCTGAGGACGCTGGATCATTGGACGGGTTTTTCCACCTCGTGTTGGTCCGTCGGGATCATCTTGGGATCTATGCTGAGGGTGCTGGATCATTGGAATACCCATGCTGTGTTAATGGAATCTTGTGGATTCGCATTGTCGGATTCTAGTAGCGGAAGTCCGTGTGGTGTATCTTGTTATGTATTGTTGACGCATATTCGATTTGGTTAATATGATACTTGTACTAGCATCGTTTTGCTAACCCCTTCGGGGATGGACATTTGTTTTGATGTTCAGGTAGCCGAGGAGCAGGGAAACAGCCACAGTACCGACGTGACGACGAAGGGGCTCAGTGATGTTTATTGTTTTTGCGATTTGTCTTCTTGATTCATTTTCAGTACTCGAGTACGCATGTCTTATTAATATCATTTCGATATGGTTGTATTAATTAACTCGTTGGATCAGTTGGAACCGGTTTTGTAATTTGAATTTCTGTGGTATTGTTGGATTATATTCACATTTCTTTTAATTAGCCTTGTAAATCCTTACTTAAAGGGTTTACGGCGCTGTAATTATTCCGAATATCTCGGGGTGTTACATAATATGGTATCGGAGCTAAGATTCATGGATATCTTGGCAGTCGGGTTTTAGTTGGGTCTGTTTATGTTATTTGAGTTACGGGTCATTCGTAACATCACTGTTCAGCCAAAGTCGTCATGAGGACCGTGGTTGTAAGTCTCATAATCTCTTATACTACCGTTTTACTTGATTTCTGTTTTGTGAGTATTTGACAGGCTTTATTTTGAAAATTTTGTCCTAGATATTGAGAAATTGTGTTTACATTATGTTGAGAGGAGGACGTGGACGCGGACGCGGTCGTGGACGCGGACGCGGTCGTGGACGCGGACGTGGTAACATGAGACAGGAGGATTCCGCAACTACCCCAAAATTATCGCCTAGTCAAACCGATTCCCATTCTGGAGGACAACAGGGATCAGTGAATGACGACGCGAATCCTAACATGCCAGGAGTGCTTCAACAGGTGGTGGCTCAGATAAACCAGTTCGCTCAGGTAGTTGACCGCATGCAGACGGCGATGGGACAGCAGCACCACGAGGATAACCGGGGAGATAGATGGCTTGCTGAGGTGGTCAAATTGCACCCGCCAAAATTTGACGGATTTGCTGAGGCACTTACTTGGGATCATTGGCTAAAGGAGTTAGAGAAGATATTCGCGGGTATTAACTGTCCCGAGGGCCGGAAAGTTCCTATTGCCCAGTATTTTCTGACTGGGGAGGCTTTTGACTGGTGGGAAGCTATTCGACCCGAGAATCATAATGCTGATTGGACGGAATTCAAACTAATGATGGAAGCACAGTATTGTCCTCGTCCAGTTAGAGAGGCAAAAATCCGAGAGTTTTTCTCACCACAGAGTTCGGAAGCATCTGTGACAGATATAATCAAGACTTTTAATCATCAGCTGACTTGTGTGCGACACTTGGTCAGAACGCAGGCAGAAAAGATTTTTCATTTCGATATGCAGATGAAGCCGGAGATTCAGCAGTACATGTCCGGATTCGAGTGTACTACGTTGCGACAGTATCAAGACAAAGCGCGGGCCTACGACATGAAAGAGGCGGCGGTGGATAAATCGATGGAGGCAAAGAAGCAGAAAGTGACCGGCAACTTCTCAGAAAACAAGAGTGGTGGGACCCGCAAGGGCCAGTCTTCCTTTTATTCATCTAGGAAACCTCCACATCCTTCTCGAGGTGGAAAGAAGTTCCGGACAACATCAGTAGATTCGGACGCATCAAAGAAGTGCTATAATTGTGGTCGAGCAGGGCATATTAGACGTGATTGCCCCGCATCTTCTGTGACTTGTTTCGATTGTGGGCAAGAGGGGCACCGTGCGGCTTTCTGTGGAGTGGCGACCAGATCGTTTGGTACTCGCACTCCAGCGCCAGTTCCGAAAGAGATAAGTGTGAACCAGACGCAGCAGAGTGGATTTCAGCACCAGAATGTTGGGAAGAGAGAAACATCCAGTGCTGGGTCCGTTCCTCCGCGCCTGTACGAGATGAGGAAATCTGATGATCAGAACACTGCTGTTGCATCAGGTACGATTCAGATCCTTTTGCAACCAGTTAGTGTCTTATTCGATTCCGGAGTTACACATTCTTTGATATCCTTGAACTGTGTTAATCGTTTGGAAATCTCGTGTTTATTTGATTGTGAACCATATGTTGTGGGTTTGCCGAGCGGAGAGAGAATTGTGGGAACCCTAGAAACTAGAGATTTTCCAGTGTCTATAGGAGGGAGAGATTGGCCATCGAATCTTATTGTAGTTGACATTCATGGTGACGATTTAATTCTCGGAGATGATTGGCTTAACCGTTATGGAGCTATTCTAAATTACCGAAAGAGAGTCATTTCTATCATTGCTGATGATGGATTTGAACACTTATTCAGAGGGTGGAGACCGGGAAGCTCGGGAAAATTGATCAAAGCAATGAAAGCTGTGAAATTACTGAAGCAGGTATGTCATGGACTTTGGTGCTATGCCATGAGGAAAGAAGAAGGGGTAGAGCTCTCGTCTATTCTAGTTGTGAATGAATTCTCAGATGTATTCCCTGACGAACTACCTGGGTTACCTCTGCAGAGAGAAGTGGAGTTCACTATCGAATTAGAACCTGAAGCCGCTCCTATTTCCAGAGCACCATACCGCATGGCGCCAACCGAGATGTATGAACTAAAGAAGCAACTGGAGGAATTATTGCAGAAGGGTTACATTCAACCTAGCGTTTCTCCTTGGGGAGCACCCGTTCTCTTTGTCCGAAAGAAAGATGGATCCCTCCGATTATGTATTGATTACCGGGAGCTAAACAAGGTGACGATCAAGAACATGTATCATATACCTCGGATCGACGACTTGTTTGATCAACTGCAAGGGGCAAGGGTATTCTCGAAGATTGACTTGCGATCAGGATATCATCAGTTGAGAATTAAGGAATTGGATATACCGAAATCTGCTTTCAGATCCCGGTACGGGCACTATGAATTCGTGGTGATACTATTCGGATTTACCAATGCTCCTTCGGTATTTATGCAATTGATGAATCGGGTATTCTTAGAATACCTAGATAAGTTTGTAGTCGTTTTTATTGATGACATCTTGATCTATTCGAAAGACACAGAGGAGCATGTCGAGCATTTGCGTGTGGTTTTGAGCACCTTGAGGAAGGAACAGCTTTATGTGAAGCTTTCCAAATGCGAGTTCTGCCTTAGGGATGTAACTTTCCTTGGGCATGTGATATCAGCTGACGGAGTTCAGGTAGACCCGAAGAAAGTCGAAGCAATCTTGGAATGGGAAGCTCCTAATAACGTGAAAGAAGTCCGAAGCTTCTTAGGACTTGCTGGATATTATCGCCGTTTTGTAGAGGGATTTTCCAAAATTGCTCGTCCGCTCACTCAGCTGTTACAGAAAACTCTAAAGTTCACATGTGATGAGAAATGCCAGGATGGTTTTGATGAACTTAAGAAGAGACTGACGACAGCACCTATATTAGCATTACCAGATGGAACTGATGGATTCATGGTATACATCGATGCTTCAAATCAGGGTCTGTGATGTGTATTGATGCAAAAGGATAAGGTGATTGCCTATGCTTCCCGACAGTTAAAACCATACGAAGTTAATTACCCGACTCATGATATGGAGTTAGAAGATGTGGTCTTTGCCTTGAAAATTTGGCGACATTATTTATACGGCACTCATTGTCAGATCTTTACAGATCATAAAAGCCTCAAGTACATTTTTAGTCAGAAAGAATTAAACATGAGGTAGAGAAGGTGGCTAGAATTGATCAAGGATTACGACTTGGAAATTCTCTATCATCCGGGTAAAGCAAACGTAGTAGCTGATGCATTGAGCCGTAAACCTGTTTCTCTTCAAGTGTTGAAAGCACTTACGTCCCAAACCAGCATTCAACGAGAACTGATCCACGAAGGGATTGAAGTATGGTCACCAGGAATCTAAGGGCAACTATATGTGATGGAACTGACTTCGTCACTAGTCGAAGAAATCAAATCTAAGCAGTTGAACGATTCTCTGATCCTACGGTTATGTGACGAAGTAAAGAAAGGAAAGGCCCCAGGATTCGTGATACAAGATGATGGAATTCTGAGGTTTCAGAGTCGACTTTGCGTTCCCGATGATGATGATTTGAGACGGACAATTCTGAAGGAAGCTCACAGCGCGCCCTATTCTATTCACCCGGGCAGCAGTAAGATGTATAAAGATCTAAAACAAAACTTCTGGTGGGGGAATATGAAGAAGGATGTATCAGAGTACGTTTCGAAGTGTTTGACTTGTCAGCATGTTAAGATTGAACATCAGCGACCTGCCGGAATGTTAAAGCCGCTTCCGATCCCTGAGTGGAAGTGGGAGGATATCTCGATGGATTTCATCACCTGTATGCCAAGGACTAAGATGGGAATGAACATGATTTGCGTTATAGTTGATCGACTAACCAAGTCGGCTCATTTCTAAGGAATTAAGGACACATGGGGACCCGAGAAATTGGCACGAGTATTTATTGCAGAGATAGACAGATTGCATGGGACGCCGAAGACCAGTATTTCAGATCGAGATGGTCGCTTCGTGTCGCACTTCTGGAAGGCAGTTCACAGGGCTTTGGGGACCGAGCTAAACTTTATCACGGCTTATCATCCCCAAACGGACGGTCAGTCCGAAAGGACTATACAAACTGTAGAAGACATGCTTAGAGCTTGTGCTTTGGATTGGTCAACTGATTGGGAAGTTCATTTGCCCTTGATTGAATTCACCTACAACAATAGTTGGCATACTTCTATTAGGATGGCACCATTTGAAGCTTTGTACGGGAGAAGATGCCGATCACCCCTGTGCTGGGATGATTCTTCGGACTTGATCGGGACCGAACCGGAATTGATAGTTCAGACTCAAGAGAAGATAGTTTTGATTCGGGAAAGACTGTTGACTGCCCAGAGTCGATAGAAGTCTTATGCAGATATGCGTCATCGCCCTCTAGAGTTCGACATTGGGGACCACGTACTATTAAAGGTGTCCCCTAAACGAGGAATTTTCCATTTTGGGAGGAAAGGTAAGCTAAGTCCGAGATATATCGGACCATTTGAGATCCTCGAGAGATTTGGGGATTTAGCATACAGGTTGGCCTTACCCCTATTGCTGAGTCACGTTCACAATGTGTTTCACGTATCCCAATTGCGGAAGTATGTACCGGATCCCAGTCATATCATTGAGTTCGATGAGATCGAGATAGCTAATGACGGCAACTTCGAAGAGAGACCAATCAAGATACTTGAGAGTCGGATCAAACAATTGAGGAATAAACCAATACCCTTGGTTAAAGTACAATGGTCACGACACGGAGTTGAAGAGGCCACTTGGGAAATGGAGGACAACATGAAGACTAGGTATCCGGAGTTGTTTTCATCTTAAGTTTCGGGACGAAACTTCTTTTTAGGGAGAGAGGATGTAATACCCGAGATTTCTGATGTGTAATTGAACCTTGTGATATTGTATTTGTTGCATTTTGATATGAGTATTATTCTCCGTATTTCATGATCCGGTGTTGTTGAGCGCATGATTGCATGAATATGTTATAAGTGGTGATTTTGCACATGTAGCGAACGCTAACGACTTAGCGTAGCGTACGCTAAGTTGGGTTCGTAGCGCACGCTATGTATGAACCTTAGCGCACGCTATACGTAGTCAGCATGATTAAGACAGGGTGGTAGGTGAGATCAGCCGTGGATCTTGGTCTGATCATGTCGGGATGAACCTGGATGGCTTTCGGGAAAAGCCAAGTCAACGCGGTAGCGCACGCTACTGATATGAGGATAGCGCGCGCTAAATGCTGAGTACAGTGAAGTCAGTAAGCTTCGTATGACCGTTAGCGCACGCTATGGATAGGGACTAGCGCGCGCTAATAACCCTTTTCTATAAATAGGATAGCATCCTTTTTCATATTTTCAGCTTTTCACTTCCCACATCCGAATTCTTGGACTTGGAGAGTCACTCTCTTCATCCTAAACCCTTCATATAATCATCCTAGCACGAGTTGGAAGATTGTAGATCATTGGAGATTGGTGTTCAAGCCCTCGGTGTTGGATTTCTTCAAGTTCCTTCGTGTTCTTCGCTACTTTGAGGTAGGTGATTCTTCACCAATATTAGTAGTATTCTGAAGGAAGTTTTGATCATGATTTGGGATTATCTAGTCAGTTAAATTCGTAAGTAGTCGAACATCATGAGTTAGAAGGATATTTTCGATGTTTCGTTACTTATTCATCGTATAATCCATTGAACCTTTTAGTATTTGAACTCCTAGCATATTCTTGAAGCTTCAAACTGATTGTGACCAGTATATGGAGATTATCAAAGTTCTTATGTCTTTACATAATGGAATCATTCGTTTTGGGACATAGAATGAATGGAACTTAGGATACTTTCTTGAAGATCAAGATGAATTATGGTGTTGTGATGATTATACATATCCTTGTATCTCGTAGTCGTTTAATCCATAAGGATCTTTCACAAACCGTATGAGCATGATATGCACAGAGATGACATGTATTAACACTGAAGATTTCATGAGTTTTATCACCATTAGATCAAGTTTTCTGCCTCGTAGTAAACTGCCATGCATGGTTAGCGCATGCTAAGATATGTATATTAACGTGCGCCATCGGGAATGATTTAACGTACGCTACGTTCGGTACCTAACGGACGTTATGACATCAGTCGAGTCAGTAGGCTGATCAGAGAGAACTGTTAGTACATAGCTAGCGTACGTTAGACTTGGTCAGTTGCGTACGTTAACAGGCAGACTTAGCGCACGTTACGTAGAGTACGTAGCGTACGCTAAGTAGTCCAGGCAGATTACATTTTTAGAGCTTTCAGACGTAGACTGTATTGATAGGCATTCGTACGACTTGAGATGAATTCTATATCATTTCTTTTGTTAAGGTTCGAGCTTGCTACGTTGATCGAAGGAGGGGGCCTTCGAGTGTGTTGAGATCATTGGAGTATTTAGTTCTTGCCATCTTCGAGGCGAGTATCGTAATTTGTTAATATTGGTATTTTGAGCATACATGTGGTTTATTCATGTTGTTGAACATGGGATTTATTTCGTTTAATTGTCATGATATTCGTTATCTAGTATTTGTATGTTCATGCTGATGGACATAGAAATTTTGCATATATGTATGCATGAGTTGTGTTTGTGTATGTTGTATGATCTATGCTGAGGGCGCTGGATCAGATGTCCACCTCGTGTTGGTCCGATGGGATCATCTTGGGATCTAGGCTGAGGGCACTGGATAATTGGACGGGTTTTTCCACCTCGTGTTGTTCCGATGGTATCATCTTGGGATCTATGCTGAGGGCACTGGATCATTGGAATACCCATGCTGTGTTAATGGAATCTTGTGGATTCGCATTGTCGGATTCCGGTAGCGGAAGTCCGTGTGGTGTATCTTGTTATGTATTGTTGACGCATATTCGATTTGGTTAATATGATACTTGTACTAGCATCATTTTGCTAACCCCTTCGGGGGTGGACATTTGTTTTGATGTTCAGGTAGCCGAGGAGCGGGGAAACAGCCACAGTACCGCGTGACGATGAAGGGGCTCATTGATGTTTGTTGTTTTTGCGATTTGTCTTCTTGATTCATTTTCAGTACTCGAGTACGCATGTCTTATTAATTTCATTTCGATATGGTTGTATTAATTAACTCGTTGGATCAGTTGGAACCGGTTTTGTAATTTGAATTTCTGTGGTATTGTTGGATTATATTCACATTTCTTTTAATTAGCCTTGTAAATCCTTACTTAAAGGGTTTACGGCGCTGTAATTATTCCGAATATCTCGGGGTGTTACAATAGGTATGCTAATTGGATTAGTATACTCGAACCGACTCACCCTCGATTCGTCACACGTATTTCACTCCGGGACAGACAATGACGGAATCGAAAGGTTGTGATAGGTATTCGTCAACCTTCGACTTGAGGATTTAGTAGGGATTTGCTTGTGACGTCAAGGTTTTCATTAGAGTAGTTCGACCCTATAAACTGGAAGGCGGAGTTCAACCTCGATGTGCATCTTGGCGGGCAAGTAGCTGGTCCTACTGAATACCAAGATAGAATTCTTTCTCCCGTTAGTGAGCGGGTTATTTGTCCTATGTGGTTATTGTCATATGAGATCATAAGTCTTTGGCCAAAGCATTGGAGCTAGTTGTATTGGATACACGAGAGCTCGATGATCTCGATTTGCATTAACGCATGCATAGAGTCAAGGACAGATAGGGTTTGACTGGCCGTGACCCTATAACTTGATCGGGACATTTGAAAGAAGGGTTTATACGTATACTGGTATACACGACAGAATGGTTCTTGAATGATCCCAAATCATTCGTTCTCAGTTGGGGTACGGTGTAGGCCGCCAGGCTGGCTAGGTGGTGCTACTACTCTTTGGTTCCTCCTATTGCTGACTGAGATGGACCTACCGAGTCGCGTAATAGGATTGACGACGGAATGAATCAAGCTAATTCTCGCATTATGAATATTACATATTGGATATCTAAATTTGGGACATTGGATGTTTAAATTGATTTATTGGATAAATTGATTTACGGCCTAATGAAATAAATAAATTACTGGGTGATTAATTTAATTCATAAATATAATTATTTCTTGGAGAAATGAATTATATTATTCTGTATTTGATATGTTTAATTAATTGGATTAATTAATCGATATAAATACATTGAAACGGAATCGGAGTTTATCTGTTTGGACTCTCGGGAGTCCGAAACGAACTAAACTCGTCCGTTTCATCCTCATGGACGCCCCCCCTAATATACATGTGTATGTATTGACTTGTCCAAATCATGATGTTTGGAATATCATGTGTTGAGGGGACAAGTATCATACACATTATATGGTGGGGCTAGATTCTCATTGTATGAGTTGTATTCTTGTGAGTTGAAAATGCATAAGAAGAGGACTTTGATCTCTAATTCTCATACATTATTCCTTACATGAGTTGTAGTAAGAGAAAGTGAGAAAAGAGTTCTTCTTCATAGTCATCTTCTTCATCAACTTAGTTCTTGATTGATCTTAGAGAAACATCAAGAAATATTGAGAGATCAAACATTAAAACACTTAGAGTGTTACAATCAAAAGCTTCATCACTCGATTCTAGCCGTAAGCTTAGAGGTTAATCGGGTGTTGTCATTCCGGTCATTTTTCCGGCGCGTGGCAAGTAGAGACGTGGTGCTTTCGGAATTGGATCGTTCAAGGGCTTGGAGCGGATTGGATTCGTAGATATCAAGCAAAGCTTGGGGAATAGCTCAAGAGAAGGTTACCATTTAATCAACGGACTTCAAGGGTTAGTTTCTTACAACTCTTGCTTTTCATTTATATATTTGTAGGGATTCAGATCGAATTAATTTTCATTTTACCGCTTCCGCTGGGCCTTCGTTTTAGGCACCGAATCCCAACAGCTTGGTCATAGGTCGCGGGGTCAGTCTCTTGGCTATCACCTGGAACCTTATGACCCAGCTCCTCCAGGTGCACAAGGCCATATCTTTCAGGTAAATGAGACACCCTACTATACCTATGAGGTGGTTGTACTTGTGTTTCAGAAGGTTCAGTTCTAATTTCTTGCATAGGTGTCTCCTGAGGAGTTTCATTGTATTCTTCCAAAGAAATACATCTACCTGCTCCGCCTTCCTGAATGAACTCATCTTCCAGGAAGTGTGCTTGCAACGCAACAATGATCTTTCGATCTTCAGACATGTAGAATAGATAACCCATCACCCCATATGGGAATACAATGAAACGTCCCTTTACGTTCCTCGCTTCCAACTTCTCCACCTTAGTCTTCTTGACATAGGCAGGACATCCCCAAATCCTAATGTGATTAAGAATTGGTTTCCTTCCCTCCCACATCTCATGTGGAGTTTTAGGAACTGAATTGGAAGGACATCTGTTCAAGACATAAGCAAAAGTCAGGAGTGCATACCCCCACAGGTAAATTGGTAAGTCAGTATAGCTAAGCATAGAACAGACCGTGTTCAACAAGGTTCGGTTCCTTATTTCTGACACACCATTTAACTGAAGAGTTCCTGGAGGTGTAAGTTGTGATACTATTCCATGCTCCTTTAGTAACTCGTCAAACTCTATACTCATACACTCGCCACCTAGGTCCAACTGAAGTGCTTTGATATGATTACCAGTTTGTTTTTCTACTAGGGCCTTAAATTCCTGGAATTTCTCAAAGGCCTCGAATTTATGTTTCAATAAGTTTACATAACTATACCTAGTATGATCATCCGTAAACGTAATGAAATACTGATATCCGTCGCGTGCTGCTTCCAAAGCACCACATACGTCGGTATGGACTAATCCAAGTTTATCAGCGGCTCTTTCAAAAGCCCCTGTGAAGGGAGACTTAGTCATTTTGCCTTTAAGGAAAGATTCACAAGTTGGAAAGGGATCCGATCCCAATGGACCCATAAGTCCATCCTTTTCCATTTTGTAAACCTTGGTCTGACTAGCATGACCAAGTATAAGATGCCATTCCAAAACTTGATTAGTTTCATCCCTACCATTCTTCCTAGTAATAGTATTCACAATGACTTTGTTACATAGGTTCAGATGATACAGTCTATTTAACAATGTAGCAGTGCCTACTAGTTTATTTCTAAAATAAATTTTGCAGGAACCATCACCAATGAAAAATGAAAAGCCTTTCCGATCCATGACTGGAATGGATACAATGTTTTTATGCCCATTGGGCAAAACAAGTACATCATCTAATGTTAAAACAAAGCCGGATTCCAAATCCAAAAGAAGTGATCCTATGTCGGTTGCTTTGACACTATGCCCGCTTCCAGTAGTAATCATCACTTCCCCAGCTCCAAGCTTCCTACTAAGTTCTAGATCCTGATTCACGGTACAAATGGGAGAACTAGCACCTGAATCCAGTATCCAAGAAGTAGAAAATACAATAGCAGAACAATTTGTTTCCAAAACTAAAAGTTCTGTACCTGAGGTGCCATGAAGAATCGGACAGTCTCTAGCCCAGTGGCCCAGCTCACCGCAGTTGAGACATGCGTCCGTCTTCTTCTTACTCTTGGAAACCATTGGGGCCTTGCTCTTACCTTTAAGGTCCTTGATTTGTGGTCCCGTCTGCTTCTTGGTTTTTTACTTCTTATTCTTAGACCTCCAAGGTCCATAAGAAATCACAAGGGCAGACTCCTTCATCTATGGAGTCTTCATCTGAGACTGAGCGGTTACAAGTTTGTTCATCAACCCTGCTAAATTGCAAGCAATCTCATTGCAATTGAAATTCATAACAAACTGTGAGAAGGAATCAGGAAGAGACTGTAGGATAAGGTCGGTCTGAAGAGAAGTATCCATATTAAAATCAAGAGCCTCCAATATCTCGATCATAGAGATTATTTTGAGGACGTGGTCCCCAACCTTCTCACCTTCCTTTATCCTAGCACCGAACAGTTGCTTGGATATCTCATATCTAGCAGTTCGATTGTGCTCACCATAAAGCTCGGTTAAGTGAGATAAAATCTGCCTAGTGACACATTGTTAGTGTAACTATCGCAAGTGCACGATATCGTATCCAGTAGTAAGTGGATTTTTTGAGTCCGGTTTATCGATCCCACGAGGAAGTTTGGTTATAATTTGAATTATACACTATTAGTCTATTTTTATAGATACTAAAATGAGTGAAACACACAATTAAAGAGTTTGTTTTAATAATTGCAAAGGAAATACAATAATAGTTATAATATTCAAGGAAATGTAAGATTACACTAATAATGGATTAATAGAAGATAAAATGAAATAGTTGGTATTACAAACTTAGTTCATCATTAGTTATAGAAGATGTATAGGAGATCATAAGATGAATTTACTTATTATGTTGTGTAGATTCGATTTTCCTTAAAAGACGGTTTCTCTTTCGAACTATAAAATGCCCCTTATATATTGAATCAATACACTATATTTCTACGTCGATTGGCTTCAATACATAGCATTAGGATTTATGAAAATAACTCAAAAAACCATCCAAGGTCTAGAGGTATATTTCTATCCCCTAGAATAACTTAGAGTGAAGATCATTTGATCTAGTCAAACATATTTTCTTACGAAACATATGAAGACCATAAATATCATCATTTATTGGCCAAATAAATAAAGATTCTTAAAACAATGAAAATCACACACAATAATAAGTAATTCACAATAGATCTTTATACAAACTTAAATAACATGACTAACCTTGTTTATAATCCCAACTAAGGTAACTTAGCCCATGAAGGGTTTAATATACATGATACAAGCTTGAGTGGTCATTATTAGTTGAACAAGAGAAAGAATTGATCCTAACTCCCTTAGTAGATAAAGGAGAAAGAAGCAATAAACTCTCTGAACAACATATGCTATACCACTATTACACAAACCACTCAAGAACACAAGTGTGTTCTTCACACAAAAAGAAAATATTACAAAAAGTGGAAAATTATAAGATGAATGATGAATGATGAAGGATCTAAGGGGTGTATTTATACACCTAAAGTCATCTAATAGCTCCAAAACTCCAGCATTATTACAATAGATTGGATCAATGCCAGCCATCCCCTCAATAATACACAAAAAGTATAAAAAATTAGACAAATGATCACAATCTGTCAAGAGTTACGGCCGTAACATTCAGGAGTTACGGCCGTAACTAGGATGTCTTACAGCCGTAACATTCAATGGTTACGACCGTAACATGGCTTCGTAAATTTGTACACTGGTTGCTTTGTGAGTTACTTTTGTAATATCCGGGGGTAATTTTTTTTTTTTTTTTTCGTGTTACTGTTGAGTTGTACGTATTCATTTGGAATTGTACAAGTGTTGTTGTTTGGACCAATACAATATATATTGTATAAGAATATTTCGGGATCGAAATATTTATTCTGGCCGTCGGTTTGGTTTCGTCGTTCGGTTGTTGTTTGGCGAGTTTGGAATTTTGGCTAAGTTTATAGCCATAGCGCACGCTATCTGTGTAGCATTACGTACGCTAATTTGTTTCGATTACGTACGTTACGCCCTGAGGTTACGTACGTAATGCGTGGTAGATGGTGGGAACTTTCCTCGTGGTCAGCTTTCGGGGCGAGAGTATCTTTGGGTATCATTTATATATATATATATATATATATATATATATATATATATATATATATATATTTTGTCAACTCTCTTGATTCCCCTCACGTTCCTCACCTATCCCCCTCATCTCCCTCATGCCATATTATATACATATATAATATATATATATAATATATCATCATCATCCCTCACCTCACCATCTCACCCTCTCTCGCCAGCTCTCCCTCTCTCGTTTCATCTCTCATTTTTTTTTTCTTTTCTTTTTCTTCCCATGCCATTCGCCAGCTCTCTCTCCCTTCTCTCCATCATATTTTTTCCGGCAAGGTGGAGCTTCAATACGGGCGGCCGGTTTCTCCATTTTTCCGGCGAAATGGAGCTTGAGTTCGGCGGGCAGGCAGCACGACCGGAGCTCGGCGGCGGCCTGGTCGGAATTTCCAAACCGGAAGGCATTATAAATCCGGTCGATCTGTACTGTTCCGGCATTTTTTTCGGCGAGCTCGGGCGTCCGGCGTCTTCATGGTTTCCGGCCATGGACGGAGTTCCGTTGATTCCGGCGACCGGAAGTGGTTTTGTCCGGAACGGACGATGGAACGGAGGTTTGACATTTTTCCGGCGAAGGTTGCCCAGCCGATCGACTTTTCCGGGTAAGCCTTTGTGCTGTGTGTTGTGTGTAGCGTGAGTTGTGTGTGTGTGTTGTGTGTTTTATATATATATATATATGAGCAGTGTGTGTGTGTTGTGTGTTTTATGTATATATATATATATATGAGCAGTGTGTGTGTGTTATGTGTTTTATGTATATGAGCAGTGAGTATATATATATATATATATATTTTTAGATATATATATATAAATATTGTGAGTTGTATTGTATATATATTATTATATATATATGTAACATATATATATTATATATATACGTATGTATACGGATAAATACGAGTATAGTATGTGTTCGTGTTGGAATCGGAATTATCTATTGTGTTGTTTTCGGTCGATATCATGTTATCGAATGAATTGTATTTCATTCAAGGTTGTTCAAGTGCTTGTGATTGTCGGAGGACGCTGATCGTGGAAGGACTTTCTCGCCTTCGGTTTGAGGCAAGTTTTATACTTGTACTGGTCAATGAGATTAATGTTATCATGTATGTGTATGAATGTGTGTATCATTTCGAGACTTGGTCTCTTTATGATTTTGTTGATATCAGGGGATTGTTTGATACGATACCCTTCGGCAAATTATGCCAAATATTATTGTTGTTCGTAAATGGCCGATTGAAGGCATTACGATACTTGTTGGTAATATATTTGTCGATAGCCGGTTCGCGGTATCGACATATCGATTGTTATTGTTGATTGATGTTCCTTTGAGATATTGTTGTTGATAGCCGGTTCGCGGCATCGACGTATCGATTGTTATTATTGATTGATGTTCCATCAAGATATTTTTTTTTGTGAATCGTCGTTATTGATATCAATGTTTTTCTATTGATGTCGTTTTGGCCGATTGAAGGCATTGACGTATTCGATTATCATCTTCGTTGTCGGTAACCGATTAAAGGTGCCGAGACATCCGTTGTACAATTGTTATCGGTTAACCGTTCTGAAGGTTATCGATATATTGAATTGGGATTATCAAAGATAATTCCCATCCGTTGTATAATTATTATCGATTGTCCGCTCTAACGGTAATCGATATATTGAATTGGGATTATCAAAGATAATTCCCATCCGTTGTATAATTATTATCGATTGTCCGCTCTAACGGTTATCGATATATTGAATTGGGATTATCAACGATAATTCCCATCCGTTGAATTATTATTGTCGTGTTGACCGATTCAAGGCAGCACACTATTATTCTTGTGAACTCGGTAACTTTGTGATCGTTGAAGGTTGAGGATTTCCCGAACTGTTGTGTTGTGATCGTTGCTCGTGTTAATCGGTCCTTAGGGATTTTGATCCCAGGATAGTTGTTTGGAATATCGTTGGTCGTGTCGATCTTTCATTATTCGTGTGTCATCGTTCACTTGGTGAGTCGTATGATCCGTATTGGATGTGTTGTCCTTTGAGTTTCGTTGTCATGTTGTATCGTGACATATCCGGAGTCATATCTACGTTCCGATTGGATATTGTGTAGGATTTTTAGCCGGGCACATATATAGTCATGCGTGAATATTTTCCGTGAAAGGCTGTGCACACGAGACGTAGTTCGTTGAGGCTAATTAGGTACATTGTCCCACGTATATCCTGGATTCCGTATACGGGGTGGACATGTGCACTGACACATATTCGGATCGGGCGTACTGTGATGTCCATCATTGAGCCATACAATTTTGTTCGTTCATAGTCCATTTAAATGTGTGGATGTGTTCGACGTTTTGTGATTAAGAGTTCATACGCCTGAGGGGTATGTTCGACAGTCATGTTTGTTTCTTTGAGATCTGTATTGTGATGATTTACAGCTTCGGGCTGTTCGGCTTTCAGGCCATCGTGATATTTTGGCAGCTTCGGCTGAGGGCTTTCAGGCCATTGTGATGTAACGGTATTTCCGTTTGAGCCTTCGGGCATTGTGATCCTTATTTATTTCAGCGTTGGATTGATTTACCTTCGGGTAATGTATTGTTGTGTTCTATATTGATGATTCGCCGTTGGGCACTTATGTTCTAACCTATTGAGCAGGTATTGATCGTATGCCGTGGGCATAATATTCCACGAATGCTCGATTCTTACTTTGGTTGTGAGCATCTCGTACTACCATTGTTGTACTATTTATTCTGCCTTTCGATGCATATCATGTTGTGCATGTACTTAATATTCATTATACTGGATGGCTGACCCCGTGGGGGCGGAACATGTTTTCATGTTTTAGGTACTTGTGAGGAGAGAGTTGAGACACAGGGGCATGAAGATGGCGACGAGGCATTCGAACGATACTAGTCCGAGATATTTTGGTGTTCATGTTGGTCAGACAGTTGGAGTACTCCATTTTTGTTCAGTCGTTGTCGTTTTGTATTATCCGAGCAAGGCTCGTGTATGTTGTTGTATTTTATTTTGGCCATGTAGGCCCATCCTTGTCGTTGAAATTCCATATCGGGATAGTATGTCGGACATCATAGTAGGGTCTGTGATTTCCTATTTTGGTCAGTTTGTTGTATTTTAGTCGTGTTCGCCTGGTGGATCACCTGGCTTGGGGTCCACGGCACTGTAATGACCCAATGGGATTTGGGGGTGTTACAGAAGATGGTATCAGAGCATTGGGTTGTGAGATACCCTGACTTGTGTGTTATGTGGCTCTACCAAGGCGGTAGTAGCGGGGCTGTCAGGTTATGACAATCTGGATAGTCGGGTTTTGTGAGTCGTGATAGTTGGACGACTGTATGAGTCATTCTTTCATCGAGTCGTCGTCAGTGAAGACTAGTATCGCAAGACCTCGAAGCTTCGTATGACCTGTGTAAGGACTCTATTCTCTTTTATGTGCATACATTCATTTTGTCATTGATTTAACCTGTTTTGTTGACACTTGTATGTGACGATCGGGTGCGATTGAATTATGATTATTTGCTTTGGAGCGTGTGGGCTCTGTATCGGCTATGATTAGCGCGATCGATGTGATACTTTATCTGTTGAGTATGTATACTCGTGTTTTGCGTTGACCTAGCATTCTGGCCGTTGAGGCGTATTTGAGTTGTGGTCATGATTGAACGTTATTCTTTCAGTATGGAAAGAGGACGTGACAGAGGGGGTAGAGGCCGCAGAGTGGGCCGACACTTGAAACCTCGTACCAGTACTTTGGTGGCTGATGAATCATTTTCGGAGTCGTGCTCGAGAACCCACCGATCGTGATTGTGCTTGGAGTGAGTTCAAGACTCTCATGTTAGAGAGGTATTATCCGGCTCCACTTCGTGAAGCCAAGTTATCGGAGGTTTTGAACCCCGAATCCGTCAAGAACGAGGGTGTTATTGTTATTGCTGAGAAGTTTCAAGGACTTCTTCAGTTTACTTCATCTGTTATCCATACTGAGGCGGATAAGATCAAGTATTTTAGCAAGATGTTGAACCCGCGGTTGAGAATACAGTTGTTCAATCACAATTGTAGTTCACTTGGCGAATTCATCGAAAAGGCTCTTGGAGCAGAGCTTTCGATCGAGGAGCTTACTCAGAAGGATCTTTCAGTTTCTTCTGTGAGAGGACTAGGATGCCGATTCGTTCAGAGGGACATCGAGCTCCGACGTCCAAGAGGTCATTTTCTAGTCGGCTTCGTACTGGGAAAGTATTTTCTTCTCAGGCGACGAGTTCGACTGTTATTTGTTTTAATTGTGATTCAGCGGGGCATGTGAGTACTCGATGTACGGTGCCAGCTATTATTTATTTTCTGTGTCGGAGGTGGGGACACCTTCAGAATACTGCATGAGTTCTAGTGCCAGTAGGCCTCGAGAGAGCTCATGGGCCTCGAGAGATTTTGTCACTTCAGTCCGTACTTCATCCAAGGGGTCATATCGGGCTTCGAGAGCCAGAGGTATGGACACCCGAAGGGGAGTAGCAAGTTCAGATTTGTGTTTTCCTCGAGTCGATGAGATCGAGGAACACGATGATCTAGAGGATGTGGATTCCGGGTACATTTGAGATGTAGCCTTGACCTGTATTTTTCTTGTCTCTCGGATTGATGTTTGACTCGGTCTTTATTTTAATATTGCGGTTGTGAGCTATTTATTATTGATCTATCTTGTTCTCCTTGTATCTGAGAATCTTGACACTTGAGTCATTTGATGTGATTTTCTTTCCTTTTGGTCCTGTACCCGAGATTTTTGTGATGATCTGGGTAATTGTTCATTGTGATTCGAGACATCAAGTCGTGAGGACTTGGGTGCGCAATTGATGTAGTCCCGAGGACTATTCGTGTGTTGTTATTATCTTTTGTGGTGCGACTTCTTGGCTGGTCTCTGGCGGAGGAGTCATGATTCGGCTAATCTCGCATTTGATTGAGTGTCTTTATCACTTGATTTTTCGCCTTGTTCAGGCAGAGGAGACGTGGGGACCCGTGGGGTCGGCTTAGTTGCTTAGGCGGAATTGCTCGTATTGAGGAGTATTCATGGAGATGTTGTTTTTCTTATCCCGATGGATAGTCCGTGCCCCAACTTGTGCGCCCTGAGTTTCGGGGACGAAACTATTTTTAAGGGGGGGAGTATGTAATATCCGGGGGTAATTTTTTTTTTTTTTTTTCGTGTTACTGTTGAGTTGTACGTATTCATTTGGAATTGTACAAGTGTTGTTGTTTGGACCAATACAATATATATTGTATAAGAATATTTCGGGATCGAAATATTTATTCTGGCCGTCGGTTTGGTTTCGTCGTTCGGTTGTTGTTTGGCGAGTTTGGAATTTTGGCTAAGTTTATAGCCATAGCGCACGCTATCTGTGTAGCATTACGTACGCTAATTTGTTTCGATTACGTACGTTACGCCCTGAGGTTACGTACGTAATGCGTGGTAGATGGTGGGAACTTTCCTCGTGGTCAGCTTTCGGGGCGAGAGTATCTTTGGGTATCATTTATATATATATATATTTTGTCAACTCTCTTGATTCCCCTCACGTTCCTCACCTATCCCCCTCATCTCCCTCATGCCATATTATATACATATATAATATATATATAAATAATATATCATCATCATCCCTCACCTCACCATCTCACCCTCTCTCGCCAGCTCTCCCTCTCTCGTTTCATCTCTCATTTTTTTTTCTTTTCTTTTTCTTCCCATGCCATTCGCCAGCTCTCTCTCCCTTCTCTCCATCATATTTTTTCCGGCAAGGTGGAGCTTCAATACGGGCGGCCGGTTTCTCCATTTTTCCGGCAAAATGGAGCTTGAGTTCGGCGGGCAGGCAGCACGACCGGAGCTCGGCGGCGGCCTGGTCGGAATTTCCAAACCGGAAGGCATTATAAATCCGGTCGATCTGTACTGTTCCGGCATTTTTTTCGGCGAGCTCGGGCGTCCGGCGTCTTCATGGTTTCCGGCCATGGATGGAGTTCCGTTGATTCCGGCGACCGGAAGTGGTTTTGTCCGGAACGGACGATGGAAAGGAGGTTTGACATTTTTCCGGCGAAGGTTGCCCGGCCGATCGACTTTTCCGGGTAAGCCTTTGTGTTGTGTGTTGTGTGTAGCGTGAGTTGTGTGTGTGTGTTGTGTGTTTTATATATATATATATGAGCAGTGTGTGTGTTGTGTGTTTTATGTATATATATATATATATATGAGCAGTGTGTGTGTGTGTTATGTGTTTTATGTATATGAGCAGTGAGTATATATATATATATATTTTTAGATATATATATATATAAATATTGTGAGTTGTATTGTATATATATTATTATATATATATGTAACATATATATATTATATATATACGTATGTATACGGATAAATACGAGTATAGTATGTGTTCGTGTTGGAATCGGAATTATCTATTGTGTTGTTTTCGGTCGATATCATGTTATCGAATGAATTGTATTTCATTCAAGGTTGTTCGAGTGCTTGTGATTGTCGGAGGACGCTGATCGTGGAAGGACTTTCTCGCCTTCGGTTTGAGGCAAGTTTTATACTTGTACTGGTCAATGAGATTAATGTTATCATGTATGTGTATGAATGTGTGTATCATTTCGAGACTTGGTCTCTTTATGATTTTGTTGATATCAGGGGATTGTTTGATACGATACCCTTCGGCAAATTATGCCAAATATTATTGTTGTTCGTAAATGGCCGATTGAAGGCATTACGATACTTGTTGGTAATATATTTGTCGATAGCCGGTTCGCGGTATCGACATATCGATTGTTATTGTTGATTGATGTTCCTTTGAGATATTGTTGTTGATAGCCGGTTCGCGGCATCGACGTATCGATTGTTATTATTGATTGATGTTCCATCAAGATATTTTTTTGTGAATCGTCGTTATTGATATCAATGTTTTTCTATTGATGTCGTTTTGGCCGATTGAAGGCATTGACGTATTCGATTATCATCTTCGTTGTCGGTAACCGATTAAAGGTGCCGAGACATCCGTTGTACAATTGTTATCGGTTAACCGTTCTGAAGGTTATCGATATATTGAATTGGGATTATCAAAGATAATTCCCATCCGTTGTATAATTATTATCGATTGTCCGCTCTAACGGTAATCGATATATTGAATTGGGATTATCAAAGATAATTCCCATCCGTTGTATAATTATTATCGATTGTCCGCTCTAACGGTTATCGATATATTGAATTGGGATTGTCAACGATAATTCCCATCCGTTGAATTATTATTGTCGTGTTGACCGATTCAAGGCAGCACACTATTATTCTTGTGAACTCGGTAACTTTGTGATCGTTGAAGGTTGAGGATTTCCCGAACTGTTGTGTTGTGATCGTTGCTCGTGTTAATCGGTCCTTAGGGATTTTGATCCCAGGATAGTTGTTTGGAATATCGTTGGTCGTGTCGATCTTTCATTATTCGTGTGTCATCGTTCACTTGGTGAGTCGTATGATCCGTATTGGATGTGTTGTCCTTTGAGTTTCGTTGTCATGTTGTATCGTGACATATCCGGAGTCATATCTACGTTCCGATTGGATATTGTGTAGGATTTTTAGCCGGGCACATATATAGTCATGCGTGAATATTTTCCGTGAAAGGTCGTGCACGAGACGTAGTTCGTTGAGGCTAATTAGGTACATTGTCCCACGTATATCCCGGATTCCGTATACGGGGTGGACATGTGCTGACACATATTCGGATCGGGCGTCTTGTGATGTCCATCATTGAGCCATACAATTTTGTTCGTTCATAGTCCATTTAAATGTGTGGATGTGTTCGACGTTTTGTGATTAAGCGTTCATACGCCTGAGGGGTATGTTCAACAGTCATGTTTGTTTCTTTGAGATCTGTATTGTGATGATTTACAGCTTCGGGCTGTTCGGATTTCGTGCCATCGTGATATTTTGGCGGCTTCGGTGAGGGCTTTCAGGCCATTGTGATGTAACGGTATTTCCGTTTGAGCCTTGGGCATTGTGATCCTTATTTATTTCAGCGTTGGATTGATTTACCTTCGGGTAATGTATTGTTGTGTTCTATATTGATGATTCGCCGTTGGGCACTTATGTTCTAACCTATTGAGCAGGTATTGATCGTATGCCGTGGGCATAATATTCCACGAATGCTCGATTCTTACTTTGGTTGTGAGCATCTCGTACTACCATTGTTGTACTATTTATTACGCCTTTGGATGCATATCATGTTGTGCAAGTACTAGATATTCATTATCTTGGATGGTGACCCGTGGCGGAACATGTTTTCATGTTTTAGGTACTTGCGAGGAGAGAGTTGAGACACAGGGGCATGGCGATGGCGACGAGGCATTCGAACGATACTAGTCCGAGATATTTTGGTGTTCATGTTGGTCAGACAGTTGGAGTACTCCATTTTTGTTCAGTCGTTGTCGTTTTGTATTATCCGAGCAAGGCTCGTGTATGTTGTTGTATTTTATTTTGGCCATGTAGGCCCATCCTTGTCGTTGAAATTCCATATCGGGATAGTATGTCGGACATCATAGTAGGGTCTGTGATTTCCTATTTTGGTCAGTTTGTTGTATTTTAGTCGTGTTCGCCTGGTGGATCACCTGGCTTGGGGTCCACGGCACTGTAATGACCCAATGGGATTTGGGGGTGTTACAACTTTTTCAGCCCAGAATTTTTCAGACTTTGTGTTTTTGCCCAAATCTTCTTCGGATGATAATTTTTGATATACATCTCTGATTTTGAATCCGGAAAGACTGTTGTCTCGGAAAGCCGTACAACATGAATACATAAAAACTCAACAAAGAGAATATTTTATAAACATATTATTTATTGAGTAAATCAGTAATTCAATCCGATTAAGACTAGATTTACATCATCATCCGATAAAAATAAAATTATTAAAAACTAACTAATTAAAAGCAAAAAACGAGTAGACTTGCTCAATTATGGGTGATATTTATCGATACAAACTATGGATAAGTGTATAAAACTGACACTTATCAAACCCCCAAACATAAATTCTTGTTAGTCCCGAGCAAGACTCTTTATTATTCACGCTCCAAAAAAATAAAAATAAGACAAATTAATACACACATAATTTAAAATATAAAAAGAGAAAAGGAGATCAATATGCCATTAATACACAACAACCAGCTTTATACAGTAGATAGGAATGAATCAAGATTCAAAATAAATCTACTAATAATTTTGAAGTTAAAACACGGTTTTATTTTGTAATTCCAAAATGCAAGGTTTCCCCCCAAAAGGCTGATTATTTCTTTTCCACTTGTGATACACACGACTCCCTTTAATGGTTGCTCTCGATCACTCGTTTATTTTTCGACTCAATATGAAGAAGAATTTTATTGACGTCATCAATTATTGTGATTTTTCACGAAATTAAGTGTATTGAAATTCAGCCGCTAATTAATTCAGATGTGCTCATAAACTACATCCCTTTTAGTGATAGCTTTCACACCGTTATTTGCTAACGTGTAGCTCTTTTCACTAACACAATTCCTATCTTTTTTTTAAAAGGTGATAGCTTTCACACCGTTATTTGCTAACGTGTAGCTCTTTTTACCAATTTTTCTGTGAGACGGCAGCTACGCACCAACAATGGTTAGTCCTTTATTTTTCGCAAAATTTTAAGACCCCCAAAATTAGGCAGCTGTTGCTGCTCAACACTTCTCCTTTTCGTCATTTTTTTTAGATGATAGATTTCACACCGTTATTTGCTAACGTGTAGCTCTTTTCACCAATGACTCCTTTTTTTAGGGAATAGAATTTTTGCAAAAAATCATTTCTTAGTTAAGCTTGAAAAATCAAAAACTCCACAAATTAAGTAAATTTCAGTTCTATTTTTCATCAACCGACTGATTCTTCTTTTCTCAAGGTAACGAATGACTCGATTTTATATGATAACTACAAGGCTTGGAAAGAGAGATTAAGGCTCAAAAATTTTGGAATATACAATTTTTTACCGGTTAAAACGATTTTAGAAGCTTCTATATAGCTAACTTATTGGTGTTATGGCCAGATCTAGAAATCTCACAAATCAAAATAATATATATATATATATAAATATAAAAAAAAATTAAGGCGAATAACTAAAATAATCGAAACACACCAAAATACCAACACACCAAAATAATTAAACATACCACCCCCAAACTTGAAAATAAAACTGTCCTCAGTTTTTAGAAATGAAAAACAAGTGAAAAAAAACAGAAAACTCCCTAAAATGAAAGTTGATGATTGAGCTAATGCCTTTTAGAATCTGCAAGAGAATTAATATACGAGGCAAACAACAAAAGAAAATAAAATATACTCGGTAGTATAACACAATTTTTTAAGATGCGCATCAAGAAAGTCCGAAGAGTCTCCTTACGCTGCAATCAATGCTTTTATAAAAAACACACAATAAAAATTATAGCAAAATAACAATACATAAATCGCGAATAGATCCGCGTCGAGAGATCAAGAAGAAACTCCTTAAGCTGCCACCATTTAGCACGATTATTACACATGACAGAAAGTAAAAATACAAGAGGTCCGACATGGGTTATCAAAGGGAGAGGAATGAATCCACTTTTCGTTTTTTCACGGTAAAATCTTCCATCCAGGCAATTTTAGCTAGAGCTGGATCTGGTTGAGGAACAAATTCATTGAGTTTTTTGATTAGTTCTGGTGTTGTTGCAACGACTATGATTCATTTAGCACGCTCGGAAATAAAATCTTTTTCAGCAGAGTAGTCGATGAAAGATAGTAAACCATCAAAGAAACCATTGACATTAAGCAGACCTATTGGTTTTTGATAAACATTTAGCTGGGCTCTGGTAACCACATGAAAAAGTTCCTCAAGGGTGCCAAAACCACCAGGAAGGGTGATAAAGGCGCCAGAATTATTTATCATGTGAGTTATGCGATCTTGCATATTTACAGATCTAAAATCATCTCCAATAGTTTCCCCGGTGATTTTACTTTCAGCCAGAGGTTTTGGAATTACTCCCAACACTCTTACTCCTTCCATATAGGCAGAAGCAGCAGCTCGTCCCATTAATCCTAGACTTCCACCTCCGTAAACTACATGAATGCATTTTTCTCCTAAGATACGACCCAAGTTGTGGGCTGCTTCAGTAATGCATGCCTCTTTTCCACAACTAGCTCCACCAAAAATGCAGACTGTGCTAAATCTTTTTGTTGAAGATGATGACTCCATTTTTGAAAAGAAATTTTATTTGAGAGAAAAAGAAGAAAAGTACAAGTTTGAGGGATGAATAAAAGAAACAAACACAAAGTTTATTTATAGAAGAGAAAATGAGGAAAAATTGCTTAACAAGTTTGTGATTGCGTTGATTGCGCTTCAACTACTCAATAGAATAATGAATGTATTTATCGCGTATCACATATTTTTATTAAGAAAATGTCACCATATGACAAAAATAAAAGATACTCACGTGTATGTACAGTAGTTGTGATTGTGGCTCATATCTTCCTCTGATTTTACGTTCAGAAACGGCCTAAACGCCTTCTATGAGTCGGGGAGAAGCTTCCCATCCATTTTTCTTACAAATTGGCAAACAGGTCTTTTAACGTCAGATTCCCAAGACGTTGTTTATATTCTGGTTTGAATTTATTCCACAAACATCGAATTCCATAATGTACGAGTCCACTAGGATGCGTGTCAAGAGAAATTTCGATATCATCTAAATTCTCTTTATTCAGACCATCCTTAATGAATTGAATTTTATCTTCTCTGTTTGTAGATGGAATTCCTAAAGATCGACATTTTAAATTACAGTTCCATCTAGCACATTTATAGCAAACGGCTATTATCTTTGCTCGTCTTTTCTTGGCATATGAACTTTTTCCAAGCCCTGGTAAAAATCTAGTCGGTGTTTCTGTGAATTCACCTGCTATTCTTACTTTGGCTTCAATTATGAATCTAATATCAAAAGGTATGCTTTTATTCATAAGCAACCTCATCATTTCAAGCCTTGTCTTGTAAATCTTTAAAATGACATTTTTGCTCAGAAAGGGAAATCTTTTTTCGATTTTATTCAAAGTTTCTTCCATGATAAATAAAATAAAAAAAAATAAAATGAAATTGATTGAAGAAAATATCAACAAATATAAGTTGTTGTGGGAAACTGAAAATTCCGACTTTAATAGTCACGGAGTACCGTTATCCGCCACTTGACCGGACAAACACAATTGAGTACTAAGTTACAACGTCGAGAAATTTGTATCCATAAAAATAGTTTACAATGTAAGATTTAAAAAATAACACTTATACTTCCCCGGTAACGGCGCCAAAAACTTGACACATTGTTAGTGTAACTATCACAAGTGCACGATATCGTATCAAGTAGTAAGTGGACTTTTTGAGTCCGGTTTATCGATCCTACGAGGAAGTTTGGTTATAATTTGAAATATACACTATTAGTCTATTTTTATAGATACTAAAATGAGTGAAACACACAATTAAAGAGTTTGGTTTAATAATTGTAAAGAAAATGCAATAATAGTTATAATATTCAAGGAAATGTAAGATTACACTAATAATGAATTAATAGAAGATAAAATGAAATAGTTGGGATTACAAACTTATTTCATCATTAGTTATAGAAGATGTATAGGAGATAATAAGATGAATTTACTTATTATGTTGTGTAGATTCGATTTTCCTTAAAAAGACAGTTTCTCTTTCGAACTATAAAACGCCCCTTATATATTGAATCAATCCACTATATTTCTATGTTGATTGGCTTCAATACATAGAATTAGGATTTATGAAAATAACTCAAAGAACCATCCAAGGTCTAGAGGTATATTTCTATCCCCTAGAACAACTTAGAGTGAAGATCATTTGATCTAATCAAACATATTTTCTTTCGAAACATATGAAGACCATAAATATCATCATTTATTGGCCAAATAAATAAAGATTGTTAAAATAATGAAAATCACACACAATAATAAGTAATTCACAATAGATCTTTATACAAACTTAAATAGCATGACTAACCTTGTTTATAATCCCAACTAAGGTAACTTAGCCCATGAAGGGTTTAATATACATGATACAAGCTTGAGTGGTCATTATTAGTTGAACAAGAGAAAGAATTGATCCTAACTCCCTTAGTATATAAAGGAGAAAGAAGCAATAAACTCTCTGAACAACATATGCTATACCACTATTACACAAATCACTCAAAGAACACAAGTGTATTCTTCACAATAAAAGAAAATATTACAAAAAGTGGAAAATTATAAGATGGATGATGAATGATGAAGGATCTAAGGGGGCTATCTATACACCTAAAGTCATCTAATAGCTCCAAAACTCCAGTATTATTACAATAGATCGGATCAATGCCAACCATAGCCTCAATAATACACAAAAAGTATAAAAAATTAGACAAATGATCACAATCTGTCAGGAGTTACGGCCGTAACTAGGATGTCTTACGGCCGTAACATTCAGTGGTTACGGCCGTAACATGGCTTCATAAATTTGTACACTGGTTGCTTTGTGAGTTATGTTTTTAGCCCAGAATTTCTCGGACGTGTTTTTGCCCCAAATCTTCTTCGGATGATAATTTTTGATATATAACTCTGATTTTGAATCCGGAAAGACTGTCGTCTCGGAAAGCCCTACAACATGAATACATAAAAACTCAACAAAGAGAATATTTTATAAACATGTTATTTATTGAGTAAATCAGTAATTCAATCCGATTAAGACTAGATTTACATCATCATCTGATAAAAATAAAATTATTAAAAACTAATTAATTAAAAGCAAAAAACGAATAGACTTGCTCAATTATGGGTAATATTTATCGATACAAACCATGGATAAGTGTATAAAACTGACACTTATCACCTAGCAAATGTAATTTTCTCATGAGCTCTCTCTAGCTCATTAGACATAGAAGCCATCATATAGGCACAAACTTTTATGTCATCCTTAATCCACTTTTGGTGGTTTTCAATTTCTTCCTGATTGGCTCTAGTCCGCACTGGAGGCGCCCGAATGTTTGCCTCCAAGACGTATCCCAGTGCCTCTATAATAAGGACTATCATCAGATTGCAGAGCCAGTCCACAAAGTTAGGGCCAATTAAGGTGTTCTTTTCGAGTAGTATAGCGAGTGGGTTCATTCTCATATTGAGAGTTATGTTTGTCTGCATTAAGTACGACAAATTTATTAGTGACTCGTTCACTTATGATCTGAGAATATAATTAAGGTTTTTTCTATTCTTTAACCCAGCTCCCACTATTTTTATCGGAATAACACACTCCCATGTAAAATCCGAAAGTATTGTTCGCATTACATCATAGTCGTGATCGAGTTCTTTATAAATTTTAATAGAGGATAACCGAACAGGTTTCTAGTCTATTAATATTCATAAAGTGGTGTCCAACACCAACCCATCTAATGGATGATTCGATCTTATTTTTCCCCTTGTTCACTCCCCTCAACCTATACGGTTTCTATGGTTCGTGAACAAGTTAAGTTTATACCATCGACGCAAATCAGTTTCACAATTGAATCTTATCCGGCAACCTATCAGGTTTCTAGGGATAAAATTTGCTCCAACCGAAGTCATCCAATGCGCTCCCGCTAATTTATCCGTCCTCCCCGAATGACTACCCCGATAACTCTGAAGCATAGCACATCCGGTTTGGATTTTAATTTCCCGAAAGCTCGATGGAGGGAAGGAAAACCTTGAAACCCTATAAATTTAATAATTTATTGTGGGAGAATTTTCGCGATTAATGTTACACTTTGCACATTAATCATTTTACCGCGTTTGTGGGATTCATACAATATGAAAAAACCATTCACAACCTAGTTGCTACCAACATGTGGTTCATGGACCATTCCTAGAAAATAAAAACTCCGTAATCTAATTACAAGTCTTCGTCTTGAATCTTCGTCTTCTCGAAACGGATCTTCCTTCGGTCTTCGTCATTACATATAAATTTTACATTGAAAATTGCATCCTAGATACAAATATTTCTAGTAAAATAAATAGGCTCAAAACGGCTTTTACAACCCAATCGAATAAAACCGAACGATTCAAAACTAGGCCCATGAACCACATCCCCATTCAAAAGCATTCATCCAATAAAAACTAAATAAATGGATAAAACAGTATGAATATTGATCCAACCAATATAAATAATCAACTATAAATTGAATTAATCCAATCAATTCACACAATCGGTAATATGAAAATGTTCAAAGTATTTCGGCCATCTACAAGTATTCCAATCAATCAATACTCCCTTATAAAATGAAATACTATATATCATTTTAATCATATTAAATCCAATTTAACATGCGGGATATTAATTTTCTGGAATACACGAAAAAATCGAACCCGAGACAAATGGAGATGACACGGCTTGTGTCACTAGACAAGGTCGGGTTACCCGTCCAGAGACTCGAACACGACCCTTGTCAAAATTGACACGGTCGGGTCACCCGGCCAGAACCCAACATTCATCCGAAAGCCGTCCAACGGCGATCCGAGGCTTGATATTCGACCGGATATCCAATATCAATATTTTCCACCTTTCATATCTTCAATATAAATCACATTTCCCAGAAATTAAAGATTTATATTTAGACATAAATTTACGGAAATATACTACAATGAACGAACAAACATACACCACGATTATGACTATAAATGATTCCAAATCATTCCCCATCCAATCAAACATTCTAAATATCATATATACGATCGCAATGTAACACCCCCGATATATTCAGGAATATTACAGCGCCGTAAATCCTTTACATAAGAATTTACAAGGCTGATTAGAAGAAAAGACAATAACAGATACCGCTTTATGAAATTGTTGAAGTAAAATACAACCGTCTGGTTCAAAAACCGAAATACAAATATCCAATGAAGATTTATTATTACATCACTAAAATCCAAACATTATAAACGGACGACGTACTCGAGTACTTATTGAAATAACCAACAAATAACAGACAGTAAACCCGGCCGGAACATCACTTTGCACCCTCGTCGTCATGCATCTCCAGTGGTTGTTTCCCCGCTCTCCTAGATCCTGAACAAACACAATGTTCACCCCCGAAGGGGTTAGCACAACGATGCTAGTACAAGTACAATAATCATACAACAGTGATATAATCAACAATTATATCCTAACAAGTTTCTCCAACGAGAATATCCACAACACATATCATATCATAACAGTTTCAACATACTGGTGGTATTCC
Organism: Orobanche coerulescens; assembly: GCA_033398695.1. Taxonomy (NCBI): domain Eukaryota; kingdom Viridiplantae; phylum Streptophyta; class Magnoliopsida; order Lamiales; family Orobanchaceae; genus Orobanche; species Orobanche coerulescens. Next base: position 75,722,729 of record CM065808.1, on the reverse strand, counting down.
AACGATCCAGCGCACACAGCTATAGATTCCCATGATGATCCCGTCGGACCAACACATGGTGGAACTACCTGTCCAACGATCCAGCGCACACAGCTATAGATTCCCATGATGATTCCCGTCGGATCAACGCATGGTGGACATATATTCACAACATATTTACACTATACAATCATATCATAATTGTCATAATATAAACAATTCTAATTAGAGTACTTGCCTCGATTAGAAGACAGAACAATACTTCTACGAAAACGAGACACTCGAAGGTCGCCCCTCTCGATCAATCACGCAACAAGATCAAACCTTAACAAAAGAAATGATATAGGATTTATCTCACGTCGTACGAATGTTTAACAATTCGATTCACGGCCAAAAGTTCATAAAATGCAATCTGCCTGAACTGCTTAGCGCACGCTAAGTACTCTGTGTAGCGTGCGTTATGTCTGCTCGATAGCGCACGTAAACAACAAAGCCTAGTGTACGCTAACTATGCATGGTCAGTACTTCACTGACCAGCCAACTGACTCGTCTGATGGTCTAGCATACGTTACGTACTAAACGTAGCGCACGCTAACTCGTGCTCGATAGCGCACGTTAATATTCATAGCATAGTGTGCGCTATCTGTGCATGGCAGTTTACTGCTGAGCAGTAAACTGTTCTCGCCATGATCGAAACAATGAAATCTTCCGTGATACTTCATGTTACCTCCATGAATATCATGTATATACGATTCTGAATGATTTTACGGATAACAACAACTTCGGATTCAAGGATATGCATACCATATAAACCATATTCCATTTCGACTACAATTCTTCATATGACGATTCGAAAAGCTTAACGGTTGATATCAACACCTTATATCAATCAATATTATCATGCTGAAGTTGTTTAAATGTTCCATCTATACTAGATAAATCTTTCCATGATCAATCCTTTAGATTTATCCAACAATAATGATTGTTAAAGTCAAGTCCATGATTATTATGAAGTCATCTACTAGATTCGAATTACCAATGATAGAAGCTTCTGTTTACATATTCAGTGTAATAAGATTCGAATCATGATGATTATAATCAAGGTACTTAAGGCTTATTCATCTCACTATTCCCAACATGATATACTTGGATAATTCATCTATGAAAATCCATATCTTGTTAACATGATCATCCAAATCGTTAGAATCCAACTCTAAGTCTTGAGATAGATTGAACATACCTTAATATGATGAAAATCACTGAACCGTAAGGTAGAATCCAACTCCGGTTGGTTGTATGCCACTCCAAGGTGCTATTCCTCTTCAATGATTACTCCCAAGTGATAGCCAATATATAAACACCAACAATATGTGTTCTAAGTATGTAGTAGGATATCTCAGCTCTCTGGCCTCTCAAGTATGCAGAAGGAACGAGTAAAATGTAAGCCCAAAACGAGTTGTTGTCCCATTTATAATATTCTACATTTTAACAAGTTAGCGCACGCTACTAAGCATTCCTTAGCGTGCGCTAATAATGGTTGACTTCAGAATTGTCCGGGTGTGTCCGCGAGAATCTTATCCGGACCCATGTCCCGGCTGGCGCATGTGCTAGCTGTCTCGCTCAATAATTGAGTCCTTAGCGCACGCAACTCCTGTTAGGAATATGCCCTCGAATGCCACTCAGGGGATGAGAGAGTAAGGGCATTATACTTGTAATTATGGAATAATTAATAAAAAGGCAATACGATTCATTCACTGTTTATTGTATTTCAATTGCATTCTTGACTTGGTAAACATTGAAGTGAAGTCCATGTAAATAAATCGAACATTCCATTCTCGTTATGGGATAAGAGAAAATGTACTGGAAGTGTTTAAAGTTTATTTACGTAAATTGTTCGCAAGTCAATAAACTTAAAATGGGCATTAAGTTTTAATATGACTTGTATAACTGATGCTAGGACGTGTGCACGTCTTGATAGCATAGTTATAAGTATATTGGTGGGGCCAGTATACTCGAACACGACTCATACTCGATTCAGTCACACGGTATTCACTCTCGGAGAGTCGATGACGAATCGAAAGGTTGTGATAGTATACGTGGACCTTTGACTTGAGGGTTGAGTAGAAGATGTGCCTGTGACGTTTAGTTTGTCATTAGAGTAGTTAGACTCATTTGCTTAATTGCTGAGTCGACCTCGAAGTGCGGACTATACGGGCAGGTAGCAGTCTTTACTGTACGCCAAGAAAGGATTCTATCTCCTGTTAGTGATGTAACACCCCGAGATATTCAGAGTATATTACAGCGCCGTGGACCCCCACATGGGAACCACCAGGCTACAAACAAGAAAACTCCACTCGAATAACCATCCCGGTTAGCGAGGACACACATTTAATTATAAGAAATAAAAAATTACGCCCGGAGCAACCGGCGAAATGATCATCAACCAACAATGTAACAATTTAAAAGTAGTACAACACGGGGTTTGAATTTGAAAAGCCTAAGTACTCGCGAGTACAGTCTATCAGTTTATAAATATAGAAAACAACCAAATCGAAGTGGACGAAAGAAATAGAAAGACCCAAATGCACATGTCAACGACCACAGCCAACATCCTCGTCTTGTCCAGTGCCCGCCGTCAGGATAATCATAACTCGAAATCCATAACAAGAATTTCCCCAAAGCGGGTCCCCGGAGGGGTTAGCAATTACGCTAGTACAAGTAATCAAGGCAAACCAATCGCTTACACATTTCATAGTACATGCACCAATATCATTTGAAAACCAAAACAAGACATGTCTTTTAGGAAATAAACAGTCACAATTAATTTGCCTAGACCGGGACGAAGCCACGAATCCCACTCGAGGCCTCTAAGGACCCTCCCAGTGGCCACATTCATAAAACAAACCAAGCACCACACGTCGCCTAGACCGGACGAAGCCACGAATCCCACTCGAGGCCTCTAAGGACCCTCCCGAGTGGCTAGCGAATCAAACTCATGAATCTAGGACGAAGCCATAGATTCCCTCCGTGATCGTCGGACCCTCCCGAGGTGAGCAAATCACACACAATATACATTACCATTTCACGTTAAGCATAAAGGTTTAGAAAATACTTGCCTTGAATTATTGACGACGCAACGGAAAGGAAAGTCACCGACGAACGCTAGGAACTAATGAAACCGAACCTAACGATTCGAAGAATACAATCACAACCATTTCTAAATGAATATGGAATTGGAATACACGAAAACCCGCCTACGATTCATGTATATTCGTATATAAACAACAACGAGGCGGGCCACAACCAAACCCTCTCGATTCCGTAAAAATCACGAAATATACCATGAATCCGTAGAGAAACTAAGAATACCAACAAGATTAATCATATTCATCATGAATTAATCAACAAAACGGAACGAATCGGACAAAAACACGAAAACCCCCAATTTTACCAAAAGTAGGGTTCTAAGGATCTAACCTTGATTATTTGGATCAAGGGATGATATCGGACGGATTATTGATGATATAACCTCAAGAACTCCATGGATATGTTGTTAAACAACATGGCTTCAAGCTTAGAACACGCCCGGTGCGGAAGAGGAGAGGAAGAAGGTGAAAAATGGCAAGAAAAACGTCTGCAGGGCCTTTTATATGGGTTGATCGCCTGCCGGACACGGCCCGTGCGGTCGGCACGGTCGTGTTGCACGATTGGCGGCGGGGACTCGACCGTGTCCCCGCTTGACACGGTCGCGGCGCGTAGGGCCCTCCGGCGATGACTCGTCAAGCGGCGACTTCGGCACGACTCGACCGTGTCACGGGACACGGTCGGGCGTGCCCGGCGATCGCTTCGCTTATCCGGAAGAGTGCAGCGCGGGCCGTGTCGGATGACACGGCCGAGTTCGATCGGCAGAAACTTTTGCATTTCGGACGAGTACGGCCACGGGCGTGTCGGCCCGTCTGGTCGGGTCCGGTCGGCGGTGATCGCCAAAATCGAAACGACCATAACTCTCGTCCGGACTCGATTGACTCACCGTTTGAACCATTGGAAAGCTAACTCGATTTTCTATAATATTGCAAAGATTTAGAATTTTTGGAGTCACCAAAAATTAATGGTGATCTAACAAAGTCGAACTCATATGAGGAAAGTTGAAACAATGAACAATATCGAGAGTACAGTTCACGGTTGACGGGAAGGACATCTTGAAAGATACACGAGGGTCACTATGACCGAGAAATATACCAAAAATGAAAATACAAGGGAAAGAAAAATACTGGATATTACATTCTACCCCTCTAAAAATAAGTTTCGTCCCGAAACTTAAGAAACAAACAACTCAGGGTACCTAGCACGCATGCTATCGTCGGTTTCCCAAGTTGCCTCCTCGACACCGTGTCTCGACCACTGCACTTTGACCAAAGGGATGGTCTTATGCCTCAGTCGTTTCTCACGATGCTCCAAAATCTTCAAAGGGCGCTCCTCGAAAGTAATATCTTCAGCAATATCAATCTCGCCATAATCGATGACGTGACTAGGATCCGGAACATATTTCCTCAGCTGGGAAACATGAAAAACGCTATGAACATGACTCAAGGCCGGAGGTAACGCCAAACGGTATGCTAACCCACCGACTCGCTCGAGAATCTCGAAGGGTCCAATAAATCTCGGACTCAGCTTCCCCTTCTTCCCGAAACGGAAAACTCCTCTCGTTGGCGACACCTTGACAAGACGTGGTCTCCCACCTCGAATTCTAAAGGTCGACGACGGACATCGGCATATGACTTCGCCGACTCTGGGCCGTCAACATCCGTTCTCGAATTAATTCTATCTTCCGCCTCGTCTCTAAAACGACATCCGGCTCGGTCCCGACTAAATCGGACGCCTCATTCCAACAAATCGGCGATCGACATCGTCGCCCATAAAGTGCCTCATATGGTGCCATCCGAATCGACGCGTGCCAACTATTGTTGTACGTGAATTCGATCAATGGCAAATGCTCCTCTAGATCGCTACTCCAATCGAGGGCACAAGCACGCAACATGTCCTCGAATGTCTGGATAGTGCGTTCCGACTGTCCATCTGACTGGGGATGAAAAGAGGTACTCAAATGCAAGCGGGTACCTAACGCCTTATGCATCGCCTGCCAAAAGTGCGATACAAAACGGCCATCACGATCCGAAACAATAGACTTCGGAGTACCGTGAAGTCTCACAATCTGCGCGATAAACACACGAGCCAATTTCTCCGGGCCCCAAGTGTCCTTGATGCCCAGAAAATGTGCCGACTTGGTCAGACGATCAACAATCACCCAAACCATATTCATGCCCGATCTCGATCTCGGCAAACTCGTAATGAAATCCATCGATATATCTTCCCATTTCCATTCGGAGCGAAGTGGCTGCAATAACCCGGTAGGTCGATGCTCGATTTTGACCTGTGACAAGTCAAACATCTCGCTACAAGCGTGCGACCTCCTCCTTCATATCATTCCACCGAAGTTCCTCCTCGTGTCCTTGTACATCTTACTCGAACCAGGATGAACGGAATAGGGTGTGGAATGGGCCTCACGCAAAATACTGCCGCAACTCTGGATCGCTCGGTACACAAAGCCGACTCTGGAATCTCAAAACACCATCCTCGTGAATCACAAACCCGGGAGACTTTCCTTTAAGAACGTTCTCTCGGATTTGAGTAATCATCGGATCCTCTAATTGCTTGATTTAATTTCATCGATCAAAGGCAGCGAAATTTCTAAGGTACAAAGTTGCCCGACAGATCCAGCGGCAAAACCTCAACATCTAACTCGATCAAAGCCCGCCGAAGCTCGGGCCGGGGCGTAAGGACCTCAAGCGTTTGCAACGCAATCGGTTTCCGACTCAAGGCGTCGGCCACGACATTCGCCTTACCGGATGATAAAGGATTTCGAGGTCATAATCCTTAATCAACTCTAACCACCTCCTCTGCCTCATATTCAACTCTCGTGAGTAAATATGTATTTCAGACTTTTATGATCGGTAAAAATCGACATGCAGAGCCGAAAAGATAGTGACGCCAAATCTTGAGTGCAAAGACAACCGCCGCTAACTCCAAATCGTGAGTAGGGTAGTTAAGCTCATACGGCCTCAAGCTGTCTCGACGCATAGGCAATGGTCTTGCCGTCTTGCATCAATACGCACCCAAGACCACGACCGAAGCATCGCTAAAAACGGCGAAACCCTCGTTGCCACATGGCAATGCCAAAACCGGGCTGAAGTCAAACGCTTCTTGACTCCTCAAAACTCGATCGCCTCTCATCGGTCCGACGAACTTCTCGGATTTACGGAGCAACTGTGTAAGTGGTCGAGCTAGTTTTGAGAAACCTTCGACGAACCTACGGTAGTAGCCAGCCAAACCCAAGAAACTACGGACCTCCTTCACATTTGTGGGCGATGCCCAATCCAACACTGCCTCAATTTTCTGCGGATCCACTCGAACTCCCTCGGCTGAAATCACGTGGCCCAAAAACATCACTTCTTTCAGCCAGAACTCACATTTCGAGAACTTCGCATAGAGTTGCTCGGTCCTCAAAATGTCTAACACTACCCGCAAATGATGGGCATGCTCTTCCTCATTCCTCGAATAAATAAGAATATCGTCAATGAAGACGACGACACACTTATCCAAATACTCGATAAAGACTTTGTTCATCAATTGCATGAACACCGCCGGCGCGTTAGTTAACCCGAAAGGCATAACTACAAACTCATAATGTCCGTATCTCGTCCGAAAAGCATTTTGACGTCGGACTCCCTCACCGGTGATAGTACCCGATCTCAAATCAATCTTTGAGAATACCGCCGCTCCTGGCCCGATCGAACAAGTCGTCAATCCTCGGCAAAGGATACTTGTTCTTGATGGTCACCTTGTTCGATTCACGATAGTCGATACACAAACGTAGTGAACCATCCTTCTTACGCACAAACAAGACCGGTGCGCCCCAAGGCGGCGCTCGGTCGAACATACCCGACTCAAGAAGTTCACTCAACTGTTTCTTCAACTCTGACATCTCTGAAGGTGCCATGCGATACGGCGCCTTCGAAATCGGAGCCGCACCCGGCTCTAACTCTATAGCAAACTCAACCTCACGATCCGGTGGCAATCCCGGCAACTCTTCAGGAAATACATCAGGAAACTCACTAACGACTGGAATCGATGAAAGATCGACTCCACCATTCTCCGCCTTCAAGGCGTAGCACCAATAACCAGTACACCCTTTTCGCAGGAGTTTCACCGCCTTCAAGGCGTTAATAACAAACTTCTGGTTTCTCTTTCGCCCCGCGAAAGAGTGTTCAGTGCCGTCCTCGGCTAACATGGTAATGATCCTTGTGCGGTAGTTCATGATTGCACCATGCCGTTCGAGCCAATCATTCCCGAGAATTAAATCCTCGCCCTCGATACTCACAACAATAAGATTAGAGAGCCAAGCCCTCTCACAAATAATCATAGAACAGTCCCGGACTTCTCGATCACCGACAATTCTATCACCGCTAGGAAGTTTAACGATGAAAGGCTCGCAAGGTGACAAGCAGTCGAGACTCAAACGGAGTACACACTCTAGAGAAATGAATGAATGCGTAGCACCCGAATCAAAAAGTACACTGATAGGATGGGAATGGATATGAACGGTACCTGTCGCCACAGTAGCTGCTGGATCATCGGTCCTCCTCATCTCGTAGATACGCGGTGGCGAGCCGACCCGGATGCTCCTCCCTAGCGGGCTGACCCGACCCCTACCTCGGCCGGCACTCGGTGGAGGCGGCGGAGCAAATGAGCCACGGTTCACGCTCGGCTCCATAGGTCCGGGTGAGAAGAACGGCACCGCGAACTGGCTCGAGCTTCTCGCAAAGAAGCTTTGTGGCGGCCCGACCACAAGTATGACAAGTCAAAGGTGGACGAAGACAATCCCGGTTCACGTGGCACGGCTTGCCACAGTTAAAGCATTTGGGGTCCTGGACGACGGTTCGGAGGCACTCAAAGCTCCCAGAAAAACGAGCCGAACCGCCCGTAGAAATATTTGCACTGAGATTTATGCCGGCCTCCACTCTTGGGACCAGAAAAATTTCCGACCGACTTCTGCTTCTTGCTCTCGCGAGCCAAATCGCTAGCGGTCACCGACATATCATAAGCAAGAGCTCGACTCTGATAATCCTTCAAGGTAGTACAGACGAGCCCCGACATATAGTCCCGAATGGACAGTTTCATTCTCCTGGAAAAATGAAAAATCTTGTCGCTCTCTTCAACAACTTGGGTCTTCACATAACCCAACTCCTTATTAAAATCGGCAATAGCTTGGGATACGGGGATATCCCGTGGTTGAGCATCAAAGAAAGCATGCACTCGAGCCTGTCTGACCGGCCATGGACAATACTCGGTCTCCATCAACTCCTGAAACTCGGCCTACGAAGCAACATGATCTTTGGGACCAACGGCCTCCCACCAATCTGCAGCATCTCCCGTGAGAAAGTATTGAGCAATAGGGACCTTACGGTCCTCGGGGCAGTTGGTAGCAGTGAATACTTTAGATATTTCCTTGATCCACCCATCCCAGCCGATCGGGTCCGAAGCTCCCGAAAACTGGGGAGGATGCATCTTGATGACATCCTCGGTTAACGATCCGATCCGCCCGATTAGCATGGGCACGATCGGTGTTACGGACCACGAGCTATAGCCGCCATCTGGTTAACCATTTCTTGCATAACGGCCGCAATACCAAGATCGCGCGCTCCCGAGAAGAAGCATGATCGTGACGGTCACCGATCGCCGGCTCGAAGAATGCGGCGTGGCGCCCGGCTGCCCCACGTCCTCGGCCGCGTCCACGACCACGACCACGACCACGGTTTCCTCCGGCATCCATGCTGAAGTTGAGAGATAACAGAAGTATATCGATGATGAGTAAGGGAGGAAAAGCAACTACGATCCAAAAGTGGAAATACAATGCAAGAAACAAAAGATCCGAATAAGAAAACTTACGAGCACTGGAAGTACTGGGATGCTGGCAGCGGTGTGACAATGTGCAAAACAAATACGACTAGACCCAAATAACCAACAAGCCTAGGTATCCATAAACCTAGAGCTCCGATACCATTTCTGTAACACCCCGAGATATTCAGAGTATATTACAGCGCCGTGGACCCCCACATGGGAACCACCAGGCTACAAACAAGAAAACTCCACTCGAATAACCATCCCGGTTAGCGAGGACACACATTTAATTATAAGAAATAAACAATTACGCCCGGAGCAACCGGCGAAATGATCATCAACCAACAATGTAACAATTTAAAAGTAGTACAACACGGGGTTTGAATTTGAAAAGCCTAAGTACTCGCGATCTGATCTATCGCTTTATAAATATAGAAAACAACCAAATCGAAGTGGACGAAAGAAATAGAAAGACCCAAATGCACATGTCAACGACCACGGCCAACATCCTCGTCTTGTCCAGGTGCCCGCCGTCCGGATAATCATAACACGAAATCCATAACAAGAATTTCCCCAAAACGGGTCCCCAGAGGGGTTAGCAATTACGCTAGTACAAGTAATCAAGGCAAACCAATCGCTTACACATTTCATAGTACATGCACCAATATCATTTCGAAAACCAAAACAAGACATGTCTTTTCCGGAAATAAACAGTCACAATTAATTTGCTCAGAGGGACGAAGCCACGAATCCCACTCGAGGCCTCTAAGGACCCTCCCGAGCTGGCCACATTCATAAAACAAACCAAGCACCACACGTCGCCTAGGACCGGGACGAAGCCACGAATCCCACTCGAGGCCTCTAAGGACCCTCCCGAGCTGGCTAGCGAATCAAACTCATGAATCTAGGACGAAGCCATAGATTCCCTCCGTGATCCCGTCGGACCCTCCCGAGGTGAGCAAATCACACACAATATACATTACCATTTCACGTTAAGCATAAAGGTTTCGAAAATACTTGCCTTGAATTATTGACGACTTGAACGGAAAGGAAAGTCACCGACGAACGCTAGGAACCAATGAAACCGAACCTAACGATTCGAAGAATACAATCACAACCATTTCTAAATGAATATGGAATTGGAATACACCGAAAACCCGCCTACGATTCATGTATATTCGTATATAAACAACAACGAGGGCGGGCCACAACCAAACCCTCTCGATTCCGTAAAAATCACGAAATATACCATGAATCCGTAGAGAAACTAAGAATACCAACAAGATTAATCATATTCATCATGAATTAATCAACAAAACGGAACGAATCGGACAAAAACGAAAACCCCAATTTTACCAAAAGTAGGGTTCTAAGGATCTAACCTTGATTATTTGGATCAAGGGATGATATCGGACGGATTATTGATGATATAACCTCAAGAACTCCATGGATATGTTGTTAAACAACATGGCTTCAAGCTTAGAACACGCCCAGCTGAGGAAGAGGAGAGAAAGAAGGTGAAAAATGGCAAGAAAACGTCTGCAGGGCCTTTTATATGGGTTGATCGCCTGCCGGACACGGCCGTGCCGGTCGGCACGGTCGTGTTGCCTGATTGGCGGCGGGGACTCGGCCGTGTCTGCTTGACACGGTCGCGGCGCGTAGGGCCCTCCGACGATGACTTCGTCAAGCGGCTGACTCGGCACGACTCGACCGTGTCACGGGACACGGTCGGGCGTGCCGGCGATCGCTCGGCTTATCCGGAAGAAATGCAGCACGGGCCGTGTCGGATGACACGGCCGAGTTCGATCGGCGAAACTTTTGCATTTCCGGACGAGTGCAGCACGGGCCGTGTCGGCCGATCTGGTCGGGTCGGTCGGCGGTGATCGGCCAAAAAACGACCATAACTCTCTCGTCCGGACTCCGATTGACTCACCGCTTGAACCATTGGAAAGCTAACTCGATTTTCTATAATATTGCAAAGATTTAGAATTTTTGGAGTCACCAAAAATTAATGGTGATCTAACAAAGTCGAACTCATATGAGGAAAGTTGAAACAATGAACAATATCGAGAGTACAGTTCACGGTTGACAGGAAGGACATCTTGAAAGATACACGAGGGTCACTATGACCGAGAAATATACCAAAAATGAAAATACAAGGGAAAGAAAATACTGGATATTACATTCTACCCCTCTAAAAATAAGTTTCGTCCGAAACTTAAGAAACAAACAACTCAGGGTACCTAGCACGCATGCTATCGTCGGTTTCCCAAGTTGCCTCCTCGACACCGTGTCTCGACCACTTGCACTTTGACCAAAGGGATGGTCTTATGCCTCGATCGTTTCTCACGATGCTCCAAAATCTTCAAAGGCGCTCCTCGAAAGTAATATCTTCACAATATCAATCTCGCCATAATCGATGACGTGACTAGGATCGGAACATATTTCCTCGGTGGGAAACATGAAAACGCTATGAACATGACTCAAGGCGGAGGTAACGCCAAACGGTATGCTAACCCACCGACTCGCTCGAGAATCTCGAAGGGTCCAATAAATCTCGGACTCGGCTTCCCCTTCTTCCGGCGGAAAACTCCTCTCGTTGGCGACACCTTCACAAGACGTGGTCTCCCACCTCGAATTCTAAAGGTCGACGACGGACATCGGCATATGACTTGCCGACTCTGGGCCGTCAACATCCGTTCTCGAATTAATTCTATCTTCCGCCTCGTCTCTAAAACGACATCCGGCTCGGTCCCGACTAAATCGGACGCCTCATTCCAACAAATCGGCGATCGACATGCCGCCATAAAGTGCCTCATACGGTGCCATCCGACTCTACGCGTGACAACAATAGTTGTACGTGAATACGATCAATGGCAAGAGCTCCTCCCAGTCGCTAAACCAATCGAGGACAAAAGCACGCAACATCAACTCGAAAGTTTGGATAGTGCGTTCCGTATCCCATCATGGGGATGAAAAGAGGTACTCAAATGCAAGCGGGTACCTAACGCCTTATGCATCGACTGCCTAAAGTGCGATTCAAAACGGCCTTCACGATGCGAAACAATTGACTTCTGAGTACGGTTAAGTCTCACGATCTGGGCGATAAACACACGAGCCTATTTATCAGGGCCCCAAGTGTCCTTGATGCCCAGAAAATTTGCCGACTTGGTCAGACGATCAACAATCACCCAAACCATATTCATGCCCGATCTCGATCTCGGCAAACTCGTAATGAAATCCATCGATATATCTTCCCATTTCCATTAGGAGCGAAGTGGCTGCAATAACCCAAATGGTCGATGCTCGATTTTGACTGGCGACAAGTCAAACATCTCGCTACAAGCGTGCGACCTCCTCCTTCATATCATTCCACGAAGTTCCTCCTCGTGTCCTTGTACATCTTACTCGAACCAGGATGAACGGAATAGGGTGTGGAATGGGCCTCACGCAAAATACTCTGCCGCAACTCTGGATCGTTCGGTACACAAAGCCGACTGAATCTCAAAACACCATCCTCGTGAATCACAAACCCGGAGACTTTCCTTTAGAACGTTCTCTCGGATTTGAGTAATCATCGGATCCTCTAATTGCTTGATTTAATTTCATCGATCAAAGGCAGCGAAATTTCTAAGGTACAAAGTTGCCCGACAGATCCAGCGGCAAAACCTCAACATCTAACTCGATCAAAGCCCGCCGAAGCTCGGCCCAGGCGTAAGGACCTCAAGCGTTTGCAACGCAATCGGTTTCCGACTCAAGGCGTCGGCCACGACATTCGCCTTACCGGATGATAAAGGATTTCGAGGTCATAATCCTTAATCAACTCTAACCACCTCCTCTGCCTCATATTCAACTCTCGCCGAGTAAATATGTATTTCAGACTTTTATGATCGGTAAAAATCGACATGCAGAGCCGAAAAGATAGTGACGCCAAATCTTGAGTGCAAAGACAACCGCCGCTAACTCCAAATCGTGAGTAGGGTAGTTAAGCTCATACGGCCTCAACTGTCTCGACGCATAGGCAATGGTCTTGCCGTCCGCATCAATACGCACCCAAGACCACGACCGAAGCATCGCTAAAAACGGCGAAACCCTCGTTGCCACATGGCAATGCCAAAACCGGGGCTGAAGTCAAACGCTTCTTCAGCTCCTCAAAACTCGACGCCTCTCATCGGTCCAGACGAACTTCTCGGATTTCGGAGCAATGTGTAAGTGGTCGAGCTAGTTTTGAGAAACCCTCGACGAACCTACGCTAGTAGCCACCAAACCCAAGAAACTACGGACCTCCTTCACATTTGTGGGCGATGCCCAATCCAACACCGCCTCAATTTTCTGCGGATCCACTCGGCGCCTCACCTGAAATCACGTGGCCCAAAAACATCACTTCTTTCGGCCAGAACTCACATTTCGAGAACTTCGCATAGAGTTGCTCGGTCCTCAAAATGTCTAACACTACCCGCAAATGATGGGCATGCTCTTCCTCATTCCTCGAATAAATAAGAATATCGTCAATGAAGACGACACACTTATCCAAATACTCGATAAAGACTTTGTTCATCAATTGCATGAACACCGCCGCGTTAGTTAACCCGAAAGGCATAACTACAAACTCATAATGTCCGTATCTCGTCCGAAAAGGCTGTTGCACGTCGGACTCCCTCACCGGAGTGATAGTACCCCAATCTCAAATCAATCTTTGAGAATACCGCCGCTCCTGGCAATCGATCGAACAAGTCGTCAATCCTCGGCAAAGGATACTTGTTCTTGATGGTCACCTTGTTCGATTCACGATAGTCGATACACAAACGTAGTGAACCATCCTTCTTATGCACAAACAAGACCGGTGCGCCCCAAGGCGAGGCGCTCGGTCGAACATACCCGACTCAAGAAGTTCACTCAACTGTTTCTTCAACTCGACATCTCTGAAGGTGCCATGCGATACGGCGCCTTGAAATCGGAGCCGCACCCGGCTCTAACTCTATAGCAAACTCAACCTCACGATCCGGTGGCAATCCCGGCAACTCGTCAGAAATACATCAGGAAACTCACTAACGACTGGAATCGATGAAAGATCGACTCCACCATTCTCCGCCTTCAAGGCGTAGCACCAATAACCAGTACACCCTTTTCGCAGGAGTTTCACCGCCTTCAAGGCGTTAATAACAAACTTCTGGTTTCTCTTTCGCCCCGCGAAAGAGTGTTCAGTGCCGTCCTCGTCTAACATGGTAATGATCCTCGTGCGGTAGTTCATGATTGCACCATGCCGTTCGAGCCAATCATTCCCGAGAATTAAATCCTCGCCCTCGATACTCACAACAATAAGATTAGAGAGCCAAGCCCTCTCACAAATAATCACAGATCAGTCCGGACTTCTCGATCACCGACAATTCTATCACCGCTAGGAAGTTTAACGATGAAAGGCTCGCAAGGTGACAAGCGGTCGAGACTCAAACGGCGTACACACTCTAGAGAAATGAATGAATGCGTAGCACCGAATCAAAAAGTACACCGACAGGATGGGAATGGATATGAACGGTACTGCCGCCACGGTAGGCCGCTGGATCATCGGTCCTCCTCATCTCGTAGATACGCGGCCGGGCAGAGCCGACACTGGATGCTCCTCCCCTAGCGGGCTGACCCCGACCCCTACCTCGGCCGGCACTCGGTGGAGGCGGCGGAGCAAATGAGCCACGGTTCACGCTCGCTCCATAGGTCTTGGGTGAGAAGAACAGGCACCGCGGCTATCGAGCTTCTCGCAAAAGAAGCTTTGTGGCGGCCCGACCACAAGTATGACAAGTCAAAGGTGGACGAAGACAATCCCGGTTCACGTGGCACGGCTTGCCACGGTTAAAGCATTTGGGGTCCGGACGACGGTTCGGAGGCACTCAAAGCTCGGAAAAGCAGCCGAACCGCCCGTAGAAATATTTGCGGCTGAGATTCTGTGGCCTCCACTCTTAGGACGAGAAAAATTTCCGACCGACTTACGCTTCTTGCTCTCGCGCCAAATCGCTAGCGGTCACCGACATATCATAAGCAAGAGCTCGACTCTGATAATCCTTCAAGGTAGTACAGACGAGCCCCGACATATAGTCCCGAATGGACAGTTTCATTCTCCTGGAAAAATGAAAAATCTTGTCGCTCTCTTCAACAACTTGGGTCTTCACATAACCCAACTCCTTATTAAAATCGGCAATAGCTTGGGATACGGGGATATCCCATGGTTGAGCATCAAAGAAAGCATGCACTCGAGCCTGTCTGACCGGCCATGGACAATACTCGGTCTCCATCAACTCCTGAAACTCGGCCTACGAAGCAACATGATCTTTGGGACCAACGGCCTCCCACCAATCTGTAGCATCTCCCGTGAGAAAGTATTGAGCAATAGGGACCTTACGGTCCTCCGGGCAGTTGGTAGCAGTGAATACTTTAGATATTTCCTTGATCCACCCTTCCCAGCCGATCGGGTCCGAAGCTCCCGAAAACTGGGGAGGATGCATCTTGATGACATCCTGAAGCCAACGATCCGATCCGCCCCGATTAGCATGGGCCTGATCGGTGTTACGAACCACGAGCTATAGCCGCCATCGGTTAACCATTTGCCGCATAACGGCCGCAATACCAAGATCGGCGCGCTCTGAGAAGAAGCATGGCTGTGACGGTCACGATGCTGCCGGCTCGAAGAATGCGACGTGGCGCCCACCGCCGCCCCACGTCCTCGGCGCGTCCACGACCACGACCACGACCACGGTTTCCTCGGCATCCATGCTGAAGTTGAGAGATAACAGTATATCGATGATGAGTAAGGGAGGAAAAGCAACTACGATCCAAAAGTGGAAATACAATGCAAGAAACAAAAGATCCGAATAAGAAAACTTACGAGCACTGGAAGTACTGGGATGCTGGCAGCGGTGTGACAATGTGCAAAACAAATACGACTAGACCCAAATAACCAACAAGCCTAGGTATCCATAAACCTAGAGCTCCGATATCATTTCTGTAACACCCCGAGATATTCAGAGTATATTACAGCGCCGTGGACCCCCACATGGGAACCACCAGGCTACAAACAAGAAAACTCCACTCGAATAACCATCCCGGTTAGCGAGGACACACATTTAATTATAAGAAATAAAAAATTACGCCCGGAGCAACCGGCGAAATGATCATCAACCAACAATGTGTTGTTGCCCAAAATATTTATCCGAAGATTAATACTGCTGGAAGACGGACAACAAACAACAATTGCGGGAGCACTTCCGAGAGAAGATAAATAATACAAGATTTGCCGGGTTTGTTAGGCCCGGGCTTGAATGCTCTCGCGAGATGTTATTAATACAAATATTCGTGGATACAAGTATTAATGAGAGAAATCTAAATACAATGAGTGTAAAAAGACTCTGTTAATCCGGCTCTTGAGCGAAGCTTGGTGTTCTTCGTCCCGCCGATAATCTGCTCGAGGAGAAAAGGCCGGGAGAAGTAAGACCGAAAGGAAGCTGTTGCCAAGAGTTGGAGATTAGTCAAGTGCTTGATGTTTGCTTCTGTATTGCGTATGTGTTGCAAGAATGTCCCAGAGAGTTTACAAATGCAGGGGGCTTCGTATATATAGGGGCAGCCGGGTCCTCTCCTGTAGTGGCCGATCGTCTGCCGGCCATTAGAATAATCTGCCGACCGCCTGTCGGCCAATATAATAATCTGCCGATCTCCTGGGCTGTCGGGCTAAAGTCCAAGGAAGAGGTTGGCTGTCCGAATAAAGTCCAATAAGGAGCCATCACGTGTCCGGAGCCAGTCAACATGCGGCCCTACTGATAGCTTTCGGCGGCCTGTCGGCTGGTGGAGAGAATCTGCCAGATTGTGGTCAATGGCCCGTGATTCGCGGATCTTGTCCCGGACCTTGCACGTGGTGCTAGTCTTGAGGCTCGGTCTTCGCCGACTGGATGGCCATCGGTGGTGATCGACATGAGGAGGTCGGCTCTAGCTGATCATCCGAGGTCGCCATCGGCCAGTGGATGGAGGTCGCCAATGGTCGGTCGCCAGGTGTCGGTCGCCAGGAGTCGGTCGCCGAGTACCGAGAGACGATCGTATCTGAGGTCGATCGCTCGGCACCGGGACTTGTCACAGGACCTTGATTGCTTGATCTAGCATGTCCAGGTTAGGGCTCGGTCGCGGAGTTCTTGATCAGCGAAGCCCGACTTGGCCGCTCGGCAGTGACTCGGTCGCCCGTCCTCCTAGTTGATCGTCGGTCGGAAGGTGTTAAAACTTGACACAACAATTGCCCCCCAGCTTGCTCCTATGTTGAAGACATGGGGCGAGGTGGTTCTTGCTGGTGATCATGTACGGATGAGGACGGGCGATCTGAGCTGACTTAGGACTCGGACTTGGGCTATCATGGTCGATTGGCTTAGCTATCTTTCGGTCTTGTACCTGCAAAAAACAACATTGGCGATCCCCATGGAAACTTGGTGGTTTCGCTTTGTTTGAGGAATCGTGCACAGTCGCGGAAATCGATGGACCGACTCCATGACCGTGTCTTGGTGCACGAAGACAATGAGTGTCTCGTGACTCACTTTATTATGAGGGTCCTCTGTTAGGCTGCGCCTCGCCTCGTATCTAAACGAAGGGCGTGCGGTCTCGGTCTAGAGGAGTCCTTGCGCGGGGCAGCGTCGGATGAATCAACTCCACGCCCGCGGCTTGTTAGCTCTGCTTCCACCTCGGCCAGCCATGGAGATGGCCGACCTCGACGGTGTACGTTGAGACGGGGTTGTGGAATGAGTCCACTGATTAATGTTGGAGAGCCCTCCGACTACGCCGGCCTCGTATTTAAACGAAGGGCGGGCGATCTCGGCCGAAAGGGACCTTGCATGGCCGAAGCAGCCGGTTCCATCGACTGCCAGGGCCATGGCTTTATGATGCGCGGTGGAGGCGATCTTATGCCTTAGTCCGTCATGTTAAATGCTGGACTGTAGATGGCGATCGTGTCCACCGGGTTGCTGATGATGTTGCGATCTGGCCGGAAGACTGGCGATCGTCGCTCGGCGGCCGATCGCTTTATTCGTAGGTCGATATTGGCGATCGGGCGGCGGCTAGTCCCTCATGTTAGAATGGACTGTAGGCGGGGATCGAGTCCTCCGGCTCTGCTGGGTAGTAGCGATCGGGCCGGGAGACTGGAGGTCGTCGTACGGGCGCCGATCGGTCTACTCCTAGGCTGAGAAGAAGCCTTTGCCTGGACAGGAAATCAGCGGCTCTAGCCCGGAATGCTGCGTAGGTCGTCGGTAGGGTCTTCGTGAGATGCCTAAACATAGGCGAGAAGCCCTGAAAACCTCCTAGAACCGCGTAGAGGGCGGTCTCATCGCTTACGGGCTCGCCGTTGAGGATGATCATGTTGTTGTGTCAAGTTTTAACACCTTCCGACCGGCGATCGCCTCCGAGGCCGAGCGACCGACTTACTGCCGAGCGACCAAGGCAAGTCTGCCGACCAGCGACCGAGCGGAGCCTTAGCCTGGGACATGCTAGGCCCAGCCAAGAAGGTCCCAGGACAAGTCCCGGTGCCGAGCGATCGACCTCAGATACGATCGTCTCTCGGTACTCGGCGGCCGACTCCTGGTGACCGACATCTGGCGACCCTCCATCGGCATCTGCCGATCGACCCTTGGTGACCGACCATTGGCGACCTCCATCCACTGGCCGATGACGACCTCGGATGATCAGCCAGGGACGACCGCTCATGTCGATCACAACCGACGGACACCCAGTCGGCGAAGGCCGAGCCTCAAGACTGGCACCACGTGCAAGGGCCGAGACAAGATCCGCGAATCTCGGGCCATTGACCAAAGCTGTGATTCCCTCCACCGGCCCGACGGCGCAAAGCTTGTCAGTAGGGCCACATGTTGACTGACTCCGGACACGTGATGGCTCCTTATTGGACCGCCCAGCTGTGGCAGCCTCTTCCTTGGACTTTAGCCCGACAGCCAGCATCTTCCTTGGACTTTAGCCTGACAGCCCAGGAAGATCGCCCCATTATAATATTGGCCGGCAGGCGGTCGGCCGCTACAGGACAGGACCCGGCTGTCCCTATATAGACAAGGCTCCCAGCACTTGTCCAGGGACGGAAATTCTTCTGGATCGAACCTTTACCACAAAAAAGGCTTCAGCTTCCTTCAGCAATATTGCGATTCAAGCACAATATACAGCACTTGGCTAATCTCCAACTCTTGGCAACAGCTTTCTTTCGGTCTTACTTCTCCCGGCCTTTTCTCCTCGAGCAGATTATCGGCGGGACGAAGAACACCAAGCTTCGCTCAAGAGCCGGATTAACAGAGTCTTTGTACACTCATTGTATTTAGATTTCTCTCATTAATACTTGTATCCACGAATATTTGTATTAATAACATCTCGCGAGAGCATTCAAGCCCGGGCCTAACAAACCCGGCAAATCTTGTTTTATTTATCTTCTCTCGGAAGTGCTCCCGCAATTGTTGTTTGTTGTCCGTCTCCAGCAGTATTTAATCTTCGGATAGATATTTTGGGCAACAACAATTGGCGCTAGAAGAAGGGGATCCAACCCTCGATTTTTTATACCTACCGTCCCGAAGAACACTCACTGTTCTCGGGGCAGATACTTGAAGTGACACTTACTGCACTTCAAAGAAATCCTTCAGAAATCATGTCTTCCGCCTCCGCGTCGAAGAAAGCCGCTGATCAGCTGGCCAAACCCCCTGTTCCGTCCCAGTCCGAGCCACAGCCGATGGTGGAAGGTAGCCGCCATGATCGAGACGCTCGATCCGTCCACGGACGGCGGCCCAAGCCTCTCGCTCGATCGGTTCGAACCAAGGAGCGGTCGAAGGGCCTGGCCGTCCTACAGAGCGACGGAGTGCTCTCGACGCGCCTCCGGCTCGCCCCCGGTCTCTCGCCGGAAGATCAAGCGGAAACTCAAGGCACTCTTGGCCGAGCAATCGCCGAGAGGCTCCGTCCGCGAGAAGAGGCGCTCGCCGGCAGGCACCTCTGTCTTGATCGCTGGCGGTGACCCGGCAGCTCGGGGCAATCCGGCCCCAGCTACGAGTCGACGGAGTTTGAGTCCGTCACCAGGAGCTCGGCCTACCCGGCTCCCGCAAGGCGATCCAGCCGCCTGGCTCCCACTCGCCAGATTCCCGAGGTCGGCAGCAGTGGGGTCCGGAGGTCGGTACACGATCGCCTCGGCCCCCGCTCCCAAAGCCGATCCGCAAGCAGCCGAGCCGCGGCGATCGCCGCAATGCAACGTCATATCGACGACATGAAGGCGCTCCTGCAATCCGGGGCAGGCGCCGTGAGGACGATCGCCCCGCCGAGCGAGCCGCTCGCGATCGACATCGAGCTCGCCCCGGTGCAGCAGAAGATCGCCCCTCCTCAGACACCCGTGTACCAAGGGCGATCGGACCCCCAAGCACACCTGCACAAGTTCAACATCTACATGACCGGGTGTGGGGCATCCGACGCGACCCGGTGCCGAATGTTCCCTCTAACGCTAGACGACCTCGCCCACCGGTGGTACACCTCATTGCCACCTCGGTCCATAGGCTCCTTTAACGAGCTGGCGCACGTCTTCACGGAACACTTCGCCACCCGGGTCGTCCGGCCAGGAGGTCCCCTTCGCATGATGCAAATCAAGCAGGGAGAAGAAGAGTCCGACTCGGACTACATCGACCGGGTCGACATGATCATCCTCAACGGCGAGCCCGTAAGCGATGAGACCGCCCTCTACGCGGTCCTAGGAGGTTTTCAGGGTTTCTCGCCTATGTTCAGGCATCTCACGAAGACCCTGCCAACGACCTACGCAGCCTTCCGGGCTAGAGCCGCAGATTTCCTGTCGAGGCAAAGGCTTCTTCTCAGCCTAGGAGTAGATCGATCGGCGCCGTCGGCGACCTCCGGTCTACCCGGCCCGATCGCTACTATCCGGAAGAGCCGGAGGACTCGCTCACCGCCTCTGATCCAACATTCTAAGTGAGGGAGCCGCCGCCCGATCGCCAATATCGACCTACGAATAAAGCGATCGGCCGCGGCGACGATCGCGATCTTGGCGGATCGCCACATTATCGGCAACCGGTGGACACGATCGCCATCTCTGATCCGACATATAACATGACGGACCAAGGCATAAGATCGCCTCCACCGCGCTTCATAAAGCCATGGTCCTGGCAGTCGATGGAACCGGCTGCTTCGGCCATGCAAGGTCCCTTTCAGCCGAGATCGCCCGCCCTTCGTTTAAATACGAGGCCGGCGTAGTCGGAGGGCCCTCCAACATTAATCAGTGGACACATGCCACAACCCCGTCTCAACGTACACCGTCGAGGTCGGCCATCTCCATGGCTGGCCGAGGTGGAAGCAGAGCTAACAAGCCGCGGGCGTGGAGTTGATTCATCCGACGCTGCCCCGCGCAAGGACTCCTCTAGACCGAGACCGCACGCCTTCCGTTTAAATACAAAGGCGAGGCGCAGCCTAACAGAGGACCCTCATAATAAAGTGAGTCACGAGGCACTCATTGTCTTCGTGCACCAAGACACGGTCATGGGGTCGGTCCATCGATCTCCGCGACTGTGCACGATTCCTCAAGCAAGCGAAACCATCAAGTTTCCATGGGGAATCGGCCAATGTTGTTTTTGCAGGTACAAGACCGAAAGATAGCTAAGCCAATCGACCATGATAGCCCAAGTCCGAGTCCTAAGTCAGCTCAGATCGCCCGTCCTCATCAATACACGATCACCAGCAAGAACCACCTCGCCCCATGTCTTCAACATAGGGGCAAGCTGGGGGGCAATTGTTGTGTCAAGTTTTAACACCTTCCGACCGGCGATCGCCTCCGAGGCCGGCCGACTTCTTGCCCGGCGACCAAGGCAAGTCTGCCCGACCAGCGACCGAGCGGCCGAGCCTTAGCCAGCGGACATGCTAGGCGCGGCCAAGGTCCCAGGACAAGTCCGGTGCGGCGATCGACCTCGGATACGATCGTCTCTCGGTACTCGGCGGCCGACTCTGGGCCGACATCTGGCGACCCTCCATCGGCATCCGCCGATCGACCCTTGGTGACCGACCATTGGCGACCTCTATCCACCTGGCGATGGCGACCTCGGATGATCAGCCGGGGGCGGCCGCTCATGTCGATCTGGCAAGCGGACACCCGGTCGGCGAAGGCGAAACCTCAAGGCGGCACCACGTGCAAGGGCCGAGACAAGATCCGCGAATCTCGGGCCATTGACCAAAGCTTGTGATTCCCTCCACCCGGTAAAGCCGCGAAAGCTTGTCGGTAGGGCCACATGTTGGTGACTCGGACACGTGATGGCTCCTTATTGGGCCGCCAGTGTGGCGGCCTCTTCCTTGGACTTTAGCTTGACCGACATCTTCCTTGGACTTTAGCTTTGTGACCCAGGAAGATCGCCCCATTATAATATTGGCCGTGGGCGATCGGCGCTACTGAGACAGACCCATTGTCCCTATAGACAAGGCTCCAGACTTGTCCAGGGACGAAATTCTTGGATCGAACCTTTACCACAAAAAAGGCTTCAGCTTCCTTCAGCAATATTGCGATTCAAGCACAATATACAGCACTTGGCTAATCTCCAACTCTTGGCAACAGCTTTCTTTCGGTCTTACTTCTCCCGGCCTTTTCTCCTCGAGCAGATTATCGGCGGGATGAAGAACACCAAGCTTCGCTCAAGAGCCGGATTAACAGAGTCTTTGTACACTCATTGTATTTAGATTTCTCTCATTAATACTTGTATCCACGAATATTTGTATTAATAACATCTCGCGAGAGCATTCAAGCCCGGGCCTAACAAACCCGGCAAATCTTGTTTTATTTATCTTCTCTCGGAAGTGCTCCCGCAATTGTTGTTTGTTGTCCGTCTCCAGCAGTATTTAATCTTCGGATAGATATTTTGGGCAACAACACATGTCAACCCGGTCGATGTAGTCCGAGTCGGACTCTTCTTCTCCCTGCTTGATTTGCATCATGCGAAGGGGACCTTCTGGCCGGACGACCCGGGTGGCGAAGTATTCCGTGAAGACGTGCGCCAGCTCGTTAAAGGAGCCTATGGACCGAGGTGGCAATGAGGTGTACCACCGGTGGGCGAGGTCGTCTAGCGTCAGAGGGAACATTCGGCACCGGGTCGCGTCCGATGCCCCACACCCGGCCATGTAGATGTTGAACTTGTGCAGGTGTGCTTGGGGGTCCGATCGCCCCTGGTACACGGGTGTCTGAGGAGGAGCGATCCTGTGCTGCACCGGGGCGAGCTCGATGTCGATCGCGAGCGGCTTGCTCGGCGCGGCGATCGTCTTGGTGGCGCCTGCCCCGGATTGCAGGAGCGCCTTCATGTCGTTGAGTTGATGTTGCATCGCGGCGATCGCCGCGGCTCGGCTGCTTGCGGATCGGCTTTGGGAGCGGGGGCCGAGGCGATCGTGTACCGATCTCCGGACTCCGCTGCTGCCGACCTCGGGAATTCGACGAGCGGGAGCCAGGCGGCTGGATCGCCTTGTGGGAACCGGGTAGGCCGAGCTCCTGGTGACGGACACAAACTCGCTGCGTCTCGTAGGCCGGGCCGGTGCCCGGTCGCCAGTCGGGTCAGCGCCACGCGATCGAAGACGAGGCGTGCCCAGTGCCGGCGCCTCTTGTTGCGGGCGAGAGCCTCTGGCGGTGCTCGGCCGGTAGTGCCTTGAGCTTCCGCTTGATCTTCGGCGAGAGACCGGCGGTAGGCGGAGGCGCGTCGAGCACTCCGTCGCTCTGTAGGGGCGGCCAGGGGCCCCTTCGATCTGTTCCTTGGTTCGGAACCGATCGAGCGAGAGGCTTGGGCCGCCGTCGAGGGACGGGATCGAGCGTCTCGACCGCGGCGGCTACCTTCCACCATCGGCCGGCTCGGGCCCACGGAACAGGGGACTGGCCGGAGTCGGCGGCTTTCTTCGACGCGGAGGCGGAAGACATGTTTTCTGAAGGATTTCTTTGAAGTGCAGTAAGTGTCACTTCAAGTATCTGCCCCGAGAACAGTGAGTGTTCTTCGGGACGGTAGGTATAAAAATCGAGGGTTGGATGTCCTTCCTCTAGCGCCAATTGTTGTTGCCCAAAATATTTATCCGAAGATTAATACTGCTGGAAGACGGACAACAAACAACAATTGCGGGAGCACTTCCGAGAGAAGATAAATAATACAAGATTTGCCGGGTTTGTTAGGCCCGGGCTTGAATGCTCTCGCGAGATGTTATTAATACAAATATTCGTGGATACAAGTATTAATGAGAGAAATCTAAATACAATGAGTGTTAAAAGACTCTGTTAATCCGGCTCTTGAGCGAAGCTTGGTGTTCTTCGTCCCGCCGATAATCTGCTCGAGGAGAAAAGGCCGGTAGAAGTAAGACCGAAAGGAAGCTGTTGCCAAGAGTTGGAGATTAGTCAAGTGCTTGATGTTTGCTTCTGTATTGCGTATGTGTTGCAAGAATGTCCCAGAGAGTTTACAAATGCAGGGGGCTTCGTATATATAGGGGCAGCCGGGTCCTCTCCTGTAGTGGCCGATCGTCTGCCGGCCATTAGAATAATCTGCCGACCGCCTGTCGGCCAATATAATAATCTGCCGATCTCCTGGGCTGTCGGGCTAAAGTCCAAGGAAGAGGCTGGCTGTCCGAATAAAGTCCAATGCAGTGGCTGGTGCCAGCTGGGCGGTCCAATAAGGAGCCATCACGTGTCCGGAGCCAGTCAACATGCGGCCCTACTGATAGCTTTCGGCGGCCTGTCGGCTGGTGGAGAGAATCTGCCAGATTGTGGTCAATGGCCCGTGATTCGCGGATCTTGTCCCGGACCTTGCACGTGGTGCTAGTCTTGAGGCTCGGTCTTCGCCGACTGGATGGCCATCGGTGGTGATCGACATGAGGAGGTCGGCTCTAGCTGATCATCCGAGGTCGCCATCGGCCAGTGGATGGAGGTCGCCAATGGTCGGTCGCCAAGGTAGGTCGCCAGGTGTCGGTCGCCAGGAGTCGGTCGCCGAGTACCGAGAGACGATCGTATCTGAGGTCGATCGCTCGGCACCGGGACTTGTCCTGGGACCTTCGGTTGGCCAGTCTAGCATGTCCGCTGGGTTAGGGCTCGGTCGCCAGGTTGCTGATCGGCAGAACTGACTTGGCCGCTCGGCAGTGACTCGGTCGCCCGTCCTCCTAGTTGATCGCCGGTCGGAAGGTGTTAAAACTTGACACAACACAATGTAACAATTTAAAAGTAGTACAACACGGGGTTTGAATTTGAAAAGCCTAAGTACTCGCGAGTACAGTCTATCAGTTTATAAATATAGAAAACAACCAAATCGAAGTGGACGAAAGAAATAGAAAGACCCAAATGCACATGTCAACGACCCTGGCCAACATCCTCGTACTGTCCAGGTGCCCGCTCGTCCGGATAATCATAACCTGAAATCCATAACAAGAATTTCCCCAAGCGGGTCCCAGAGGGGTTAGCAATTACGCTAGTACAAGTAATCAAGGCAAACCAATCGCTTACACATTTCATAGTACATGCACCAATATCATTTCGAAAACCAAAACAAGACATGTCTTTTCCGGAAATAAACAGTCACAATTAATTTGCCTAGGACCGGGACGAAGCCACGAATCCCACTCGAGGCCTCTAAGGACCCTCCCGAGCTGGCCACATTCATAAAACAAACCAAGCACCACACGTCGCCTAGGACCGGGACGAAGCCACGAATCCCACTCGAGGCCTCTAAGGACCCTCCCGAGCTGGCTAGCGAATCAAACTCATGAATCTAGGACGAAGCCATAGATTCCCTCCGTGATCCCATCAGACCCTCCCGAGGTGAGCAAATCACACACAATATACATTACCATTTCACGTTAAGCATAAAGGTTTCCGAAAATACTTGCCTTGAATTATTGACGACGCAACGAACGGAAAGGAAAGTCACCGACGAACGCTAGGAACCAATGAAACCAAACCTAACGATTCGAAGAATACAATCACAACCATTTCTAAATGAATATGGAATTGGAATACACCCGAAAACCCGCCTACGATTCATGTATATTCGTATATAAACAACAACGAGGGCGGGCCACAACCAAACCCTCTCGATTCCGTAAAAATCACGAAATATACCATGAATCCGTAGAGAAACTAAGAATACCAACAAGATTAATCATATTCATCATGAATTAATCAACAAAACGGAACGAATCGGACAAAAACACGAAAACCCCCAATTTTACCAAAAGTAGGGTTCTAAGGATCTAACCTTGATTCGCTGGATCAAGGGATGATATCGGACGGATTATTGATGATATAACCTCAAGAACTCCATGGATATGTTGTTAAACAACATGGCTTCAAGCTTAGAACACGCCCAGCTACGGAAGAGGAGAGGAAGAAGGTGAAAAATGGCAAGAAAAAGCGTCTGCGGGGCCTTTTATATGGGTTGGCGCCTGCCGGACACGGCCGTGCCGGTCGGCACGGTCGTGTTACCGATTGGCCGACAGGACTCGGCCGTGTCTGCTTGACACGGTCGCGGCGCGTAGGGCCCTCCGGCGATGACTCGTCAAGCGGCTGACTTCGGCACGACTCGGCCGTGTCTGGGACACGGTCGGGCGTGCCGACGATCGCTTCGGCTTATCCGGAAGAAATGCAGCCGGGCCGTGTCGGATGACACGGCGAGTTCGGTCGGCGAAACTTTTGCATTTCGGACGAGTACGGCACGGGCGTGTCGGCCCGTCTGATCGGTCGGTCGGCGGTGATCGGCAAATCAAACGACCATAACTCTCTCGTCCGGACTCCGATTGACTCACCGTTTGAACCATTGGAAAGCTAACTCGATTTTCTATAATATTTCAAAGATTTAGAATTTTTGGAGTCACCAAAAATTAATGGTGATCTAACAAAGTCGAACTCATATGAGGAAAGTTGAAACAATGAACAATATCGAGAGTACAGTTCACAGTTGACAGGAAGGACATACTGAAAGATACACGAGGGTCACTATGACCGAGAAATATACAAAAAATGAAAATACAAGGGAAAGAAAAATACTGGATATTACAAGTGAGCAGGCGAATGTCCTATACGGTTAATGGCAAATAAGATCATAAGTCTTTGGCCAAAGCATTCTGATATAGTCGTATTAGATACACTATTAATCAGTCGGTCTTGATTTGCATTAACCCATGTATAGAGTTTAGTCAACAGTAGGGTTTGACTTTACCGTGACCCGAAGACTTGACCGGGACATCTGATGAAGGGTCTATACGTAGATAGTATTCACGACATAATGGTTCTGGAATGATCTCTTCATTCGTTCTCAGTCGGGGTTTACAGTGCGGCCCGCTAGGCTGGCTAAGTGCTGCCCGCACTCATTGGTTCCTCCCTATGCCGGCTAAGACGGACCTACGGAGTCGCGCATTAGGAGCGTTGGCGGATAAATGTGAATTTATTATCTCTCTAATTAATTAGATATTGGATATCTAATTATGATTTATTGGATAAATCAAAAGGCGGTCTCATGAATTAAAATTAAGTTACCGGGTAATTAATTTAATTCATAAATTATATTTCTTAGAGAAATATATTTGTATTTGATATAATTAATTAATTAGATTAATTAATTAATATAAATACATTGATGATTAAAAGGAGTGTATTTAACGGAGTCGTTTGTGAACGTCCGGTACCGAGCCAGTGACTCGGCTCGTTTCTAGAAGCTTCCTTATAGGCCAACCCCACCTCACATGGCCATTACATTTTGCATGTTGTGTTTGTTGTAAAGTCATCTTAATAATGTTTGAGATTCCTCTCACATTATTTTTATTCATTATGATGAGTTGTTATATATTATATATATAACCAACTCTTGATGAAGTAAGAAATACACACACACTTGCAAAAATTGGAGTGGCCGTGAGTTCTTCAAGTGAGGAGAGAGAAAAATTTTTCTTCTTCATATTGTTCATCTTTGAGGTGAAAAGAAGTAAGAAAAATTAAGAGAGAAAAATTCCTACAATACTTCCTAGCCGTGTTCTTCATAGAACGGAGTGTTGTAGATTTTTCCGGGCAACTTCCGACGCGTGTGAAGTAGAGGCTTGAATTTTGGTGCTTGGAGCGAAGGGATTTCGTGTTCGGGACGGGATCGTGATCATCGTCTACACTTTACAAAGATTTATTTCAAAGGCTTCAAGGGTATGAATCTTTACCTTTGTATCTTCGTATTTATTTTTCGTATATCGTTACTTGATCGATCTGTTTGGGATTCGTTTTTATTTCATTGCGTATTTCGTTTTATTTTGGAATCCCAACGGTGGTATCGGGCGAGTCAATGATATCGTATATACGATTATTTGTGCATTTTGAATGTTATTGGATGATGTTTATGATTTAGAATCATATTTGGAATAATTTTAGATTTTAAATTGTTCGTTGTATCATCACGTTTTGGAAACGGGCGAAAAGCGAAGAAAGCTGGCGGTGGTGCCGGCGGCGCCTTTGCCTGTTTGCCAGTGCCGGCGTGCTCGGCCATGACTCGCCAGGCCGAGAGTGCTCGCCAGGGGCCGAGAATGATCGCCACCGCGGCGATGCTCGGCCAGCGGCCCTCGGATTTTGGCCCGATTTTGAATCGGGCGCGGTGAGCCTAAAACCGGATTATCAGGGACTCGTTTAAGTTTATATTTTGTTGTAATTATTTCCCAAAATTTAAACTGGATTTTAATTTGACTAAATTAATATTTGGAATATTTTTGAGTTAAGGGAAATAAATTAAACGAGAATATTATTTTTGGCGGATTACTTGAGCAATTAAAATGATGATTATTAGTATTAATTTGATTAATACCATTAAAATTGAATAGATTAATTTTATATTGATTGGATTAATATATTAATTGATTATTTAATTTTAATGCCACATTATATTAATTGGATTAATATAGTAGAAATTGAATAGATTAATTTTATAGATTAATTAGATTAATTTATATTAAAATTAATTGTTTAATTTCGTTGCCATTACATGTTGTATGGAATCCTTATGTGATGGTGATATAGCTCGTGGACTTAGTTTTTGATTTGTTCGATTCGATTGGGTTGTAAAGGCCGTTTTGAGCCTATTTATTTTTACTAGAAAATTTGTATAGGATGCATTTTTTCAATGATGTAAGTATTATTTTGGGTATGACGAAGACCGAAGACAACCGACCGAGAAGACGAAGAATCGAAGACGTATTTTTTTATTGGGTCATTCGCTTGGCCCAAGACTTAGGAATTAGGTCCATGAGCTATATGTTGGTAGTAACTAGGTTACTATTTTACATTTTCATTTTGAATGATTGACAAACATACAAACGCGTATAATTGAATTAATGTGCAAAGTGTAACATTAATCGCGAAATTCTCCGACTACAAATGGACTAAGTTTGAAAAAGGTTACGAGGTTTCCTACCCTCCATCAAACTCGTAGAAAATTGATACCCATTTGGTGTGCTATGCTTCCGAGTTATCGGGGTAGTACATTTGGTAGAGGTTGAAAAATTCTTGAGTGCATTAGATGCCTTCGGTTGGTGATAAATTTCGCCCCTAGAAACCCGATAGGTTGCGGGTGAGATTCAATAGTCAAGCGATGAGCGTTGATGGTCAACAACTTAGATAGTCTGGATTGCCAAGAAACCTGATAGGTTGAGGGCATGAAGACTAGGGGTAAAACAAGATCAAATCATCCGTCAGACGGGTTGGTGTTAGACACCACTTTACAGAAATTAATTGGCAAGAAACACGATAGGTTGCGTGCATTAAAATTTGTAAAGAACTTGATCTCCACTAAGAAGTCGATCTTACCATGATTTAGGATTATAACATGGGAGTGTATAATTCCGATAAAATTAGTGGGGCCGAGACAAGAATTATACAAGCCCTTAAGTTCTATACTCGGTCATAATTAAACAAGTCACTAATTTAATCTTGTCTAAATCTTTGTAGAAAACGAAATTGAATCTCTCTAAAATGGCTAAAAACCCACTTGCAATACTACTTGAAAAGAATCTCCTAACTGGCCCTAACTTTGTTGGTAGTTGCGAGAATCGATGATTGTACTCAGTATGGAGTCTCTGGGATACGTCTTGGAGGCGGACATTCCACCGACTCCAATCCGGACTAGGAGTAATCAGGAAGACATTGACGTCCATGAAAAATGGGTCAAGGATGATGTGCTAGTTCGTGGTTTTATGATGGGCTCAATGACTAATGAGGCTGCGAGAGCGCACGAGAAAATGACTTCGCTGGCGATTCTCGCACACTTGACCGAACTTTATGGAGAGCACGGTGGAGTGCCCGGATATGAGATATCAAAGCGGTTGTTCGGTGCTAGGATGAAAGAAGGGGAGAAAGTGGGAGACCACGTCCTTAAGATGATCTCTATGATTGAGAGGCTCGAGGTGCTCAACTTTAATATGGATTTATCCCTTCAAATTGATCTCATCCTTCAATCTCTACCTGACTCTTTCACGCAGTTTGTAATGAATTTCAACTGTAATGAAATTACATGCACATTAGGGGCTAATGAATAAGCCGGTGACTTACGATCTAACATGAAGACTAAACCGAGAGAGGCTGCTCTTGTGATTTTTTATGGGCCTAAGAGGTCCAAGAACAAGAAGAAAAAGACCTACGAGCAGTACAAACCCAAGAAAGGGGTGCAAAAAGGAAAGGGCAAGGCCCGAAAGGTTCAAAAGGTAGGCGGTCCAAAACCTACGGACAAATGCCTTGAATGCGGTGAGCTGGGCCACTGGCGAAGGACTTGTCCCAAGATTAATGGCGCATCAGGTACGGAACTTTTTGTTTTTGAAACTAATTGTTCCGCTACTGTATATTCTGCTTCATGGATTCTGGATTCAGGTGCCACTTCTCACATTTGTACTATGAATCAGGATCTGGAACGAAGTAGAAAACTTGAAGCTGGGGAAATAATGATCACTGTTGGAAGCGGACAAAGTGTCGAGGCAACCGATATTGGATCAATCCTTCTGGGTTTAGAATCTGGTTTTATTTTGACATTAGATGAAGTACTTGTTTTGCCCAAGGGGCATAAAAACATTGTATCCATTCCAGTCTTGGACCGGAAAGGATTTTGTTTCTTCATTGGCAATGGCAGTTGTAAAATTTATTTTCGAAATAAATTGGTTGGAGCGACTACATTGTTGAATGGTTTATATCATCCGAACATGCAAAATAAAGCAAAGTGAACACTATAACTAGGAAACGTGGTAGGCAAGATACTAATCAAGCTCTTAAATGGCACCTTAGACTTGGTCATGTTGGTCAGACCAAGGTTCAGAAAATGGAGAAAGATGGACTTTTAAGTCCATTGGGTGTAGAACCCTATCCAACTTGTGAATCTTGCCTTAGAGGCAAAATGACTAAGTTCCCCTTCACAGGGACTTTTGAAAGGGCCACCGATAAACTTGGATTGGTGCATACCGATGTTTGTGGTGCTTTAGAAGTAGCCCGAGACGGATATCAATATTTCATAACGTTCACAGATGATCATACTAGGTATGGGATTGTGTACTTAATGAAACATAAATCTGAAGCCTTTGCTAAATTCAAAGAATTTAAGGCCCTAGTTGAAAAACAAACTGGATGTCATATCAAAGCACTTCGGTCGGACCGAGGTGGCGAATATATGAGCACTGAGTTTGATGAGTTCCTTAAGGAACATGGAATAGTTTCACAATTCACGCCTCCAGGAACCCCACAGTTAAATGGTGTTTCAGAAAGGAGAAATCGGACTTTGTTGGACATGGTTCGCTCCATGTTAAATTACACTGATTTACCTATTTACCTGTGGGGGTATGTGTAACACCCCCAAGATATTCGAGGTGTATTACAGCGCCGTGGACCCCTACATGGGACCCACCAGGCTAACACAATAAAACACCACTCGACTAACCATCTCGGTTAGCAAGGAAACAACTATTAACAACAAGAACATAAAACAACACGTCCGGTACAACCGGCATAATAAACATCAACCGACAAATACAGTAACTCCAACGAAGTCCAAACACAATCCGAAAAGAAAAGCCTAAGTACTCGCGAGTACAATCTATAAGTTTACAATTTGGAAAACATCCACATCAAAAGAGACAGTAGGAAATAACAAGACTCAATTGCACATGTCAACAACCTTGGCCAACATCCTCGTACCATCCCAGCGCCCGCTCGTCTGGCTGAACATAACCTGAAATCCATAACAAGAATTTCCCCGACAACGGGTCCCCAAAGGGGTTAGCAATTACGCTAGTACAAGTATTCAAGGCAAACCAATCGCTTACACATTTCATAGTACATGCACCAAAAATCATTTCGAAAACCAAAACAAGACATGTCTTTTCCGGAAACAAACAGTCAAATAATTTGCCTTGGGAACAGAGTAATATCATAGATTCCCGCACGAGGCCTCTAAGGACCCTCCCTTTGGCTACATTACAAAACAAAACACGCACATGCATCGCCTTGGGAACAGAGTAATATCATAGATTCCCGCACGAGGCCTCTAAGGACCCTCCCGCACTGGCTAGCTAAACAAACTCGTGAAATCCAGGGCGGCAGCATAGATTTCCCTCCTTGACCCCGTCGGGCCAACACGAGGTGAGTTACACACAAGTAATATACATCACCATTTCATGTTAAGCTTAAAGGTTTCCAAAAATACTTGCCTTGAATTATTGACGACGCAACGAACGGAAAGGAAAGTCACCGACGAACGCTAGGAACCAATGAAACCGAACCTAACGATTCGAAGAATACAATCACAACCATTTCTAAATGAATATGGAATTGGAATACACCCGAAAACCCGCCTACGATTCATGTATATTCGTATATAAACAACAACGAGGGCGGACCACAACCAAACCCTCTCGATTCCGTAAAAATCACGAAATATACCATGAATCCGTAGGGAAACTAAGAATATCAACAAGAGTAATCATATTCATCATGAATTAATCGACAAAACGGAACGAATCGGACAAAAACGCGAAAATCCCCAAATCTACCCAAAAGTAGGGTTCTAAAGATCTACCCTTGATTCGCTGGATCGAAGGATGTTATAGGATGATTGATCAACGATATAACCTCAAGAACTTCATGGATTTGTTGTTCAACAACATGGTTTCGTCTCCTCCAGAAACCCCGGCCGGACCGAAGAGAAATGAAATGAAAAATGACGGAGAAAGTCGGAGTCTGTCATTTTTATCTTGGGCCGGAACTAGCGTGCGCTAGCCTTCCGGCCTAGCGTGCGCTATCGGCAAGATCGGCCGAGCACACTCGGCCATGGCCCGCACGACCCGGCACCACCGACCAAATCTGCCGACCGTGACTCGACCGCCCGACTCCCGCTAGCGTGCGCTACGGCCGAAGCTGCGCGCTAGCCGACTGTCCGATAGCCACTAGGCCCGACAACTCATCCGTAGCGTCGCTAGTCGGCGGCGGCGCTACCCTGCCCGGTTAAGCGCGCGCTACGACCGAAGATAGCGTGCGCTACCGCCGATCTGGCCGAGTCGAGAACCTCGAATACCTCTGCCCGGGCCGATGGCGTCTGGTGACTCGGCAGCGTGCGCTACGCTGCCGAGCTAAGCGCTTGGCGTCCGGCCGTGGCGTGCGCTCGCCGGTTCTGCCGTGCTGCTCGGCGATGTCAAGACTCGTCCGGCGATCCCGCACCCGTCCGGTACTCGGCCGCCACGACCCGACGCCTCGATTTCGAAACGCACGGAGCGGACACGACGAAAAGTTCGCGGACGATGTCAACGACTCGAGATGAAAACGTAATGCAATAATTAATCATACGCGACCAAGAAAAGGGTCAAGACGACAAATACAGATATGGATACCCGTAATTTTCAAGAAATTACAAAATGGCCCAAAACGCCTGGAAATCACGATACGTGATCGAATAACCAAACCGAAGTTCACAACACGTCTAACAAAGTTAAACGGACTTGCGGGAAACTCGAAGCAGCGATTTGGACGAGATTCGCAAGAATCGAACTCAAGTGCGGAAAAGTCGCTAAAAACCACAGAACTCAACAAAACAACACCGAAACGAACTCGGATGACAAAAGTGTAGAATTAATCATTCTCGAATGACGAAGCGGTCATGAGCGAGCCGTCAAAACGGACTCGGTCGAAAAAAGAAATTTACGAAAGTCGAAAATTGCGGATATTACATTCTACCCTCCTTAAAAGAAGTTTCGTCCGAAACTTAGAACAAGTAGGGAGAAGCAATATCCCTTGCCGGAAAAACTCGACGAGATACACAAAACCGAAGACTCGCGCCCGACGGCGAAACTCCGCAAGGAACGCAAAGAGACATACGGCGAGAAAATACGCTCTAGGGCGACTAACACAACGTCACCGGTAGAGACATAATAAAATCAACGAGTGACAAGCGTCATCAAATAGACAATACAATCGAGTCGATTATCCGAACAATCACAAAACTCAACGAACGAAAATCAATACGATTGACCAACCCAACGGTTCATCAATCCAGCGAGTCAACGCCGAACAAATACGGAATTCCACCGCCCAAGGGTTGGAAGATCAGCGAGACTAATTTCCGAACTTAAGGGAATTACGAAGGAGCCCGAACGCTCAACAATCGCGAAACGAGAACAAAACCGAACAAACAAACGATTGAGACAACAAGAATCGAACAATCATGTCCGAAACACGTAGGATAATAATATTCACGACAACTCCCGGGATGACTGGTGAGAACGACAAGGCGTGCATTCCCACAATATCCACAGAAAGGGAATAGCGATTGAAAAGCCACAACGACAAACGAGTTATTCCGAAACAATACCACCCTCGTTCGATCAACAAAAGCAAGGGATAGGGAAAGTTCAGAAATGTTAACGAGCATAAACGAGTTGATAGAGCCAAAAGTACAGAAGTTAAAATTCCGATCCACTTCGAATAAAAGAACTATTAGAACCAAAAGATGTTACTTCCGAACAAGGTTTACAATAGTCGAACCGAATTCGGAAGGTCACAGCGATAACCAGATCGACTCAAAATCAGATTACAGCTCGCTCGAACGATGAAACCAAGGTACAGAACAAGTTCATAAGGTACCAATGAACACGAGCGAATCGATAGACTGGAGAAAGAGAAGATATAGAAGTCAAAATAGTACGGGTATTACTTTTGACCTCGCCCCCGAAACTCACCACAACGGAACCAAGGTAACAATACAACAAGCAGCCGACACAACGTGGAACAATCACCGATGCACACAATCATACCAATCCGATCTCTAACAGCTCGCATATATGCGATAAAGCATAAACCGCCACGAGGCGACAACATCCAATATCACTATCACACCCCTCACAGAGGCTACCACGACAACTGTGTGGCGAACGACTCAACGCTCACACCACCAATTCAACAACAACTCGGGGGTTAACATCCTAACGAGAGTACGAACATCTCACATATATTCCCGGACCACAAATAGGAATGATAGGTTTTGAAAACGAAAGCTACCTTTGAAAATAACTTGTAAGCACCAGTTGATCTTGAGTATCATATATCAAAAAGTAGTACAAACATCGTCATCGAGACTAAAAAAAATCATCTTGCGTTTGAAAAAAAAAGAAATGAAGACACCTTTCGTTAAATTAAAACTTGTCAGCTATATTCGACCTTCGGGTCTAAGCGAATGCATTTCTAAATCATTAGAAATATTTCAAAATATTTTGATCCTCAAAGTAGAATAATTTTGAAACATAGCGTGACACTAGTAGGCATCTTGAGAGCACTGTGAGAAAATAATTTATTTTAAAAGTACGTCTCGAGGTTTATTTTCTAAGATACTCAAGGTTTTTCAGAAGTACAATAGGCCAGAATGCCCAAAATTCGCACGTATCAACATTTACTTAAACACATCATATCACACGCATCAAATCGCTCAAAATCACGACAGTGATATACAATCCTCAGGATATGTTCAACAACATCGTTAAAACAACAATCGGTTTATCAAAACTGGATGGAAAACGATATCAAGAACAAAACTCCAAAAAGTCAACTCTACGGATTCAAGAAAATACCTAGATTCGGCGAAGAACAATGGATTAGATGATGTTAAAAATCATCTCGGATACTCCAAAACACCTTTGGATGGAAGAAAAATCAGCCCAGATGCGAAACCGAGTCGCTACGTCTCGAACTCATGGAGGAAGGTGAAGAAATGAAGAAAAATGCAACTTCTAGACTGGTGTCCAGTATTTATACTGGACACAATTAGCGTGCGCTAATCATTAAGGTTAGCGTGCGCTATCACGGCACCAAACAAAACTCCTGACCAAAAATACACCGTTAGCGTGCGCTAACCCCAAGTGTTAGCGTGCGCTAACGAGAACTTCGAGGCCCGATCCGGTAGCTCTGGATCGCCTCGAACTACCGAGTAGCGTGCGCTATCCTCCCCTTAGCGTGCTACCAATGCACTCTTGCGCGCGCTAGCTGCAAAGCGTAGCGTGCGCTAACGACCCACAGAGACAACAACAGAACACACCAGAAAAATTACATGCCGTAAACCTTTCTCACAAGGATTTACGAGGCTAAGCACAATTTCCCATGTTATTTCGAAAATGCTAAAAAGACCAATGACGGTAATATTTTTCCAAAGCTCACAAAATCATTTGTCAAACCATCATGAAATATTCAAGGCCAAAATGCCAAAACTTGATTCAAGGAATCGGTTTTACGAAATAAAACTCAATTTGCAAAATACCGAAAGACGTTTGAAAGAACTCACGCAGCGGATAAAATACGGTACGAAAATACATCAGCAGTGACGACACTCCTCGTATAAACCAAATACGAGAGTCTAATAAACACATATCGTGAAATCAAAATCCACAGAAGGATTCCATCATTTAACGACTAATCATACAAATAACTCGTGTCACACGAGGCACAACACAAGGAATGGAGTTTTACATCCATAGATCGCACGTAAGTGACGACCACCCCTCGATACTAATCACGACCAATGATCTCAAACGACGCGTCGCGATGCGACTAAGTCAGACAAAATCCGACGAGACAAAACTCAGAAAACACAACTTGACTCGACAGCCTAGGTTTCCCCAGGCTAATCTGATTTTAAAATCGTATACTTTAGTTATTCGAAAATAAAACCGATAAGTTAAAAATCGTTTTCAAGACCCTTTCAAACACGACAAGGGCTTAACAGCGGTAGCATTTTATAAAATGTCCCAAACACTTTGAAACACGACCTTTAAATACGACGCAAGTTTTTATTTGAAAATACAAGGCTGGCTCGCCCAAATTCATGTCACTTTCAAAAACCCACAATACGATCAAGTCTCAGAGATTTTCAAGCATGCACGCCGCATGTATTATTATTAATAGAAACACATTGGTTGTAAATAACAATAATTAGCCAAGTACCAACAATTCCCGGACACACTCATATACGACATTCAAAAATCACTAGTTCAAGAAGCGCAACTCGGGAATACTAATTCCAAGCATATGTCAAACTATCTCTTCAAGTTTGACAGCGTAACCAAAGATCACCGATTTGGACATATGTCGAAACCAGCTATGTGAGTTTCTCAACAAACTCTGCCATCAATACCTATACCGGAACATATCAATGTTCAAAACTTCTACATCATACTGCACCCTTCGGTGTCCAACTCATCGGTACATTCGGCTCAACATACATTTAGTATATCGCAATTACCAAACGCAGATTCCATCACACAGCAAAAGACTAGAGAGTCAAGCCCTCTCATAATATACCACGGAGCAAAACTCGGATCTTTCGATCACCAACGATCCCACCAATGCTAGGAAGTTTAGCGATGGAAGGCTCGCAAAACGACAAACGGTCAAGCCCAGAACGGCGCACATACTCCAGAAAGACAAAGGACGGCGCAATACTAGAATCAAAAGTGCACGAACCGGATGGATCGAAAAACAACTCGACGATAAGTACGAGAGAGGCAATCACAGTTCAAGAAGTGGAATTTCAATACGAGAAAACAAGAGAATTGAGTAAGGAAAACTTACGAGCCTTTGGATGTCTTGAGATGCGGCGGTGTGACAATGTGCAAAACAAAACACAACTAGACCCAAATAACCAACAAGCCTAGGTATCCATAAACCTAGGGATCCGATACCATTTTACGTAACACCCCCAAGATATTCGAGGTGTATTACGGCGCCGTGGACCCCTACATGGGACCCACCAGGCTAACACAATAAAACACCACTCGACTAACCATCTCGGTTAGCAAGGAAACAACTATTAACAACAAGAACATAAAACAACATGTCCGGTACAACCGGCATAATAAACATCAACCGACAAATACAAGAACTCCAACGAAGTCCAAACACAATCCGAAAAGAAAAGCCTAAGTACTCGAGAGTACAATCTATAAGTTTACAATTTGGAAAACATCCACATCAAAAGAGACGGTAGGAAATAACAAGACTCAATTGCACATGTCAACAACCTTGGCCAACATCCTCGTACCATCCAGTAGCAGCTAAATGCAGTGAACATAACACGAAATCCATAACAAGAATTTCCCGACAACGGGTCCCCAAAGGGTTAGCAATTACGCTAGTACAAGTATTCAAGGCAAACCAATCGCTTACACATTTCATAGTACATGCACCAAAAATCATTTGAAAACCAAAACAAGACATGTCTTTTAGGAAACAAACAGTCAAATAATTTGCCTTGGGAACAGAGTAATATCATAGATTCCCGCACGAGGCCTCTAAGGACCCTCCCGCACTGGCTACATTACAAAACAAAACACGCACATGCATCGCCTTGGGAACAGAGTAATATCATAGATTCCCGTACGAGGCCTCTAAGGACCCTCCCGCACTGGCTAGCTAAACAAACTCGTGAAATCCAGGGCGGCAGCATAGATTTCCCTCCTTGACCCCGTCGGGCCAACACGAGGTGAGTTACACACAAGTAATATACATCACCATTTCATGTTAAGCTTAAAGGTTTCCAAAAATACTTGCCTTGAATTATTGTGGCCTTAACGAACGGAAAGGAAAGTCACCGACGAACGCTAGGAACCAATGAAACCGAACCTAACGATTCGAAGAATACAATCACAACCATTTCTAAATGAATATGGAATTGGAATACACTCGAAAACCCGCCTACGATTCATGTATATTCGTATATAAACAACAACGAGGGCGGACCACAACCAAACCCTCTCGATTCCGTAAAAATCACGAAATATACCATGAATCCGTAGGGAAACTAAGAATATCAACAAGATTAATCATATTCATCATGAATTAATCGACAAAAGCGGAAACGAATCGGACAAAAGCGAAAATCCCCAAATCTACACAAAAGTAGGGTTCTAAAGATCTACCCTTGATTCGCTGGATCGAATGATGTTATAGGATGATTGATCAACGATATAACCTCAAGAACTTCATGGATTTGTTGTTCAACAACATGGTTTCGTCTCCTCAGAAACCCCGGCCAGCGAAGAGAAATGAAATGAAAAATGACGGAGAAAGTCATTTGATCATCATTTTTATCTTGGGCCGGAACTAGCGTCGCTAGCCTTCCCGACCTAGCGTGCGCTTATCGGCGGCATCGGCCGAGCACACTCGGCCATGGCCCGCCGCGACCGGCACCACCGACCAAATCTGCCGAGTGACTCGACCGCCGACTCCCGCTAGCGTGCGCTACGGCCGGAAGCTGCGCGCTAAGCCGGCATCCGGTAGCCACTGGATCGACAACTCATCCCGTGGCGTCGCGCTAGTCGGCGGCGTGCGCTACCCTGCCGGTTAGCGGCGCTACGACCGACGATGGCGTGCGCTACCGCCCGATCTGGCCGAGTCGAGAACCTCGAATACCTCTGCCCGGGCCCGATAGCGTCTGTTTGGTGACTCGGCAGCGTGCGCTACAACTGCCGAGCTAAGCCTTGGCGTCCGGCCGTGGCGTGCGCTCGCCGGTTCTGCCGTACTGCTCGGCGATGTCGGCACTCGTCCGGCGATCCGCACCGTCCGGCGGTGCTCGGCCCGCGACCCGACGCCTCGATTTGAAAGCGCCGCAGGCGGACACGACGAAAAGTTCGCGGACGATGTCAACGACTCGAGATGAAAACGTAATGCAATAATTAATCATACGCGACCAAGAAAAGGGTCAAGACGACAAATACAGATATGGATACCCGTAATTTTCAAGAAATTACAAAATGGCCCAAAACGCCTGGAAATCACGATACGTGATCGAATAACCAAACCGAAGTTCACAACACGTCTAACAAAGTTAAACGGACTTGCGGGAAACTCGAAACAGCAGTTTCGGACGAGATTCGCAAGAATCGAACTCAAGTGCGGAAAAGTCGCTAAAAACCACAGAACTCAACAAAACAACACCGAAACGAACTCGGATGACAAAAAGTGTAGAATTAATCATTCTCAGAATGACGAAACGGTCATGAGCGAGCCGTCAAAACGGACTCCGGTCGAAAAAAGAAATTTACCGAAAGTCGAAAATTGCGGATATTACAGTATGCCTTACTAACCGCTGCCTATATCCTAAATAGATGTCCTTCCAAATCTGTTCCTATCACTCCGCATGAGATGTGGAAGGGTAAGAAACCAAGCCTTAATCACATAAGGATCTGGGGATGTCCAGCCTATGTCAAAAAGGCTAAGGTGGACAAACTGGAAGCGAGGTCCATAAAAGGACGTTTCATAGGATACCCAGAGGACTCGATGGGTTATCTATTCTACATGCCAGAAGACCATAGGGTCGTTGTGGCATTACAAGCGCATTTCCTTGAGGATGAATTCATTCAGGAAGGTGGCTCGGGTAGAAATATCTCTTTGGAAGAGCATAATGAAACTCCTAAGGAGACATCTGATCAGGGATCAAGAACCGAACCTATTGTAACACAACCTCCACTTCGAAGGTCTGATAGGGTATCTCACTTACCCGAGAGGTATGGCTATACACATGTCGAGGCCCGGGTCTCCACGACACACCCGATGAAAACGACCTGTCACCTATGACCAAGCGATAGTGGATGTAGACTCGATAAATGGAAAGAAGCAATGGAAGCCGAGATAGACTCGATGCATACCAATCAGTCTGGACTCTAGTAGATCTTCCAACCGGCATGAGGACTATTGGAAATAAATGGATCTATAAGAAAAAGATGGGGATGGCAAGGTTGATGCCTATAAGGCCAGGCTTGTGGCAAAGGGTTATACCCAAAGGGAAGGAATCGATTATCATGATACCTTCTCGCCCGTAGCTATGATAAAGTCGATTCGCATGATGCTTGCCATTGCTGCCTATTATGATTATGAAATATGGCAAATGGATGTCAAAACGGCTTTTCTAAATGGATACCTCGAGGAGGAAACCTATATGGAACAGCCTAAAGGTTTTGTGTCCAAAGCTAATATTCATAAAGTGTGTAAGCTGCAACGAGCCATTTATGGTCTGAAGCAAGCTTCTCGGAGTTGGAACCTTCGATTTGACGAAGCAGTTAAGGATTTTGACTTCGAACGAAATGAGGAGGAACCGTGTGTTTACAAAAAGGTCGGTGGGAGCAACATTGCGTTCTTAGTACTATATGTAGATGATATTCTGCTTATAGGAAATAACGTAGCAATTCTTAGCACTGTGAAAGCTTGGCTTTCTAAAACGTTCTCCATGAAAGACTTGGGAGAAGCTTCCTATATTCTAGGGATCCGTCTTTACAGAGATAGACCACGAAGAATGATAGGACTTTCCCAAGCCATTTATATCGATAAAATCCTGAGAAGATTCAAGATGGATGAATCTAAAAGAGGGTTCCTTCCCATGCGACATGGAATTCATCTCACCACGAAAATGTGTCCTCAAAGTGAGGAAGACAAGAGAGAGATGAGTAAGGTACCCTATGCCTCGGCAGTGGGTAGCCTCATGTACGCTATGTTGTGTACGAGACCAGACTTAGCCTACGCTGTGAGTATGGTAAGTCGATTTCAAGCAAACCCGGGAAGGGAACATTGACCGCCGTAAAGAACATTCTTATGTACTTAAGAAGAACTAGAGATTTAGTTCTTACTTATGGTGGTGGAGAACTGAAGGTGATTGG
The DNA here is from genome assembly GCA_033398695.1 of Orobanche coerulescens. NCBI lineage: Eukaryota > Viridiplantae > Streptophyta > Magnoliopsida > Lamiales > Orobanchaceae > Orobanche > Orobanche coerulescens. The sequence continues at coordinate 75,680,606 of CM065808.1, read as the reverse complement.
ATTCACCGATTCTGATTTTCAAGGAGACAATGACGACTCTAAGTCGACATCTGGGTATTTATTTACTCTCAATGGAGGAGCAGTATCTTGGAGAAGCTCCAAGCAAACCGCTACTGCAGATTCCACCTGCCAAGCAGAGTATCAAGCTGCCTCAGAGGCTAGCAAAGAAGCATCTTGGATGCAGAAGTTTATACAAGAACTTCAAGTGGTGCCTAACGCGGAGTTGCCTATATCACTATTCTATGATAATGATGGAGCTGTCGCCCAAGCCAAGGAGCCGAGGGCTCACCACAACACCAAGCATATAGAGAGAAAGTACCACATCGTTCGAGAGATGGTGGAAAAAGGATATGTTTCATTGGAAAGAGTAGACTCAGAAGACAATGTCTCTGACCCGCTGACTAAGCCATTATCTCAGGCCGTCTTGGAAAGACATCTGAAGAACATGGGTATTGGATACCATGATGTGTGGCTTTGAGTGCAAGTGGGATATTTTTAGGAATATGCCCTCTAATGCCACTCAGGGGATGAGAGAGTAAGGGCATTATACTTGTAATTATGGAATAATTAATAAAAAGGCAATACGATTCATTCACTGTTTATTGTATTTCAATTGCATTCTTGACTTGGTAAACATTGAAGTGAAGTCCATGTAAATAAATCGAACATTCCATTCTCGTTATGGGATAAGAGAAAATGTACTGGAAGTGTTTAAAGTTTATTTACGTAAATTGTTCGCAAGTCAATAAACTTAAAATGGGCATTAAGTTTTAATATGACTTGTATAACTGATGCTAGGACGTGTGCACGTCTTGATAGCATAGTTATAAGTATATTGGTGGGGCCAGTATACTCGAACAAGACTCATACTCGATTCAGTCACACGGTATTCACTCTCGGAGAGTCGATGACGAATCGAAAGGTTGTGATAGTATACGTGGACCTTTGACTTGAGGGTTGAGTAGAAGATGAGGCCCATTAATAAAAGCCCAATAAATATTAACGGGTCCCACAGGTCCAGTACTGTTTCAATCCAAGTATACAGCCACATAAGTGGGCCATATTCGACGAAATGGGCCACCATCTGCAGATATAAAAACGGTCCACATAACCCGGTCCATTTTAAAATCGGATCACCAATTGAACCCGGTCCACACAAAACGACGTCGTTCTCCAAATTGAAATGCCCAATTTCTTCTGTTCCCAAAATTCACAGAACGTCACATCGAGCGAAGCTGACCTCTCAAATAATTAAATATTATAAATATTTAATACAATATTAAATTTTTATTATTTTAAAAAAATAAATTATATCTCGATCCGTACATGACCCATAACACAAGACACCTACGGATTGGGCTTCTTCTCAAGAGATACCTTAATGGGCCTTCTATTATTCAAGGCCCAATAACTTATTCAGCCCAATTGATACGGCCCAATGGCTAATATAGCCCATTAATAATAGTCAGTTTTAATGTGCAAATATTTAATAAAATAATTAAATATTGACCACATTCTACTATTCAACAAAAAATTAAATAATATTTAATTAAAAATTATTAATTTTATCGTACACGTGAATATTCCAGAGGAAGCCACCACCAACAATGGCTTACCCAAAGAAGCCCCAATGGCTTACCCAACAAGCGATCAGTTACTCGAAATTACCATAAATAAAATTATATATAATTTAATTATTATATATATTTATTTTTATATTTTATAACCAATATAAAAATATAACCCAAATAATTGAGCCACACGATCGATCCACGTGTCCAACGTACAGAGCACGATGCGCCACATATATGTTTAAAACCAATTTAAAAATATTATATTTTTAAAACCAATTTAAAAATAATAAAACCCGGAATTATATACGGATTTCCCTAAATTAATTAAAAAGCATCAGTTCGCTTTTTATTAATTTTATATTTATTTTTATGCCCCTCAAAAAATAAATAATTACAAAAATACCCCCCACGTGCAACCCACGTAACGTCCGTACAACACCAGAGGCTTGGTGTTACAAAAAGTCAACGAAATTGACGGAAAGTCAACGATTTTAACGCCGTCAGTCAAAATCTGTACGGATTCGATTAAAATAATATTATTTTAATCAAAAGTAGCCGACAAGACACTGTAGCACGCCACTTTCGACCAATCAGAGAGCGCCACGTGGCAAAATAAATAGGGCCCCACCATTAACAAATATTTAATTATTTATAAATAAATAATTAAAAAGAAAACGCGTAATCATCACGCAACCACTCACCTTTCACTCCCGGTTTTGTCGTCTAGCGAATAAAAAAATTATTTTGGGCTTTTATTAATGGGCCTCAACTAATTATTGGGCCTATTGGGTTGGATAATATATATTGGGCTGGAGTAATAGTGTATATGTTAATGGGCTTTTTGTTATTGGGCCTGTAGGAGTATTGGGCCTGTTCGATTTGGTGGAATCAATATATTATTTTTGGAGGGGGGATTTTCTGTATTCGGGACGGCCCATTAAGTTTGGTTTTCTCTCCTCGATCCAGCATCTCGTTAAGTTTGGGTTTTCCCTAAACCCTAAACCCTAATATACACAGGGAGTTTTTGTTGGGCCTGATAGATTTGTTATTTGAGGAATGTGATAAAACTGAAGTGAAAATAGAAGTGTGTCTATTTTCGTATATCCATGATGGAGGTGTATCTTTCATCACAATCAAGTTCTGTATTCGGGAGAATCGAAGTAAATCCAGTGATAATCAATGGAAAAAATAAATCTGAGGATGTAATTGTGTTTATTGTCAATGGCAAGCGCAGCGGTGTGATTAATTAGTCCGTATTAGATAATTAATCGGATATCGGCCCATTAATTATAAATTGGGCCTTACTGTTCATGCCCAGTTAGGATGCAGGGAATCGATGCAGTGGGAAACCCAATGTCTTTTTACTGTAGACCAATCAATAAAATAATTAAATATTTTTTATTGGTCGGTGAATGATGACATCAGCATACGTCATAATTATTATTTATTTATTTTTTAATAAATAAATATCTGGTGATCATCTGGGACATATGTGTGTTTGTATTTATTTAAAAATAATTTAAATAAATAAATATTAATTTCAGAAATTAATCCGAATTAATCTGTGTTCTTGGTAATTAATTCGGAATTAATCTGGGTTCGTGGTAATTAAGTCTGGATTAATCTGGGTTTTTGGTAATTAAGTCGGAATTATTCTGGGTTTATCGAAATTAATTTGGAGTTTTTAATTAAATCCGAATTAATCTGGGATTTTCCGGGTAGATCCGGGATGAATTTGGGAAGAACATCATCGATTTACGAAAAAGTAGGTATGTTTTGGTCGAAAAGGTATTTGATCTTGTGTTATGGGCCCACAAATTAATTGATTAATTCGGCGAGGAAATTCGGCGAAATTAGACAAGCGTTTGAACAGTAACTTTTAGAGAGAGAAAGTTTTTAGAGAGAGAAGCTCTCCGTACAACACCGGATGTTTGGGGTGAAAAAAGTATCTTGATTTAGCTGGTGTTATGGTGCCTTATTTATACCCCCTCCAATTATAGCGGAGTGCATTAATATTACTAACAGACCCGCTAACGGGCCCTATTTATTTTGCCACGTGGCGCTCTCGATTGGTCGAAAGTGGCGTGCTACAGTGTCTTGTCGGCTACTTTTGATTAAAATAATATTATTTTAATCGAATCCGCATGATTTTGACTGTAGCGTTAAAATCGTTGACTTTCCGTCAATTTCGTTGACTTTTTGTAACACCAAGCCTCGGTGTTGTACGGACGTCACGTGGGTTGCACGTGGGGGTATTTTGTAATTATTTATTTTTGAGGGCATAAAAATAAATATAAAATTAATAAAAGCGAACCGATGCTTTTTAATTAATTTAGGGAAATCCGTATATAATTCCGGGTTTTATTATTTTTAAATTGGTTTTAAAAATATAATATTTTTAAATTGGTTTTAAAAATATATCCGGCGCATCGTGCTCGTCACGTTGGACACGTGGATCGATCGTGTGGCTCAATTATTTGGGTTATATTTTTATATTGGTTATAAAAATATAAAAAATAAATATATATAATAACTAAATTATATATAATTTTATTTATGGTAATTTAAAATCTGAATCGCTTGTTGGGTAAGCCATTGGGGTTTGCTTTGGGTAAGCCATTGTTGGTGGTGGCTTCCTCTGGAATATTCACGTGTACGATAAAATTAATAATTTTTAATTAAATATTATTTAATTTTTTTGTTGAATAGTAGAATGTGGTCAATATTTAATTATTTTATTAAATATTTGCACATTAAAATCTGGACTATTATTAATGGGCTATATTAGCCATTGGGCCGTATCAATTGGGCCTGAATAAGTTATTGGGCCTTGAATAATAGAAGGCCCATTAAGGTATCTGCTGAGAAGAAGCCCAATCTTGTAGGTGTCTTGCGTTATGAATTTGTCATGTACGGATCGAGATATAATTTATTTTTTTTAAAATAATAAAAAAATAATATTGTATTAAATATTTATAATATTTAATTATTTGAGAGGTCAGCTTCGATCGATGTGACGTTCTGTGAATTTTGGGAACAGAAGAAATTGGGCATTTCAATTTGGAGAACGACGTCGTTTTGTGTGGACCGGGTTCAATTGGTGATCCGATTTTAAAATGGACCGGGTTATGTGGACCGTTTTTATATCTGCAGATGGTGGCCCATTTCGTCGAATATGGCCCACTTATGTGGCTGTATACTTGGATTGAAACAGTACTGGACATGTGGGACCCGTTAATATTTATTGGGCTTTTATTAATGGGCCTCAACTAATTATTGGGCCTATTGGGCTGGATAATATATATTGGGCTGGAGTAATAGTGTATATGTTAATGGGCTTTTTGTTATTGGGCCTGTAGGAGTATTGGGCCTGTTCGATTTGGTGGAATCAATATATTATTTTTGGAGGGGGGATTTTCTGTATTCGGGACGGCCCATTAAGTTTGGTTTTCTCTCCTCGATCCAGCATCTCGTTAAGTTTGGGTTTTCCCTAGAGTAGTTAGACTCATTTGCTTAATTGCTGAGTCGACCTCGAAGTGCGGACTATACGGGCAGGTAGCAGTCTTTACTGTACGCCAAGAAAGGATTCTATCTCCTGTTAGTGAGCAGGCGAATGTCCTATACGGTTAATGGCAAATAAGATCATAAGTCTTTGGCGAAGCATTACGATATAGTCGTATTAGATACACTATTAATCGATCGGTCTTGATTTGCATTAACACATGTATAGAGTTTAGTCAACAATAGGGTTTGACTTTACCGTGACCGAAGACTTGACCGGGACATCGATGAAGGGTCTATACGTATATAGTATTCACGACATAATGGTTACGGAATGATCTCTTCATTCGTTCTCGATCGGGGTTACTGATGCGGCCCGCTAGGTGGCTAAGTGTTGCCCGCACTCATTGGTTCCTCCCAATGCCGGCTGAAACGGTCCTACGGAGTCGCGCATTAGGAGCGTTGACGGATAAATGTGATTTTATTATCTCTCTAATTAATTAGATATTGGATATCTAATTATGATTTATTGGATAAATCAAAAGGCGGTCTCATGAATTAAAATTAAGTTCTGGGTAATTAATTTAATTCATAAATTATATTTCTTACAGAAATATATTTGTATATGATATAATTAATTAATTAGATTAATTAATTAATATAAATACAGAGATGATTAAAAGGAGTGTATTTAACGGAGTCGTTTGTGAGCGTCAGGTACCTGAGCCGAGTGACTCGGCTCGTTTCTAGAAGCTTCCTTATAGGCCAACCCCACCTCACATGGCCATTACATTTTGCATGTTGTGTTTGTTGTAAAGTCATCTTAATAATGTTTGAGATTCCTCTCACATTATTTTTATTCATTATGATGAGTTGTTATATATTATATATATAACCAACTCTTGATGAAGTAAGAAATACACACACACTTGCAAAAATTGGAGCTGCTGGCCATGAGTTCTTCAAGTGAGGAGAGAGAAAAATTTTTCTTCTTCATATTGTTCATCTTTGAGGTGAAAAGAAGTAAGAAAAATTAAGAGAGAAAAAATTCCTACAATACTTCCTAGCCGTGTTCTTCATAGAACGGAGTGTTGTAGATTTTTCCGGGCAACTTCCGACGCGTGTGAAGTAGAGGCTTCGAATTTTCGGTGCTTGGAACGAAGGGATTTCGTGTTCGGGACGGGATCGTGATCATCGTCTACACTTTACAAAGATTTATTTCAAAGGCTTCAAGGGTATGAATCTTTACCTTTGTATCTTCGTATTTATTTTTCGTATATACGTTACTTGATCGATCCTGTTTGGGATTCGTTTTTATTTCCGCTGCGTATTTCGTTTTATTTTCGGAATCCCAACAACTCCTACCTGCATAGCGTGCGCTAATAATAGCCCGATAGCGCGCGTTAAGATACATTCTTAGCGTGCGCTATCACGAGGTTGTTTGAGCAATTTTGCATGTTTCTATACTTATGTACAATGATATCAATGCACGAAATATCATACTCCAATAATCAAAACCACCAATCCGAATAATACATGGTTTGAATACAGATGAAATACACCGTAATAAATCCGGATATTACATACTCTCCTACTAAAAAGGAGTTTCGTCCCGAAACTCAAGACGAAAATAACTCGGGATATCTAGACTTCATATCAGCTTCCGTTTCCCAGGTGGCTTCTTCCATTCAATGACGTGACCATTGAACTTTGACCAAAATGATTGGTTTGTTCCTCAGTTGCTTAACTCGACTCTCGAGTATCTGAACTGGTCTTTCTTCAAACGTCCCATCCTGCTCGACTTCGATCTCGCCGAAATCAATGATATGACTGGGATCTGGTATATACCTCCGTAACTGGGATACGTGGAACACGTTATGAACATGGCACAATGATGGCGGCAATGCCAATCTGTATGCCAACTCCCCAACTCTTTCGAGGATCTCAAATGGTCCGATATATCTCGGACTCAGCTTTCCTTTCCTTCCAAAACGAAAGATTCCCCGAGTAGGAGAAACCTTCAAAAGTACATGGTCTCCAGTATTGAACTCCAATGGGCGACGACGTACGTCTGCGTAAGATTTCGGCGACTACGGGCGATCAACGGCCTTTCACGAATCAAGGCTATCTTCTCTCGAGTGCACGATCAACTCGGTTACGTTCCGATCAAGTCCGATGAATCGTCCCGACATAGGGCGATCTGCATCTCCTTCCGTATAATGCCTCAAGCGGTGCCATCTTAATGGAAGCGTGCCAACTATTGTTGTAGGTAAATTCAATCAACGGTAGATGAACTTCCCAATCGTTTGACCAATCTAAGGCACAGGCCCTCGGCATGTCTTCCACCGTTTGTATAGTTCTCTCAGTTGTCCGTCGATCTGCGGGTGGTAAGTCATCTTGAAGTTCAATTCGGTCCCCAAGGCATTATGAATTGCTTTCCAAAAGTGAGACACAAAGCGGCTGTCTCGATCGAAACAATGGTCTTCGGCGTACCATGCAATCGAACTATCTCCGAAATAAATACTCGTGCCAACCTCTCTGGTCCCCACGTATCCTTAATGCCTAGGAAATGAGTTGATTTGGTTAAGCGATCAACTATCACCCAAATCATGTTCATTCTGTCTGGTTTTCGGCATATTAGTGATAAAGTCCATCGATATGTCCTCCCACTTCCATTCGGGAATCGGGAGTGGCTTCAACATTCCGGCAGGCCGTTGATGCTCGATCTTAACTTTCGACAAGTCAAGCATTTGAATCATAGTCCGCTACATCTTTCTTCATGTTTCCCCACGAAATTCCGCTTCAAGTCCTTATACATCTTCTTGGTGCACAGGTGGATAGAATAGGGCGACTGTGAGCTTCCTTCATAATTATGCATTTGAGAACATCATCATCGGGAACGCAGAGTCGGTTCTGAAATCTCAAAACTCCATCATCATGAATTATGAATCCAGGGGCCTTTTCTTTGATCACTTCATCACATAACCGAATCATCAGAGGATCATCTGCCTGTCTAGATTTGATTCCTTCGGTTAAAGATGAAGTTATCTCCATCACGCACAGTTGTCCTTGGACTCTTTGTAACCATACCTCAATTCCTTCACGAATCATCTCTCGTTGAAGGCTAAGTTGGGAGGTCAGCGTCTCCAGCATCTGAATAGAAACAGGCTTGCGGCTAAGTGCATCGGCCACTACATTCGCTTTGCCTGGATGATATAAAATCTCCAAGTCATAGTCCTTAATCAGTTCCAACCATCTTCTTTGCTGCATGTTCAACTCTTTACATTGAATATGTACTTGAGACTTTATGATCCGTAAAGATCCGGCGGTGAGTCCCGTAGAGATAATGCCTCCAGATCTTCAAAGCAAAAACTCTGCTGCTAGCTCCAAATCATGTGTCGGGTAATTCACTTCATAAGGTTTCAATTTGTCGCGGCATAGCGATTACCTTATCATTACGCATCAATACGCACCCAAGTCCTTGGTTGAAGCATCACCGTAAACTATAAATCCTCCAGTTCCTGTGGAAGTGATAGAATTGGTGCCGTCGTCAATCTCTTCTTCAATTCATCAAAACTAATCTGACACAACTCATTCCACTCAAACTTTTGAGGTTTCTGCAGGAGTCGAGTAAGTGGGCGGGAGACTTTAGAAAACCCTTCCACGAATCGACGATAGTATCCAGCAAGTCCCAAGAAGCTTCGGACCTCTTTCACGTTCTTTGGAGGCTTCCAATCCAATATTGCTTCGATCTTCTGAGGATCTACTCGGACTCCTTTAGCTGACACCACATGGCCGAGGAACATTACTTCCTTTAGCCAGAATTCACACTTAGAAAGTTTGGCGTACAATTGTTCGTTTCTCAAAAGTTCCAACACAATCCGCAAATGCTGCGCATGTTCTTCCGGGCTCTTAGAATACACCAGAATGTCATCAATGAACACGACCACAAATTTGTCCAAAAATTCGATGAACACTCTGTTCATCAATTGCATAAATACAGCAGGTGCGTTAGTGAGACCAAACGGCATCACTACAAACTCATAATATCCGTAGCGAGTTCTGAACGCTGATTTCGGAACATCAGATTCCTTAATCATCAGCTGATGGTATCCTGATCTCAGATCAATTTTAGAAAATACTGTTGCCCCTTGCAGCTGGTCAAACAGATCATCAATCCGTGGCAACGGATATTTGTTCTTAATCGTCATCTTGTTCAGCTCTCGATAGTCAATACACAGTCGGAGCGACCCATCCTTCTTTCGGACAAAAGAACCGGCGCTCCCGAGGGTGAAACGCTTGGTGAATATAGCCCTTGTCCAAGAACTCCTCCATTGCTTCTTGATTCGTACATTTCAGTAGGTGCCATACGATACGGTGCCTTGGAAATTGGTGTAGCTCCGGGTTCCAGCTCGATGGTAAATTCCACATCCCTTCGTGGAGGTAGTCCAGGTAACTCGTCAGGAAATACATCTGGGAATTCGTTCACAACAGGAATGGATGAAAGTTCCACATTTTCGTCTTCTTTCTTCATTGCATAACACCAGTACCCGGTACAGCCCTGTTTCAACAATTTGACAGCTTTCATCGCCTTGATCAATTTTCCTGAGCTTCCCGGTTTCCACCCCTCGAACAATATTTCGGAACCATCGTCAGCGATCAGCGAGATATTCCTCCTTCGGTTGTTCACAATTGCTCCATATCGATTAAGCCAATCGTCTCCGAGAATCAGGTCATCTCCTTGCATTTCTATCACGATCAGATTTGAGAGCCACTCTCTGCCTCCAAATGATATAGGGAAATTTCTAGTTTCTAAATTTCCGACAATCCTCTCTCCACTCGGTAAACCAACAACATACGGTTCACAAGTATGAAAACCGGAAATATTCAAACGATTTACACAAGACAAAGATATAAAAGAATGCGTAGCTCCTGTATCGAATAAAACGCTAACTGGCTGGGAAAGGATGCGGACGATGCACGATGCGACAATGACATCCTGATCGTCTGTCCTTCTCATCTCGTACAGGCGTGGGGGAACAGATCCGGCACTCGATGCCCCCTTTTGGTCCCATTGTCCTCTGCCTCGTCCACGGCCAAAATTTTGAGGCATCTGAACACTTTGCTGCGTCTGTTGGACACTAGCTTCCTTTTGAACTGGCTGTGATGAACGGGTTCCTTTGTATTTGGTGGCGTCTTTGCAGAACGTCGCACGGTGCCCTTCCTGTCCGCAGTCAAAACATGTAACTGGGGTACACAAATAGTCGCGCCAAAGGTGGCCTGGGCGACCACAATTAAAGCACTTCCTAGCTGTATCCGTCGTGACTGACATTGTTCCGTAATTCTTTCCGTTCTTAGATGGATGCGGAGGTTTCTTGAAAGAAAATGAAGACTGGGCCTTACGGGGCCCACTGCTTTTGTGCTCTGTAAAAGTACCAGAGACTTTCTGTTTCTTCGACTCCATAAACTTCTCCATTGCTGCTTCTTTAATTTCATACGCCAACGCCTTATCCTGGTATTGGCGGAGAGTGGTACATTCAAAACCGGACATGTACCTCTGTATTTCTGGTTTCATTCTCATTTCAAAATGAATCATCATCTCGCATCATTGCGACGGATGTCGAACAAATGCTAATTCTTTGGTTAAACGTCTTAATCGTGCAGGATACGGGTTCATCTGATGGCTGAGCAGAGAAAAATTCTCGAATTTTGGCTTCCCTCACAGGACGAGGGCAATACTGAGCTTCCATCATCATTTTAAATTCCGCCCAATCGACATCATGATCTGCGGGTCGGATAGCTTCCCACCACTCGGATGCTTCTCCTATCAGAAAGTACTGGGCAATAGGAGCTCTCCTGTCATTCGGGCAATTAATTCCAGCAAAAATTTTCTCCAGTTCCTTCAACCAATGGTCCCAAGTGGGAGTCTCGGAAAAGCCGTCAAACTTGGGTGGTTGCATCTTTGCCACCTCTTGTAACCATCGGTCACCTCGATTTCCCATTTCTGGAATCCTTTGTTGTCCATCTCCCTGCTGAATTCCTGCCGCCACTTGCATTCGGTCCACGACCTGTGCGAACTGAGTCATCTGGTTCACGACTTGACGAAGGATTTATGGTACACCAGGTTCCTGTTCGTTATTGATGGATTGTTGCGGCTCGCCTGAGCTATGACTAGCCTGATTAGAAGGCGACGCCTCCCTTTCAGCATTCCTTCGTCCGCGTCCACAACCGCGACCACGTCCACGTCCGCCTCTCAACATACTGTAAGCATAAATACTCAATATACAGGAAGCAACATCGTTCTAATATTCGAGTATAAAGAGACACAATATTTAAAGAACGAGATAGAGTTTAGGAACTTACAACCACCATTCGCATGAAGACGTAGGCAGTGCGGTGATGTCATTCACGGCCGGTTACCTCAAAAGACATAAATGACCCCTATTTTAACCCAACAACCAAGATATCCATAATCTTAGCTCTGATACCATATTCTGTAACACCCCCGATATATTCAGGAATATTACAGCGCCGTAAATCCTTTACATAAGAATTTACAAGGCTGATTAGAAGAAAAGACAATAACAGATACCGCTTTATGAAATTGTTGAAGTAAAATACAACCGTCTGGTTCAAAAACCGAAATACAAATATCCAATGAAGATTTATTATTACATCACTAAAATCCAAACATTATAAACGGACGACGTACTCGAGTACTTATTGAAATAACCAACAAATAACAGATAGTAAACCCGGCCGGAACATCACTTTGCACCCTCGTCGTCATGCATCTCCAGTGGTTGTTTCCCCGCTCTCCTAGATCCTGAACAAACACAATGTTCACCCCCGAAGGGGTTAGCACAACGATGCTAGTACAAGTACAATAATCATACAACAGTGATATAATCAACAATTATATCCTAACAAGTTTCTCCAACGAGAATATCCACAACACATATCATATCATAACAGTTTCAACATAATGGTGGTATTCCAACGATCCATCGCACACAGCTATAGATTCCCATGATGATCCCGTCGGACCAACACATGGTGGAACTACCTGTCCAACGATCCAGCGCACACAGCTATAGATTCCCATGATGATTCCCGTCGGATCAACGCATGGTGGACATATATTCACAACATATTTACACTATACAATCATATCATAATTGTCATAATATAAACAATTCTAATTAGAGTACTTGCCTCGATTAGAAGACAGAACAATACTTCCACGAAAACGAGACACTCGAAGGTCGCCCCTCTCAATCAATCACGCAACAAGATCAAACCTTAACAAAAGAAATGATATAGGATTTATCTCACGTCGTACGAATGTTTAACAATTCGATTCACAGCCAAAAGTTCATAAGATGCAATCTGCCTGAACTGCTTAGCGCACGCTAAGTACTCAGTGTAGCGTGCGTTAAGTCTGCTCGATAGTGCACGTAAACAACAAAGCCTAGCGTACGCTAACTATGCATGGTCAGTACTTCACTGACCAGCCAACTGACTCGTATGATGGTCTAGCGTACGTTACGTACTAAACGTAGCGCACGCTAACTCGTGCTCGATAGTGCACATTAATATTCATAGCATAGCGTGCGCTATCTGTGCATGGCAGTTTACTGCTGAGCAGTAAACTGTTCTCGCCATGATCGAAATAATGAAATCTTCCGTGATACTTCATGTTACCTCCATGAATATCATGTATATACGATTCTGAATGATTTTACGGATAACAACAACTTCGGATTCAAGGATATGCATAACATATAAACCATATTCCATTTCGACTACAATTCTTCATATGACGATTCGAAAAGCTTAACGGTTGATATCAACACCTTATATCAATAAATATTATGTGAAGTTGTTTAAGTGTTCCATCTATACTAGATAAATCTTTCTATGATCAATCCTTTAGATTTATCCAACAATAATGATTGTTAAAGTCAAGTCCATGATTATTATGAAGTCATCTACTAGATTCGAATTACCAATGATAGAAGCTTCTCTTTACATATTCAGTGTAATAAGATTCGAATCATGATGATTATAATCAAGGTACTTAAGGCTTATTCATCTCACTATTCCCAACATGATATAGTTGGATAATTCATCTATGAAAATCCATATCTTGTTAACATGATCATCCAAATCGTTAGAATCCAACTCTAAGTCTTGAGATAGATTGAACATACCTTAATATGATGAAAATCACTGAACCGTAAGGTAGAATCCAACTCCGGTTGGTTGTATGCCACTCCAAGGTGCTATTCCTCTTCAATGATTACTCCCAAGTGATAGCCAATATATAAACACCAACAATATGTGTTCTAAGTATGTAGTAGGATATCTCAGCTCTCTGGCCTCTCAAGTATGCAGAAGGAACGAGTAAAATGTAAGCCCAAAACGAGTTGTTGTCCCATTTATAATATTCTGCATTTTAACAAGTTAGCGCACGCTACTAAGCATTCCTTAGCGTGCGCTAATAATGGTTGACTTCAGAATTGTCCGGGTGCGTCCGCGAGAATCTTATCCGGACCCATGTCGTGGCGCATGTGCTATTGTCTCGCTCAATAATTGAGTCCTTAGCGCACGCAACTCCTACCTGCATAGCGTGCGCTAATAATAGCCCGATAACGCGCGTTAAGATACATTCTTAGCGTTCGCTATCACGAGGTTGTTTGAGCAATTTTGCATGTTTCTATACTTATGTACAATGATATCAATGCACGAAATATCATACTCCAATAATCAAAACCACCAATCCGAATAATACATGGTTTGAATACAGATGAAATACACCGTAATAAATCCGGATATTACACGCAAGGCCTATGCTCCGATAGTAATGTTGGGATTCGGTGCCTAAAACAATGGTGCAGCGGAAGCAATATACGAATCTAATTCGATCCGAATCCCTTAAGAGGATCGATCAAGCTACGTATATACGAATATAAAACGAAATAAAGTAAGATTCGAAATCATTTCCTCATTGTCTGTTGATTAAATGGTGTACTCCACGTATGCGATTACCCAAGCTTTATGTGATCTTCCCACGAATCCGATTCGTCAAGCTCTTGGATGATTCAATGATGAAAACACTGCATCTCTACTTGCCATGCTTCGGAGAAACGATTAAAACGACGACCACCCAATTAACCTCCAAGGTTACGGCTAGAATTAAGTGATAGAAGCTTTCAAATGTGATTATAACACTCTAAATGTACAACTCACTATTTCTCAATTATCTCTCGATTTTTCTCCAAGAAAAACTCAAGAAAAATGAAGATGAAGACTATTGTTCTCTCTCTCTCTCTAAAACACGTGAGTTTCAAAGTGGTGAGGAGAAAATGAATTCTTCTCAATATATTCTTCATCACCGACACCAAGTCACCTATCCCACAATATAAAATGAGATATCATATCTCTTTAAGGTCATTGGTCTTCCACCTATTAAGGTGGAGACAAAGACCAAGAGTTATGGGAGTAGGTGGGGGGCAGCCTCTATTAGGAATATGCCCTCGAATGCCACTCAGGAGATGAGAGATTAGGGGCATTATACTTGTAATTATAGAATAATTAATAAAAGGCAATACGATTCATTCACTGCTTATTGTATTTCAAATGCATTCTTGATTTGGTAAACATTGAAGTGAAGTCCATGTAATAAATCGAACATTCCATTCTCGTTATCGGATAAGAGAAAATGCACTGAAAGTGTTTAAAGTTTATTTACGTAAATCGTTCACAAGTCAATAAACTTAAATGGGCATTAAGTTTTAAGTAAGACTTGTATAACTGATGCTAGGACGTGTGCATGTCTTGATAGCATAGTTATAAGTATATTGGTGGGACCAGTATACTCGAACATGACTCATACTTGATTCAGTCATACGGTATTCACTCTCGGAGAATCGATGATGAATTGAAAGGTTGTGATAGTATACGTGGACCTTTGACTTGAGGGTTCAGTAGAAGATGTGCCTGTGATGTTTAGTTTGTCATTAGAGTAGTTAGACTCATTTGGCTTAATTGCTGAGTCAACCTCAAAGTGAGAACTATACGGGAAGGTAGTAGTCTTTACTGTACGCCAAGATAGGATTCTATCTCCTGTTAGTGAGTAGGCGAATGTCTTATACGGTTAATGGCAAATAAGATTATAAGTCTTTGGCTAAAGCATTCTGATCTAGTTGTATTAGATACACTAGTAATCAGTCGGTCTTGATTTGCATTAACACCTGTATAGTGTCTAGTCAACAGTAGGGTTTGACTTTACCGTGACCCGAAGACTTGACCGGGACATCTGATGAAGGGTCTATACGTATAAGGTATTCACTACAAAATGGTTCTTGAATGATCCCTTCATTCATTTTCATGGGTTTACAGTGCGGCCCGCTAGGCTGGCTAAGTGCTGCCCGTACTCATTAGTTCCTCCCAATGCCGGCTGAGATGGACCTACAGAGTCACGCATCAGGATCGTTGACGGATAAATATGAATTTTACCATCTCTCTATTAATATTAGATATTGGATATCTAATTATGATTTATTGGATACATAAATAGCGGTCTTATGAATTGAAATTAATTTACTGGGTAATTAATTTAATTCATAAATAATATTTCTTAGAGAAATATATTTGTATTTGATATAATTAATTAATTGAATTAATTAATTAAGCATAAATACATTGGAAATAAAATGGAGTGTATTTAACAGAATCGATTGACGAACGTCCGATACACGAGCCGAGTGACTCCTCTCGTTTCTTGGAAATTTCCTCAAGGCCCCCCCTCCCCTCTTAGTTGACTTGACATGGTGTTGGTGATGTTTTTCACATGGTATGACATGTGAAGTTATTTATTTATTCATTAGATCTTAATCATGTGATATATTATTCCTTATATACATGGAAGACAAATGAAGAAAACTACCGTTCATGCAACACCATTTCAGCCGTGAGTTAGAAGAGGAGAGAGAGAAATAAATTTTTCATCAAGTTCTTCATCTTTGAGGTGAAAGAAATTCAAGAAAAATTAGAGAGAAAAATCCTACGATAATTTCCTAGCCGTGTTCTTAGAGAACGGAGTTAGAATTTTTCCGGTCAAGTTCCATCGCATGGTGATGTAGAGGCATCGTATTTTTGGTATTTGAGATGAAGGGATTTCGTGCTCGTGCTCGGATTCGTGATCATCATCAACTTACGAAGATATTATAAAAGTCTTCAAGGGTATGGGACCTTAATCCTTTTATCTTCGTTATTTCTTTTCGTATATACGTTACTTGATCGATCCTGTTTGGGATTCATTTTATTTTTCTGCTGCGTATTTCGTTTTGTATCTGGAATCCCAACAGTGGTATCGGAGCAAGGTCAATGATACCGTATATACGATTATTTGTGCATTTGAATGCTATTGGTTGATGTTAATGATTTAGAATCATTATTGTTATAATCGTAGATTTTAAATTGTTCGTTGTAACATCACGTTTTGGAAACCAGCCGAAAAATGAGCCGAACGGAGGTCGGACTCGGCAGCCCAGGGCTGTCTGCTGCCCGGACAGCAGCAGGCAGATGACTCGCTCCAGCGGGTCACCCTCGGCCAGCCCCTTTTTTCGGGCTCTATTTGTGGGCTGGGCCCATTCTGACTTGTCCGGGACTTCGTTTAGTCTCTGTATTACGTTGTAATATTTTCCCACATTTTAAATTGGATTTAGTTTGATTAAAATAAATATTTGGAATATTATTTTAAATGGGAAAGATATTAAACGAAAATACTATTTTTTAGCCGGATTACTTCGAACGATATGAAATGATGATTATTAGTACTAATTGGATTAATACTATTAAAATTGAATAGATTAATTTTTATATTGATTGAATTAATACATTAATTAATTATTTAATTTTAACGCCATATATATTAATTGGATTAATATAATAGAAATTGAATAGATTATTTTTTAGATTAATTGGATTAATTTATATTAAAATTAATTATTTAATTTTATTACCGTTACATGTTGTGTGGAATCCTTATGTGATGGTGATATAGCTCGTGGACTTAGTTTTGATTTTTTTCGTTTCGTTTGGGTTGTAAAGGCCGTTTTGAGCCTATTTATTTTTACTAGAAAAATTGTATAATAGGATGTATTTTTCTAAGATGCAATTATAAATTTGGATGTGATGAAGACCAAAGACAACCGACCGAGAAGACAAAGAATCGAAGACTATTTTTTTTTGATTGGGTCATTCGCTTGACCCAGCACTTAAGATGTAATACCCGTGATTTCGATTTCCGGTAATTTCTTTTTTTTTCGGCGGAAGTCCGTTTTGACGACTCACTCATGACCGTTTCGTTATTCTGAGAATGATTAATTCTGCACTTTTTGTCATCCGAGCTCGTTTCGGTGTCATTTTGTTGAATTCCGTACTTTTTAGCGGTTTTTCCGCACTTGAGTTTGATTCTTGCGAATCTCGTCCGAAACTATTGTTTCGACTTTCTCGTAAGTTCATTTAATGTTATTATTCATGTTGCAAGTTTCGGCTTGGTGTTTCGATCATGTATCGTGTATTTCGGACGTTTTGGGCCATTTTCGTAATTTCCCAAAGTTTGGGGTAATTACTTTCCGTTGTCGAATTTCGAGCCTTCGGGTGGTCAGAATCGTGTGTTCTCTTAGTGCTGGAGTTCGACTTTGCGAGTACTTTGTAACCGTATCTTCGATTTATATTCAGGTTCGGGTCGTCGGTCGTCGTTGCTCGCCCGGGCGCAGATCGGCCGAGTTACGGCCGGTAGTGATCGGCAGTTACGTACGTAAGGCCGGTTACGTACGTAAGGCCCTGGCCGGTTATGTACGTAACGGGCCGGCAGTTTTGGGGCAGTGACTCGGTTGTAACACCCCCAAGATATTCGAGGTGTATTACAGCGCCGTGGACCCCTACATGGGACCCACCAGGCTAACACAAGAAAACACCACTCGACTAACCACCTCGGTTAGTAAGGAAACAATTGTTAACAACAAGAACATAAAACAACACGTCCGGTACAACCGGCATAATAAACATCAACTGACAAATACAGTAACTCCAACAAAGACCAATCACAATCCGAAAGGAAAAAGCCTAAGTACTCGCGAGTACAATCTATAAGTTTACAATTTGGAAAACATCCGCATCAAAAGAGACAGCAGGAAATAACAAGACTCAATTGCACATGTCAACAACCTTGGCCGACATCCTCGTACCATCCCAGCGCCCGCTCGTCTGGCTGAACATAACCTGAAATCCATAACAAGAATTTCCCCGACAACGGGTCCCCAAAGGGGTTAGCAATTATGCTAGTACAAGTATTCAAGGCAAACCAATAGCTTACACATTTCGTAGTACATGCACCAATATCAATTTCAAAAGCCAAAACCAGACATGTCTTTTCCGGAAACAAACAGTCAAACAAAAGTAGGGTTCTAAAGGTCTAACCTTGATTCGCTGGATCGAAGGATGTTATAGGATGATTGATTGATGATATAACCTCAATAACTTCGAGGATTTGTTGTCAAACAACATGGCTCCATGATGAGCATACCCTCAGCCGCGGAAGAGAAGGAGAAGGAGGAAAAAAATGGCCAAAAACCCGTCTGCAGGGCCATAAATAGCCGCACAGGTGCCGCGGCCTGGGCCGAGTGTGCCGCGCACGAGCCCAAAATGGCTCCCAGTGGTCGGCAGTGTGCCGCGGCCCGTCCGGCGTGTGCCGCGGCACCCGGTACAGTCGGTTTGGTCGAAAAATGCACGAGTGTGCCGCAGCCCTGCCGGCATGTGCCGCGGCCCACGGTATGGCCTGCTCGGCCAGAAGCTGCCGAGCACTACCGGCCGTAACTCGGCCAGAAGCTGCCGAGCACTACCGGCCGTAACTCGGCCAGTGCCGGCCTGGGCCCAGATTGCCCGGCCATGTCAGCCGGGGCCAACTCCGACGACCCGAACGACCCCGAAACCCGAACCTAAATACGAATCGATGATACGGTTATGACGTACTCGCAAAGACGAATCTAAGAGCTAAGAGAACACACAATTCCGACCACCCGAAGGCTCGGAATTCGACAACGGAAGTAATTACCCAAAACTTTGGGAAATTACGAAAATGGCCCAAAACGTCCGAAAATCACGATACGCGATCGAAACACCAAACCAAAGCTCGCAACATGAATAATAACATTAAATGAACTTACGAGAAACTCAAAAAACAGTTTCGGACGAGATTCGCAAGAATCGAACTCAAGTGCAGAAAAGTCGCTAAAAAGCTCGGAACTCAACAAAACGATACCGAAACGAACTCGGATGACAAAAAGTGCAGAATTAATCATTCTCAGAATGACGAAACGGTCATGAGCGAGTCGTCAAAACGGACTTCCGCCGAAAAAAAGAAATTACCGGAAATCGAAATTACGGGTATTACATTCTACCCTCTTAAAAGAAGTTTCGTCCCGAAACTTAAAACAAGTAGGGAGAAGCAATATCCCGCCAGGAAAACTCAACGAGATACGCAAGAAACGCTTAACTAACGCCCAAGGGCGAAACGTTACAAGCAACGCAAGGAATATACGGCGTGAGAACACGCTCCACGACGACCAACACAACGTCGCCGTTAGGGATATAATAAAACCAACAAGTGACAAGCGTCATCAAATGGATAATACAATCAAGTCAATTATCCGAACAATCACAAAACACAACAAACGAAAATCAATACGATTGACCAACCCAACGGTGCATCAATCAAAATGCGAGCCAAACGCTGAACAAATACGGAATTCCATTGCCCAAGGGTTGGAAGGTCGAAAACGAGACTAATTTCCCGAACTTAAGGGAATTAGGAAGGAGCCTGAACGCTCAACAATCACAAAACGAGAACAAAAACCGAACAAACAAATGATCGAGACAACAAAAATCGAACAATCATGTCCGAAACACGAAGGATAATAAAACCCAAACAACAACTCCCAGGATGAACTGGTGAGAACTACAAGACATGCATTCCCATAAGATCCACAGGGAAGGGAATAGCGATTGAAAAGTCACAGCGACAAACGAGTTATTCCAAAACAATACCACACTCGTTCGATCAACAAAAGCAAGGGGCAGGACAAGCTCAGAAATGTTAACGAACATAATCGAGTCGACAGAGTCGAAAACACAAGAGTTCCAAATTCGATCCACTTCGAATAAAAGAACTAATAGAACCAGATGATGTCACTCCCGAACAAGGTTCACAAGAATCAAACCGAACTCAAAAAAATCACAGCGATAACCAGATCGACCAACAACAAGATCACAGTTCGTTCGGACGATGAAACCAAGGTACAGAACAAGTTCAGAAGGTATAAATGAACATGAGCGAATCGATAGACTGGAGAAAGAGAAAATATAGAAGTCAAAATAGTACGGGTATTACCTTTGACCTCGCCCCCGAAACTCACAACAACGGAACCCAGGTAAGAATACAACAAGCAACCGACACAATGCAGAACAATCACCGATGCACACAATCATACCAACCCGAGCTCTAACAGCTCGCAAACATGCAATAACGCATAAATCGCTACGAGGCAACAACATCCAATACCAACATCACACCCCTCACAGAGGCTACCACGACAACTGTGTGGCGAACAACTCAACGCTCACACCACCGATTCAACCACAACTCGGGGTTAACATCCTAACGAGAGTATGAACATTACACATATATTCCCGGACCACAAATAAGAACGATAGGTTTTGAAAACGAAAACCACCTTTTGAAAATAATTTGCAAGCACCAGTTGATCTTGAGTATCATATATCAAAAAGTAGTACAAACATCATCATCAAGACTAAAAAAAAAGTTATCTTGCGTTTGATAAAAAATGAGGACACCTTTCTTTAAATTAAAACTTTTTAGCAATATTCGACCTTCGGGTCTAAGCAAGGGTGTTTCTAAATCATTAGAAGTATCTCAAAATATTTTGATCCTCAAAGTCGAATAATTTTGAAACGTAGCGTGGCGCTAGTAGGCATCTTGAGAACACTGTGAGAAAATAATTCATTTTAAAAGTACGTCTCGAGGTTTATTTTCTAAGATGCTCAAGGTTTTTCAGAAGTACAATAGGCCAAAATGCCTAAAATTTGCACGTATCAACATTCACTTAAACACATCATGTCACACGCATCAAATCGTTCAAAATCACGACAGTGATATACAACCCCTAGGATATGTTTAACAACATCGTTAAAACAACAATCGGTTTATCAAAACTGGATGGAAAAGGACATCAAGAGCAAAACTCCAAAAAGTCAACTCTAGGGATTCAAGAAAATACCTAGATTCGGCGAAGAACAATGGATTAGATGATGTTAAAAATCATCTAGGATACTCCAAAACACCTTTGGATGGAAGAAAAATCAGCCCAGATGCGAACCCTAGTCGCTACGTCTCAAACTTATGGAGGAAGAAGAAGAAATGAAGAGAAATGCAACTTCTAGACTGGTGTCCAGTATTTATACTGGACACAATTAGCGTGCGCTAATCATTAAGGTTAGCGTGCGCTATCACGGCACCAAACAAAACTCCTGACCAAAAATACACTGTTAGCGTGCGCTAACCCCAAGTGTTAGCATGCGCTAACGAGAACTTCAGACCCAGTCCACTAGCTCCTGGACTGCCCTGAACTACCAGGTAGCGTGCGCTATCCTCCCCTTAGCGTGCTACCAATGCACTCTCGCGCGCGCTAGCCGAAAAGCGTAGCGTGCGCTAACGACCCACAGAGACAACAACAGAACATATCAGAAAAATTTCATGCCGTAAACCTCTCACACGGGTTTACCAGGCTAAGCACAATTTCCTATGTCATTTCGAAAATGCTAAAAAGACCAATGACGGTAATATTTTCCAAAGCTCACAAAATCATTTGTCAAACCATCATGAAATGTTCAAGGCCAAAATGCCAAAACTTGATTCAGGGAATCGGTTTTACGAAATAAAACTCAGTTTGCAAAATGCCGAAAGCCGTTTTGAAAGAACTCACGCAGCGGATAAAATGCGGTTCGAAAATACATCAGCAGTGACGACACTCCTCGTATAAACCAAATACGAGAGTCTAATAAACACATATAGTGAGATCAAAATCCACAGAGGGATTCCATCATTTAACGACTAATCATACAAATAACTCGTGTCACACGAGGCACAACACAAGGAAGGGAGTTTTACATCCATAGATCGCACGTAAGTGACGACCGCCCTTCGATACTAATCACGACTAATGATCTCAAACGACGCGTCACGATGCGACTAAGTCAGACAAAATCCGACGAGACAAAACTCAACAAACACAACTTGACTCGACAGCCTAGGTTTCCCCAGGCTAATTTGATTTTAAAATCGTATACTCT
This sequence comes from Orobanche coerulescens, assembly GCA_033398695.1. Taxonomy (NCBI): domain Eukaryota; kingdom Viridiplantae; phylum Streptophyta; class Magnoliopsida; order Lamiales; family Orobanchaceae; genus Orobanche; species Orobanche coerulescens. Next base: position 75,658,092 of record CM065808.1, on the reverse strand, counting down.
AGTTATTCGAAAATAAAACCAATAAGTTAGAAATCGTTTTCAAGACCCTTTCAAACACGACAAGGGCTTAACAGCGGTAGCATTTTATAAAATGTCCTAAACACTTTTATACACGACCTTTAAATACCGACACAAGATTTTATTTGAAAATAGAAGGCTGGCTCGCCCAAATTCATGTCACTTTTCAAAAACCCACAATACGGTCAAGTCTAAGAAATTTTCAAGCATGCACGCTGCATGTATTATTATTAATAGAAACACATTGGTTGTAAATATTAATAATTAGCCAAGTACCATTAATTCCCGAACGCACGCATATATGGCATTCAAAAATCACCAGTTCAACAAGCGCAACTCGGAAATACTAATTCCAAGCATATGTCAAACTATCTCTTCAAGTTTAATAGTATAACTAATGAACACCGATTCGAACACACGTCGAAACCATCTATGTGAGTTTCTCAACAAATTCTGCCATTGATACCTTTCCCGGAACATATAAATGTTCAAAACATTCACATCACACTGCACCCCTCGGTGTCCAACCCATCAGTACGTTCGGCTCAACAAACATTTAGTATATCGCAATTACCAAACACAGATTCCATCATACAACAAAAGACTAGAGGGTCAAGCCCTCTCACAGTATACCACGGAGCAAATCTCGGATCTTTCGATCACCAACGTTCCCACCAACGCTAGGAAGTTTAGCGATGGAAGGCTCGCAAAATGACAAACGGTCAAGCCCAGAACGGTGCACATACTCCAGAGAGATAAAGGACTGCGCAATACTAGAATCAAAAGTACACGAACCGGATGGATCGAAAAATAACTCGACGATAAGTACGAGAGAGGCAATCACAGTTCAAGAAGTGGAATTTCAATACGAGAAAACAAGAGAATCGAGTAAGGAAAACTTACGAGCACTGGATGTATTGAGATGCCGGCAGCGGTGTGACAATGTGCAAAACAAAACATAACTAGACCCAAATAACCGACAAGCCTAGGTATCCATAAACCTAGAGCTCTGATACCATTTTCTGTAACACCCCCAAGATATTCGAGGTGTATTACAGTGCCGTGGACCCCTACATGGGACCCACCAGGCTAACACAAGAAAACACCACTCGACTAACCGCCTCGGTTAGCAAGGAAACAATTGTTAACAACAAGAACATAAAACAACACGTCCAGTACAACCGGCATAATAAACATCAACCGACAAATACAGTAACTCCAACAAAGACCAATCACAATCCGAAAGGAAAAAGCCTAAGTACTCGCGAGTACAATCTATAAGTTTACAATTTGGAAAACATTCGCATCAAAAGAGACAGCAGGAAATAACAAGACTCAATTGCACATGTCAACAACCTTGGCCGACATCCTCGTACCATCCCAGCGCCCGCTCGTCTGGCTGAACATAACCTGAAATCCATAACAAGAATTTCCCCGACAACAGGTCCCCAAAGGGGTTAGCAATTACGCTAGTACAAGTCTTCAAGGCAAACCAACCGCTTACACATTTCGTAGTACATGCACCAATATCAATTTCAAAAGCCAAAACCAGACATGTCTTTTCTGGAAACAAACAGTCAAACAATTTGCCTTGGGAACAGAGTAATATCAAAGATTCCCGCCCGAGGCCTTTAAGGACCCTCCCGAGCTGGCCACATTATAAAACAAAACACGCACGTGCATCGCCTTGGGAACAGAGTAATATCATAGATCCCGCCCGAGGCCTCTAAGGACCCTCCCTAGCTGGCTAGCTAAACAAACTCATGAATCTAGGACTCAACCCTTTGGATTCCCTCCGTGATCCCGTCGGACCAACCCGAGGTGAGCAATTCACACACAAAATACATTACCATTCCACGTTAAGCATAAAGGTTTCCAAAAATACTTGCCTTTAATTATCAACGACGCAACGAACGGAAAGGAAAGTCACCGACAAATGCTAGGAACCAACGAAACCGAACCTAACGATTCGAAGAATACAATCACAACCATTTGTAAATGAATACGGAATTGGAATACACCCGAAAACCCGCCAACGATTCATGTATATTCGTATATAAACGACAACGAGGGCGGACCACAACCAAACCCTCTCGATTCCGTAAAAACCACGAAATATATCATGAATCTGTAGGGAAACTAAGAATACCAACAAGATTAATCATATTCATCATGAATTAATCAACAAAACGGAACGAATCGGACAAAAACGGGAAAACCCCCAAATCTACCCAAAAGTAGGGTTCTAAAGATCTAACCTTGATTCGCTGGATCGAAGGATGTTATAGGATGATTGATTGATGATATAACCTCAATAACTTCGAGGATTTGTTGTCAAACAACATGGCTCCATGATGAGCATACCCTCAGCCGCGGAAGAGAAGGAAAAGGAGGAGAAAAATGGCCAAAAACCCGTATGCAGGGCCATAAATAGGCTGCACAGTGTGCCGCGGCCCAGCGGGAGTGTCCCGCGGCCCGGCCGGCGTGTGCCGCGGCACCCGGTACAGTCGGTTTGGCCGAAAAATGCACGAGTGTGCCGCGGCCCACGGTACGGCCTGCTCAGCCAGAAGCTGCCGAGCTCTACCGGCCGTAACTCGGCCAGAAGCTGCCGAGCACTACCGGCCGTAACTCGGCCAGTGCCGGCCTGGGCCCAGATTGCCCGGCCATGTCGGCCGGGGCCAACTCCGACGGCCCGAACGACCCCGAAACCAGAACCTGAATACGAATCGATGATACGGTTACAACGTACTCGCAAAGACGAATCTAAGAGCTAAGAGAACACACAATTCCGACCACCCGAAGGCTCGGAATTCGACAACGGAAGTAATTACCCAAAACTTTGGGAAATTACGAAAATGGCCCAAAACGTCCGAAAATCACGATACGCGATTGAAACACCAAACCAAAGCTCGCAACATGAATAATAACATTAAATGAACTTACGAGAAACTCGAAACAACAGTTTCGGACGAGATTCGCAAGAATCGAACTCAAGTGCGGAAAAGTCGCTAAAAAGATCGGAACTCAACAAAACGATACCGAAACGAACTCGGATGACAAAAAGTGCAGAATTAATCATTCTCAGAATGACGAAACGGTCATGTGCGAGTCGTCAAAATGGACTTCCGCCGAAAAAAAGAAATTATTGGAAATCGAAATTACGGGTATTACATCGGTTACGTACGTAAGCCTTGGCCGGTTACGTACGTAACCTGGCCGGCAGTCAGCCTATTTAAGGCCAGCAGACATTTTCTTCAGCCATTTTCACTCGGTTCTCCTTCTCTTCCGCGGCTGGAGGTGTTGGAATCATGGAAGGTTGTTGTTAGACAATCAATCCCTGAAGTCTTGGAGTTCATATCATCAATCATCCATCCTATAACATCCTCCGATCTACCGAATTAGGTCAGATTTCCTAGAAATCTAGTTTTGGGGAATTTGGGTGTTTTGGTTGTTTTCATCCGTTTTAATCCGATTTAACTTAGGATTGTGATGGATTGATGATAATTTAGATGTTTTATATCTTTTCCCTTGTTATTCCATGGTTGGATCATATCGATTCGTTGTTTTGGTCGAGTTCTTGATCGACGCCTTGAAGGTGTCCGGTAGAATGTCATAGAGGGGTTTTCGGGCATTCTACGATTATCCTTCCTCGTATGATTGTTGATTTATGGATTATATGTTGTTAGGGTCGAGTTTCTTGCGAAGAAACCATGTTGAACCCTTCCGTTCATTGTCATCTTCCTTTTCGTTAGCATCGGGCGTTCCGAAGCTTTCCGGTTGAGTTCGTCGGAATACTTGCGTGCCGATTTCGAGGCAAGTACCTTGTCCATATAATTCTTGTTTTATGGATATGATAATTAGTGATCGTCTCTATGTGTTTATTTGATCGTTTGATTTGAACTTTCAAAAGATTCGGTTTAGCCTTGCTAAAGGCTTGCTTTCAAAATGCGTGTGTTTTGTGAATGGTGTGGTTTGAGAATGACTATGTGATTTCTATGGATATGTTTGGTGTTGATGTTGCACTTGGTATTGCGTGTGGACGTATATTATTTCATTTCAGTGCGTTGTGGTTGACGTGGTGTTTTGCTAAGTGTTTGATGCCTCTGAGTGAATTGTTTGGATATCTTTGTTGCATTGTGCTATGTGTGTGATTGTGTGAATGTGGGCGGGGCCTACGGTGGCACATGGCATGTGATCATGTGGCCAGGATGCAACAAGCGATTGATCCAACCGTGAGATGTGTGTGATTTGTTTAGCTAGCCAGCTCGGGAGGGTCCTTCGAGGCCTCGAGTGGGATTTGTGGCTTCGTCCCGGTCCTAGGCGATGCATGTGTGTGATTTGTTTAGCTAGCCATCTCGGGAGGGTCCTTCGAGGCCTCGAGTGGGATTTGTGGCTTCGTCCCGGTCCTAGGCGATGCATGTGTGTGATTTGTTTAGCTAGCCAGCTCGGGAGGGTCCTTCGAGGCCTCGAGTGGGATTTGTGGCTTCGTCCCGGTCCTAGGCGATGCGTGTGCGTGATTACATTGTGTTGATTTTTATGTCCGTCGAGGACACGTGATGTTGGGCTCTGGCCCTGTGAATTGTTGTCGGTTTTCTATTTGCGAAAACAAAACCTTTGGGCTGTGACCCCTGTTGATTTTGGAAAGAGAAGGATTCGGTAATCCTAAATTGTTTTCTATTAAAACTCCCGATGGCATTTTAAACTGTTTTATAAATCGTTTCCCGTGATTGGTGATCTTTCGGTTTTGGAAAGTTCTACTCAAACTCTTGCCTTGGGAAGTATTTGTTTCATTGTATTTGAATCTTTGAGGATTCCCGGTTATTGTTATTCTTGGAACTTGAATTATATGGCTCGTATTTGCACTAGCAAAACAGTGGAGTTTTGCTAACCCCTGAGTATTCGGGGGGTGGATGTCTGTATTGCATTCAGGTTTTGGGAGCATAACACAGGGTCGGCGTGAAGGATGATGAAAGATGATCGATACTAATCACATGAGGAACCGTACGTTGTTGTATTGGTTCAGTTGTATTTTATTTCCGCTGCAGTATATTTTTCCCCATTGTACGGGAGTTTTTGTATTCGACCCCTGCGTGGGCATGTAATGTGTTTGAGTTGTATGTATTTATTGAAAGACCAAGTCGGTCTACTGAGTTATTGTAGCCTTAAAGGCATCGTCGAGTTGTTCGTTAGTTGTTACCAGCCTAGTAGACCCTTGAGGAAAGGTTCTACGGCGTGTAATATCCCTGAGTGGATTGGGGGTGTTACATAAATGGTATCGGAGCTTAGGTTGTGGAAACCTAGGCTGTCGGGTCAGTGGTGTCTGTTGAGTTTTTGTCTCTTCGGATTTGGTCTGACTATGTCGTGTCGCGACGCGTTGTGTGAGTTTGTTGGTCATGATTAGTATCGTGGGGCGATCATCATCTTCGTGCGACCTGTGGATGTAAGTCTCCCTTCTTTATGTTTGTGCCTCGTCTGATGCGAGTTACATGTATGATTATGACTTAATTGACGGAATCCTCTTATGTATATTGATTTCGTCATATTTCGTTCATATGAGGAGTAATGTTGCTGGATTGTGCGTGTTGGGCTGTATTTCTTTAATCCGCTGCGTGAGTTCTTTTGTAATGACTTTCGGTATTTTACCGACTGAGTTTTATTTCGAAAACTGATTCCCTTAACCGAGTTTTTGGCATTATGGCCTTGATCGTTTTGGTGAAATTCTTATGACAGTATTTAGTATTTTGTAAATGGCTTTTGTGAGTTTTTGAAATATTACCGTCATCGGCCTTTTTGGCATTTTTGTAAATGGTTTTTATCCTGGTGGGTTCCGGCGCGGGACCCACAGCGCTATAATGTTCCCTGTATTTACCAGAAATTTTTGGGCATTCTAGCCCATTGAATTATCCTTGAAAACTTGAGTATCTTAGAAAATAAATTTCGAGACGTACTTTTAAAATGAATTATTTTCTCGTGGTACATCCAAGGTGCCACAATATATTTCGAAATTCTTCTACCTCGAGGACCAAAAAGTTTTGAGATATTTTTAATATTTTAAAAACATTTTTACTTAGACCCGAGGGTCGAATATTCTGAATGTTTTTTTACTAAGAGAAAGTGTCCTAATTTTTATCAAATGCGAAATGGTTCTCCAAAGTCTCGATAATGATGTTTCACGTTTGTACTTTTTTTTCAAAGGTGATACTCAAATCAACCGGTGTTTTTTTTTGAAATTATTTTCAAAAGGTGGTTTTCGTTTTTAAAACCCATCATTTCCTGCTTGTGGTCGGAGAAGGTGTGTATGATGTTGGTATTGTTGTTAGGGTGTTAGCCCTCTGAATTGTGATTGAATTGGTGGTGTGAACGTTGAGTCGTTCGCCACGCATATGTTTTGTTAGCCCGTTGTGGGAGGTGTGATGATGATCTTTAATGTTGTCATTTCGTGGTGGCTTGCATGTTATCGCACCTGTGTGAGCTGTTAAAGCTTGGATTTTTGTGCGTTTATGCACATTGGTGATTGTTTCATGATGTTTATGATTGTGTGCTGGCTATCGTTCGGGCCGTTGTAATCGTCGAACGATTCCGTTGTTGTTGTGATTTTTGTATGCGTTGATATGTTATGCTGAGTTGGCATCTCCGGTATGTTGTTTTACGGTGTTAGTTCCATTGTATCTAGCATTTGTATATTCGGTATGCCGAGCCGAGGTGTTTCAACCGTGGTGTGCCGGGGACATACACGTACCAATTGTCCTTCTCGTCAGTAACGCATTTCAAGTGTGGACCCGAGATACACATGATCCGGCCATGAGTTGGGTTCCGAGTCTTTCGGGGCGTGAACTTCAGTACAAATATCAGGATCGACTCTGAGAGGCCCATGGGAGATTTTTCTGTCGGTTGCTTTTTGTGTTGTTACCTTGTTTCCATTGTTGTGAGTTGCGGGGACGACATTTCTTTTATAAGAGGTCGAATATAATACCCGTATTATTTTTGGACTTCTGCATTCCTCTTTCTCAGGTCTATCGACTCGCTCGTGTTCGTTGATACTTTTTGAACTTGTTCTGTATTTTGGTTTCATCGTTCGAACGAGCTGTGATCTTGTTTTGGGTCGATCTGGTTATCGCTGTGACTTTTCCGAGTTCGGTTCGATTCTTGTGAACCTTGTTCGGAAATAACATTTTTTTTTCTTTTTTCGGTTCTACTAGTTCTTTTATTGGAAGTGGATCGGATTTTGAACTTCTGTATTTTCGACTCTGTCGACTCGTTTATGTTCGTTAGCATTTTCTGAGCTTGCCCCATCCCTTGCTTTTATTGATCGAACGAGTGTGGTGTTTCGAAATTACTCATTTATCGTTGTGACTTTTCAATTGCTATTTCCTTTCATGTGGATCTTATGTGAATCACATCTTGTTGTTTTCACCGGATCAAATATTGTCTCGAGCCGAGACGTGAAACTGGGAGTTGTTGTTTGAATTTTATTGTTCTTCGTGATTCGAACATGATTGTTCGATTTTTGTTGTCTCGACCATTGTGGTTCGATCGTTTGATTGTTCGGTTTTTGTTGATCTCGTTTCGTGATTGTTGAGCATTCAGACTCCTTCCTAATTTCCTTATATTCGGCAAATTTGTCTCGTTTTCGATCTTCCAACCCTTGGGCGGTGGAATTCCATATTTCTTCAGCGATTGGATCGCGTTTTGATTGATGTACCATTGGGGTGGTCAATCATATTGATTTTCGTTCGTTGTGTTTTGTGATTGTTCGTATAATCGACTTGGTTGTATTATCTGTTTGATGACGCTTGTCACTTGTTGGTTTTATTATGTCTCTATCGGTGGCGTTGTGTTGGTCGTCGTGGAGCGTGTTATCACGTCGTATGTTCCTTTGCATTTCTTGCAGCGTTTCACCGTCGGGCGCGAGTTTTCGGTTTTTGGGTATCTCGTCGAGTTTTCCTGACAGTGGATATTGCTTCTCCCTACTTATTTTAAGTTTCGGGACGAAACTTCTTTTAAGGATGGTAGAATGTAATACCCGTGATTTCGATTTCCGGTAATTTATTTTTTTTTCCGACGGAAGTCCGTTTTGATGACTCGCTCATGACCGTTTCGTTATTCTGAGAATGATTAATTCTGCACTTTTTGTCATCCGAGCTCGTTTCGGTGTCGTTTTGTTGAGTTCCGTGCTTTTTAGCGGTTTTTCCGCACTTGAGTCCGATTCTTGCGAATCTCGTCCGAAACTATAGTTTCGACTTTCTCGTAAGTTCATTTAATGTCATTATTCATGTTGCAAGTTTCGGCTTGGTGTTTCGATCATGTATCGTGTATTTCGGACGTTTTGGGCCATTTTCGTAATTTCCCAAAGTTTGGGGTAATTACTTTCCGTTGTCGAATTTCGAGCCTTCGGGTGGTCGGAATCGTGTGTTCTCTTAGTGCTCGAGTTCTTCTTTGCACTTCGTAACCGTATCTTCGATTCATATTCAGGTTCGGGTTTCGGGGTCGTTCGGGCGCAGGCCGGCACTGGCCGAGTTACGGCCGGTAGTGATTGGCGGTTACGTACGTAAGGCCGGTTACGTACGTAAGGCCCTAGACGGTTACGTACGTAACGGGCCGGCGATTTGTGGCGATGACTTCGATTCACGTAAGCCTTGGCCGATTACGACGTAACCCGTAAGCGATCGGCTTATTTAAGGCCAGCAGACGTTTTCTTCAGCCATTTTCACTCGGTTTTCTTTCTCTTCCGCGGCTGGAGGTGTTGGAATCATGGAAGGATGTTGTTAGACAATCAATCCATGAAGTCTTGGAGTTCATATCATCAATCATCCATCCTATAACATCCTCCGATCTACCGAATCAGGTCAGATTTCCTAGAAATCTAGTTTTGGGGAATTTGGATGTTTTGGTTGTTTTCATCCGTTTTAATCCGATTTAACTTAGGATTGTGATGGATTGATGATAATTTAGATGTTTTATATCTTTTCCCTTGTTATTCCATGGTTGGATCGTATCGATTCGTTGTTTTGGTCGAGTTCTTGATCGACGCCTTGAAGGTGTTCGGTAGAATGTCATAGAGGGGTTTTCGGGCGTTCTACGATTATCCTTCCTCGTATGATTGTTGATTTATGGATTATATGTTGTTAGGGTCGAGTTTCTTGTGAAGAAACCGTGTTGAACACTTCCATTCGTTGTCATCTTCCTTTTCGTTAGCATCGGGCGTTCCGAAGATTTCCGGTTGAGCCGTGTTCGTCGGAAAACTTGCGTGCCGATTTCGAGGCAAGTACCTTGTCCATATAATTCTTTTTTTATGGATATGATAATTAGTGATCGTCTCTATGTGTGTATTTGATCGTTTTATTTGAACTTTCAAAAGATTCGGTTTAGCCTTGTTAAAGGCTTGCTTTCAAAATGCGTGTGTTTTGTGAATAGTGTGGTTTGAGAATGACTATGTGATTTCTATGGATATGTTTGGTGTTGATGTTGCACTTGGTATTGCGTGTGGACGTATATTATTTCATTACAGTGCGTTGTGGTTGACGTGGTGTTTTGCTAAGTGTTTGGTGCCTCTGAGTGAATTGTTTGGATATCTTTGTTGCATTGTGCTATGTGTGTGATTGTGTGAATGTGGGCGGGGCCTACGGTGGCACATGGCATGTGATCATGTGGCCAGGATGCAACAAGCGATTGATCCAACCGTGAGAGCCTAAGAAAAACTACGGTGGCACATGGCATGCGATCATGTGGCCAGGATGCAACAAGTGATTGATCCAACCGTGAGCGCCAAAGATAATCTACGGTGGCACATGGCATGGGATCATGTGGCCAGGATGCAACAAGAGATTGATCCAACCGTGAGATGTGTGTGATTTGTTTAGCTATCCAGCTCGGGAGGGTCCTTCGAGGCCTCGAGTGGGAGTTGTGGCTTCGTCCCGGTCCTAGGCGATGCATGTGTGTGATTTGTTTAGCTAGCCAGCTCGGGAGGGTCCTTCGAGGCCTCGAGTGGGATTTGTGGCTTCGTCCCGGTCCTAGGCGATGCATGTGTGTGATTTGTTTAGCTATCCAGCTCGGGAGGGTCCTTCGAGGCCTCGAGTGGGATTTGTGGCTTCATCCCGGTCCTAGGCGATGCGCGTGCGTGATTACGTTGTGTTGATTTTTATGTCCGTTGAGGACACGTGATGTTGGGCTCTGGCCCTGTGAATTGTTGTCGGTTTTCTATTTGCGAAAACAAAACCTTTGGGCTGTGACACTGTTGATTTTGGAAAGAGAAGGATTCGGTAATCCTAAATTGTTTTCTATTAAAACTCCCGATGGCATTTTAAACTGTTTTATAAATCATTTCCCGTGATTGGTGATCTTTCGGTTTTGGAAAGTTATACTCAAACTCTTGCCTTGGGAAGTATTCGTTTCATTGTATTTGAATCTTTGAGGATTCCGGTTATTGTTATTCTTGGAACTTGAATTATATGGCTCGTATTTGCACTTTGTATTTGCACTAGCAAAACAGTGGAGTTTTGCTAACCCCCGAGTATTCGGGGGGTGGATGTCTGTATTGCATTCAGGTTTTGGGAGCATAACACAGGGTCGGCGCGAAGGATGATGAAAGATGATCGATACTAATCACATGAGGAACCGTACGTTGTTGTATTGGTTCAGTTGTATTTTATTTCCGCTGCAGTATATTTTTCTCCGTTGTACGGGAGTTTTTGTATTCGACCCCTGCGTGGGCATGTAATGTGTTTGAGTTGTATGTATTTATTGAAAGACCAAGTCGGTCTACTGAGTTATTGTAGCCTTAAAGGCATCGTCGAGTTGTTCGTTAGTTGTTACCAGCCTGGTAGACCTTTGAGGAAAGGTTCTACGGCGTGTAATATCCCTGAGCGGATTGGGGGTGTTACATAAGAAAAGGTCCGTGAGCTATATGTTGGTAGTAACTAGGTTGCTTTTTACTGTTTTTCATTTTGAATGATTGACACACAAACGCGCTTATAAATGAATTAATGTGCAAAGTGTAACATTAATCGCGAAATTCTCCCGACAACAAATAGACTAAGTTTGAAAAAGGTTACGAAGTTTCCTACCCTCCATCAAACTCGTAGAAAATTGATACCCGAGCTGGTGTGCTATGCTTCCGAGTTATCGGGGTAATATATTTGGTAGAGGTTGAATAATTCTTGAGTGCATTAGATGCCGTCGGTTGGTGATAAATTTCACCCCTAGAAACCTGATAGGTTGCCGGGTGAGATTCAATAGTCAAACTGATAGACGTTGATGGTCAACAACTTAGATAGTCTGGATTACCAAGAAACCTGATAGGTTAGGGGCATGAAGACTATGGATAGAAGAAGATCAAATCATCCATTGGACGGGTTGGTGTTAGACACCACTTTACAGAAATTAATTGGCAAGAAACCTGATAGGTTGCGTCTGTTAAAATTTACAAAGAACTTGATCACCACTAAGAAGTCGATCTTACCATGACTTTCGGATTATAACATGGGAGTGTATGATTCCGATAAAATTAGTGGGAGCCGAGATAGGAATTATACAAGCCCTTAAATTCTGTACTCGGTCATAATAAAATAAGTCACTAATTTAATCTTGTCTATATCAATGCAGAGAAACGTAACTATATCTCTCTAAAATGGCTAAAAACCCACTTGCAATATTACTTAAAAAAAATCTCCTAACTGGCCCCAACTTTGTTGACTGGTTGTAGAATCTGATGATTGTACTCAGTATGGAGTCTCTGGGATACGTCTTGGAGGCGAACATTCCACCGACTCCAGTCCGGATTAGGGGTAATCAGGAAGAGATTGACGTCCATGAAAAATGGGTCAAGGATGACATGCTGGTCCGTGGCTTTATGATGGGCTCAATGACTAATGAGCTGCAGAGAGCGCACGAGAAAATGAATTTTGCGAGGCAAATTCTCGCACACTTGACCAAGCTTTATGGAGAGCACAGTAGGACTGCTAGATATGAGATATCGAAGCAGTTATTCAGTGCTAGGATGAAAGAAGGGGAGAAAGTGGGAGACCACGTCCTCAAGATGATCTCTATGATTGAGAGGCTCGAGGTGCTCAACCTTCATATGGATTTATCCCTTCAAATTGATCTCATCCTTCAATCTCCGCCTGACTCCTTCATGCAGTTTGTAATGAATTTCAACCGTAATGAGATTTTATGCACATTAGCTGGGCTAATGAATAAACTAGTGACGGCATAGTCTAACATGAAGATTAAGCCGAGGGAGGCTACTCTTGTGATTTCTTATGGGCCTCGGAAGTCCAAGAACAAGAAGAAATAGACCTACGAGCAGTATAAACCCAAGAAGAGGGTGAAAAAAGGCAAGGACAAGGACCAAAAGGTTCAGAGGGTAGGCGGTCCAAAACCTATGGACAAATGTCTTGAATGCGGTGAGCTGGGCCACTGGCGTAGGACTTGTCCCAATATTAATGGCGCATAAGGTATGGAACTTTTTGTTTTTGAAACCAATTGTTCCGCTACTATATATTCTGCTTCATGGATTCTGGATTCAGGTGCTACTTCTCATATTTGTACTATAAATCGGGATCTGGAATGAAGTAGGCAGCTTGAAGCTGGGGAAGTGATGATCACTATCGGAAGCGGACAAAGTGTCGAGGCAACCGATATTGGATCACTCCTACTGGGTTTGGAATCTGGTTTTATTTTAACGTTAGATGAAGTACTTGTTTTGCCCAAGGGGCATAAAAACATTGTATCCATTCCTGTCTTAGACCGGAAAGGATTTTGTTTCTTCATTGGCAATGGTAGTTTTAAAATTTATTTTCGAAATAAATTGGTTGGCACAGCTATGTTGTTGACTGGTTTATATCATCCAAACTTACAAAATAAATCAGCAATGAACACTATAACTAGGAAACGTGGCAGGCAAGATACTAATCAAGCTCTTAAGTGGCACCTTAGACTTGGTCATGTTGGTCAGACCAAGGTTCACAAAATAGACAAAGATGGACTTTTAAGTCCATTAGGTGTAGAACCCTATCCAATTTGTGAATCCTGCCTTAGAGGCAAGATGACTAAGGCTCTGTTCTTTTGGACTGAATGAATCGAATCGAATCGAATCAATCAATCGAATCAACCGAACCGAATGGATTCGAATTGAACCGAATCAATCGAATCAATGGACTGACACGAATCGACTGAATCGAATCGAATCAAATATATATTAAGGGTAAATAATAATAATAATAATAATAAAAATAAAAATAATAAATATAATAAAATAATAATAAAAATAATAATATAATAAAATATAAATGATAAGTTGAGATCTATTTGATAAAGGTAAATTATAATAATATTAATGATATTAATAACAATAACGATAATAACTATATTAATAATAACAATAATAATAATAATAACGCTGGTAATAATGGTAAATAATAATAATAGTAATCAACAACAACAACGATAATAATAAATATTATTAATAATAATAGTAAATATTATTAGTAATAATAACAATAATAGTAATTAAGATTAATAATAATAATACAGATAATAATGGTAAATAATAATAATAATAATAATAATAGTAATCAACAACAACAATAATAGTAAATATTATTAGTAATAATAACAATAATAATAATTAAGATTATTATTATTATTAATATTAATTAAGATTAATAATAATAATAATAATAATCGAATCAATCGAATCGAATGGACTCGAATCAACCGAATCGAATCAATCGAACGGACTGAATCGAATCGAATCGAATCAAAATCGAAAATAATTCCAAAAGAACAGGACCTAAGTCCCCCTTCACAGGGACTTTTGTAAGAGCTGCTGAAAAACTTGGGTTGGTACATACTGACGTTTGTGGTGCTTTGGAAGTAGCTCGAGACGGATATCAATATTTCATAACGTTCACAGATGATCATACTAGGTATGAGATTTTGTACTTGATGAAACATAAATCCGAAGATTTTACTAAATTCAAGGAATTTAAGGCCCTAGTTGAAAAATAGACTGGATGTCATATCAAAATCGAGGTGGCGAATATATGAGCACAAAGTTTGATGAGTTCCTTAAGGAACATGGAATATTTTCACAATTCACGCCACTGGAAACCCCACAGTTAAATGGTGTTTCAGAAAGGAGAAATCGGACTTTGTTGGACATGGTCCGCTCCATGTTGAATTACACTGATTTACCAATTTACCTATGGGGGTACGCCTTACTTACTGCTGCCTATATCCTAAATAGATGTCCTTCCAAATCCGTTCCTATCACTCCGCATGAGATGTGGAAGGGTAAGAAACCAAGTCTTAATCACATATGGATTTCGGGATGTCCAGTCTATGTCAAGAAAGCTAAGGTGGACAAACTGGAAGCGAGGTCCATCAAGGGATGTTTCATTAGATACCCAGAGGACTCGATGGGCTATCTATTCTACATGCCAGAAGACCATAGGGTCGTTGTGGCTTTACAAGTGCACTTCCTTGAAGATGAGTTCATTCAGGAAGGTGGCTCGGGTAGAAATATCTCTTTGGAAGAGCATAATGAAAGTCCTAAGGAGACATCTGATCAGGGATCAGGAACCGAACCTATTGTAACACAACCTCCACTTTGAAGGACTGATAGGGGGTCTCACTTATCTGAGAGGTATGGCTATACACATGTAGAGGAACTGGGTCTCCACGATGCACCTGATAGCTGTGAGGACAACCCTGTCACCTATGACCAAGCGATAGTGGATGTAGACTCCGATAAATAGCAATAAGCAATGGAAGCTGACATAGACTCGATGCATACCAATCAGGTCTGGACTCTAGTAGATCTACCAACTGGCATGAGGACTATTGGAAATAAATGGATCTATAAGAGAAAGACTTATGGGATGGCAAGGCAAAGGGTTATACCCAAAGGGAAGGGATCGATTATCATGATACCTTCTCGCCTGTAGCTATGATCAAGTTGATTCGCATGATGCATGCCATTGCTGCCTATTACGATTGTGAAATATGGCAAATGGACGTCAAAATAGCTTTTCTAAATAGATATATCGAGGAGGAAATCTATATGGAACAGCCTAAGGGTTTTGTGTCCAAAGCTAATATTCATAAGGTGTGTAAGCTGCAACAAGCCATTTATGGGCTGAAGCAAGCTTCTCGGAGTTGGAACCTTCAATTTGACGAAGCAGTTAAGGACTTTGACTTATTGCGAAATGAGGAGGAACCATGTGTTTACAAAAAGGTCAGTGGGAGCAACATTGCGTTCTTAGTACTATATGTAGATGATATTCTACTTATAGAAAATAACATAGCAATGTTCAGCACCGTGAAATCTTGGCTTTCTAAAATGTTCTCCATGAAAGACTTGGGAGAAGCTTCTTATATTCTAGGGATCCGTCTTTACAGAGATAGACTGCGAAGAATGATAGGAATTTCCCAAGCCCTCTATATAGAGAAAATCCTGAGAAGATTCACGATGGATGAATCTAAAAGAGGGTTCCTTCCCATGCGACATGGAATTCATCTCACCACAAAAATGTGTCCTCAAAGTGAGGAAGACAAGAGAGAGATGAGTAAGGTACCCTATGCCTCGACAGTGGGTAGCCTCATGTACATTATGTTGTGTACAAGACCAGACTTAGCCTACGTTGTGAGTATGGTAAGTCAATTACAGGCAAACCCGGGAAGGGAACACTGGACTGCCGTCAAGAACATTCTAAAGTACTTGAGAAGAACTAGAGATATGGTTCTTACTTACGGTGTTGGAGAACTGAAGGTGATTTGATTCACCGATTCTAATTTTCAAGGAGATAATGACGACTCTAAGTCGACATCTGGTACTTGTTTACTCTCAATAGAGGAGCAGTATCTTGGAGAAGCTCCAAGCAAACCACTACTGCAGATTTCACCTGCCAAGCAGAGTACCAAGCTTCCTTAGAGGCTAGCAAAGAAGCATTTTGGATATAGAAGTTTGTACAAGAACTTCAAGTGGTGCCGAATGCGGAGCTGCCTATATCACTATTCTGTGATAATGATGGAGCTGTCGCCCAAGCCAAGGATCCGAGGGCTCACCACAACACCAAGCATATAGAGAGAAAGTATCATGTCATTTGAGAGATGGTTGAAAAAGGATATGTTTCGTTGCAAAGAGTAGACTTAGACAATGTCTCTGACCTGCTGACTAAGACACTATCTCAGGCCGACTTGGAAAGACATCTGAAGAACATGGGTATTGGATACCATGATGTGTGGCATTGAGTGCAAGTGGGAGATTGTTAGAAATATGCCGTCGAATGCCACTCAGGGGATGAGAGAGTAGGGGCATTGTACTTGTAATTATGGAATAATTAATAAAAGGCAATACGATTCATTCACTGTTTATTGTATTTCAAATGCATTCTTGATTTGGTAAATATTGAAGTGAAGTCCATGTAAATAAATCGAACATTACATTCTCGTTAACGGATAAGAGAAAATGCAGTGGGAGTGTTTAAAGTTTATTTACGTAAATCGTTCGCAAGTCAATAAACTTAAATGGGCATTAAGTTTTAAGTAAGACTTGTATAACTGATGCTAGGACGTGTGCATGTCTTGATAGCATAGTTATAAGTATATTGGTGGGACCAGTATACTCGAACACGACTCATACTTGATTCAGTCACACGGTATTCACTCTCGGAGAGTCGATGACGAATCGAAACGTTGTGATAGTATACGTGGACCTTTGACTTGAGGGTTCAGTAGAAGATGTGCCTGTGACGTTTAGTTTGTCATTAGAGGAGTTAGACTCATTTGCTTAATTGCTGAGTCAACCTCGAAGTGCCGACTATATGGGAAGGTAGCAGCCTTTATTGTATGCCAAGATAGGATTCTATCTCCTGTTATTGAGCAGGCGAATGTCCTATACGGTTAATGGAAAATAAGATCATAAGTCTTTGGCCAAAACATTCTGATCTAGTCGTATTAGATACACTAGTAATCAGTCGGTCTTGATTTGCATTAACTCATGTATAGTGTCTAGTCAACAATAGAGTTTGACTTTACCATGACCTGAAGACTTGACCGGGATATCTGATGAAGGGTCTATACGTATATGGTATTCACGACAAAATGGTTCTAGAACGATCCCTTCATTTGTATTCAGTCGGGGTTTACAGTGCGGCCCGCTAGGCTGGCTAAGTGTTGCCCGTACTCATTGGTTCCTCCCAATGCCGGCTGAGACAGACATACAGAGTCACGCATCAGGATCGTTGACTGATAAATATGAATTTTATCATCTCTATATTAATATTAGATATTTTATATCTAATTATGATTTATTAGATAAATAAATAGCGGTCTTATGAATTGAAATTAATTTACTGGTAATTAATTTAATTCATAAATAATATTTCTTAGAGAAATATATTAATTTGTATTTGATATAATTAATTAATTGAATTAATTAATTAAGCATAATACATTGGAAATAAAATGGAGTGTATTTAACGGAATCGGTTGACGAATGTCCGATACACGAGCCGAGTGACTTGGCCTGTTTCTTGGAAATTTCCTCAAGGGCCGCCCCTCCCCTCTTAGTTGACTTGACATGGTGTTGGTGATATTTTTCACGTGGTATGACATGTGAAGTTATTTATTTATTCATTAGATCTTAATCATGTGATATATTATTCCTTATATACGTGGAAGACAAATGAAGAAAACTACCATTCATGCAACACCATTTCAGCAGTGAGTTAGAAGAGAAGAGAGAGAAATAAATTTTTCATCAAGTTCTTCATCTTTGACTTGAAAGAAATTCAAGAAAAATTACAGAGAAAATTCCTATGATAATTTCCTAACCGTGTTCTTAGAGAACGGAGTAACGTTGAATTTTTCCATTCAAGTTCCGTCGCATGGTGACATAGAGGCATCATATTTTCGGTGTTTGGGACGAAGGGATTTCGTGCTCGTGATCGGGTTCGTGATCATCATCAACTTACGAAGATATTATCAAAGGCTTCAAGGGTGTGGGACCTTAATCCTTTTATCTTCGTTATTTCTATTTTAAATCATAAATATAATTATTTCTTGGAGAAATTAATTATATTATTATGTATTTGATATGATTAATTGGATTAATTAATCGATATAAATACATCGGAACGGAATCAGAGTTTATCTGTTTGGACTCATGGGAGTCCGAAACGGACCGAACTCTTTCTATCATTCATCAAGGCCGCCCCTCCCCCCACTTATATCCATGTGTGTGTTTTGACTTGTCCCCATCATGATGTTTGGAATCTCATGTGTTGAGGGGACAAGTATCATGCACATTATTTGGTTGGGAATAATATATTGTGAGATGAAGAATAAAAGCAGTAGACTAACTCTTCCTCTCACTCCCATTTTCATTTCCTACGGTTGAGAGAATTCAAGAGAGAGAAAATTGTTTTCTCACATAGTCTTCATTTTCTTCTTCATCTTGTTCTTGGTGGTTCTTGGAGAAAAATCAAGAAATCAAAGAGAGAAAGTGAGTTATACACTTAGATTGTAATAATCACGTAGAAAGCTTCATCATCCTAGCTCTAGCCGTATCCTTAGAGGATAGCAAGGTGATCGTCGTTCCATTCGTTTCTCCGGCGCGTGGCAAGTAGAGACGCGGTACTTTCGGCGTTGGATCATCCAAGAGCTTGGAGCGGATTGGATTCGTAGAGATCAAGCAAAGCTTGGGGAATAGCTCAAGAGAAGGATACCATTTAATCAACGGACTACAAGGGTATGTTTTCTCGTATCTCTTGTGTTTCGTTTTATATATTCGTATATACATAGCTCGATCGATCCTCGTAGGGATTCAGATCGAATTAATTTTCGTTTAACCGCTTCCGCTGGGCCTTCGTTTTAGGCACCGAATCCGAACATTTTTCTCTCCCTAGAATCGTCCCTCTGGACTTGTTCTTGATACTTATACTCTTCCAACGTGATTTTGGCCATCCTAGCTTGGATTGAGACTTGAGGTGGGAAGTTTTTCATACTCCTTTGGTGTTTGGAGAGTTCATCTTGTTCTTTTTGGGAAAGTTCTCTTAATCTCTTGTTTTTCAAGTGATTCTCGAGTATGTTGTTGTTGTTGTTTACCTCGTGTAGTTAGTGCTTGTTGGAGGATAGCATGATTCTTGATGAGTTTTTATAACTTATATTAAGAACATGATGATTATGTCTTGAGGAGTAGTTGTTGTTGATGTTTTAGAATACTTGGAGGTTATAATCATGTCTAGGAAAGGTTATGTTAAGATTGTTATATGATTAACATAGCTTTGATATGATTAATTTTGTTGTTTTTGTTCTTGTGAGATTCTAACCATTTTTTGATATAGAATTATGATGAATTATGTAATGATTATCATAATCTTGAAATGGTTTATCTAATCTTGTTGATTAATCCGAATTTATGATGAATTAGTGATTGATTTTCATTTAGACATCATATTTTTTGTGTTGATGATGTTCTTGAGGTGTTAGTGATGATATTGGTGATGTTATCATTTTGGGATGATTAATATGATGTTGTTCTTAATGATTCTAGTTGAATTGTTTTCACAAGTGTTGAGAAAATTTGATCATATCGATCGTTGAGGTGTCAGAGGACGTTAGAATTCATAGTTGAGGACTATGTTATTCGGTTGTGCGATTTGATCGATTCGTGTATGAATCGAGGTTTCCTATGGTGTTGTTTTCTATCGATATTGTGTTATTTAATGAATATTATTTCATTCAAGGTTGTTCGAGTTCTTATGACTATCAGAGGACGCCGTTCTTCGTTCATTGGAGGATTTCATCGCCTAAGGTTTGAGGCAAGTTTTATATTTTTACTAGTCAATGAGAATAATGTTATCATATATGTTTATGAATATGTTGCATCATTCGAGACGTAGTCTCTTCATGATTGTGTTGATATCAGGGAATTGTTCGATACAATATCCTTCGGCAATTATGCCAAATGTTATTGTTGTTTGTTAATGGCTGGTTCGAGGTATTGAGATACTTGTTGTTAGCAATGTTGTCGATAGCTGGTTCACAGTATCGATATATCGATTATTTAGTTGATTGATGTTCCATTGAGATATGGTTGTGATCGTTGTTATTGAAATCGAGGTTTTTCTATTGATGTTATATTGGCCGACTGAAGGCATTGAAGTATTCGGTTATCATCTCTATCTTCGTGGCCAACTAAAGGCGTCGAGGCATCTGTTATCGTTGTTTTTATCGATTGGCCATTCTGAGACAATCAAGGTGTTGAATAGGGACTTTCGAGGACATTTCCCATCCATTGAGTCGTTGTTATCGATTGGTCGTTCTGAGACAATTGAGGTACTGAATTGGGACTGTCGAGGATAGTTCCCATCCTCTAAGTCATTGTTATTGATTGGCCGTTCTAAGGAAATCGAGGTACTGAATTGGGATTGTCAAGGATAGTTCCCATCCGTTGATTCGTTGTTATCGATTGGTCATTCTAAGGCAATCGAGGTATTAAATTGGGATTGCCAAAGATAGTTCCCATCCATTGATTCGTTGTTATCGATTGGTCATTCTAAGATAATCGAGGTATTGAATTGGGACTGTAAATGATAGTTCCCATCCGCTGAGTCGTTGTTATCGATTGGCCATTCCAAGACAATCGAGGTATTTGAATTGGGATCGCCGAGGACAGTGCCCATCTATGAGTTATTGCTGTCGTGTTGGCGGACTCAAGGCACACTATCATTCTTGTGAATTCAGTAATTTTGTGATCGTTGCCGGTTGTAATTGTTTGTGTGTTGGAGGCTAGTCTCGGCTAGTGCTCGATGGGTAAGTCTGGGGTTTGAACCTTCGCGGTTGGTTTCCCATCACGTGCAATTCAGCAGGTCACGGTCATTGGATGATATCATTGTGATACGACTTCATGCCGTGGCTTCGGCCCTCATTGTGATACAGCTTCGTGTCGTGGCTTTGACCCTCATGTGATAAAGCTCGGGCTGTTTTGACTTCGGGCCATTGTGATGATTTGCAGCTTTGGCTTAGTGGCTTTCAGGCTATTATGACAGGTGCAGCTCAGGCTTAGGGCTTTTAGGCCATGTTTGATGTATTGGTGTTCCTATTGGAGTCTTTGGGCATTGTGATTCGTATCTATTTCAGATTTGGTTTGGTTTACCTTCGGGTAATTCGTTGTTGTGTTCTATATTGATGATTCGCCGTTGGGCACTTGTGTTCTAACTTGTTGAGCAGGTATTGATCGTATGCCATGGGCATAGTGTTTCACGAATGCTCGGTTCTTACCTTGGTTTGTGAGCATCTCATATTACCATTGTTGTACCGTTTATTTTGCCTTTGGATGCATATCATGTTATACATGTATTTGATATTCATTATTTGGATGACTGACCCCGTGGGGGCAGAACATGTTCTCATGTTTCAGGTGCTTGCGAAGAGAGAGTTGAGACACAGGGGCATGACTATGGCGACGAGGCATTCGAGCGATACTAGTCCCGCGTTGATTCGATGTACATGTCGGTTAAACAATTTGTAGTGCTCCAGTTCGTCAGTTGTTGTCATTTTATATTATCCGAGCAAGGCTCGTAGATGTTGTTGTATTTTTATTTTGTCCATGTTGGCCTATTATTGTCGTTGAAATTCCATCGGAATATCGTGTCGGATATCATAGTAGGGACTGTGATTTTCCTTTTTGGTCAGATTGATGTATGTTAGTCGTGTTCGCCTGGTGGACCTCCCAGCGTGGGGTCCACGGCACTGTAATAACCTAATGGGATTTTAGGGGCGTTACAGAAGATGGTATCAGAGAAATATGTTGTGAGATACCCTGATATGTGAGTTACGTGGCTCTACCGATGCGGTAGTAGTGGGGCTGTCACGTTATGACAATATGGATAGTCGGGTTTTGTGAGTCGTGATAGTTGAACGACTGTATGAGTCATTCTTTCATTGAGTCGTTGTCAGTGAGACTAGTATCGCAAGACCTCGAAGCTTCGTATGACCTATGTAATAACCCGATTCTCTTTTATGTTCATACATTCACTATGTCACTGATTATACATATCTTGTTGAAACCTATATGTGACATTTGTGGTACGATTAATTCATGATTATTTGCTTTGGGGTGGGCTCTGTATTGGATATGATTAGCATGATCGATGTGATTGTTTATCTGTTGGATATGTATATTCGTGTCTCGCTATTGACTTAGTATTCTGGATTGGCCATTGGGGCATATTTAAGCTATGATCATGATCGAGCGTTATTCTTGTTAGGAATATGCCCTCGAATGCCACTCAGGGGATGAGAGAGTAGGGGTATTGTACTTGTAATTATGGATAAATTAATAAAAAGGCAATACGATTCATTCACTGTTCATTGTTTTTCAAATGCATTCTTTATTTGGTAAACATTGAAGTGAAGTCCATGTAAATAAATCGAACATTCCATTCTCGTTATCGAATAAGAGAAAATGCACTGGAAATGTTTAAAGTTTATTTACGTAAATCGTTCGCAAGTCAATAAACTTAAATGGGCATTAAGTTTTAGTAAGACTTGTATAACTGATGTTAGGACGTGTGCATGTCTTGATAGCATAGTTATAAGTATATTGGTGGGACCAGTATACTCGAACACGACTCATACTTGATTCAGTCACACGGTATTCACTCTCGGAGAGCCGATGACGAATTGAAAGGTTGTGATAGTATATGTGGACCTTTGACTTTAGGATTCAGTACAAGATGTGCCTGTGACGTTTAGTTTATCATTAGAGTAGTTAGACTCAATTGCTTAATTGCTGAGTCAACCTCGAAGTACGGACTATACGGGAAGGTAGCAGTGTTTACTGCACGCCAAGAAAGGATTCTATCTCCTTTTAGTGAGCAGGTGAATGTCCTATATGGTTAATGGCAAATAAGATCATAAGTCTTTGCCCAAAGCATTCTGATATAATTGATTTGCATTAACACATGTATAGAGTCTAGTCAACAGTAGGGTTTGACTTTATCGTGACCCGAAGACTTGACCGAGAAATCTAATGAAGGGTCTATACGTATATAGTATTTACGACATAATGGTTCTGGAATGACCCCTTCATTCGTTATCAGTTGGGGTTTACAGTGCGGCCCGCTAGACTGGCTAAGTGCTGCCCGCACTCATTGGTTCCTCCCAATGCCAGCTGAGACGGACCTACAGAGTCGCGCATCAAGATCGTTGACAGATAAACCTGAATTAATCATCTCTCTATTTATATTGGATATTGGATATCTAATTATAATTTATTGGATAAATTATATAGCGGTATTATGAATTGAAATTAAGTTACTAGGTAATTAATTTAATTCATAATTATATTTCTTAGAGAAATATTTTTGTATTTGATATAATTAATTAATTGGATTAATTAATTTATATAAATACATTGGAGGTTAAACGGAGTATATTTAATGGAGTCGTTTGACGAACGTCCTGTACACGAGCCGAGTGACTCGGCCCGTTTCTTAGAAACTTCCTCCTAGCCGCCCACTTTTCACATGTCTTGGTGTTTTATTTTGTTTTTTAAAACACCATGCATGTTATCTTGTCATGATAAAGTGATAATTGATGATATTTCAATATCACATTATTATTCTCACTTTGTTATCAAATGACAAGACAACTCTCAACATGACTTCACTTCATCTTCCACAAAGTGTGATGCTACTGAGAAGAGAGAGTTCTTGAGAGAGGAAGATAATTTTTCTTCAATTTTATCATCTTAGAGTTGATACAAAATAAGAAAAAAGAGAGAGATAAAATTCCTACGATAACTTCCTAGCCGTGTTCTTGGAGAACGAAGTTGCGTTGAATTTTTCCGTCAAGTTCCGTCGCGTGGTTAAGTAGAGACACCGTGTTTTCGGTGTTTGGGATGAGGGGATTTCGTGCTCATGCTCGGGTTCGTGATCAACATCTATTTACGAAGATATTATCAAAGGCTTCAAGGGTGGGACTTTTAACCTTTCCTCTTTGTATTTTTTATTTTCGTATATACGTTACTTGATCAATCCTATTTGGGATTCGTTTTTATTTTTCCGCTGCATATTTTGTTTTGTTTTCGGAATCGCAACAGTGGTATCGCAACAAGGTCAATGATACCGTATATACAATTATTTGTGCATTTTGAATGCTCTTGGATGATATTTATGATTTATAATCATTTTGGTATAACCGGAGATATTTGAATTGTTCATTGTAACATCACGTTTTTGGAAACGAGCTAAAAAAAAAAAAGAAACGGGGCTACCGGCAGTGGTGCCGGCAGCACTGCTTGGGCTACCTAACAGGCTGGCGAGAGGACTCTGCCCAGGCTGCCGAGCATGGCTCGGCCATGGCACCCCTCGGGTTTTTGGCCTGATTTTGAATCGGGCCGCGGACTGGGCCTAATACCGGATAGTCCGGGACTCCGTTTTAAGTTTATATTTTGTTGTAATTATTTCCCGAAATTTAAATTGGATTTAATTTGACTAAATTAATATTTGGAATATTTTTGAGTTAAGGGAAATTAATTAAACGAAAAAATTTTATTTTTGGCCGGATTACTTCGAACGAATTAAAATGACGATTATTAATATTAATTGGATTAATACCGTTGAAAATGAATAGATTAATTTTATATTGATTGGATTAATATATTAATTGATTATTTAATTTTAATGAAATTAAATATTAATTGAATTAATATAGTAGAAATTGAATAGATTAATTTTGTAGATTAATTGGATTAATTTATATTAAAATTAATTGTTTAATTTCATTACCGTTACATGTTGTATGGAATCCTTATGTGATGGTGATATAGCTCGTGGACTTAGTTTTTGATATGTTCGTTTCGATTGGGTTGTAAAGGCCGTTTTTAGCCTATTTATTTTTACTAGAAATATTTGTATAGGATGCATTTTTTTCAATAATGTAATTATTTTGGCTATGACGAAGACCGAAGACAACCGACCGAGAAGACGAAGAATCGAAGGCTGTATTTTTTTTATTGGGTCATTCGCTTGGCCCAGTACTTAGGACTAGGTCCATGAGCTATATGTTGGTAATAACTAGGTTACTATTTTCTGTTTTTCATTTTGAAAATGATTGACAAACATACAAACGCGCGTATAAATGAATTAATGTGCAAAGTGTAACATTAATCGCGAAATTCTCCCGACAACAAACAGACTAAGTTTGAAAAAGGTTGCGAGGTTTCCTACCCTCCATCAAACTCGTAGAAAATTGATACCCGAGCTGGTGTGCTATGCTTACGAGTTATCGAGATAGTACATTTGGTAGAGGTTGAAAAACTCTTGAGTGCATTAGATGCCTTCAGTTGGTGATAAATTTCGCCCCTAGAAACCTGATAGGTTGCCGGGTGAGATTCAATAGTCAAATTGATAGACGTTGATGGTCAACTACTTAGATAGTCTGGATTGCCAAGAAACCTGATCGGTTGAGGGCATAAAGACTAAGGGTAAAATAAGATCAAATCATCCGTTGGACGGGCTGGTGTTAGACACCACTTTACGGAAATTAATTGGCAGGAAACCTGACAGGTTGCGTCTGTTAAAATTTGTAAAGAACTTGATCACCACTAGGAAGTCGTTCTTACCATGACTTCTGGATTATAACATGGGAGTGTATAATTTCGATAAAATTAATGGGAGCCGAGATAAGAAATACACAAGCCCTTTAAACTCTATACTCGGTCATAATAAAATAAGTCACTAAATCAATCTAGTCTAAATCAATGCAGAAAAACGAAACTGTATCTCTCTAAAATGGCTAAGAATCCACTTGCAATACTACTTGAAAAGAATCTCCTAACTGGCCCCAATTTCGTTGACAGGTTACGAAATATGATGATTGTACTCAGCATGGAGTCTCTTGAATACGTCTTGGAGGCGTACATTCCATTGACTCCAATCCGGACTACGTGTTATCAGGAATAGATTGACGTCCATGAAAAATGGGTATAGGATGACGTGCTGATCCATGGCTTTATGATGGGAACAATGACTAATGTGCTGCCGAGAGCGCACGAAAAAATGACTTATGCTAGGCAGATTCTCGCACACTAGACCGAACTTTATACAGAGCACAGTAGGACTGCTAGATATGAGATATCGAAGCAGTTGTTCAGTGCTAGGATGAAGGAAGGGGAGAAAGTGGGAGACCACGTTCTCAAGATGATCTCTATGATTGAGAGACTCGAGGTGCTCAATTTTCATATGGATTTATCCCTTCAGATTGATCTCATCCTTCAATCTTTCCCTGACTCCTTCATATAGTTTGTAATGAATTTCAACTGTAATGAGATTTCATGCACATTAGCTGGGCTAATGAATAAACTAGTGACGGCGCAGTCTAACATAAAGACTAAACCGAGGGAGGCTGCTCTTGTGATTTCTGCTGGGCCTCGGAGGTCCAAGAACAAGAAGAAAAAGACCTACGAGCAGTATAAACCCAAGAAAAGGGTGCATAAAGGAAAGGGCAAGGCCCAAAAGGTTCAAAAGGTAGGCGGTCCAAAACCTACGGACAAATGCCTTGAATGCGGTTAGTTGGGCCACTGGCGTAGGACTTGTCCTAAGATTAATGGCGCATCTGTAACACCCCCAAAACCATATGGGAATATTATACGCCGTAGACTCTTTCTACAAGGATCTACCAGGCTAAACATCCATAAACAACCAAATGCTTGCCCATCCAGGGTCAAATAATAAAATGATACAGACCGATATGGTCACTTACACGTGAATACACAGACCGATGAGGTCACACAACCCAATCGACAAAACTGACTTAAATAACATTACCCACACAGGGGCCGAAATACAATACAACGGAAGATTGAAATCAACTCTAACAACACAACAAAAATCAAAACAACTCTCGACTCATGATTAGTATCGTAGCTCGTCATCCTCTTGTGCCAATCCTGTGACTGCTCCCCTGAATCTGCATGTACCTGGACGCAAAACAGACATCCACCCCCGATTACTCGGGGGTTAGTAAAACTCCAATGTTTTACTAGTGCAAGTATCAAATCATACGAAATGTAACAAGAAAATAATAATCGTGAATCCAATATAATAATCAAGTATCAAAATATTCCCGGGAGGTTTTCACAAGGGAAGATAAGCTATGAAACATTCGAAAATAATATTATCATCTCGGGAAATTTTTAGATTTTCAAAACCTTTAAGACCTCAAGTCCTGATTCACAAAACCTTTCGAAAAACTTTAGGGCCTTAATCCAAATCTTGTTTCATAACTCAGCAGTTTACAATACGAGAAACATTTATTTTCATAAAATTTCCTTTCAAAACTTTGATTTGAAAATAATCATGCTCATGAAACCGTAATCCACTGTCACGTGTCTCCATAGGTTCAACAACCCGCACGGACTACACCACGCACAATTAAACAAACATAATCAATTCCGACACCGTGATCCACTGTCACGTGTCTCCGTAGGTTCAACAACCCGCACGGACTATTAACCAGACATAACCAATTCTGACACCGTGATCCACTGTCACGTGTCTCCGTAGGCTTAACAACCCGCACGGACTATATCAATCACAACAATCACACACACCGTCCTGACACCGTAGTCCACTGCCACGTGTCACCGTAAGCCCCGTCGAGCTCACTCGGTTGGACGTACTGTGTCCGAAACTCATGGTCAACTGCCATGCGTTATCGTAGGCCTCGTCAGACCAGCACGATTGGACCTCAGTACCTCACTAAGTTCTGACCCCGTAGTCCACTGCCATGAATCCTCGTAGGTCCCGTCGAACCAACACGAGTTAACTTTGCGGTCACATACATATTCATATTCACATTCACATTACATACAATAATGAGCACAATTAATCAATCACATTGATCACCACAAAATCGTACATCCCACGCATATAACACAATCTCAACACTCGCAATAACCATCGTCAATCAACGACACATAACCAACATAACACACGTTCGGTACACAATATATTGCACAACCGAGTGTACAACCATCCCATATATACGTCACAATCCTGCACAAATGGCACAACGCCTAACACATATACTATTATTGTAATATCCGGATTAATTACCGAGTATTTCACCTGTATTTGAACCCTGTATTAGTTGGAATTGTGATATCAATAAGTAGAATATGGTATTTACCGTATTTGTATTTTCGTGCATGAGTATGGCAGCATATTACTTGTCTCATACAAATACTCAATAATACAAATTATTGAGTATGGCTGCATATTATAAGTAAAGTAATCAATTATGGAGTTGGGTGGAGGCGGCACATAGTCACAGACGCTTTTAATTATTAAGCACAGACTGACTTTGGAATCTAGCGTAGGAAATTATTGAGCACAGGGGGTCCAGAAACATTTTGTAAAGGACAGCACCTCATTTCATTTGGCTTTCATCTTCCTTCACCTATTCTTAGTTCCCTGAAAGTCCAGAGGGTTTTCCCTACCTCTTAAACACATTTAGACCACCCCTTTTGTGATCTTTGAAGATTGGGTGTCACTGGTGATTGATCATTGAAAGTGGAGAAACATCTTGATCTGGCAAGCAAGCAACTGGAGTTAGATTCTACTTATTGTCTCGGTGTTTTCTTCATCTTTAGGTATGTTAATACTAATTCCTACTTGGATTCGTGTTATCAAGGATATGATAGAAGTATGCTGTCAAGATATTGAGTTCCACTGATAAAATCATCCAAGCATCATCATGTTTTAGAAATTGGGATGTTTATACTTATGAATAAATCATCAGAGGTTATATCCTTCCATATATGTTGGATTTGTTAGATGTTTTCTGGATATAATGATGATATTGGAATCTAACACATCAATCTTGGATCACCCAACTTCACCTGAGAATTTCGTATGTTCAGTTTTCTACCCAGTACCCTACTGCCATCAACTAGGCGAGTAAAGTAGGCTGATCGGCGAGGTTCTCTTCTGACTCGGCTGATCAGCGAGGTTGACTTCTGAACTCGGCTGATCAGCGAGGTTGAATTTCTGGTCCAATCGGGTGTTGACACGTGGCACAATATGATCCGTCTATTTAATTGTCCTTCGAACGGTCATAACTTCTTCATACGAACTCGGATTCGGATGATTTTTTTTAAAACGATCGTCTCGACGGGACGAATAAAATAGACTCGTCTGATCAGCGTGGTTGACTTTTGACTCGGCTGATCAGCGAGGTTGACTTTTGACTCGGCTGATCAGCGATGTTGACTTTTGACTCGGCTGATCAGCGAGGTGACTTTTGACTCGACTGATTAGGTTACATTTTATGAACTTTCGACCGTGATTTAGATTGTTAGATGTTTGTATGACTGTAAATGAAATCTATATTATTTATTTTGTTAAGGTCCGAGCTTAGCAACGTGATTGATTGAAGGGGCGACCTTCGAGTGTTTCGTTTTCGTGGAAGTTTCGTTCTTGTCTTCGAATCGAGGCAAGTACCTTAATTGTTTTATGTATTGTTGTTATACATATTGTCGTGCATGTATGTCGTTATTGTATGTCCACCTCGTGTTGGTCCAACGGGATCATCGGGGGATCTATGCTAGCGTGCGCTGGATCATCGGACGGGTTTTTCCACCACGGGTTGGTCTGACGGGATCATCGTGGGTTCTAGGCAGTGAACGCTGGATCGTCGGGATTACCATGTGTATATTATGATATCATGTTGTGATTATCAGTTGTGTATGTTATTTATTGAGTTTCTCGTAGGAGAAGACTCGTTGGTATTTTTGTCAATTACGTATTATTATTCTGCGTGAGATGTTGAATAATATGTTGTGGTACTTGTACTAGCATCGTTATGCTAACCCCTTAGGGGGTGAACATTTTGTTTATGTTCAGGATCCAGGAGAGCGGGGAAACAACCACTGGAGCTGCATGACGACGGGGGTGCAGAGTGATGTTCTGGCCGGGTTTACTTGTCTGTTGTTTGTTAGTTATTTCAATAAGTACTCGAGTACGTAGTCACTTTTGATGAATTTGAATTTGGTGATGTATTAATAATTTCTGTTGAACATTTGTATTTTCAGTATTTGGTCAGAACCGTTGTATCTTAATTTCGTTATTTTCATTCGTTGGTACCTGTTAATGCCTTTTCAACTCTTTAGACTTGTAAATCATGATGTAAAGGATTTACGGCGCTGTAATATTCCTGAATATATCAGGGGTGTTACAGAATATGGTATCGGAGCTAAGATTATGGATATCTTGGCCGTTGGGTTAAAATAGGGGTAGTTTATGTCTTTTGAGGTAACCGGCCGCGAATAACATCACTGTACTGCCTATGTCGTCGTGCGGGCGGTGGTTGTAAGTTCCTAAACTCTATCTCGTCCTTTGCATGTTACATTTCCTTATACTTTAGCATTTGAACGATATTGTTTCCTGTATATTGAGTAATTATTCTTACAGTATGTTGAGAGGCGGACGTGGACGTGGTCGCGGTCGTAGACGCGGACGAAGGAATGCTGAAAGGGAGGCGTCACCTTCTAATCAGGCCAGTCATAGCTCAAGCGAGCCGCAACGATCCATCAATAACGAACCGGAACCTGCTTTACCAGAGATTCTTCGTCAGGTGGTGAACCAGATGACTCAGTTCGCTCAGGTCGTGGATCGAATGCAGATGGCGGTAGGATTACAGTAGGGAGATAGACAACAAGGGATCCCAGATATGGGAAATCGAGGTGACCGGTGGCTGCAAGAGGTGGCGAAGATGCAACCACCCAAATTCTACGGTATTTCTGAGACTCCCACCTAGGACCATTGGTTGAAGGAACTGGAGAAAATATTTGCCGGAATTAACTGCCCAGATGACCGGAGAGCCTCTATCGCTCAATACTTTCTGATAGGGGAAGCGTCCGAATGGTGGGAAGCCATCCGGCCTATAGACCATGATGCTGATTGGACATAGTTTAAATTGATGATGGAATCTCAGTACTGCCCTCGTCCTATGAGGGAAGCTAAGGTTCGGGAGTTTTTCTCCGCTCAGCCTTCAGATGTGCCAGTATCTCAGGCAATTAAGACGTTTAACCAGCAGCTGGCATTTGTTCGACATCTGGTCAGAACAGATACAGAAATGATGATCCATTTTGATATGAGGATGAAACTAGAAATCCAGAGGTACATGTCCGGTTTTGAATGTACCACACTCCGTCAATACCAGGATAAGGCATTGGCGTATGAGATCAAGGAAGCAGCTATGGAGAAATTTACGGAATCCAAGAAGCAGAAAGTCTCTGGTACTTTTACAGAGCACAAGAACAGCGGGCCCCGCAAGGCCCAGTCATCTTTTCATTCTTTCAAGAAACCTCCGCACCCAGGTAGGAGTGGAAAAAACTTCGGAGCAACACCAACTATGACTGATGTTACCAGGAAATGCTTTAACTGCGCCCAGACGGGACACTATCGACGGAATTGCCCCCTACCTGCCGTGACTTGTTTTGATTGTGGTCTAGAGGAACATCGTGCGGTGTTCTGTGAAGAGGCTGCAAAGTCTTTTAGAGCCCGTACACCACAGCTAGTCCAGAAGGAAGCCAGTATCCAACAAACGCAGCAAAGTGTTCAGATGCCTCAGAATTTTGGCTGCGGGCGAGGCAGAGGACAGTGGGACGGAAAGGGTACATCGAGTGCCGGATCTATTCCCCCATGTCTGTATGAGATGAGGAGAACAGACGATCAGGATGCTGCTGTTGCATCAGGTACTGTCCAGATCCTTTCCCAGCCAGTTAGTGTTTTATTCGATACAGGAGCTACGTATTCTTTTATATCCTTGTCTTGTGTAAATCGTTTGAATGTTTTTGGTTTTCATAATTGTGAACCTTATGTATTTGGTTTACCGAGTCGAGAGAGGATTGTTGGAAACTTAGAAACTAGAGATTTCCCTGTATCATTTGGAGGCAGAGAGTGGCTCTCAAATCTGATTGTAATAAAAATGCAAGGGGACGATCTGATACTCGGAGACGATTGGCTTAATCGATATGGAGCTATTCTAAACTACCGAAGGAGGAATATCTCACTGATCGCTGACGATGGTTCCAAA
This sequence comes from Orobanche coerulescens, assembly GCA_033398695.1. Classification (NCBI taxonomy): domain Eukaryota; kingdom Viridiplantae; phylum Streptophyta; class Magnoliopsida; order Lamiales; family Orobanchaceae; genus Orobanche; species Orobanche coerulescens. The sequence continues at coordinate 75,625,965 of CM065808.1, read as the reverse complement.
ATACTGTTTGAGGGATGGAAACAGGAAAGCTCAGGAAAGTTGATCAAAGCGATGAAAGCTGTCAAATTGTTGAAACATGACTGTACCGGATACTGGTGATATGCAATGAAGAAAGAAGAAGAAATTGTGGAACTTTCATCCATTCCTGTTGTGAACGAATTTCTAGATGTATTTCCTGATGAGTTACCTGGACTACCTCCACGAAGGGATGTAGAATTTACCATTGAACTGGAACCCAGAGCTACACCAATTTCTAAGGCGCCGTATTGTATGGCACCTACTGAGATGTATGAACTGAAAAAGCAACTGGAGGAGTTACTGGACAAAGTCTATATTCAGCCAAGCGTTTCGCCCTGGGGAGCGCCGGTTCATTTTGTCCGAAAGAAGGATGGATCACTTCGACTATGTATCGACTATCGAGAGCTGAACAAGATGACGATTAAGAACAAATATCTGTTGCCACAGATTGATGATTTATTTGACCAGTTGCAAGGAACAACAGTATTCTCTAAAATTGATCTGAGATCAGGATATCATCAGCTAAGGATTAAAGAATCAGATGTTCCGAAATCAGCATTCAGAACTCGCTACGGACACTATGAGTTTGTAGTATGCCGTTTGGTCTCAATAATGCACCTGCTGTATTCATGCAGTTGATGAACCGAGTGTTCATCGAATATTTGGATAAATTTGTGGTCGTGTTCATTGATGACATTCTAGTGTATTCTAAGAACCCGGAAGAGCATGCAAGGCATTTGCGGATTGTATTAGAACTTTTAAGAAGCGAGCAACTGTACGCCAAACTCTCTAAGTGTGAATTCTGGCTAAAGGAAGTAATGTTCATCGGTCATGTGGTATCAGCTAAAGGAGTCCGAGTAGATCCTCAGAAGATTGAAGCGGTTTTGGATTGGAAGCCTCCTAAGAACGTGAAAGAAGTCCGAAGTTTCTTAGGACTTGCTGGGTCGGTTCGTGGAAGGGTTTTCCAAAATTTCCCGCCCACTTACTCGACTCCTGCAGAAAACTCAAAAGTTTGAGTGGAATGAGTTGTGTCAGGTTAGCTTTGATGAATTGAAGAAGAGATTGACGACGGCACCGATTCTATCACTTCCACAGGGAACAGGAGGATTTATAGTTTACAGTGATGCTTCAAACCAAGGACTCAGATGCGTATTAATGCAGAATGACAAGGTGATCGCTTACGCGTTGCGACAACTGAAACCTTATGAAGTTAATTACCCAACACATGATTTGGAGCTAGCGGCAGTAGTTTTTGCTTTGAAGATCTAGAGGCATTATCTGTATGGGACTCACTGTCAGATCTTTACGGATCACAAGAGTCTCAAATACATCTTCAGTCAGAAAGAGTTGAACATGCGGCAAAGGAGATGGTTAGAGCTGATTAAGGACTACGACTTGGAGATTTTGTATCATCCAGGCAAAGCGAATGTAGTGGCCGACGCACTCAGCCGTAAGCCTGTTTCTATTCAGATGCTGGAGACTCTGACCTCCCAACTTAGCCTTCAACGAGAGATTATTCGAGAAGGAATTGAAGTATGATTACAAAGAGTCCAAGGACAACTGTGATGGAAATAACTTCATCATTAACCGAAGAAATCAAATCTAGACAGGCAGATGATCCTCTGATGATTCGGTTACGTGATGAAGTGATCAAAGGGAAAGCCCCCCGATTTGTAATTCATGATGATGGAGTTTTGAAATTTCAGAACCGACTCTACGTTCCCGATGTCGATGTTCTGAAACAGACGATTCTGAAGGAAGCTCACAATTCGCCCTATTCTATCCACCCGGGCACCAGTAAGATGTATAAGGACTTGAAGCAGAATTTCTGGTGGGGCAACATGAAGAAAGATGTAGCGGACTACGTTTCGAAATGCTTGACTTGTCAGCAGGTTAAGATCGAGCATCAACGACCTGCCGGAATGTTGAAACCACTCCCGATTCCTGAATGGAAGTGGGAGGACATATCGATGGACTTTGTCACTAGTATGCCGAGAACCAAGACAGGAATGAACATGATTTGGGTGATAGTTGATCGTTTAACCAAATCAGCTCATTTTCTAAGCATTAAGGACACGTGGGGACCAGAGAGGTTGGCACGAGTATTTATTTCGGAGATAGTTCGATTGCATGGAACGCCGAAGACCATTGTTTCTGATCGAGACGGTCGTTTTGTGTCTCATTTTTGGAAAGCAGTTCATAAGGCCTTGGGGACAGAATTGAACTTCAGTACAGCTTATCACCCGCAGACTGACGAACAATCCGAGAGGACCATTCAAACGGTGGAATACATGCTAAGGGCCTGTGCCTTAGATTGGTCAAACGATTGGGAAATTCATCTACCGTTGATTGAATTTACCTACAACAATAGTTGGCATGCTTCCATTAAGATGACACCGTTGGAGGCATTATACGGGAGGAGATGTAGATCGCCCCTGTGTTGGGACGATTCATCAGACTTAATCGGGACAGAACCAGAGTTGATCGTACAGACTCGAGAGAAGATAGCCTTGATTCGTGAAAGACTGTTGACCGCCCAGAGTCGCCAGAAATCTTACGCAGACATATGTCGTCGCCCTTTAGAGTTCAGTACTGGAGACCACGTACTTTTAAAGGTTTCTCCTACTCGGGGAATTTTCCGTTTTGGAAGAAGGGGAAAACTGAGTCCGAGATATATCGGACCGTTCGAAATCCTTGAGAGAGTTGGAGAGTTGGCATACAGATTGGCATTACCGCCGTCATTGAGCCATGTTCATAATGTGTTCCACGTATCCCAATTACGGAAGTATATACCAGATCCTAGTCATGTCATTGATTTCGGCGAGATCGAAGTCGCTCAAGATGGCACGTTTGAAGAGAAACCGATCAGGATACTCGAGAGTCAAGTTAAACAGTTGAGAAACAAACCGATCGCATTGGTCAAGGTTCAGTGGTCGCGCCACGGAGTGGAAGAATCCACTTGGGAAACGGAAGAAAGTATGAAGTCCATATATCTAGGATTATTTTCGTCTTGAGTTTCGGGACGAAACTCCTTTTTAGTAGGAGAGTATGTAATATCCGGATTAATTACCGAGTATTTCACCTGTATTTGAACCCTGTATTAGTTGGAATTGTGATATCAATAAGTGGAATATGGTATTTACCGTATTTGTATTTTCGTGCATGAGTATGGCAGCATATTACTTGTCTCATACAAATACTCAATAATACAAATTATTGAGTATGGCTGCATATTATAAGTAAATTAATCAATTATGGAGTTGGGTGGAGGCCAGCACATAGTCCTGGACAGTTTTTAATTATTAAGCCTGGACAGCTTTGGAATCTAGCGTAGGAAATTATTAAGCAGAGGGGGTCCAGAAATATTTTATAAAGGACAGCACCTCATTTCATTTGGTTTTCATCTTCCTTCACCTGTTCTTAGTTCCCTGAAAGTCCAGAGGGTTTTCCCTACCTCTTAAACACATTTAGACCACCCCTTTTGTGATCTTTGAAGATTGGGTGTCACTAGTGATTGATCATTGAAAGTGGAGAAACATCTTGATCTGGCAAGCAAGCAACCGGAGTTGGATTCTACTTATTGTCTCGGTGTTTTCTTCATCTTAAGGTATGTTAATACTAATTCCTACTTGGATTCGTGTTATCAAGGATATGATAGAAGTATGCTGTCAAGATATTGAGTTCCACTGATAAAATCATCCAAGCATCATCATGTTTTAGAAATTGGGATGTTTATACTTATGAATAAATCATCAGAGGTTATATCCTTCCATATAAGTTGGATTTGTTAGATGTTTTCTGGATATAATGATGATATTGGAATCTAACACATCAATCTTGGATCACCCAACTTCACCGAGAATTTCGTATGTTCGATTTTCTACCCAAGACTACTGTCATCAACAAGGCGAGTCAAGTAGGCTGATCGGCGAGGTTGACTTCTGACTCGGCTGATCAGCGAGGTTGACTTATGACTCGGCTGATCAGCGAGGTTGAATTCTGACTCGGCTGAGCAGAGAGGTTGAATTTATGGTCCAATCGGGTGTTGACACGTGGCACAATATGATCCGTCTATTTAATTGTCCTTGAACGGTCATAACTTCTTCATACGAACTCGGATTCGATGAATTTTTTTAAAGCGATCGTCTCGACGGGACGAATAAAATAGACTCGGCTGATCGGTGAGGTTGACTTTTGACTCGGCCCGATCGGTGAGGTTGACTTTTGACTCGGTGATCGTGATGTTGACTTTTGACTCGGCTGATCAGCGAGGTGACTTTTGACTCGACTGATTAGGTTACATTTTATGAACTTCCGACCGTGATTTGGATTGTTAGATGTTCGTACGACTGTAAATGAAATCTATATTACTTATTTTATTAAGGTCCGAGCTTAGCAACGTGATTGATTGAAGGGTCGACCTTCGAGTGTTTCGTTTTCGTGGAAGTTTCGTTCTTGTCTTCGAATCGAGGCAAGTACCTTATTTGTTTTATGTATTGTTGTTATACATATTGTCGTGCATGTATGTCGTTATTGTATGTCCACCTCGTGTTGGTCCGACGGGATCATCGGGGGATCTATGCTAGCGTGCACTGGATCATCGGATGGGTTTTTCCACCACGGGTTGGTCTGACGGGATCATCGTGGGTTCTAGGCAGTGAACGCTGGATCGTCGGGATTACCATGTGTATGTTATGATATCATGTTGTGATTATCAGTTGTGTATGTTATTTATTGAGTTTCTCGTAGGAGAAGACTCGTTGGTATTTTTGTCAATTACGTATTATTATTCTGCGTGAGATGTTGAATAATACGTTGTGGTACTTGTACTAGCATCGTTGTGCTAACCCTTTCGGGGGTGAACATTTTGTTTATGTTCAGGATCCAGGAGAGCGGGGAAACAACCACTGGAGCTGCATGACGACGGGGGTGCAGAGTGATGTTCTGGCCGGGTTTACTTGTCTGATGTTTGTTAGTTATCTCAATAAGTACTCGAGTACGTAGTCGCTTTTGATGAATTTGAATTTGGTGATGTATTAATAATTTCTGTTGAACATTTGTATTTTCAGTATTTGGTCAGAACTGTTGTATCTTAATTTCGTTATTTTCATTCGTTGGTACCTGTTAATGCCTTTTCAACTCTTTAGCCTTGTAAATCCTGATGTAAAGGATTTACGGCGCTGTAATATTCCTGAATATATCAGGGGTGTTACAAATATAACACTATTATCGCAAAGCCTTCAAATTACGGAAAACACAACCAACTCAGACGGAACATAATTACGAAGGCAAGCAAAATCATCATACATATCATACGTAATTACTAGTCGCATGATACAAGTCGTATAATAAGATACTAGCCTGAATAACCACTACCAAACGCTCCGAAGAACACGGTTCGACCGGGAAGCTCGGACCCCGAAGAAGACAACGAACGGAAGGGTTCTGACTCGAGTTCTTCACAAGAATTCGACCCTAACAACATATAATCATTAAATCATCGATCATACGAGGAAGAATAATCGTAGAACGCCCGAAAACCCCTCTATGACATTTTACCGGACACCTTCAAGGCGTCGATCAAGAACTCGACCAAAACAACGAATCGATACGATCTAACCATGGAATAACAAGGAAAATGATAAAATACATCTAAATAATCATCAATCCATCACAATCCTAAGTTAAATCGGATAACGGACGGAATCGAACAAAATATCCAAAATCCCCAAAATTAGATTTCTAGAAAAGCTGACCTGATTCGCTCGATCAAAGGATGTTATAGGACGGATTATTGACGTTATGAACTCCAAAACTTCATGGATTTATTTTCTAACAACATGCCTCCATGATGGATCAAGCTCCAGCCGCGGAATGGAAGAAAACGAGTGAGAAAAAATGAGTGAAACCCGACTGCTCTGCCAAATTTATCTCTGGCAGCGGACACGGCAGCGACAAGCGGCCCACACCGGTGCCGGTGTCTCGGCCGTGTCTCGGCCTGCGGTCTGGCGACCAGCGCGAGACACGGCGCTTCAGCGGCGCCGTTTGAGGGCCGTTTCGCCTAGGTCAAGCCAGCAGCCTCCAGGCACAAAATGAAGAATCACAACGACGATCCGAACGACCCCGAAACCCGAACCTGAATACGAACCGAAGATACGGTTACAAAGTACTCGCAAAGACGAATCTAAGAGATAATAGAACACACGATTCCGACCACCCGAAGGCTCGAAATTCGACAACGGAAGGTAATTACCCCAAACTTTGGGAAATTACAAAAATGGCCCAAAACGTCTGAAAATCACGATACGTGATCGAATAACCAAACCGAAGTTCACAACACGTCTAACAAAGTTAAACGGACTTACGCCTAACTCGAAAAAGTAATTTCAAACGAGATTCACAAAAATCGAACTCGATTGCGGAAAAGTCGTTAAGAAACACGGTACTCAACAAAACAATACCGAAACGAACTCGGATGACAAAAAGTGCAGAATTAATCATTCTCAGAATGATGAGACGGTCCCAAGCGAGTCGTCTAAACGGATTTCCGCCCAAAAAAGAAAATTACCGGAAATCCGAAATTGCGGATAATACATTCTACCCTCCTTAAAAGAAGTTTTGTCCCGAAACTTAAATCAAGTAGGGAGAAGCAATATCCCGCCTGGAAAACTCAACGAGATACACAAGAACCAAAAAAAATCGCGCCCAACGGCGAAATGTTACAAGCAACGCAAAGGAATATACGGCGTGAAAACACGCCCACGACGACTAACACAACGTCACCGACTATGTTTCAAAACAACAACGAGTAATTAACAAAACATCACATGCACACATTTAATCAAAGAAACGCATGCGACAACAAGTCGCACCCGACCACAACGACTATGCGGTAGAAACAAATATAGTATTATGATAGAATTCACTCCGATTCTCGTCAACAAGAAAATGTCCGACGTCAAGACACAAACAATTCAAGATAACAGAAAACGAGAATACCGGACATTACATTCTATCCTATTAAAAATAAGTTTCGTCCCGAAACTTAAAATAAAACATCATGATAGAATACAAACAAAACCAAAAAGTCCACGCAACAAATATCAATTTCTACACGAATTACAGCACGAAGTACGATACACAACTACACCACGGGACACCACCAGGCACTCCCCGAGTAGGAACGAAAACCCAATTCCCGAACATCTTGGCAACGGTCTCACAATGCACCGCTCGGTGACCCACTTGGCCACACTCGAAACAGTTGACTAACGGTGAACGACAAATCTTCGCAGTACGAGATCAGGCAACAACAGTCAGACAACCCCGATCGAACAACAACGATCAAATAACAATGATCGAACAACAATGATCAAATAACAATGATCGAACAACAACGATCAAATACCAATGATCGGACAACAACGATCAAATAACAATGATCGGATAACAACGATCAAATAACAATAATCGGACAACAACGATCAAATAACAATGATCGAACAATAATGATCAAATAACAATGATCGAATGACAACAGTCGAACAATGACTCCCAAGTCCCCACTTCAACTCCAGACATTAAAAGAACTGGTAGAAAGTGAAAGATATTACTTCCAAACAAGATTCACAAGAATCGAACTGAACTCGGAAAGGTCACGATGATAAACAGGTCGATCTGAAACAAGGTCACAACCAGTTCGAATGATGACAACTGAGACATCAAACAAGTTCAAAAAGTATCGACGAACACGTGCAAGTCGATAGAATTTAGAAGGAGAAACTGCAGAAGTCAAATATAGTACGGGTATTACATCCGACCTCTTATAAAAGAAATGTCGTCCCCCTAACTCACAACAACGGAAACAAGATAACAACACAAAAAGCATCCGACAGGAAAATCTCCCATCGGTCTCTCAGAGTCGATCCTGATATCTGTGCTAAAGCGCGAACTCCGAAAGTCTCAGTAGCCAATTCGCAAAACTGAATTCGGTGTCCCTCGAAACGCGTTACTGATGAGAAGGATAATTTACACGTGCATGCCCCGGCACATCACGGTTGAAACACCTCGGCTCGGCATACCGAAAATACAAATGCTAGATACAATGGGGCATAACGTCGCAAAACAATATAGCGGAGATGCCAACTCAGCACAACAAAGAATCATAACACATATCATATACAACGATTACCATCGTAAAGTAATACACACACAAACACTACAACAACGACGGTATCGTTCGGCGACCTCAACGGCCCGAACGATAACCAGCACATAATTACAAACATTATGAAACAATCACACATGTACACAAACATACAAACCCAAGCTTCAACAGCTCACACTCGTGCGACAACACGCAAATCACCACGAGGCGATAAACAGTAAACACCAGTTCACACCTCTCACATAGAGCTAGTACAACAAATGCGTGGCAACGCCTCGACGTTCATGCCACCAATTCGATCATACTCGGGAGCAAACATTATAGCGACAACGCGAACATCATACATACATACCCAGCCCTCAAACGGGAATGGATAGGTTTTAAAAACAAAAACCTCCTTTTGAAAATAATTTTGGAAATACTGATTGATCTTGAGTATCACCCTTCAAAAAAAATACAATCGTGAAACATCGTTATCGAGACTTTGGAAAACTATTTCGCATTCGATAAAAATGAGGACACTTTCTTTTCGTGAAAAACTTTCGGAAATATTCGACCCTCGGGTCTAAGTAAAAGTGTTTCTAAAACATTGGAAATATCTCAAAACATTTTGGTCCTCGAGGTAGAAGAATCTTGAAACATATTGTGGCACCTTGGATGTACCACGAGAAAATAATTCATTTTAAAAGTACGTCTCGAAATTTATTTTCTAAGGTACTCAAACTTTTCAAAGATAATTCAATGGGATAGAATGCCCAAAAAATTCAGATAATTACATGGAACATTATAGCGCCGTGGGTCCCGCGCCGGAACCCACCAGGCTAAAAACCATTTACAAAATGCCAAAAAGGTCGATGGCGGTAATATTTCAAAAACTCACAAAAGCCATTTACGAAATTCTAAATACCGTCATAAGAATTTCGCCAAAACGATCAAGGCCATAATGCCAAAAACTCGGTTAAGGTAATCGGTTTTCGAAATAAAACTCAGCCGGTAAAATACCGAAAGCCATTACAAAAGAACTCACGCAGCGGAAAAAGGAATACAGTCCAACATGCACAATCTAATTGAATACATCTCACAGCATCTAGTTTAAACATACAACAAGACCATTCCTCGGAGTTTCTCACGAACTCAATTGTCGATACCTTATTCGAAACCCAACAAGGTTCTCAATTTTCACATCATACCCCCCCTCACAGTGGTTCAAAGGTAAAACAACAATCGGCCCAGTTTTATACATATACTATATGTCACACGTATTAAATACAACTATATTCACAACACCGTGCAAATAAAATTATGCACCACAATTAACTCATTTAGAAAAAATCATGATACACAGGTACTTCGCATAAAAGAGGAGACTTACGTCCACAGGCCGCACGGAGATGACGGTCGCCCACGATACTAATCTCATCCGACAACATATCTGACACGTTGTGACTACGCACAACTTAACTTGTCACCTGACGACTCGAGCGACAAGACAACACATTACTCGACAAACCACGACTCAACTCGACCCGACAGCCTAGGTTTCCGCAACCTAAGCTCCGATACCATAAATGTAACACCCCCAAAATCATATGGGAATATTACACGCCGTAGACCCTTTCCACAAGGATCTACCAGGCTAAACATCCATAAACAACCAAATGCTTGCCCAGCCAGGGTTAAACAATAAAATGATACAGACCGATATGGTCACTTACACGTGAATACACAGACCGATGAGGTCACACAACCCAATCGACAAAACTGACTTAAATAATATTACCCACACAGGGGTCGAAATACAATACAGCGGAAGACTGAAATCAACTCTGACAACATAACAAAAATCAAAACAACTCTCGACTCATGATTAGTATCGCAGCTCGTCATCCTCTTGTGCCAATCCTGTGACTGCTCCCCTGAATCTGCATGTACCTGGACGCAAAACAGACATCCACCCCCCGATTACTCGGGGGTTAGTAAAACTCCACTGTTTTACTAGTGCAAGTATCAAATCATACGAAATGTAACAAGCAAATAATAATCGTGAATCCAATATAATAATCAAGTATCAAAATATTCCCGGGAGGTTCTCATAAGGGAAGATAAGCTATGAAACATTCGAAAATAAGATTATAATCTCGGGAAATTTTTAGATTTTCAAAACCTTTAAGACCTCAAGTCCTGATTCACAAAACCTTTCGAAAAACTTTAGGGCCTTAATCCAAATCTTGTTTCATAACTCAGTAGTTTACAATATGGGAAACATTTATTTTCATAAAACTTTTCCTTTCAAAACTTTGATTTGAAAATAATCATGCTCATGACACCATGATCCACTGTCACGTGTCTCCGTAGGTTCAACAACCCGCACGGACTACACCACGCACAATTAAACAAACATAATCAATTCCGACACCGTGATCCACTATCACGTGTCTCCGTAGGTTCAACAACCCGCACGGACTATTAACCAGACATAACCAATTCCGACACCGTGATCAACTGTCACGTGTCTCCGTAGGCTTAACAACCCCCACGGACTATATCAATCACAACAATCACACACACCGTCCTGACACCGTAGTCCACTGCCACGTGTCACCGTAAGCCCCGTCGAGCTCACCCGGTTGGACATACTGTGTCCGAAACTCATGGTCCACTGCCATGCGTTATCGTAGGCCTCGTCAGACCAACACGATTGGACCTCAGTACCTCACTAAGTTCTGACCCCGTAGTCCACTGCCACGAATCCTCGTAGGTCCCGTCGAACCAACACGAGTGAACTTAGCGGTCACACACATATTCATATTCACATTCACATTACATACAACAATGAGCACAATTAATCAATCACATTGATCACCACAAAAATCGTACATCCCACGCACATAACACAATCTCAACACTCGCAACAACTATCGTCAATCAACGACACATAACCAACATAACACAAGTTCGGTACACAATACATTGCACAACCGAGTGTACAACCATCCCATATGTACATCGCAATCCTGCACAAATGGCACAACGCCTAACACGTATACTAATATAACACTATTATCGCAAAGCCTTCAAATTACGGAAAACACAACCAACTCAAACGGAACATAATTACGAAGGCAAGAAAAATCATCATACATATCATACGTAATTACTAGTCACAAGATACAAGTCGTATAATAAGATACTTACCTTAATAACCGCTACCAAACGCTCCGAAGAACACGGTTCGACCGGGAAGCTCGGACCCCGAAGAAGACAACGAACGGAAGGGTTCCGACTCGAGTTCTTCACAAGAATTCGACCTAACAACATATAATCAATATATCATCGATCATACGAGGAAGAATAATCGTGGAACGCCCGAAAACCCCTCTATGACATTTTACCGGACACCTTCAAGGCGTCGATCAAGAACTCGACCAAAACAACGAATCGATACGATCCAACCATGGAATAAAAAGGGAAATGATACAATACATATAAATAATCATCAATCCATCACAATCCTAAGTTAAATCGGATTAAACGGACGAAATCGAACAAAATATCCAAAATCCCCAAAATTAGATTTCTAGAAAATCTGACGTGATTCGTTCGATCAAAGGATGTTATAGGACGGATTATTGATGATATGAACTTCAAAACTTCATGGATTTATTTAATAACAACATGCCTCCATGAATGATCAAGCTCCATCCGCGGAATGCAAGAAAACGAGTGAGAAAAATTGAGTGAAACCCGACTGCTCTACCATATTTATACTGCTGCCGGACACGGCGCAAAGAAACGCCCACACCAAAGACCGGTGTCTCGCCGTGTCTCGGCAGTCGCCGTCCCGCCGACCGGCGCAGACACGGCGCTCGGCGCATTGCTGTGGCTGTTTTGCCTGTGTCAGCCAAGACCTCCACGCACAAAATGTAGAATCACAACGACGATCCGAACGACCCCGAAACCCGAACCTGAATACGAACCGAAGATACGGTTACGAAGTACTCGCAAAAACGAATCTAAGAGCTAATAGAACACACGATTCCGACCACCCGAAGGCTCGAAATTCGACAACGGAAGGTAATTACCCCAAACTTTGGGAAATTACGAAAATGGCCCAAAACGTCCGAAAATCACCTTACATGATCGAATAACCAAACCGAAGTTCACAACACGTCTAACAAAGTTAAACGGACTTACGGGAAACTCGAAACTATAATTTCAAACGAGATTCACAAGAATCAAACTCGAGTGCGGAAAAGTCGTTAAGAAACACGGAACTCAACAAAACAATACCGAAACGAACTTGGATGACAAAAAGTGCAGAATTAATTATTCTCAGAATGATGAGACGGTCCCAAGCGAGTCGTCGAAACGGACTTCCACCGAAAAAATAAAATTACCGGAAATCCAAAATTACGGATATTACATTCTACCCTCCTTAAAAGAAGTTTCGTCCCGAAACTTAAATCAAGTAGGGAGAAGCAATATCCCGCCAGGAAAACTCAACGAGATACACAAGAACCGAAAAAAATCGCGCCCAACGGCGAAACGTTACAAGCAACGCAAAGGAATATACGGCGTGAAAACACGCCCACGACGACTAACACAATGCCACCGATTATGTTTCAAAACAACAACGAGTAATTAACAACACATCACATGCACACATTTAATCAAAGAAACGCACGCGACAACAAGTCGCACCCGACCACAACGACTATGTGGTAGAAACAAATATAGTATTATGATAGAATTCACTCCGATTCTCGTCAACAAGAAAATGTCCGACGTCAAGACACAAACAATTCAAGATAACAGAAAACGAGAATACCGGACATTACATTCTATCCTATTAAAAATAAGTTTCGTCCCGAAATTTAAAATAAAACATCATGGTAGAATACAAACAAAACCAAAAAGTCCATGCAACAAATATCAATTTCTACACAAATTACAGCACGAAGTACGATACACAACTACATCACGGGACACCACCAGGCACTCCCCGAGTAGGAACGAAAACCCAATTCCCGAACATCTTGGCAACGGTCTCACAATGCACCGCTCGGTGACCTACTTGGCCACACTCGAAACCGTTGACTAACTGTGAACGACAATTCTTCGCAGTACGAGATCAGGCAACAACAGTCAGACAACCCCGATCGAACAACAACGATCAAATAACAATGATCGAACAACAATGATCAAATAACAATGATCGAACAACAACGATCAAATAACAATGATCGGACAACAATGATCAAATAAAAATGATCGGACAACAACGATCAAATAACAATGATTGGACAACAACGATCAAATAACAATGATCGAACAATAATGATCAAATAACAATGATCGAATGACAACAGTCGAACAATGACTCCGAAGTCCCCACTTCAACTCCAGACATTAAAAGAACTGGTAGAAAGTGAAATATATTACTTCCAAACAAGGTTCACAAGAATCGAACCGAACTCGGAAAGGTCACGATGATAAACAGGTCGATCTGAAACAAGGTCACAACCAGTTCGAACGATGACAACTGAGACATCAAACAAGTTCAAAAAGTATCGACGAACACGTGCAAGTCGATAGAATTTAGAAGGAGAAACTGCAGAAGTCAAATATAGTACGGGTATTACATCCGACCTCTTATAAAAGAAATGTCATCCCCGTAACTCACAACAACGGAAACAAGGTAACAACACAAAAAGCATCCGACAGGAAAATCTCCCATGGGTCTCTCAGAGTCGATCCTGATATCTGTGCTAAAGCGCGAACTCCGAAAGTCTCAGTAGCCAATTCGCAAAACTGAATTCGGTGTCCCTCGAAACGCGTTACTGACGAGAAGGACAATTTACACGTGCATGCCCCGGCACATCACGGTTGAAATACCTCGGCTCGGCATACCGAAAATACAAATGCTAGATACAATGGGGCATAACGTCGCAAAACAATATAGTGGAGATGCCAACTCAGCACAACAAAGAATCATAACGCATATCATATACAACGATTACCATCGTAAAGTAATACACACACAAACACTACAACAACGACGGTATCGTTCGGCGACCTCAATGGCCCGAACGATAACCAGCACATAATTACAAACATTATGAAACAATCACACATGTACACAAACGTATAAACCCAAGCTTCAACAGCTCACACTCGTGCGACAACACGCAAATCACCACGAGGCGATAAACAGTAAATACCAGTTCACACCTCTCACAGAGGGCTAGTACAACAAATGCGTGGCAACGCCTCGACGTTCATGCCACCAATTCGATCATACTCGGGAGCAAACATCATAACGACAACGCGAACATCATACATACATACCCAGCCCTCAAATGGGAATGGATAGGTTTTAAAAATGAAAACCTCCTTTTGAAAATAATTTTGGAAACACCGATTGATCTTGAGTATCACCCTTCAAAAAAAATACAATCGTGAAACATCGTTATCGAGACTTTGAAAAACTATTTCGCATTCGATAAAAATGAGGACACTTTCCTTTCGTGAAAAACTTTCGGAAATATTCGACCCTCGGGTCTAAGTAAAAGTGTTTCTAAAATATTGGAAATATCTCAAAACATTTTGGTCCTCGAGGTAGAAGAATCTTGAAACATATTGTGGCACCTTGGATGTACCACGAGAAAATAATTCATTTTAAAAGTACGTCTCGAAATTTATTTTCTAAGGTACTCAAAGTTTTCAAAGATAATTCAATGGGCTAGAATGCCCAAAAAATTCAGATAATTACATGGAACATTATAGCGCCGTGGGTCCCGCGCCGGAACCCACCAGGCTAAAAACCATTTACAAAATGCCAAAAAGGTCGATGACGGTAATATTTCAAAAACTCACAAAAGCCATTTACGAAATACTAAATACCGTCATAAGAATTTCGCCAAAACGATCAAGGCCATAATGCCAAAAACTCGGTTAAGGGAATTGGTTTTCGAAATAAAACTCAGCCGGTAAAATACCGAAAGCCATTACAAAAGAACTCACGCAGCGGAAAAAGGAATACATGTAAAACCCGTAATTTCGATTTCCGGTAATTTCTTTTTTCGACGGAAGTCCATTTTGATGACTCGCTCATGACGGTTTCGTTATTCTGAGAATTATTAATTATGCACTTTTTGTCATCCGAGTTCATTTCGGTGTCGTTTTGTTGAGTTCTGTGATTTTTGGTGACTCTTCCGCACTTGAGTTCGATTCTTGCGAATCTTGTTCAAAACTGCTGTTTCGAGTTTCCTGTAAGTCCGTTTAACTTTGTTAGACGTGTTGTGAACTTTGGTTTGGTTATTCGATCACGTATCGTGATTTCCGGGCGTTTTGGGCTATTTTGTAATTTCTTAAAAGTTATGGGTATCCGTATCTGTAATTGTTGTCTCGACCCATTTCTTGGTCGCGTATGATTAATTAATGCATTATGTTTTCATTTCGGGTCGTTGATGTTGTCCGCGAACTTTTCGTCGTGTTCGTTCCGTACGTTTTCGGGAATCGAGTCGTCGAGCCCTAGTGGTCGGGCACTGGCCGGACGGTTGCGGGACTGACCGGACGGTTGCGGGTTCTGGCCGGACAATGGCGGGCACTGGCCGAGCAGGCACGACAGGAACCGGCGTAGCGCACGCTACGGCCGGGAGGCTGCGCGCGCTAGCTCGGCAGGTGTAGTGCATGCTGTTGAGCAGCCCAGCGTACGCTATCGGGTCTGGGCAGAGGGGTTCTGAGGTTCTGGACTCGGGTAGTATCGGCAGGTATCGCACGCTACTGTCGGTCCTGGCGCACGCTAACCGGCAGGGGTAGCGCACGCGGTCGGACGACTAGCGTACGTTACCTGGGCGAGCTGTTTAGTCCAGAGGTTACTGGACGGGTCGGCTAGCGTGCGCAGGCTTCCGGCCGTAGCGCACGCTAGCGGGGGTCGGGCGGACGGTCACAGTCGGCAGGATTGGTCGATGGTGCCGGGTCGTGCGGGCCCTGGCCGAAGGTACTCGGCCGATACTGGCCGATAGCGCACGCTAGTCCGGGAAGGCTAGCGCACGCTAATTCCGGCCCAGTATAAATGTGACGGAGCAGTCGCATTTTCATTCATTTTTCACTTCCTTCCTTTTCTGGATGCAATTTGGCGAGGGTGGCGAAGCCATGTTGTTTAACAACAAATCCACGAAGTTCTTGAGTTCATAACATCAATCAATCATCCTATATCATCTTTTGATCCAGCAAATCAAGGTAATCTTTCTTAGAACCCTAGTTTCTTGAATTTTGGGGTTTTTGCATTTTTGTCCGATTCGTTCCATATTGTTGAGTAATTCATGATGGGTATGATTAATCTTGGTAGTATTCTTGTATTTAACACCATTTAATCCATTGTTCTTCGTCGAATCGAAGTATATTTCTTGATTTCCTTCGAATCGACTTTTTGGGGGATTTGTTCTCGATCTCGTTTTTCATCCGTTGTTGTTGGATCGATTGTGGTTAAATGATATTTTTAAACATATTCTATGGATTGTATATCCATATTTCGACTTGAAATTCCATTTTCGTGTTTTGTCGGGACGAATCGTGTTCTTGGCCGTTTTGGGGAAAACACTTGAACTTTCGTCATTCGTTCTTTGAATTCAACGGCTTTGAGTCGTGTTATGGAATTCATTTTCGTTGTTGTATTTGTCCTTCGTAGTTTATTATTGCGAGTTGGCGATCGGTGGAGTCGGCGGGTTCGTAGTCGGCTCGTGTCAACCTACTTCGGTCGATTCTCCGTGTTGTTCTTATTCGAGGCAAGTACCTTGCTCATACATTTCTTATTTTGTGAATATGATGATCGGTGATCATCTTGGTGTGTTTGTTTGGTTGTTTGAAATGAACTTTCAAAAGATTTCGGTTTGGCCTCGTTAAAGGCTTTCTTTCAAAATGCGTGTGTGTTTTGTGAACGGTGTGTTTTGGGAATTGATTATGATTTGATTATTTTGAACGTTGAAGGATTTGATGATGATACTTCTATTGTTTAAAGTTATGGAATCGTGTATTCCGTATTTAATCTTGTTATTGTGTTTTGAAGAGTTTGATAATGGTGTCGAGTTAATGGCCATCTCTAGTGAGTATTCTTAATGAACTTACATTCTTAGCATGTTAGTATTGCATGAGTAACGTGTGTGTGTGTGTATGCTCACTACGGGTTAGATCCTACGGGGTCTCGGTAGGGGTCCACAGAGACATGGATCGATGAGCTTGCTTTTAACCACTACGGGTTAGATCCGACGGGGTCTCGGTAGGGGTCCACAGAGACGTGGATCGACGGTTAATTGTGGTGCATTTTACAAATGTGATCTGATTATGGCATTTTCGGAAATGAGCGTTTTTGAACGGTTTTCATGATTGCATGCGACGACTAAGTGTGTAAGAGGTAAGTTGTTCATTTGGCTTACTTGGCTAGGATGGCACTAGAGTATTTTCTTGTTTGTTTTAAATCCTTTATTTGTGGATTTTGATGTTGGGAGATGAACCTTGTTGTCGTTCTCGTGTATTGTGAGTTGATGAGATTTGGTGCTAAAATCCCAATGGTTTTGTAAAAGTCATTTTACGGATTTGGGGCTAAAATCCCAACGGTTTGGTAAATGTCATTTTACGGAAAGTAAACCTTTGGGGCGGTGACCCCTTTCGTCTTTTGGGTTTTGGAAAAGTAGGATTTGATAATCCTAAATTGACTTCTATTAAAACTCTCGATGGCATTCTAAACCGTTTTATAAATTATTTCCGTTGATTTGTGATCTTTCGATTTTGAAATGTTTTCTCAAACTCTTTCCTCGGGAAGTATTTTTTTTCGTTTAGATCTTGAGGATTCCTGATTATTGTTATTTGTGGAATGTGAATTGTATGGCTCGTATTTGCACTTTGTTCTTGCACTAGCAAAACAGTGGAGTTTTGCTAACCCCCGAGTATTCGGGGGGTGGATGTCTATTTTTGCATTCAGGTTTTGGAGCATAACACAGGGTCGGCACGAAGGATGATGAAAGATGATCGATACTAATCACATGAGGAACCGTACGTCGTGTATTGGCTCAGTTGTACTTTATTTTCCGCTGCTATATTTTTCCCGTTGTACGGGTGTGGTTGTGTTTTGACCCTTGCGTGGGCATGAGTTGTATTTGAGTTGTATGTATTTATTGAAAGACCAAATCGGTCTACCGAGTCATTTTAGCCTTAAAGGCATGGTTGAGTTGTTATATGTTGTTACCAGCCTGGTAGATCCTTGAGGAAAGGTTCTACGGCGTGTAATATCCCTGAGCAGATTGGGGGTGTTACATAAATGGTATCGGAGCTTAGGTTGTGGAAACCTAGGCTGTCGGGTCAAGTCGTGTTGTTTGAGTCTTGTTTCGTCGGATTTTATCTGACTGAGTCGTGTCGCGACGCGTCGTTTGAGTTTGTTGGTTGTGATTAGTATCGTGGGGCGATCATCATCTTCGTGCGACCAGTGGAAGTAAGTCTCCCTTCTTTGTGTTGTGCCTCATGTGGCACGAGCTATTTTTATGATTATTTGTTAAGTGATGAAATCCTTCTGTGGATTTTGATTTCACGATATGTATTTAGTCGACTCCCGTATTTGGTTTATACGAGGAGTGTCGTTGCTGCTGGTGTCTTTTTAATGTTGTTTTTGTCCGTTGCTTATGATTTTCAAATCTATTTGCTCGTTTTACAAGTTCTCTTGTGGAAGCTTTGTGCTTATACGCGTTTGACTTGTTCACTAGCCAGTGCGGGAGGGTCCTTAGAGACCTTCAATGGGGTCAGTGGTTTTGTTCTGAATCCTAGGCGGTCTTCGACTGTGGTATTTTACCGTTTATTTCTGTTTAAAGACATGTATTGTCTTGATTTTAAACGTTTTGATGCGTGTACTAGGAGTCGTTTTAGTGAAGGTCGATACGCGTGAGTTTTTAGGCATTCTGGCCTAATAGATTTTCGAAAACCTTGAGTATCTTAGAAAGTGAATTTCGAGACGTACTTTTAAAATGAATTATTTTCTCGTGGTACATCCAAGGTGCCACATTATGTTTCAAAATTATTCTACCTCGAGGACCAAAATGTTTTCAGATATTTTCAATTTTTTAGAAACACTTTTATTTAGACCTGAGGGTCGAATATTCTGAAAGTTTTCACTAAGAGAAAGTGTCCTCATTTTTATCAAATGCGAAATGGTTCTCCAAAGTCTCGATAACGTTGTTTCACGTTTGTACTTTTTGAAAGGTGATACTCAAGATCAACCGGTGTTCTTCTAAATTATTTTCAAAATGAGGTTTTCATTTTTAAAACCTATCTATTCCCGTTTGAGGGTTGGGTATGTATGTATGATGTTCGCATTGTCATTTTGATGTTTGCTCCCGAGTATGATCGAATTGGCGGTGTGAGCGTTGAGTCGTTTTCCACACATTTGTTGTGTTAGCCCTCTGTGAGAGGTGGGGTGTTGGTATTGAATATTTTCGCCTCGTAGTGATTTCTACGTTGTCGCGCATGTGCGAGCTGTTAGAGCTTGGTTTGGTATGACCGTGTGCATCAGTGATGGCTCCGTTATGTGTCGGTTGTTTAATGACATATTACCTTGCTCCCGTTTTTGTGAATTTCGTGGACGAGGTCGAAGGTAATACCCGTACTATTTTGACTTCGGTATTTTCTGTTTCTCCAGTCTATGGATTCGCTCATGTTCGTTGATACTTTATGAACTTGTTCTGTATTTTGGTTTCATCGTCCGAACGAACTGTGATCTTGTTGTGGGTTGATCTGGTTATCGCTGTGACTTTTTCCAGTTCGGTTCGATTCTTGTGAACCTTGTTCGGAAGTGACATCATTTGGTTCTATTAGTTCTTTTATTCGAAGTGGGTCAGATTTGGAACTCCTGTGTTTTCGACTCTGTCGACTCGTTTATGCTCGTTAACATTTTCTAAACTTTCCCTATCCCTTGCTTTTGTTGATCGAACGAGGGTGGTATTGTTTCGGAATAACTCGTTTGTCGTTGTGACTTTTCAATCGCTATTCCCTTTCATGTGGATCTTATGGGAATGCATGTCTTGTTGTTCTCACCAGATCATCCTGGGAATTGTTGTTTGAATTTTATTATCCTTCGTGTTTCGGACATGATTGTTCGATTTTTGTTGTCTCGATCGTTTGTTTGTTCGGTTTTTCTTCTCGTTTCGTGATTGTTGAGCGTTCAGGCTCCTTCGTAATTCCCTTAAGTTCGGGAAATTAGTCTCGTTTTCGATCTTCCAACCCTTGGGCAGTGGAATTACGTATTTGTTCAGCGATTGGCTCGCGTTTTGATTGATGTACTGTTGGTAACGTGTGTGTGTATGCTCACTACGGGTTAGATCCTACGGGGTCTCGGTAGGGGTCCACAGAGACGTGGATCGATGAGCTTGCTTTTAACCACTACGGGTTAGATCCGACGGGGTCTCGGTAGGGGTCCACAGAGACGTGGATCGACGGTTAATTGTGGTGCATTTTACAAATGTGATCTGATTATGGCATTTTCAGAAATGAGCGCTTTTGAACGGTTTTCATGATTGCATGCGACGACTAAGTGTGTAAGAGGTAAGTTGTTCATTTGGCTTACTTGGCTAGGATGGAATTAGAGTATTTTGTTGTTTGTTTTAAATCCTTTATTTGTGGATTTTGATGTTGGGAGACGAACCTTGTTGTCGTTCTCGTGTATTGTGAGTTGATGAGATTTGGGGCTAAAATCTCAATGGTTTTGTAAAAGTCATTTTACGGATTTGGGGCTAAAATCCCAACGGTTTGGTAAATGTCATTTTACGGAAAGTAAACCTTTGGGGCGGTGACCCCTTTCGTATTTTGGGTTTTGGAAAAGTAGGATTTGATAATCCTAAATTGACTTCTATTAAAACTCTCGATGGCATTCTAAACCGTTTTATAAATTATTTCCATTGATTTGTGATCTTTCGATTTTGAAATGTTATCTCAAACTCTTGCCTCAGGAAGTATTTTTTTGTTTCGTTTGGATCTTGAGGATTCCTGGTTATTGTTATTTGTGGAATGTGAATTGTATGGCTCGTATTTGCACTTTGTTCTTGCACTAGCAAAACAGTGGAGTTCTGCTAACCCCCGAGTATTCGGGGGGTGGATGTCTATTTTTGCATTCAGGTTTTGGAGCATAACACAGGGTCGGCAAGAAGGATGATGACAGATGATCGATACTAATCACATGAGGAACCGTACGTCGTGTATTGGTTCAGTTGTACTTTATTTTCCGCTGCTATATTTTTCCCATTGTACGGGTGTGGTTGTGTTTTGACCCCTGCGTGGGCATGAGTTGTATTTGAGTTGTATGTATTTATTGAAAGACCAAATCGGTCTACCGAGTCATTTTAGCCTTAAAAGCATGGTTGAGTTGTTATATGTTGTTTCCAGCCTGGTAGATCCTTGAGGGAAAGGTTCTACGGCGTGTAATATCCCTGAGCAGATTGGGAGTGTTACAATACAGTCCAACATGCACAATCTAATTGAATATATCTCACAGCATCTAGTTTAAACATACAACAAAACCATTCCTCGTAGTTTCTCACGAACTCAATCGTCGATACCTTATTCGAAACCCAACAAGGTTCTCAATTTTCACATCATACCCCCCTCACAGTGGTTCAAAGGTAAAACAACAATCGGCCAAGTTTTATACATATACTATATGTCACACGTATTAAATACAACTATATTCACAACACCGTGCAAATAAAATTATGCACCACAATTAACTCATTTAGAAAAAATCATGATACACAGATACTTCGCATAAAAGAGGAGACTTACGTCCACGGGCCGCACGGAGATGACGGTCGCCCACGATACTAATCTCATCCGACAACATATCCGACACGTTTTGACTACGCACAACTCAACTTGTCACCTGACGACTCGAGCGACAAGACAACACATTACTCGACAAACCACGACTCGACTCGACCCGACAGCCTAGGTTTCCGGAACCTAAGCTCCGATACCATAAATGTAACACCCCCAAAATCATATGGGAATATTACACGCCGTAGACCCTTTCCACAAGGATCTACCAGGCTAAACATCCATAAACAAACAAATGCTTGCCCAGCCAGGGTTAAACAATAAAATGATACAGACCGATATGGTCACTTACACGTGAATACACAGACCGATGAGGTCACACAACCCAATCGACAAAACTGACTTAAATAACATTACCCACACAGGGGTCGAAATACAATACAGCGGAAGACTGAAATCAACTCTGACAACATAACAAAAATCAAAACAACTCTCGACTCATGATTAGTATCGCAGCTCGTCATCCTCTTGTGCCAATCCTGTGACTGCTCCCCTGAATCTGCATGTACCTGGACGCAAAACAGACATCCACCCCCCAATTACTCGGGGGTTAGTAAAACTCCAATGTTTTACTAGTGCAAGTATCAAATCATACGAAATGTAACAAGCAAATAATAATCGTGAATCCAATATAATAATCAAGTATCAAAATATTCCCGGGAGGTTTTCACAAGGGAATATAAGCTATGAAACATTCGAAAATAAGATTATCATCTCGGGAAATTTTTAGATTTTCAAAACCTTTAAGACCTCAAGTCCTGATTCACAAAACCTTTCGAAAAACTTTAGGGCCTTAATCCAAATCTTGTTTCATAACTCAGCAGTTTACAATACGGGAAACATTTATTTTCATAAAACTTTTCCTTTCAAAACTTTGATTTGAAA
Organism: Orobanche coerulescens; assembly: GCA_033398695.1. NCBI lineage: Eukaryota > Viridiplantae > Streptophyta > Magnoliopsida > Lamiales > Orobanchaceae > Orobanche > Orobanche coerulescens. The sequence goes on along the minus strand of CM065808.1, from coordinate 75,603,023 downwards.
ATAATCATGCTCATGACACCATGATCCACTGTCACGTGTCTCCGTAGGTTCAACAACCCGCACGGACTATTAACCAGACATAACCAATTTCGACACCGTGATCCACTGTCACGTGTCTCCGTAGGCTTAACAACCCGCAAGGACTATATCAATCACACACACCGTCCTGACACCGTAGTCCACTGCCACGTGTCACCGTAAGCCCCGTCGAGCTCACCCAGTTGGACGTACTGTGTCCTAAACTCATGGTCCACTGCCATGCGTTATCGTAGGCCTCGCTGCATCAAAGACGATTGGACCTCGCACTCACTAAGTTCTGACCCCGTAGTCCACTGCCACGAATCCTCGTAGGTCCCGTCGAACCAACACGAGTGAACTTAGCGGTCACACACATATTCATATTCACATTCACATTACATACAACAGTGAGCACAATTAATCAATCACATTGATCACCACAAAATCGTACCCACGCACATAACACAATCTCAACACTCGCAACAACTATCGTCAATCAACGACACATAACCAACATAACACACGTTCGGTACACAATACATTGCACAACCGAGTGTACAACCATCCCATATGTACGTCGCAATCCTGCACAAATGGCACAACGCCTAACACGTATACTAATATAACACTATTATCGCAAAGCCTTCAAATTACGGAAAACACAACCAACTCAAACGGAACATAATTACGAAGGAAAGCAAAATCATCATACATATCATATGTAATTACTAGTCGCAAGATACAAGTCGTATAATAACCGCTACCAAACGCTCCGAAGAACACGGTTCGACCGGGAAGCTCGGACCCCGAAGAAGACAACGAACGGAAGGGTTCCGACTCGAGTTCTTCACAAGAATTCGACCCTAACAACATATAATCAATAAATCATCGATCATACGAGGAAGAATAATCATAGAACGCCCGAAAACCCCTCTATGACATTTTACCGGACACCTTCAAGGCGTCGATCAAGAACTCGACCAAAACAATGAATCGATACGATCCAACCATTGAATAATAAGGGAAATGATTCAATACATCTAAATAATCATCAATCCATCACAATCCTAAGTGAAATCGGATTAAACGGACGAAATCGAACAAAATATCCAAAATCCCCAAAATTAGATTTCTAGAAAATCTGACCTGATTTGCTCGATCAAAGGATGTTATAGGACGGATTATTGATGATATGAACTTCAAGACTTCATGTATTTATTGTATAACAACATGCCTCCATGATTGATCAAGCTCCAGCCGTGGAATGGAAGAAAACGAGTGAGAAAAAATGAGTGAAACCCGACTGCTCTGCCACATTTATACTGCTGCCGGACACGGCGCAGCAAACGGCCCACACCAGCGTCGGGTGTCTCGGCCGTGTCTCGGCAGGCTGCCGGTCCTGGCCGACCTGGTGCAGGACACGGCACTCGACAGTGCCGTTTTCAGGGCCGTTTCGCCCAGGTCAGGCCAGTAGCCTCCAGGCACAAAATGAAGAATCACAACGACGATCCGAACGACCCCGAAACCCGAACCTGAATACGAACCAAAGATACGATTACGAAGTACTCGCAAAGTCGAATCTAAGAGCTAATAGAACACACGATTCCGACCACCCGAAGGCTCGAAATTCGACAACGGAAGGTAATTACCCCAAACTTTGGGAAATTATGAAAATGGCCCAAAACGTCCTAAAATCACGATACGTGATCGAATAACCAAACCGAAGTTCACAACACGTCTAGAAAAGTTAAACGGACTTACGGGAAACTCGAAACAGTAATTTCGAATGAGATTCACAAGAATCGAACTCGAGTGCGGAAAAGTCGTTAAGAAACACGGAACTCAACAAACAATACCGAAACGAACTCGGATGAGAAAAAGTGCAGAATTAATCATTCTCAGAATGATGAGATGGTCCCAAATGAGTCATCGAAACGGACTTCCTCTGAAAAAAGAAAATTACCGGAAATCCGAAATTGCGGATATTACAGCATTAGGTACGGAACTTTTTGTTTTTGAAACTAATTGTTCCGCTACTGTATATTCTGCTTCATGGATTCTTATTTCAAGTGCCACTTCTCATATTTATACTATGAATCAGGATCTAGAACGAAGTAGGAAACTTGAAGCTGGGGAAGTAATGATCACTGTCGGAAGCGGACAAAGTGTCGAGGCAACGATATTGGATCAATCCTACTGGGTTTAGAATCCGGTTTTATTTTGACGTTAGATGAAGTACTTCTTTTGTTCAAGGGGCATAAAAACATTGTATCCATTCCAGTCTTGGAACGGAAAGGATTTTGTTTCTTCATTGGTAATGGTAGTTGTAAAATTTATTTTCGAAATAAATTAGTTGGCACAGCTACATTGTTAAATGGTTTATATCATCTGAACTTACAAAATAAAACAGCAGTGAACACTATAACTAGGAAACGTGGCAAGCAAAATAGTAATCAAGCTCTTAAGTGCCACCTTAGACTTGGTCATGTTGGTCAGACCAAGGTTCATAAAATGGAGAAAGATAGACTTTTAAGTCCATTGGGTGTAGAACGCTATTCAACTTGTGAATCTTGCCTCAGAGGCAAAATGACTAAGTCCCCCTTCAAAGGGACATTTGAAAGGGCTGCTGATAAACTTGAGTCGATACATACCGACGTTTGTGGTGCTTTAGAAGCATCCCTAGACGGATATCAATATTTCATAACGTTCACAGATGATCATACTAGGTATGGGATTGTGTACTTAATGAAACATAAATCCGAAGCCTTCACTAAATTCAAAGAATTTAAGGCCCTAGTTGAAAAACAGATTGGATGTCATATCAAAGCACTTCGGTCAGACTGAGGTGGTGATTATATGAGCACAGAGTTTGATGATTTCCTCAAGGAACATGGAATATTTCACAATTCACGCCGCCAGGAACCCCACGGTTCAATGTTGTTTCAAAAAGGAGAAATCGGACTTTGTTGGACATGGTTCGCTCCATGTTAAATTACACTGATTTACCAATTTATCTATTGGGGTATGCCTTACTAACCGCTGCCTATATCCTTAATAGATGTCCTTCCAAATCCGTTCCTATCATTCCGCATGAGATGTGGAATGGGAAGAAACCAAGTCTTAATCACATAAGGATTTGGGGATATCCAGTCTATGTCAAGAAGGCTAAGGTGGACAAACTGGAAGCGAGGTCCATCAAAGGACGTTTCATTGGATATCTAGAGGACTCGATGGGTTATCTATTCTACATGCCAAAAGACCATAGGGTCGTTGTGGTTTCACAAGTGCACTTCCTTGGGGATGAGTTCATTCAGGAAGGTGGCTCGGCTAGAAATATCTCTTTGGAAGAGCATAATGGAAGTCATAGGAGACATCTGATCAGGGATCAGGAACCGAACCGATTGTAACACAACCTCCATTTCAAAGGTCTGATAAGGTGTATCACTTACCTGAGAGGTATGGCTATACACGTCGAGAAACTGGGTCTCCACGACGCACCTGATAGCCGTGAGGACGACCCCTTCGATTTGATGAGAGCAACATTGCATTCCTAGTACTATATGTAGATGATATTCTACTTATAGGAAATAACATAACAATTCTCAGCACTGTGAAGGCTTAGCTTTCTAAAACGTTCTCCACGAAAGACTTGGGAGAAGCTTCCTATATTTTAGGGATCCGTCTTTACAGAGATAGACCGAAAAGAATGATAGGACTATTCCAAGCCCTCTATATAGAGAAAATCCTGAGAAGATTCAAGATGGATGAATCTGTTGTGTCAAGATTTAACACCTTCCGACCGGCGATCGCCTCCGAGGCCGAGCGACCGACTTACTGCCGGGCGATCAAGGCAAGTCTGCCGACCAGCGACCAGGCGACCGAGCCTTAACCCAGCGGGCGAGTTACATCGACCGACCGAAGGCCCCAGGACAAGTCCCGGTATCGAGCGATCGACCTCAAGACGATCGCCTCTCGGTACTCGGCGACCGACCCTGGCGACCTACTGACGGACGATCTCCTCTCGGCATCTTGCCGACCTACCCTTGGTGACCGACTATTGGCGACCTCCATCCACTGGCCGATGGCGACCTCGGATGATCAGCTAGAGCCGACCTCCTCATGTCGATCACCACCGATGGCCATCCAGTCGGCGAAGACCGAGCCTCAAGACTAGCACCACGTGCAAGGACCGAGACAAGATCCGCGAATCTCGGGCCATTGACCACAGTCTGGCAGATTCTCTCCACCAGCCGACAGGCCGCCGAAAGCTTGTCAGTAGGGCCACATGTTTACTGACTCCGGACACGTGATGGCTCCTTATTGGACCGCCCAGCTGGCGCCAGCCACTACATTGGACTTTATTCGGACAGCCAGCATCTCCCTTGGACTTTAGCCCGACAGCCCAGGAGATCGCCCCAATATTAAATGGCCGGCAGGCGATCGGCAGCTAAAGGACAGGACCCGGCTGTCCCTATATAAGCATGGCTCCCAGCACTTGTCCAGGAATGGAAATTCTTCTGAATCGAACCTTTACCACAAAAAAGGCTTCAGCTTCCTTCTGCAACCTCACGATTTGAGCATACAACACAGTAGCAAACATCAAGCACTTGGCTAACATCCAACTCTTGGCAACGGCTTTCTTTCGGTCTTACTTCTCCCGGCCTTTTCTCCTTGAGCAAATTATCGGCGGGACGAAGAACACCAAGCTTCGCTCAAGAGCCGGATCAACAGAGTCTTTGTACACTCATTGTATTTAGATTTCTCTCATTAATACTTGTATCCACGAATATTTGTATTAATAACATCTCGCGAGAGCATTCAAGCCCGGGCCTAACAAACCCGGCAAATCTTGTATTATTTATCTTCTCTCGGAAGTGCTCCCGCAATTGTTGTTTGTTGTCCGTCTTCCAGCAGTATTAATCTTCGGATAAATATTTTGGGCAACAACAGAATCTAAAAGAGGTTTCCTTCCCATGCGACATGGAATTCATCTCACCACGATAATGTGTCCTCAATGTGAGGAACACAAGAGAGAGATGAGTAAGGTACCCTATGCCTCGGCAGTGGGTAGCCTCATATACGCTATGTTGTGTACGAGACCGGACTTAGTCTACGCTGTGAGTATGGTAAGCCGATTTCAAGCAAACCCGGGAAGGGAACACTGGACTGCCGTCAAGAACATTCTTAAGTACTTGAGAAGAACTAGAGATATGGTTCTTACTTACGGTGGTGGAGAACTGAAGGTGATTGTATTCATAGATTCTGATTTTCAAGGAGATAATGACGACTCTAAGTCGACATCTGGGTATTTATTTACTCTCAATAGAGGAGCAGTATCTTGGAGAAGCTCCAAGCAAACCGCTACTGCAGATTCTACCTTCCAAGTAGAGTACCAAGCTCCCTCAGAGGCTAGCAAAGAAGCATTTTGGATGCAGAATTTTGTGCAAGAACTTCAAGTGGTGCCTAATGCAGAGCTGCCTGTATCACTATTCTGTGATAATGATGGAGCTGTCCCCAATATAAGGAGCCTAGGGCTCACCACAACACCAAGCATATAGAGAGAAAGTGTCACATTGTTCGAGGGATGGTTGAAAAATTATATGTTTTGTTGCAAAGAGTAATCTCAGAAGAAAATGTCTCTGACCCGCTGACTAAGCCATTATCTCAGGCTGTCTTGGAAAGACCTCTAAAGAACATGGGTATTGGATACCATGATGTGTGGCATTGAGTGCAAGTGGGAGATTGTTAGGAATATGCCCTCGAATGCCACTCAGGGGATGAGAGAGTAGGGGTATTGTACTTGTAATTACGGAATAATTAATAAAAAGGCAATATGATTCATTCACTGTTTATCGTATTTCAAATCCATTCTTGATTTGGTAATCATTGAAGTGAAGTCCATGTAAATAAATCAAACATTCCATTCTCGTTATCGGATAAGAGAAAATGCACTGGAAATGTTTAAAGTTAATTTACGTAAATCGTTCGCAAGTCAATAAACTTAAATAGGCATTAAGTTTTAGTAAGACTTGTATAACTGATGCTAGGATGTGTGGATGTCTTGATAGCATAGTTATAAGTATATTGGTGGGACCAGTATACTCGAACATGACTCATACTTAATTCAGTCACACGGTATTTACTTTCGGAGAGTCGATGACGAATCGAAAGGTTGTGATAGTATACGTGGACCCTTGACTTGAGGGTTCAGTAGAAGATGTGCCTGTGACGTTTAGTTTGTCATTAGAGTAGTTAGACTTAATTGCTTAATTGCTGAATCAACCTCGAACTACGGACTATACGGATAGGTAGCAGTCTTTACTGTACACCAAGAAAGGATTCTATTTTATGTTAGTGAGCAGGCAAATGTCATATACGGTTAATAACAAATAAGATCATAAGTATTTGGCCAAAGCATTCTGATATAGTCGTATTAGATACACTAGTAATCAGTCGGTCTTTATTTGCATTTACACATATATAAAGTCTAGTCAACAGTAGGGTTTGACTTTACCGTGACCCGAAGACTTGACCGGGACATCTGATGAAGGGTCTATACGTATATAGTATTCACGATATAATGGTTCTGGAATGATATCTTCATTTGTTCTCAGTCGGGGTTTACAGTGCGGCCCGCTAGACAGGCTAAGTGCTGCCCGCACTCATTGGTTCCTCCAAATATCGGCTGAGAGGGACCTATAGTGTAATACCCGGTTGTAATTCAGTCATTATCATTCAGTAATTAGCATTCAGTAATTGTCACTCAGTAATTATTCACTCATTAATGATCATTCATCGTTCATATTCATTCATTGTATTCACCGATCAGAGTATTTATATCGTACATTAGTTATTATTCGTCTTCCAACCTGGTTGGAGGATCGAATCATGGTTATCATCATTGTCATCTTTCTTAGTGGGCTGTGTCTGAGGAGTAGCGCACGCTACATACTCTCTTTAGCGCGCGCTAATTGAGTACGGGTAGCGCATGCTACCTCTCCGTATTAGCGCACGCTAATGTGGTTCAGGCCTGCAGTCCAGAAGGCACTAGACTGCAGTCGAGTTGGAGTAGCGTACGCTACGAATGGTAAGTAGCGCACGCTAGTAAGTTTGGATAGCGCCCGCTATGCAGTCAGTGTAGCGCGCGCTAAGGCCGATCAGACAGAGTCCAGTGGGTACTGGACTGATTTAGAATAATTCCTAGCGCACGCTATGAGTGGATTTTAGCGTACGCTAATGGGGCAGTAGCACACGCTGATTATTGGAAGTAGAATGCGCTATCGCGAGTAGGTCAAAGGACAGGAGGTTCTGGACTTCAGTCACTCGACATTAGGTATTTAGCTAGCGCACGCTAACATTTGGAGTTAACACACGCTATCGGGAGGGCATTAGCGCATGCTATCAAGTTCATAGCGTACGCTAATGAGTCAGTCAGAGTTCACTGGACTGTCCGGTTAACCTGTTAGCACACGTTAAATAGCAGGTCGTAGCGTGCGCTAATCTGGGAATAGTATAAATTGGACAGTCATCCCAAGTTTCGTCATTTCTCGCTTCTCATTTGTTTTTGGGCGTTTCCGGGCGATTTCGGGTGATTCGGAGAGATCTTTTCGATCTGCACTCACCTACCATCATCATCAAGCTTATCATTTGGATTAATCATCGTTTCATCATCCCCATCACATAAAATCAAGGTAATTATTTCTTGGATCTAGAATTTCGGATTTTGGGTATTTTCCTTCCGATTTCTTCGTGTAAGCTTGGATTGTTATTGGAACATGTTAGATATGGATTATATACCTTGGATAAATGTATTCCTATGGATTTATTGATATGTATTTCGGATTTGATGAACATTTGGAGAATTAATAAAGAACCCTTGATGTTGACTTTGGTTATTTTTGGGGGTTTCCTATTATAGTTGTCGTAACTTCGAGTTGTGGTTACCTATTGGAATATTGATATCATTGAAGGTGTTTTTTTGGGTTGAACTACTCATTTTGGAGTTGGTTTCGATATATTTGGGTTTTGGTTGTAGTCAAGGGTTGATGTTCGCTAAGTGGTTGTTTGAATGCCTCAATGAGTTTGGATATTGTTGTATCGACCTTTGAGTTAGTCGTAATTCATGCTTGATACGTATATTGAACGGATTATTGGTAATTGTGATATTCAAGGTTGTTCGAGCGACCGACATCTCATTTTAGGATGTTGTTCGAGGAAGGACATTCTTCACCGGTGTTGTGTAAGTTAATTCTTACTCGGTTAAAAGGATACTCATTCCTTTCGTGGTTGTTCATTCATAAATCATAATCATAATTCATTCATAGTGTATTAATCGTATTGAGACTTGTATTTGTCAAATGATCATTTCATTCACGAGGAAAGACGGTTCCAATCATTTCAATGAGCTATCGTTTATCTAACTATTATTTCATCTCGGTGAGTCATTCTTGACCTTGTCGGATTATTATTCATTAATATTCACTATGGTCATTCTTGTTCATATGACCTTCTGGCTTCATATTGCGTGGCCGGGTGGGGATGTGTGGAATTTTTAGTCTGGCATGTGATAGTCATGTGATCGGGTTCACCGACACAATGGACTGTGCACACGGTAATGTACCTCCGTGAGACTAATTAGGTACAAGGACGGGTGTGTCCGGACACTCATCTTGTGCACATGCACATACCATTACGGGCGTACTATGATGCCCCTCTTCAGCTCCATTTCATAATTAAGATATATCATGATTGTGTTTATTCAACTCTTGGGGATTGTTGTTCTATGTAACTGACCCCGTTGGGGGATTTTGTTTTCAGGTTATGGCAAGGCTAAGGCACGAGAAGAGAACGTTGACGGCGAGGAGTCCCAGTGATACTAGTAGGGGGCCCCAGTCCTTTCAGTCATTCATGTTTTCTTCATTTTATTTCCGCTGCAGATTTCCGTTTGGATGTTCATTTTCATTCGGTGTTGTATATTTTATCTTCATATAAAATATACTTGTATTCTGTATTTCCCTGGGTGTGTTGTACTTGAAACTCTTCATCGGAGTTATTAATGATATAATGTGGTTCGGTACTGCAATTATATTACTTAATTCATTAATTTTCATTCGCCTTGTAGGTCCCAGTCGGGGGTCCACGGCACTGTATTATTTGCCTAGTTGCGGTGTTACACAGTTGGTATCAGAGAGTGGTTTTGAATACTACCTTTCGAGTCATGTCTCATTGAAATCATCGTTCATCAGACTAGTATCATTGGATTTTCGCGTCACGTGTGACCCGTGCAAGAGCCGAGCCCCTCAGACCAAAGAACAGTAATATTTCTGACGCCATGGTATAATTTCTGGCAATAAGAATCACTCATTCATCATTCAACAGTCAACAGTCCTCAATCATCATTTTCATTTTTGATCATGTCGATCATGTTAACTCATTAATCACTCAGTTCATTTCATTGTTCAGTTGTTGATCTTGAGGATCATGTCATTAATCTTGTCAACTTATTCAAGATAATCATTTCAAGAATTTCATCAGATAATCACGTTACTCAGTTGATCACTCATGTAACCATTGTGTTTGAGTGTGTATGCTCATTTTTATCATTTCATAACATATTCGTAATGTGACATTCATGCGAGATATATAATTATCATGTGACTTTCCCACTTCAGTATGGAAAGAGCTGGCACAGGACGCGGGGGAAGAGGCTGCGGTGCGGGCCGAATCCCGAGAACTCGTGTGAATACACGTGCGAACGCGAGGAATAATGGTAATTCATCGAGCAGCGACGCCGCCACTCATTCTCCTAGAAATGAGCATTCACTGTCAGGGAGTCGTACCCGGTACACAGCTCATTCAGAAGGTGTTCGGGTTGATCCACTCGAGTTTATGCAGGGCATGATGGCCCAGATGACTCAGATGGCACGCCTTATGGAGACGATGCAGAACTCAGCTACTCAGAATCAGCAGGCTCCTCCGCCGCCACCTCAGAGGCAAGAGAGGAGTGTGAGCAGTATTATTGGCGACATCTCTCGCCAAAGACCACCTACTTTTGAGGGCTCATCTGAGCCGGCGGATATTGTTCACTGGCTCGAGCATTTCGAGAAGTTGTTTGCCATGGTGGAGTGTCCCGAAGGGCACAAAGTTTCAGTCGCGGCTTACTATCTGGGTAAGAGCGCTCATTCATGGTGGTTATCGTTGAATCCCACCGACGGATCTTGTACTTGGGACCAATTCCAAACTCTCATGATGGAGAGGTATTATCCGGCCCCACTCAGAGAGCCCAAGTTATCAGAATTACTCACTCCCGACCTCTCAGCGGACGATGATGTTCTCGCCATCGCCGAGAAATTTCAGGAGCTTCTTCCTTTCGCCACGTCTATTATTCACTCCGAGGCAGACAAGATCAAGTATTTCAGCAAGAGGTTGAAACCTCGTATGCGGATGCAGTTGATTAATCACAATTGCACCACTTTGGCCGAATTCATCGAGAAAGCTATTACTTATGAGCTTACTGCTAAGGAGATTACTAAGCAACAACCTTCATCTGCTAGCAAGAAGTCAAAGAATCGTAATCAGTCTGAGGGCAGTCAGGCAACCTTCAAGAAGCCTCGTGCGGGCCCTGCTTTTTCTGGGCAACCTCATATAGCGCCTAGACCCGTGAAATCTCAGTCCCGATTGGCCAGTTCGGCCATCACCTGTTTCAACTGTGAAGAACAGGGCCATTTCAGCACCAAGTCTCCGAGGCAGACTGTCACATGCCATAACCGTGGGATTGCTGGGCATAAAGCCCGTTTTTGCCGAAGAGACTCTAAACCTACTTCGATGTCATCTCAGGCCCCGAGACAGTCAGCGGTTCAAAATCAAGCCACTCAGTCCATGTCGTTTAAGACGACAGGAGCAAATAAAGGCGGAGCCAAGAGCTATCATACAGGAGCGTCCGGTTCGGGGGCCAGCAATCCCCGAATTTATGAGATAAAGAAGACCGACAATCCAGAGGCCCGCATGATCTCAGGTACACTCGATATTCTATCTCAACCTATGTGTACCCTTTTTGATACTGGTGCATCGCATTCATTTATCTTCGAGTCATGTTTTAGTAGACTACGTCTGGGTAGTTCTACTAGTTGTGAGCCTTATGTCATTGGTCTACCTGATGGTCGAAGAATTATTGGGAATCGTGAGGTCAAGGATTGTCCGATTCAGCTTCATGGCCGTAATTGGTTAGCAGGCCTAATCGTGGTAGATTTACCAAGAGACGACGTCATCTTGGGTATTGATTGGATGGATCGTCATGATGCCATCATTAGTGTACGTAAGCGTATGGTCACTATCATTTCAGGTGATGGGGTCGAATGTGTATTTCAGGGAGGTAATCCAAGCTGTTCCGGGAGAGTCATCAAGTTGATGAAAGCAGTGAAATTACTCAATCAGGGGTGTGTCGGTTATTGGTGCTATATGACCAAGACCGAGAAACCATCAGTAATGTTGAAGGATATTCCTGTAGTGAGAGAACATGCCGCTGTATTTCCAGACGAGTTACCTGGTTTGCCTCCACAGAGAGATGTGGAATTCACGATTGAGTTGGAGCCTGGTACGTCCCAAATATCAAAGGCACCGTACCGGATGGCCCCGACCGAAATGCAGGAGTTGAAGAATCAATTAGAGGATTTGACCGAGAAGGGTTTTATTCGACTGAGTGCGTCCCCGTGGGGAGCACCAGTGTTATTTGTCAAGAAGAAGGATGGTTCGTTTTGCTTGTGTATTTATTACCGGGAATTGAACCGAGTGACGATCAAGAATAAATATCCTCTACCATGTATCGATGATCTTTTGGATCAACTTCAGGGAGCTTCAGTATTTTCCAAGATCAACTTAAGATCTGGATATCATCAGTTACGAATTCGAGCGTCGGATATAGAAAGGACGGCGTTCCAAACACGCTATGGTCATTATGAGTTTGTGGTAATGCCATTTGGGTTAACTAATGCACCTGCGGTATTCATGGAGTTAATGAATCAGCTTTTCATCGACTATTTGGATCAGTTCGTGGTTGTCTTTATTGATAATATTCTAATTTATTCTCGTGACCGGGAGGAGCACGAATTTCACCTTCATCAGGATCTCGACGTGTTGAGACGAGTGCAGCTTTATGGAAATTTTTCCAAATGTAAGTTCTAGATGTCCGAAGTGACATTTCTCGGACATGTAATTTCATCAGACGGAGTTCGTGTCGACCCTCAGAAGACGGAGGCGATCCGAGATTGGCAACCTCCGAAGAATGTTAAGGAAATCCGAAGTTTCCTCGGACTAGCTGGTTATTATCGGTGATTTGTGGAAGGATTTTCTAAAATTGCTCACCCCATGACGAACCTTTTACGGAAGGAGAAGAAATACACGTGGTCCGATGCGTGTCAACATAGTTTTGAGGAACTCAAGAGCCGGTTAATTTCAGCACCTGTCCTTTCTTTACCGCAAGGGACGGAAGGATTTGTGGTTTATAGTGATGCGTCCGGACAGGGTCTCAGATGTGTACTAATGCAGAACGAGAAAGTTATTGCTTATGCTTCACGTCAATTGAGACCTTACGAGGTTAATTATCTGACCCACGACCTGGAGCTAGCAGCCGTGGTGTTCGCATTGAAGATTTGGCACCATTATCTTTATGGCGTTACCTGTCAGATATTCACAGATATGTTTACTCAGAAGGAGTTAAATATGCGACAGAGGCAGTGGTTGGAACTAATCGAATATTATGATATTGAGATACTTTACCACCTGGGCAAGGCGAACGTTGTCGCCGACGCGTTGAGTCGTAAGTCCATTCAGGAGCAGATGCTTGCTCGATTAACAATTCAGAAGGAACTTCAGTCGGAATTTCTGAGACACGAGATCGAGGTCTGGTTACAGCGAGTACAAGGGCAACTTTGTACGTCAGAGATTTCATCGCCACTGGAGGAGGCGATTAGAGTAAGTCAGGGTTCGGACCCATTTTTGTTGCGCATTCGAGATGATGTGACTCAGGGGAAAGCCCTGGATTTGTGGTCCACAAGGATGGACTTTTGCGATTTAAGAATCGGTTATGCGTACTGGCAATCGACGAGTTGAAAACCTCAATTTTGTGAGAAGATCATGCTACCCCTTATTCCATTCATACGGGGTCTAGAAAGATGTACAAAGACTTGAAACAAAATTACTGGTGGAGTAATATGAAGCGAGAATTTGTTTCGAGATGTTTAACCTGTCAGCAAGTCAAGATAGAACATTAGCGACCGGCGGGTATGCTGAAACCTCTCACTATTCCAGAGTGGAAGTGGGAAGATATTTCAATGGACTTCATCACGAGTTTGCCGATGAGTCGTCGTGGCATGAATACAATTTGCGTAATTGTGGAACGTCTAACTAAGTCAGCCCATTTCCTTGAGATTAAGGATACGTGGGGTCCCGAGAGACTTGCCCAGTTGTTCATCAAAGAGATAGTGAGATTGCATGGTACTCCTAAGAGTATCGTTTCGGATCATGACGGGCGATTCGTGTCACATTTTTGGAAATCAGTTCATCGTGCTATGGGAACTCAGCTTAATCTCAGCACAACTTTTTATCCTCAGTATGACGGACAATTAGAGAGGACTATTCATACATTGGAGGACATGTTGAGGGCATGGGTTCTCGATTGGAAAGATGATTGGGAAGCCCAACTACCGTTGATCGAGTTCACGTATAATAATAGTTGGCATGCTTCGATTAAGATGGCACCTTACGAGTCCTTGTATGGTCGTCGTTGTCGATCTCCTTTGTCTTGGGATGACTTATCAGAATCAATCGACACCGAGCCTGATATGCTTATAGCCGTCCGTGAGAAGGTAGCTTTGATCAGGAGTCGTTTGTTGACCGCTTAGAGTCGAAAAAAATCTTATGCAGATAACCGTCGTCGGCCATTAGAGTTCGAGGCGGGTAACCATGTTTTGGTCAAGGTATCCCCGAGTCGAGGTATCTTCCGTTTTGGGAAGAAGGGAAAGTTGAGTCCGAGATTTATTGGACCGTTTGAGATTTTAGATCGAGTTCGCGAGCTAGCTTATCGATTGGCCTTACCTCCGGCGTTGAGCGGAATTCATAATGTGTTTCACGTCTCTCAGTTGCGGAAGTATGTTGCCGACCCGAGGCACATACTTCAGTTCGACGAGATCGAGATCGCGGATGACCATTCGTATGAGCATCCCGTATGAGTCTTAGAGTGGCGAATCAAACGGTTGAGGAACAAGACGATTTCTTTGGTTAAAATTCAGTGGTCTAGACACGGAGTCAAAGAGGCTACTTGGGAAACTGAGGATAGTATGCGGGAGAGTTATCCCGAGTTGTTTGACCCTTAGTTTCGGGGACGAAACTCTTTTAAGGGGGGGTGTATGCAAGTCCCGGTTGTAATTAAGTCATTATCATTCAGTAATTATCATTCAGTAATTGTCACTTCGTAATTATTCACTCATTAATGATCATTCATCGTTCATATTCATTCATTGTATTCACCGATCAGAGTATTTATATCGTACATCAGTTATTATTCGTCTTCCTACCTAGTTGGAGGATCGAACCGTGGTTATCATCATTGTCATCTTTCTTAGTGGGCTGTGTGTGAGGAGTAGCGCACGCTACGTACTCTCTTTAGCGCGCGCTAATTGAGTACGGGTAGCGCATGCTATCTCTCCGTATTAGCGCACGCTAATGTGGTTCAGGCCTGCAGTCCAGAAGGCACTGGACCGCAGTCGAGTTGGAGTAGCGCATGCTACGAATGGTAAGTAGTGCACGCTAGTAAGTTTGGATAGCGCCCGCTATGCAGTCAGCGTAGCGCGCGCTAAGGCCGATCAGGCAGAGTCCAGTGGCTACTGGACTGATTTGGGAATAATTCCTATCGCACGCTATGAGTGGATTTGAGCGTACGCTAATAGGGCAGTAGCGCACGCTGATTATTGGACGTAGAGCGCGCTATCGCGAGCAGGTCAGAGGACAGGAGGTTCTGGACTTCAGTCACTGGACATCAGGTATTTAGCTACCGCACGCTAACATTTGGAGTTAATTCACGCTATCCGGAGGGCGTTAGCGCATGCTATCAAGTTCGTAGCGTACGCTACGAGGCAGTCAGAGTTCACTGGACTGTCCGATTTCTTCGTGTAAGCTTGGATTGTTATTGGGACATGTTAGATATGGATTATCTACCTTGGATAAATGTATTCCTATGGATTTATTGATATGTGTTTCGGATTTGATGAATATTTGGAGAATTAATCAAGAACACTTGATGTTGACTTTGGTTATTTTTGGGGGTTTCCGATTATAGTGGTCGTAACTTCGAGTTGTGGTTTCCTATTAGATTATCGATATCATTGAAGGTGTTTGTTTGGTTGAACTACTCATTTTGGAGTTGGTTCGATATATTTGGGTTTTGGTTGTAGTCAAGGGTTGATGTTCGCTAAGTGGTTGTTTGAATGCCTCAATGAGTTTGGATATTGTTGTATCGACCTTTGAGTTAGTCGTAATTCATGCTTGATACGTATATTGAACGAATTAGTGGTAATTGTGATATTCAAGGTTGTTCGAGCGACCGACATCTCATTTTAGGACGTTGTTCGAGTAAGGACATTCTTCACCGGTGTTGTGTAAGTTAATTCTTACTCGGTTAAAAGGATACTCATTCCTTTCGTGGTTGTTCATTCATAAATCATAATCATAATTCATTCATAGTGTATTAATCGTATTGAGACTTGTATTTGTCAAATGATCATTTCATTCACGAGGAATGACGGTTCCAATCATTTCAATGAGCTATCTTTCATCTCACTATTATTATTCATTAATATTCATCATGGTCATTCTTTTTCATATGACCTTCTGGGTTCATATTGCATGGCCGGGTGGGGATGTGTAGAATTTTTAGTCGGGCACGTGATAGTCATGTGATCGGGTTCACTGACACAATGGTCTGTGCACACAGTAATGTACTTCCGTGAGACTAATTAGGTACAACGACGGGTATGTCCGGACACTCGTATTGTGCACATGCACATACCATTACGGGCGTACTACGATGCCCCTATTCAGCTTCATTTCATAATTAAGATATTTTATGATTGTGTTTATTCAACTCTTGAGGATTGTTGTTCTGTGTAACTGACCCCGTCGGGGGCTGTTGTTTTCAGGTCATGGCAAGGCTAAGGCACGGGAAGAGAACGTTGACGGCGAGGAGTCCCGGTGATACTAGTAGGGGCCCCCAGTCCTTTTAGTCATTCATGTTTTCTTGATTTTATTTCCGCTGCAGATTTCCATTTGGATGTTCATTTTCATTCGATGTTGTATATTTTATCTTCATATAAAATATACTTGTATTCTATATTTTCCTGGGTGTGTTGTACTTGAAACTCCTCATTGGAGTAATTAATTATATAATGTGGTTCGGTACTACAATTATATTACTTAATTCATTAATTTTCATTCGCCTAGTGGGTCCCAGTCAGGGGTCCACGACACTGTAATATTCGGTTAGTTGGGGTGTTACATACAGGGTCGCGCATCAGGATCGTTGACAGATAAATATGAATTTATCATCTCTCTATTTATATTGAATGTTGGAAATCTAATTATAATTTATTTGATAATTAAATAGTGGTATTATGAATTGAAATTAAGTTACTAAGTAATTAATTTAATTCATAATTATATTTCTTAGAGAAATATTTTTGTATTTGATATAATTAATTAATTGGATTAATTAATTTATATAAATACATTGGAGGTTAAGCGGAGTGTATTTAATAGAGTCGTTTGACGAACGTCCTATACACGAGTCGAGTGACTCGGCCCGTTTCTTGGAAACTTCCTCCTAGCCGCCCCCTTTTCACATGTCTTGGTGTTTTATTTTGTTTTTTAAAACACCATGCATGTTATCTTGTCACGATAAGGTGATAATTGATGATATTTTAATATCACATTATTATTCTCACTTTGTTATTAAATGACAAGACAACTCTCAACGTGACTTCACTTCATCTTCCAAAAAGTGTGATGCTGCCGAGAAGAGAGAGTTCTTGAGAGAGGAAGATAATTTTTCTTCAATTTTATCATCTTAGAGTTGATACAAAATAAGAAAAAAGAGAGAGATAAAATTCCTACGATAACTTCCTAGCCGTGTTCTTGGAGAACGAAGTTGCGTTGAATTTCTCCGTCAAGTTCCATCGCGTGGTGAAGTAGAGACATCGAGTTTTTGGTGTTTGGGACGAGGGGATTTCGTGCTCGTGCTCGGGTTCGTGATCAACATCTATTTACGAAGATATTATCAACGGCTTCAAGGGTATGGGACTTTATACCTTTCCTCTTCATATTTTTTATTTTCGTATATACGTTACTTGATCGATCCTGTTTGGGATTCGATTTTATTTTTCAGCTGCGTATTTCGTTTTGTTGCCGGAATCCAAACAATTCTTGCAGTATGGAAAGAGGAATCTGAGGACTTGGCTGAGGGGTTATAGGCTGCAGAGCGGGCCGGAATTCTAAACGTCATGTTTATGCGCGTGCGAATGCCGAGATGGATCAGAGTTCTACTAGTGGTGTCACCTACGCGACCGATTCTCTTTCGGGATGTCATACTCGAGAAGTCGATCAGACTGGGAGTGGACACGTCGACCCTTTCTTGATTATGAATGGCATGATGGGCCAGATGACTCAGATGATGCAGATAGTGGAAACCATACAGGCCTCGATGGTTCGTGGTCCACCGCAACAGGGATCCCAGGTGCCATTCCGTCGGCAGGCTGGGGGTGTGAGTCAGATTGTTGGCGATATCTATCGGCATAGGCCGCCTACATTTGAGGGTTCGTCAGAACCAGCTGACATTGTTCATTGGCTTGACAAACTCGTAGACATGGTTTAGTGTCCGGAAGAGAGTAAGGTGGCAGTAACGGCTTACTACTTGAGTAAGGGCGCTTATTCTTGGTGGCTTTCTGTGAAATCCACCGATCGTGACTATGTTTGGAGCGAGTTCATGACTCTCATGTTAGAGAGGTATTATCCGGCTCCAGTTAGTGAATCCAAGTTGTCAGAGGTTTTGAACCCCGAATCCATCGAGGACGAGGGTGTTATTGTCATTGCTGAGAAATTTTATGGACTTCTTCAATTTGCTTCATCTGTTATCCGTACTGAGGCAGATAAGATCAAGTATTTTAGCAAGAGTCTAAACCCACCATTGAGAATTAAGTTGATCAATCATAATTGGAATTCACTTAGTCAATTCATCGAGAAGGCTCTTGGAGCAGAGCTTTTGATCAAGGAGCTTGCTCGGAAGAACCCTTCAGTTTCTTCTGGTGAGAAGACTAGGATGCCGGTTCGTTTAGAGGGATATCAGACTCCGACATCCAAGAGGTCATTTTCTATTCGTCTTCATGCTTGGAAAGCATCTTCTGCTCAGACAACGAGTTCGACTGTGGTTTTCTTTAACTATGATTCGGCGGGGCACGTTAGCACTCGTTGTATGGTGTCAGCTTTTGTTTCTCGTTCATGTGGGAGGCAGGGACACCTTCAGAAATATTGCAGGAGTTCTAGTGCTACTATATCTCAAGAGAGCTCACGGACCTCGAGAGATTTTGTTACTCCATCCCGTACTTCATCCAAGGGGTCCTATTAGGCTTCGGGAGCCAGAGGTAAGGACATCAGAGGAGGAGCAGCGAGTGCAGATTTGGGTCTTTCTTGAGTCGATGAGATTGAGGAGATCGATGATCTAGAGGATATCGATGTTGGCTCACGTGGGATGTAGCCTTGATTTATGTATTACTTTCTTTGATTTTCGGAGTAATGTTTAACTTAATCGGTAATAATGTATTGTGGTTGTGAACCAGTTGTTGTTAATATATCTTGTAACGATAGTATTTGATAATCTTTAGACTTGAGATTGTAGATCTGTTTGATTTGATTTTCGTTGGTGTTGTACCTAAGATTTTGTGATAATCTGGGTAAACCTTGTTGTGATCCGATACCTCAAGCTGTGAGGACTTGGGCGTGCGATCACTACACCAGAATCACGATTTTGTGACTGTCAAAAACTGTCACAAATGGCAAAAACAGTCACAAGTGACTGTCACATAATCACCAGTCACAAATTTTTTTGTGACTATTTTTTACAGTCACAAAACAGTGACAAAACCTCATTTATATGACTTTACAATACCACTTTTCATGGCAGTCACAAATATCATTTATGACTGTCATTAACAGTCACGAAATTCATCTTTTGTGACAGTCATTAGCAGTCATGAATTTCTACTTTCGTGACTTCCATGGACAGTCACAAATATCATTTTTCTTGACTGTCTTGTGACTGTTTTTAGAAGTCACAGATGTTGAAAAAAATATAAAAAAATAGTGAAATCCCATTTTCTCTGAATGTAATCTAATTATTTTTCACAATGAATTCATAATACAATCCAAGCATATTTCTCGAACTATTCACACAAAATTCCAATTAATTTTTACCAGACATAAAAAAATTACAATGTAATGTTGAAAATTAGCACATGTAAAAAAACTCTGAACCAACCCATTGGGAATAGAATAAGTACGGATTATTAATTATATATTGAAAAATATCAACAACTAACAAGTTAAACTAATAGAATCATAAAAAAAATCATAAGATTCATCCATGGAACACACAGGTGGAGCAATGCCTGCTAAAACAACGGTTTCGAGAGCATCTTTTGCCTGAACAATAAATAAAATATATTAATCAGTCATTAACCAAAATAAATAAAGATAAAAATTGGAGAGAAGCCACAATTTCGTTAAGTACCGAAAATGCAGTAACGTATTACAAACAATAGCTGAACTTGGACCAAGAACATGACAAGAATATAATACTAGTAATACTCCACATTTCTCTACGAACCAAGGCATTCACAGTAACCCTTTTTAAATTTATCGAAAGAATGGAGTACACCAACACCTTACCTCAGATGGTATGTAGGAGAAATTAGATTATTGCAGAAGATTACGGCTGCATTGCCATATAGAGAGGAGGGGGATGAGGATTAAACCTATCAAAATGGTGGACTGGAAAAGAGAAAGAAAAATCAAACCAGTACCAAATTATCGATAAGGTTGGTGTGTCATGATATATACCAACACTATAGAACATATATGATTTTACTTTAACACCTTCACATGAACTGCCTCATAAGAAGATTCAGGCGGACGTCACAAAATCACAAGAGCTTCGGCAAAGTAAATTACCCTGCTAAACAACATCACAGATGAATATAAAAGTTACTCTGTTTACTGTCTCATGATATACAAGAATTCTGTCCTTTCCAATATTAATGAGAACGTAAATATTTTACATTTAACAGACTTCAAAAAGAGCATCTGAGCTGAATTGAAGCACCAAGACATCATTTCAAATAAATATGCAAGTAAATATAATAATTCAAATATTTGCACCTCATGTTTGAGATTCTACTTTACTGAATAAATGAAAAATAACTAATCCTCCCATCAGATGTTGCCAAAGGAAAACCCGTTAAAGTTGTGTTTAATGACAAACTAGATGCACTGACACAATGCTAGAATTAAGTTAATAAATATTCAAAAGAAGAAAGGACAAAGGAATTGCATATATACCTGTTCAATGATAGCAAAATAATGTGAATTAGCCTATAGAAAGATGGAACAAACAATCAGTATGATTAAACCGCTCAACATTATCAAAATATCACGCCACTTTCAACAGAAACAAATAAATAGTAAGAGGTATCAAAAAACATTTTTCATCCAATATGACTGAAACAATCTTCTAAAATAATTTTATCTCTAAATTAAATCTCAAAATGCACGTGATTTGTGTAGGCAAAATCTTCTGTAAAATCGGTCAGTAGCTTCACAGAACAGCTGATAAAGTCATGATAATCCAAAGCATTACATGATTTTAGCATGTCATTGTAGTTTGGAAGAATAATAGCCTGAAGTATATTTCAAAAGACAGAACATGCTGAAATAAGTTCAAAATTGGCAAAAAGAAAAAAAAACATAAAATAAAATATTATATAAGTCCGCTTACTCCTGTATCATCACCCATCTTACGAAAATCTTCAGGTGACCTTCCAGCAGCTTTAGCCTGAAAAAAGAAAAACAATCATGAGGTTGTTTATGTTATGAAAAATCTTCATGCCTTGTGTGTAAGTGGGAAAAGATTGACCCTCACTTTAAAATATACAAGCACTAAAAGAACGTATATCCTTCTCAGAAATGTATCATAATGGTAATGAAATGATTACGTGAGTTACATACTTAAGCCATTTCTTTGACTTGTCTTTAAAATATTTAGGAGAATTAATATCAGACAACTCCGAGAAGTTGCAAAGTTCGTTATTGGCCCTTCTCTTTCCATCCTCCAACAGGCGGACCGCCTCTATAATAGCCTTTCTCTATTGCCCATGCCCATATAATAAAAATTCAGGGGTGTGACCTAACCTATTGGATAAGCTAACACGTTAATATCTCGGTAGACACGGTGTACAACTTGTGCAAAATTCAAAATAAGAAACTAAAATAAACGAGAATAATGACAACATCATACCATGTCTTATGTACGTCTCCTTTCAAGTTTCAATAATAAATGCATGACTCATGTCTTATGTACCAAATTCAACTACTATAATGCATCTATGGGATAACAGTGCAGATAATATTTAGATATCCAAATGAATGGCATTATGCAGCTTAATTATGCAAAGATGTCAATCAACATTATAGTGTCTTGACATTATAAATCAAAGTTGTGCAGACCCCTAAACACAGATAGGTTAAACTTAATTACATGAACTCAAATATGCAGATGCAATAGCAAAGATAAATCCATGAATTAAGTCACCCGAGAGAGAGAGAGAGAGATAGAGAGAGAGAGAGAGAGAGAGAGAGAGAGAGAGAGAGATTACCTCATCATTCATCACCCATCCACCTCCAACAATTTCCAGCTATCCAATCTGCAATAAATTGATGAAGGATTCTCTTTTCACGTCTGAAGTATCCCTCCACCATCTCTCCAAATAATACATCTCTTCCCAGATGAATTTTCGTCGATTATCCTACATAAAACTCAGAGAATGAAGTTTAAATCTACAAGATTCACTTAATCTTTAACCACGAGCAATCGAAATCCACGCTTAAATAGCGACCACCTATGATTATTCGAACAAACCAAAATCAGAAAGAAAAACTCATCCGCAACACCAAATCGGCCCAAACCAGTACCAAACTATGAATTTTAAGGCCGAGCTTATCTAAAAAATCGCCATCGGACCTAAATTTGGGTTCAAAACTATCCCAAAATCAAATACAGAAGAGCACCATATGATTACACTAGAATTAAAAAAGAACAAAAATAATAAAGCTTGGATCTCTTTGTACTTGAGAATCGATCGAAGACCATTCACCATCAATTTTCATCCGTGTGTGTCTGTGTGTATTTTAGGGAGACAGAGGAGAGAGAGGGGTACGGTGAATAGAAATAGTGAGTGTAACACCCCGAGATATTCGGAATAATTACAGCGCCGTAAACCCTTTAAGTAAGGATTTACAAGGCTAAATAAAAGAAATGCAAATATAATTCAACCTTACAACTAAAGTTCAAAATACAGAACTAGTTCAACTGATCCAAAGAGTTAACTTATACAACCATATCGAAAATGTCATTATTAAAACACACGTACTCGAGTACTAAAGTGAACCAAGAAGACAAATCACAATAACAATAAACATCAACCATATCACTGAGCCATTTCATCGTCCTGTCGGTACTGTGGTTGCTTCCCCGCTCCTCAGCTACCTGAACATCAAACAATGTCCATCCCCGAAGGGGTTAGCAAAACAATGCTAGTACAAGTATCAGAATACATAAATCATCAGTGCATCATAAAACATGCAAAACGGACTTCCGTCATCGGAATCCAACGATGTGAATCCTCACGATTCCATCAACACAATACAGTGTAATCCAGCACCCTTGGTATAGATCCCCATGATGATCCCGTTGGACCAACGCATGGTGAAAAACCCGTCCAGCGATCCAACGCCCTCAGCATATATCCCCATGATGATCCCGTCGGACCAACGCATGGTGGACATTCGATCCAGCGCCCTCAGCATAGATCCACATGACCCCCTCGGATCATTTATACCATAAACCAATCAATTATGCATACATATATGCATTTCAATATGTTCATCAATACGAACAATTAACATAGAATACCACGAGAAATTAAAGAAATAAATCTCATATTTGACAACATGAACAAAACCATATGCATGATCAAAGTTCCAATATAAATCAAACTCAACATATGATACTTGCCTTGAAAATGGCAAGAATGGAATACTCCAACAAATGACACGCGTCCGTATGCCACCGCCCCTCGATCGTCCCCTATGCAAGGCTCGGACCTAAGAAATAGTAAAGAATTCCTCTCAATTCGAACGAATGTCTAACAATCCGATTTACGGCCGCAAGCTCTAAACATGAATTCTGCCTGAACTACTTAGCGCGCGCTACGTACTCTACATAACGTGCGCTAAGCCTGCCTGTTAACGTACGCAAATGACCAAGTCTAGCGTACGCTAGTATCTTGTGATCCTCTCTGATCAGCCGACTGTCCTGCCTGATGACATAACGTACGTTACGTACCAAACATAGCGTACGTTACTCATTCCCGATAGCGTACGTTAATATGCCTATCTTAGCGTGCGCTAGCGTGCATGGCGCTTACTATCGGGCGAAAACTTGAGCTAAAGGTGATGAAACTCATGAAATCTTCAGTGTTAATACATGCCATCTCCGTGCATATCATGCTCATACGGTTTGTGAAAGATCTTTACGTATTAAATGACTACGAGACATAAGGATACGTATCATCATTACAATACCATAATTCATCTTTGATCTTCAAGAAAATATCCTAAGTCCAATCCATTTCATGTCCCAAAACGTATGATTCCTTTATGTGAAGACATAAGAACTTGGTAATCTCCATATACTGGTCATAATCGGTTTTGAAGATACATGAATATGCTTAGGAGTCCATACACTAAAAAGGTTCAATGGATTATACAATGAATAAGTGCCGAAACGTCAAAAATATCCTTCTAACACATGATGTTCGACTACTAATGAATTTAACTGAGTAGATAATCCAAAATCATGATCAAAACGTCCTTCAGAATATTACTAATATTGGTGAAGAATCACCTACCTCAAAGTAGTGAAGAACACGAAGGAACTAGAAGAAATCCAACACCGAGAGCTTGAACAACAATCTCTAATGATCTACTATCTTCGAATCGAGCTAGGATGCTGATATGAAGGGTTTAGGATGAAGAGAATAATTCTCTAAGTCTAAGGATTCGGATGTGGGAAGTGAAAAGACTGAAAATACGAAAAAGGATGCTGTCCTATTTATAGAAAGTGGATATTAGCGCGCGCTAGTCCATATTCATAGCGTGCGCTAACGGCTTACTGACTTTACTGTACTCAACATTTAGCGTGTGCTATCCTTATATCAGTAGCGTGCGCTACCGCGTTGACTTGGCTTTTTCCCGAAAGCCGTCCAGGTTCATCCCGACATAATCCGACCGAGATCAGCAGCCGATCTCACCTACCGCCCTGTCTCAATAATGATGACTACGTGTAGCACGCGCTAAGGTTCATATATAGCGTGCGCTACGGATCCAAATTAGCATACGCTACATATAGTCGATAGCGTGCGCTACATGCGCAGAATCACAATTTAGATCACATTCATGAAATCATGCGCTCAACAACACCGGCTCATGAAATACGGAGAATAATACTCAGATCAAAATGCAACAATTACAATATCACAAGGTTCAATTACATATCAGAAATCTCGGGTATTACATCCTTCCTCCCTAAAAAGAAGTTTCGTCCCGAAACTTAAGATGAAAACAACTCTGGATATCTAGTCTTCATACTATCCTCCGTTTCCCAAGTGGCCTCTTCAACTCCGTGTCATGACCATTGTACTTTAACCAAGTATATTGGTTTATTCCTCAATTGTTTGATCCGAGTCTCAAGTATCTTGATTGGTCTCTCTTCGAAGGTGCCGTCATTCGCTATCTCGATCTCATCGAACTCAATGATATGACTGGGATCCGGTACATACCTCCGTAGTTGGGATACGTGAAATACATGGTGAACGTGACTCAGCGATGGCGGTGAAGCCAACCTGTATGCTAAATCCCCAACTCTCTCGAGGATCTCGAATGGTCCGATATATCTCGGACTTAGCTTGCCTTTCCTCCCAAAATGGAAAATTCCTCATGTAGGAGACACCTTCAATAGTACGTGGTCCCTAATGTCGAACTCTAGAGGGCGACGACGTAAGTTTGTATAAGACATATGTCGACTCTGGGCAGTCAACAGTCTTTCTCGAATCAAAGCTATCTTCTCTTGAGTCTGAACTATCAATTCCGGTTCCGTCCCGATCGAATCCGAAGAATCACCCCAGCACAGGGGTGATCGGCATATTCTCCCATACAAAGCTTCAAATGGTGCCATCTTAATAGAAGCATGCCAAATATTATTGTAGGTGAATTCAATCAATGGCAAATGAACCTCCCAATCAGTTGACCAATCCAAAGCACAAGCTCTAAGC
Source organism: Orobanche coerulescens (assembly GCA_033398695.1). Lineage (NCBI taxonomy): Eukaryota > Viridiplantae > Streptophyta > Magnoliopsida > Lamiales > Orobanchaceae > Orobanche > Orobanche coerulescens. The sequence continues at coordinate 75,577,302 of CM065808.1, read as the reverse complement.
ATTTCTTCTACTGTTTGTATAGTCCTTTCGGACTGACCGTCCGTCTGAGGATGATAAGTCGTGCTAAAGTTTAGTTCGGTCCCCAAAGCCCTATGAACTGCCTTCTAGAAGTGCGACACGAAACGACCATCTCGATCTGAAATAATGGTCTTCCGTGTCCCATGTAATTTGACTATCTCTGCAATAAATACTCGCGCCAATCTCTCGGGTCCCCAAGTATCTTTAATTCCTAGGAAATGAGCCGACTTGGTTAGTCGATAAACTACAACCCAAATCATGTTCTTTCACGTCTTGGTCCTTGGCATACTGGTGATGAAATCCATAGAAATATCCTCCCACTTCCATTCAGGGATCGAAAGCGGCTTTAACATTCCGGCAGGTCGCTGATGTTCAATCTTAACCTGCTAACAAGTCAAACACTTTGAAACGTATTCTGCTACGTCCTTCTTCATATTCCCCCACCAGAAGTTTTGTTTTAGATCCTTATACATCTTACTGCTGCCCGGGTGAATAGAATAAGGCGCGTTGTGAGCTTCCTTCAGAATTGTCCGTCTCAAATCATCAGCATCGGGAACGCAAAGTCGACTCTGAAATCTCAGAACTCCATCATCTTGTATCACGAATCCTAGGGCCTTTCCTTTCTTTACTTCGTCATATAACCGAAGGATCACATAATCGTTCAACTGCTTAGATTTGATTTCCTCCACTAGTGATGAAGTCAATTCCATCACATATAGTTGCCCTTAGATTCCTGGTGCCCATACTTCAATCCCTTCGCGGATCAGTTCCCGTTGAATGCTGGTTTGGGATGTAAGTGCTTCCAACACTCGAAGGGAAACAGGTTTACGGCTCAATGCATCGGCTACTACGTTTGCTTTACCCGGATGATAGAGAATTTCCATGTCGTAATCCTTGATCAATTCCAGCCACCTTCTCTGCCTTATGTTTAATTCTTTCTGACTGAAAATGTACTTGAGGCTCTTATGATCTGTAAAGATCTGACAATGAGTGCCGTACAAATAATGTCGCCAAATTTTCAAGGCAAAGACCACAGCTGCTAGCTCCAGATCGTGAGTCGGGTAATTAACTTCGTACGGTTTCAACTGCGGAGAAGCATAGGCAATCACCTTATCCTTTTGCATCAACACACATCCCATACCCCGATTTGAAGCGTCTTTGTATATCATGAATCCGTCAGTTCCGTCTGGTAACGCTAATATAGGTGCTGTCGTCAGTCTCCCTTTAAGTTCGTCAAAACCAGCCTCGCATTTCTCATCCTACGTGAACTTTTGAGTTTTTTGTAATAGCTGAGTGAGCGGACGAGCGATTTTGGAAAATCCCTCTACAAAACGGCGATAATATCCAGCAAGTCCCATGAAACTCCGTACTTCTTTCATGTTATTAGGAGCTTCCCATTCCAAGATTGCTTCGACTTTCTTCGGGTCCACCTGAACTCCATCAGCTGATATCACATGCCCAAGGAAAGTTACTTCCCTAAGCCAGAACTCGTATTTGGAAAGCTTTGCATACAGCTGTTCCTTCCTCAAGATGCTCAAAACCACACGCAAATGCTCAGCGTGCTCCTCTGTGTCTTTCGAATATATCAAGATGTCATCGATGAAGACGACCACAAATTTATCCAAGTATTCTAAGAATACCCGATTCATCAATTGCATGAATACCGCAGGAGCATTGGTAAGTCCAAATGGCATCACTACAAATTCATAATGCGTCTTAGGGATGCGAAGCGAGTTCGGTATATCCGATTCCTTAGTTCTCAATTGATGGTATCCTGATTGCAAGTCAATCTTCGAAAATACCCTTGCCCCTTGCAGTTGATCAAACAAGTCGTTGATCCGAGGTATAGGATACTTATTCTTGATTGTCACTTTGTTGAGCTCCCTGTAATCAATAAATAATCGGAGGGATCCGTCTTTATTCTGGACAAAGAGAACGGGCGCTCCCCAAGGAGAGACGCTAGGTTGAAGATAACCCTTCTGTAATAATTCCTCCAGTTGCTTCTTTAGTCCATACATCTCGGTTGGAGCCATGCGGTATGGTGCTCTGAAAATAGGAGCGGCTCCAGGCTCTAATTCGATAGTGAACTCCACTTCTCTCTGCGGAGGTAACCCAGGTAGTTCGTTAGGAAATACATCTGAGAATTCATTCACAACTGGAATAGATGAGAGCTCTACTCCTTCCACTTTCCTCATGTCATATCACCAAAGTCCATGACATCCCTGCTTCAGTAATTTCACGGCTTTCATTGCTTTGATCAATTTTTCCCGAGCTTCCCGGTCTCCATCCTCGGAATAATTGTTCAGATCCATCATCAGCAATGATAGAAATAACTCTCTTTCGGTAATTCAGAATAGCTCCATAACGGTTGAGCCAATTGTCTCCGAGAATTAAGTCGTCACCATGTATGTCAACTACAATAAGATTTGATGGCCATTCTATCCCTCCTATAGACACTGGAAAATCTCTAGCTTCTAGGGTTCCCACAATTTTCTCTCCGCTCGGTAATCCCACAACATAAGGTTCACAATCATACAAGCACGAGATTTTCAAATGATTAACACAGTTCAAAGATATAAAAGAATGCGTAGCTCCTGAATCGAATAAGACACTAACTGGTTGCAAAAGGATCTGAATAGTACCTGATGCAACAGCTGTGTTCTGATCGTCTGACTTCTTCATCTCGTAAATACACGGAGGAACGGACCCAGCGCTGGATGCCTCTCTTTTCCCAACATTTGCTGCTGGAAACCACTTTGCCGCGTCTGGTTTACACTAGTGTCCTTCGGAACCGGTACAGGAGTGCGAGTACCAAAAGATCGAGTCGCATTTCCACAAAATGTTGCGCGATGCCCTTCCTGTCCACACTCGAAACAGGTCACAGCAGGTGCGAAATAGTCACGTCGAACATGCCCCGTTTTGCCACAGTTATAACATTTCTTCCCTGCGTCTGAAACGGTTGGTGCTGGCCGAAACTTCTTTCCACCTCGAGAAGGATGCGGAGGCCTCCTGGATGAATGGAAAGAGGACTAGCCCCTACGAGGCCCACTACTATTATTCTCCGTGAAGTTGCCAGACACCTTATGTTTCTTTGCTTCCGTTGACTTTTCTACTGCCGCCTCTTTCATATCATAGGCCAGTGCTTTGTCCTGATACTGTCGCAAGGTGGTACATTCAAATCCGGACATATACTGCTGAATTTCCGGCTTCATTCGCATGTCAAAACGAAAAATCCTCTCTGCCTCGGTCCTGACCAAGTGGCGCACATAAGTCAACTGGTGATTAAAAGTCTTAATCACGTCTGTCACAGATGCTTCTGAATTTTGTGTTGAGAAAAACTCCCGGACTCGGGCCTCTCTAACTGGGCGAGGACAATAATGCACTTCCATCATTAAATTGAACTCCGTCCAGTCGACATTATGCTCCTCAGGTCGAATGGCCTCCGACCAGTCGAAAGCCTTCCCCGTCAGAAGATACTGGGCGACCGGAACCTTTCTGTCGTTGGGACAGTTAATCCCCGCAAAAATCTTCTCTAACTCCTTCAGCCAGTGATCCCAAGAAAGCTTCTCAGCAGAACCATCAAATTTCGGAGGGTGCAATTTAACCACCTCAGTAAGCCATTTGTCTCCCCGATTATCCACGTTATGCTGCTGTCCCATCGCCATCTGCATGCGATCAACAACTTGAGTAAACTGGTTTATCTAAGCAACCACCTGCTGAAGCACTCCCGGCACATTAGGATCTGCATTATTATTTTCTGATCCCTGCTGTCCTCCAGAATGGGAATCGGTTCGACTAGCAGATATCTCCGGGGTAGACGCCGAATCCTCCTGTCTCATATTTCCACGTCCGCGTCCACGACCACGTCCGTGTCGACGACCTCCTCTCAACATACTGTAAACACAAATACTCAATATCCAGGGCAAACTTTCTAAAAGAAAGTCCATCAATGTTCACAAAACATGAATTAAATAAAACGGTAGTACCTGAGATTAGGAAACTTACAACCAAGGTCCACACGACGATGCTGGCTCAGCAGTGATGTTACACACGACCAATAATCAAATAACGTAAACAGACCCAACTAATCCGACTGCCAAGATATCCATGAATCTTAGCTCCGATACCATATTCTGTAACACCCCGAGATATTCGGAATAATTACAGCGCCGTAAACCCTTTAAGTAAGGATTTACAAGGCTACATAAAAGAAATGCAAATATAATTCAACCTTACAACTGAAGTTCAAAATACATAACTGGTTCAACTGATCCAAAGAGTTAACTTATACAACCATATCGAAAATGACATTATTAAAACACACGTACTCGAGTACTAAAGTGAACCAAGAAGACAAATCACAATAACAATAAACATCAACCACATCACTGAGCCATTTCATCGTCCTGTCGGTACTGTGGATGCTTCCCCGCTCCTCGGCTACCTGAACATCAAACAATGTCCACCCCCGAAGGGGTTAGCAAAACAATGCTAGTACAAGTATCATAATACATAAATCATCAGTGCATCACAAAACATGCAAAACGCACTTCCGTCAACGGAATCCAACGATGTAAATCCTCACGATTCTATCAACACAATACAGGGTAATCCAGCGATCCAGCGCCCTTGGTATAGATCTCCATGATGATCCCGTCGGACCAACGCATGGTGGAAAACCTGTCCAGCGATCCAGCGCCCTCAGCATAGATCCCCATGATGATCCCGTCGGACCAACGCATGGTGGACATTCGATCCAGCGCCCTCAGCATAGATCCTCATGACCCCCTCGGATCATTTATACCATAAACCAATCAATTATGCATACATATATGCATTTTAATATGTTCATCAATACGAACAATTAACAAAGAATACCACGAGAAATTAAAGAAATAAATCTCATATTTGACAACATGAACAAAACCATATGCATGATCAAAGTTCCAATATAAATCAAACTCAACATATGATACTTGCCTTGAAAATGGCAAGAATGAAATACTCCAACAAATGACACGCGTCCGTATGCCACCGACCCTCGATCGTCCCCTATGCAAGGCTCGGACCTAAGAAATAATAAAGAATTCCTCTCAAGTCGAATGAATGTCTAACAATCCGGTTTACGGCCGCAAGCTCTAAAAATGAACTCTGCCTGAACTACTTAGCGCGTGCTACGTACTCTACGTAACGTGCGCTAAGCCTGCCTGTTAACGTACGCAAATGACCAAGTCTAGCGTACGCTATTTGTCTTGTGATCCTCTCGATCGGCCGTCCCGCCTAATGACATAACGTACGTTACGTACCAAATGTAGCGTACGTTACTCATTTCCGATAGCGCACGTTAATATGCCTATCTTAGCATGCGCTAACTGTGCATGGCAGTTTACTACTGGGCAGAAAACTTGAGCTAAAGGTGATGAAACTCATGAAATCTTCAGTGCTAATACATGCCATCTCCGTGCATATCATGCTCATACGGTTTGTGAAATATCTTTACGTATTAAATGACTACGAGACACAAGGATACGTATCATCATTACAATACCATAATTCATCTTTGATCTTCAAGAAAATATCCTAAGTCCAATCTATTTCATGTCCCAAAACATATGATTCCTTTATGTGAAGACATAGGAACTTGGTAATCTCCATATACTGGTCATGATCGGTTTTGAAGATACATGAATATGCTTAAGAGTCCATACACTAAAAAGGTTCAATGGATTATACGATGAATAAGTGCCAAAACGTCAAAAATATCCTTCTAACACATGATGTTCGACTACTAATGAATTTAACTGACTAGATAATCCAAAATCATGATCAAAACGTCCTTCAAAATATTACTAATATTGGTGAAGAATCACCTACCTCAAAGTAGTGAAGAACACGAAGGAACTAGAAGAAATCCAACACCGAGAGCTTGAACAACAATCTCCAATGATCTACTATCTTCGACTCAGGCTAGGATACTGATATGAAGGGTTTAGGATGAAGAGAGTAATTCTATAAGTCTAAGGATTTGGATGTGGGAAGTGAAAAGACTGAAAATACAAAAAAGGATGTTGTCCTATTTATAGAAAGTGGATATTAGTGCGCGCTAGTCCATATTCATAGCGTGCGCTAACGGCTTACTGACTTTACTGTACTCAGCATTTAGCATGCGCTATCCTCATATCAGTAGCGTGCGATACCACGTTGACTTGGCTTTTTCCTGAAAGCCGTCCAGGTTCATCCCGACATAATCCGACCGAGATCCGCAGCCGATCTCACCTACCGCCCTGTCTCAATCATCCTGACTACGTGTAGCGTGCGCTAAGATTCATACATAGCGTGCGCTACGGATCCAAATTAGCGTACGCTACATATAGTCGATAGCGTGCGCTACATGCGCAGAATCACAATTTAGATCACATTCATGAAATCATGCGCTCAACAACACCGGATCATGAAATACGGAAAATAATACTCAGATCAAAATGCAACAATTACAATATCACAAGGTTCAATTACATATCAAAAATCTCGGGTATTACAGTGAGAGATAGAACCGACAAGTTTAAGGGAATAAAGAGAAAGAGAGAAAGAAGCGGTGGGCTACTGATCAAGCGGTGAGCTATTATCCTTTAACATGAAAGTTTATGACTGTTAAAGACAGTCATTAACAGTCACAAATATTGGATTTATCACTGTTTGGTCATCATGACTTTTATTGACAGTCATAAAGTTGTGACTGTCATTGACAGTCACAAATCCAGGGAGTTTCATGTCATAAAATCCTGTTTTTGGTGTAGTGGATTGATATGGTCCAGAGGACTTGTTGTGAAGAAATCCCTCACACTATGCCGCAAGTGCACGGTGTCAACAAGTAATAAAGTGATAAGTAAGATATCGTTCCCTCGAGGACTGGTTTTACTAAGTACAAAAATATAGTCAACTCGTAATTTTATTTGAAGAACAATTATATTGAATTTATTTCTAAACTAACTGCAGAAAAATAAATAGAAAATAATACTAATACTAATAAAAAAAATAATAATAATAAGGGCGTAGCATTATAATTTTCACCTCAAACAATCAGGAATGATTTTTATTTAATTCAATTCACTTTTATTCAATTGATTGTAAGCCAGGAATTCCTAAATTATTCTAAAGCTTCTCCCAAAGTCGATAGAAAATACTAATAATTATTAACTCGATATATTCCTATTCGAATTAGATAATTAATAGCTAAAACAGTTCATGAATCCCCACAATAAATAGGCTTCACAATTCCCATGAGTATATCCCTATCTCACGACAATCATGATTTTTCCCACAAGAACTATGCCTAAATTTCATCTCCTGAATCCATAAAGACATTCAAATCAATTCAACTGTTGGCCAGACAATTAAAAGGCATTAAGAACAATGAGAAAAATCCAACTCAATACGAATAACGAGTGAATTGAAATAAAAATAAATAAATCAAACCGTCATGTAATCGGCTACAATCACAATCCTACTCGAACAGATCTAGAAAATAAGAAGCGGAAAAATTCAGGAAAACCGTAAGGGATCCGTGGTCTTGTCGTCACCCACAAATCTCCTCGTTTCCGCTCTCCCTAGATTCTTGTGTTCTTCGATCTCCTCCAACGATTCCTCCGATCCCCTCCTTTTTTTCCTTTTTCTGACCTTCAATGTTTATTTATAGCTATCCTTAGCCTCAAAAACGCATCCGTGGGTTAGGTTGAAAATGGGCTTCAGAAATGGCAACGAAATGCGAAAAACACACCAAAACCGCCCCGCGGGCCGCGGCTCACTTAAGCTGTGCCGCGGCCCCTAATGTTCAGTGCCTATACCTGGGCGCCTTTTTTTCTTCCTGGGCCGCGGCTCAGCATCCTTGTGCCTCGGCCCCCGGTACAGTTCGCTCGGCGTCCTGCTGGTCACCTTCGTGTGCCGCGGCTCAGCATATGGGTGCCGCGGCCCCCAGGCCGTTTTTGTAACTACCAGTACAATGTATCGGCATCCTGCTTGTCACCTTGTGTTGCGGCCCCCGGTACAGTTCGCTCGACGTCCTGCTGGTCACCTTCGTGTGCCCCAGGCCTTTTTTGTAACTACCAGTAAATAAAGAAACATCCGTTGCCTTATTATTAATGATTTACATAATTACAAGTACAATGCCCTCACTCAACATCCTCTGAGTGGCATTTGAGGGCATACTCCTAACAATCTCTCACTTACACTCAATGCCATACACTATGGTATCTAATACCCATGTTCTACAGAAGACGCTCTAAGCTAGTCTGAGAAAGTAGCTTGGTCAGTGGATCAGCGACGTTGTCGGCCGAGTCTACTATGTGCAGCACAATGTATCCCTTGCGAACAAATTCTCTTACGAGATGATACTTCCTCTCAATATGTTTTGTGCTGTTGTAAAACCTCGGCTCCTTGGCCTGTGCTACAGCTCCGTCGTTGTCGCAGTACAACGGAATAGGAAGCTCAGCACATGGTATCACTTAAAGTTCTCCCAGAAACTTCTTAATCCAGAACCCTTCCTTGGAAGCCTCCGAGGCTGCTTGATACTCAGCCTGGCAGGTGGAATCAGCAGTCGCACTTTGCTGGGCGCTACGCCAAGATACTGCTCCTCCATTAAGAGTAAATATGTAGCCAGAAGTAGACATCGAGTCGTCCTTCAGTCCTTGGCAGTCCGAATCAGTGAATCCCAACACATCTAATTCTCCACCGGCATACATCAGAACCATATCTCTAGTCAGCATGCGCAATGTCGGGTCTCGTACACAACGTAGCATATATAAGGCTACCCACGGCCGAATCATATGGTATGTTACTCATTTCCTTTCGTTGTTCCTCACTTTGAGGACACATCTTCAAGGAGAGTTTTATTCCATGTCGCATCGGTAGGAACCCTCTTTTAGAATCATCTATTTTAGATCGCTTTAAGATTTTATCTATATAGAGGTCTTGGAAAAGACCTATTGTTCTCTTCGCTCTATCCCGGTAGAGTCGAATTCCAAGAATATAGGTTGCTTCTCCTAAGTATTTCATAGAGAAATTACTCGAAAGCCAATCTTTCACAGAACTGAGCATTCCCATATCATTTCCTATTAGTAGAATGTCATCCACATATAGTACTAAGAATGCGATCTTGCTCCCACTAACCCTCTTGTATACACAAGGTTCCTCTTCATTTTGCACGAAGTCAAACTCTTTGACTGCCTCGTCAAAACGAAGGTTCCAAATATGCGACGCTTGCTACAGTCCATAAATGGAACGCTGAAGCTTGCACACTTTATGAATATCGACCTCGGACACAAAGCCTTTAGGCTGCTCCATATATATTTCCTCCTCGAGGAATCCATTAAGGAAAGCCGTCTTTACGTCCATTTGCTATATCTCATAATCGTGGTAGGCAGCTATAGCAAGCATCATGCGAATAGACTTGATCATGGCTACGGGCGAGAAGGTATCGTGGTAATCGATCCCTTCTTTCTGGGTATAACCCTTTGCCACATGCCTGTTCTTATAGGCGTCAACCTTTCCATCACCATCAGTCTTTGTCTTGTAGATCCACTTGTTCCCAATAGGCACTATGCCCTTAGGCGGTCTACTAGAGTTCAGACCTGATTGACATGCATCAAGTCTCTCTCTCAGCTTCCATAGCTTCACACCATTTTGCGGAGTCTACATCCACCATCGCTTGGTCATAGGTCGTTGGGTCGGTCTCTTGGCTATCACTTGGAACCTCATGGAGACCCAGCTCCTCCAAGTGCAAAAGACCATACCTCTCACGTAAATGAGACACCCTACTAGACCTACAAGGTGGTTTTACTTGTGTTTTAGAAGGTTCGGTTCCAGTTTCTTGCACAGGTGTCTCCCGAGGAGTTTCATTGTATTCTTCTAAAGAAATACTTCTACCTGCTCCGTCTTCCTGAATGAACTCATCTTCCAGGAAGTGTGCTTGTAAAGCAACAACGATCTTTCGATCTTCGGGCTTGTAGAATAGATACCCCATCGTCCTAGACGGGAATCCAATGAAACGTCCCTTTGCGGACCTCGCTTCCAACTTTTCCACCTTAATCTTCTTGACATAGGCTGGACATCCCCAAATCCTAATGTGATTAAGACTTGTTTTCCTGCCCTCCCACATCTCATGTGGAGTCTTAGGAACGGATTTGGAAGGACATCTGTTCAAGATGTAAGCGGCAGTCAGGAGTGCATACCCCCACAAGTAAATCGGTAAGTCAGTATAGCCCAGCATGGAACGAACCATGTTCAACAAGGTCCGGTTCCTTCTTTCTGACACACCTTTTAAATGAGGAGTACCTGGAGGGGTTAGTTGTGAAACTATTCCATGTTTCTTAAGGAACTCGTCAAACTCCATGCTCATATACTCGCCACCTCGGTCCGACCAAAGTGTTTTGATATGATAACCAGTTTGTTTCTCGACTAGGGCCTTGAATTCCTGGAATTTCTCAAAGGCCTCAGATTTATGTTTCATTAAGTATACATAACCATACCTAGTATGATCGTCTGTAAACGTAATGAAATATTGATATCTGTCACGTGCTTCTTCCAAAGCACAACATACATCGGTATGGATTAATCCCAGTTTATCAGTAGCTCTTTCAAAAGTCCCTATGAAGGGGGACTTGGTCATTTTGCCTTTAAGGCAAGATTCACAAGTAGGAAAGGGATCCGATCCCAATGGACCCATAAGTCCATCTTTTTCCATCTTGTAAACCTTGGTCTGACCAATATGACCAAGTTTAAGATGCCAATTCAAAACTTGATTGGTTTCATCTGTACCACGCTTTCTAGTCGTAGTATTCACAACTACTTTGTTGCTGAGATTTAGATGATACAATCCATTTAACAATGTAGCAGTACCCACTAGTTCATTTCTGAAATAAATTTTGCAGGAACCATCACCAATGAAAAATTAAAAGCCTTTTCGGTCCATAACCGGAATGGATACATTGTTTTTGTGCCCCTTGGGCAAAACAAGTACATCTTCTAAAGTCAAAACAAAGCCGGATTCTAAACCCAAAAGAAGTGATCCTATGTCGGTCGCCTCGACACTATGCCCGCTTCCTACTGTGATCATAACTTCTCCAGATCCAAGCTTCCTATTTTAGTCCAGATCCTGATTCACGGTGCAAATATGAGAACTAGCACCAGAATCCAGTATCCAGGAAGTAGAAAATACAGTAGCAGAACAATTTGTTTCCAAAACTAAAAGTTCTGTACCTGAAGTGCCATGAAGAATCGGACACTCTCTAGCCCAGTGGCCCAGCTCATCGCACTTGAGACAAGTGTCTTTCTTCTTGCTCTTTGGAACCGTTGGGGCCTTGACCTTGCCCTTGAAGTCCTTGACATAAGGTCCAATCTGCTTCTTGGTCCTTTTCTTCTTGTACTTAGACCTCCGAGGTGCAGAAGAAATCACAAGAGCAGACTCCTTCATCCGCGGAATCTTCATCTGAGACTGAGCGGTCACAAGTTTGTTCATTAGCCCAGCTAAATTACATGCAATCTCATTGCAGTTGAAGTTCATAACAAACTGTGAGAAGGAATCAGGGAGAGACTGTAGGATAAGGATGGTTTGGAGAGAAGTATCCATTTTAAAATCAAGAGCCTCCAATCTCTCGATCATGGATATCATTTTGAGAATGTGTTCCTCAACATTCTCACCTTCCTTCATCCTTGCACCGAACAGTTGCTTGGATATCTCATATCTAGCAGTTCTGCTGTGCTCACCATAAAGCTCGGTTAAGTGAGACAGAATCTACCTAGCAGAAGTCATTTTCTCATGAGCTCTCTGACGCTCATTAGACATAGAAGACATCATGTAAGCACGGACTTTTACATCATCCTTAACCCACTTTTCGTGGTTTTCAATCTCTTCCTGATTGGCTCTGGTCCGCACAGGAGGCATCGGAATGTCTGTCTCCAAGACGTATCCCAGTGCCTCTATACTAAGGACAATCATCAGATTACGGAGCCAGTCCACAAAGTTAGGTCCAATCAGGGTGTTCTTCTCGAGTAGAATTGCGAGTGGATTCATTGTTATATTGAGAGTTATGTCTGCATTAAGTGTAACAGATTAATTAGTGACTCGTTTAATTATATCTTAGTATAGAATTAAGGTCTTTTCTATTCTTGTTACCCAGCTCCCACTATTTTTATCGGAATAACACACTCCCATGTGAAATCCGGAAGTATCGTCGCTCTACTTCATAGTGGTGATCGAGTTCTTTATAAATCTTAATAGAGGGCAACCGAACAGGTTTCTAGTCTATTAATTTTCATAAAGTGGTGCCCAACACCAACCCATCTAATAGATGATTCGATCTTCTTTTTACCCTTGTTCACTCCCCTCAACCTATACAGTTTCTATGGTTCGTGAACAAGTTAAGTTTGTACTATTGACGCAAATCAGTTTCACAATTGAATCTTATCCGGCAACCTATCAGGTTTCTAGGGATAAAATTTCCTCCAACCGAAGGCATCCAATGTGCTCCTGGTAATTTATCCGTCCTCCCCGAATGACTACCCCGATAATTCGGAAGCATAGCACATCCGGTTTGGATTTCAATTTCCCGAAAGCTCGATGGAGGGAAGAAAAACCTTGAAACCTTATAAACATAATAATTTTTCATGGGAGAATTTTAGCGATTAATGTTACACTTTGCACATTAATCATTTAAGCACTTTTGTAGCATTCATACAATATGAAACAACCATTCACAACCTAGTTGCTACCAACATGTGGTTCATGGACCATTCCTAGAAACCAAAAACTCTGTAATCTAATTACAAGTCTTCGTCTTGAATCTTCATCTTCTCGAAACGGATCTTCCTCCGGTCTTCGTCATTACATATAAATTTTACATTGTAAATTGCATCCTAGATACAAATATTTCTAGTAGAATAAATAGGCTCAAAACAGCCTTTACAACCCAATCGAATAAAACGAACGATTCAAAACTAAGTCCACGAACCACATCCCTATTCAAAAGCATTCATCTAATAAATACTATATAAACGGAAAGCGTAGAGATACATTGATCCTGTCACGCCCCTACACCGGGGTTGGACGAGAACGCGATAGTTAAAGTAACAAATAACGTTTGTGATAATACATTCCAGTAATGCATTCATATACCAGATCTCAGCCCCGTGAACTAAGATTGGTTGTTCCATAGAAAAGAAATATTCAAGGGTACAGTGGAATTATTACATCAAGTGCAAAAGAGTACATTGGAAGTCAAAATATATTTTGACACAGGGATACAAGAAGCGTTAAAGCAGCAGCCTAATTCCTACTTCTTGGCAATACTTTGAGGATGGTCTTCAGTGGTCGTCAGCATCTGTCCCTTCTTCTTCTTGGTTCTCTTCATCTAGTGGGGTTTTAGAAAACAATTCAAAATGGGGTGAGAATAAAGGATTCTCAGTGAGTTGGGTTTGGGTATTTAATGAGTTTCTTATTTAATAAACATTATGTTTCTCCCACTTTTAAAAAATAATGTTGTTTAAAAATTTGTGCAAGTTTTCAAAGAATATTATGAATTATGACATGAATATACAGTCAATCTCCGTAGATTGCGGTTGAGTATGAAGAATGCACGGCGTCGAGCGCCCAATGAGTATTTAGCTTTGGGAGGTTGTCTACATGACTAACCCTTAGCCTCCTTATAACGTCTTAGACCGTTATCAGTGTTTGGCCTTTAACTATCGCCACGACTTTTGGTTTGATAACTGTAGCCTTGGGCGTTTGTAGAACCACTACTATAACATTGGCCTTTGAGCTTTATCGCTCTCACGCTTGGTGATGTGCTGCTGTATCTCTTATCTGGGCTCAATATGTCCTTATCTTGGGTCTATGCCCGGATCATATCATAATCACGACTATACCCGAATTCTATGACCCAGTCACCTTAGGATCACTCCGTCCTTCGGCTTCAAGGGAATAGGATACGACGGTAGCTTTGCCTAGAACCGCAGCCACGTTGCTCGATTCATGAGTTAGACTAACCGCCCCTCATGCATATAAATAGAAAAAGGAACTTTAGAGGTACTCGTACGGACTCTAGCGGTGGCTTCCGCCAGAAGGTCGTAGCACTTAGCTCCGCACAGCACTTACTCCCGATTTCAATTGAATAACAATTATTGTCGTGATTAACAATGATTATGCATATTATAAGATATCAATATGATTATTTGATAGTAAATGGACTTGTATAAACTAGAGGAATTAGTTCAACCGGTTGATGATTAGATTGCTATTGTGTGAGTCTTAACATAATCTTATAATAAACTCATAAACTTGAATAGTTCGGTACGGATTGATTATACGTCCGAAAATTATGAACTTTATTGCGAAAAGTCCGTTATGATATGAGGATTTAAGGTCAGATGTTGCATGAAAGTTTTACCTTTTGGAAATTACAATTATGCCCTTTCGTCTTTTAAGTACTATCATTATTATTACTAAAATTTTATAAATTTGAATGATTCAGTACGGATTGATTATACGTCCGAAAATTACGAACTTTATTGCGAAAAATCCGCTATGATATGAGGATTGAAGTTCAGAAGTTGCATGAAAGTTTTAACTTTCGGAAATCACAATTCTGCCCTTCCATCTTTAAAGTACTATTTGTTCCGGGAATTATTATTCCCGTGATGTGTCTTACCTAATACTGATTGTAGATACATAGATGGATGGTTCTAGATCCTTCTAGAGGTAGTAGGATCCTATTAGATGTCTTACCTTATCTAGGAATCCTATATATGGAAGGACTCTCATTGTAAGGCCTATATAAAGGCCCCTCTATCAATATTATGAATGCAATTGATTGACTCTATTTACAGTCTCTTTACTTTCTCCTGAAACACGTTATCAGCACGTAGTTCCCAACTGAGCAAAATGGTTTTTCCCGATTTTCAAAAAATCCCGACCGAAAAGAAAAAAAAATATTCGTTCGATTTCTCAAAAAAAAAAAAGTCAGATTTTTGGACCCCGACCGAATCCCTAAATCTACATCGTCGCCGTCATCCCCTTCCCTTGCCATAAACCCCCTCAGAATTTTCCAAAGCTTCTCCTTCCATCCTTCAATGGCGGCTAGAGTCTCCTCGCGCTTTCCCAACACCACTGCCATCTTCGCACCAAAATTTCACCGTTTTACACAATCCTTATTCAGTTCATACGGATCCCCAATCTTCAACCACCCCCAATACACATTCCTCCGCTTCCAATCCACCCGCGCCGCCCGTCCGACCGCTTCATCCAAGTTCCTTCGTCTTCTGAATCCCAATTCGTGATTACCGATTTGATCACAAATAATTTGGTCAAATACATGAAAGTTTGTCGGATCTGTTTCACGTGGGGCATTCCGTAGTTGTGGAGGGCTTTATCAGGCCAGTTGATGAGGAAAATAGGAAAAATGAGGTAATTACTTTGAGCAGCAGTAGTAAATTTTGGGTTACCAAAAAGGCGAAGAGTTTGAACTGCTATTTTGTGGCCATTGAGGTTTTGGCAAAGCATGATGCGAAGTATATGGATTTGACCATGGATTTTATGGAAGATGTCATTCATTCAATGACTTTTGAAAGTACATAATTAAGGAGGATTTTTCAGACGGCGAATGGAATAAGGAGTATATTTTTATCCAAACAAATTGACGGTATTCGCTTGGAAAGAATCATGTCTTTCTTATAAGAAGCAGCTTTTTACAAAAAAAAATTGGAGATTCGACCTCATCCAATACCGAAATCCTGCACCGCCGCGCCTGAGTCCTTTTTCGGACAAATTATCGAGCCCAGTAGCCCTATCCGGGCGTTTCTCAACTCTCCATCTTTTCCTAATGAATGATTCATTTGTTCATTAGTTTGTACACTTATGAATCTTACCATGTTTATGTTTTACGTGCATATAGGAAAATACGTTGCTCATGATGATGTGCACGCTATGGAGAAAAGTCATATTTGTTATCTTGTTCAAGGATCAAAGTAAATATGGAACCGAGTACTACGAAAATATTGCTCATATAGAGAGAAGCTCCCGTTCAAGGATCAAAGCAAATATGGAACCAAGTACCCACGTAAGACTTTATTAAAGTTCTCATTTTTCAATTCCTCTCTTTTGGAAAATTTTCTTTTTGGGGAATTGGGTATTTGGGTTCTTTATCTCCCACGCTACTTTGCGGTGGATGAGACTATGAGAGGTGGTATCACTCTCGTATGTCGAAGTAAACTGTGTGACGGTCCTGGGGGAGTCACGGATAATTGTTGAAAGTCGATTTTTGTGGTTGTTGCATACACCACGTTTTGGGTGCAATTTGACGTCGCCGTTTTGTCGATTTTAAACCAACAATTGAAAAAAATGAACATTGTCGGTAACGGTAAAGTTATGACTTGTTCATGATTAGTCACGGAATTGTGACGTACAAATCGGACAAACATCGATTGCGACAGATATGTCGTGGTTAAAATCGATTTGTGACGGATTTGTCACGTTGAATGAGCGACCACCACTTGGTCTTGACCCAATCCCATACTTGGAAAACTCCATCTTTCATCCTATTAAAATAAAATATTGCATGTGGGTGTAGTCATGCACCGTCTCCTTGCAATAAGATATATGAAAGAATGTACGAGTAATTCTCATGAATTTTAACATGTAAAGCAATGGCATATTGCAGTAAATACATGAATTCGTTGACCTCGATTATAGTTCGTATGACTATAGGTCCGAATACTTTTCCGAGTATTTGTAAAGGCATGTGCCTTATACATTTGGCTATGTTTAGTCGATCTCATTGGATGGTCAAGACGAGTTGGTTATGGTATATTCATTATGTCTCATGGTTCAAAATGCTTAATTATGATGCACCGCGTTGCATCCATATAACATGGCTATTATGTCGTATGCTTGCAAAATGAGAATTAAAATACTTGGTTGATTGATGCACTTTGGTGGATTTTGTCTACACTTTTGATCATGACTAGGCGCATCCTACTTGGTATTTGTTTATGCTTTGAAAGTTCAAACGGAATCAGTGGTTTTTAAACAGCCTTAGCTGTACCGACATTCCTACTTTCTCTGCAAGTCTACCAAGTTGGAGTTACCAAAAGGATCATTAGTCGAGATAAGAAATCGAACACCCTGCTGCATTTAAACGCACATATGGCTGTCATTGCAATGTTTTTGCATCAACACTTATGCCATTGGATATGGTCTCAACCTTGTTTTCTCACTAAACTTGGGAAATACTAAACATCCAATTAAAACATGCACTGTGATCTGAGTTTAATGATCCGTGTGGTGCACAATATATGGATAGAAAGATGCGGAAGTCTAGTTTCCAGAACATCTGACCGTTCGTCCATAGACTTCCTAAGAAGGGAGTTATCGCTGTTTTAGTGAACAAAGGTCAAGCTGCGCGGAATTTTATTTTCCAGCGATTGTGCTAACTTCTGTCGCAACCAACTTGGTTCCCATTTTGAATTTGCAAGTGGTCTTATGACACATGTTTTCAACCTCTTTTTGGCCAAATTTGACATAGATGATGCAATTTTTGGTATGCATTGTACGTTAAAATATCATCTTTCAAATGTTCAAAAACAGTTTCCTTGGAGAAACCCAAAATACGCACCCTTATAAGAAGGTCGAGCGTGTGCATGGTAGTGTTACACCATACTTATGTCGTAATTTTGCCCCTTAGGCATATAACCTTGCCATGTTATGCACTCAATATGATAGATCATTTTGATCGTATCTGGTATAAAATCTCTATGTTGTTAGAGTGTTCGCTATGCTCATGTTTGTAAAATTTTGCAAGCGAAATTGAGTGCGTATTAAGCTATTTTCAAGGAACACTATATTTTTGGATTTCGATTTATAAATCCATTGTGACTATGATGACTAGGTCATCACAATCAATGAGTAGTATAATGCTCAAGTTGTTGAATGCCGAATGGCGTTTTCTAGTCACATATGTTCCGTAACAATTGAACCATGTTATGACTCGATGATATATATGCCAAATTATATCACTCATAACATCTCATTGTGATTTGTGAGAAATAAAATCTTATGCATCACTTGTATTAGATATGTGAAAAGGAAAAATATTCATGAGTCAATATGGTCCGGCTTGCATCGGTTTTTGTAACCAGAAGATGTATTGGGACATTGACACATTTAGGCTTTAATAGTCCGGAGTTTGGACAGTTTGATGATCCATATACCACGGTATTGTCATGGACATCATTTTCTTTAAACAAAGAAACTAGTTGGATCAAAGACACCAAAGTACGTTGGTGGAGTCGTGAGCAGGGCTCATGAACGATGATGATATTTATGTCATCCGCGTCTTGCTTTCATAAGCATGTGTGACGCCAAAGACCCCCCCGATGATCCTTCTTAGCCATGTTCATTGATTTAAGCCTATTCTTTAGCACAATTAGGAGATGACACCCTCCTATGCTAAAGAGGATAATGTAGCGACTAGCATAAGCATGGTGCTGAGTCCTCCCTTTTCACCAAGTCCTTATACATACATGATCATAAGTATTAGCCTGTGTGGCTTATGATGCTATGATGGTGTTCACAAATGGTCGTACTCAAGTGATAACATTTATATGTTATGTTGTTCCTTTGACAATGATTGATAAGTTGATGAAACCTGAGTTATGGTTGTCCAACTTGCGGACCAATCATTGTAAAGGTCTGTTCACCCACCTTTAGACTAAGTCTTCAAGTGAAATTTTGACAAGTACTTCCTAACATCCAAGGCTATCTTCTCACAAATTTTGGTGCCATTTGGAGACTTGGAAGGAGGTGAACCACTTAAATGAAGTTTTCACATACCACCAGCCGTCCCAACAACCAGTTCGATGTCATTTCGACTGGTTTCTGACCACAAGGTTGATGGTTTTGGAATCCTAAACACCTGTTTATACATGCTCACGAAATTTTGAGGTGTTTGGGGCTGGTGAAGGGAGTGAACTCTTCAACAAAGCACTAGAGGTTCGATAAAACCAACGGCCTATCATCGGTTTAATCGTTTCTTCATGTTCGATCCCGGTGGTGCATGGTGGCGGTTTTGTTGGATTCTCAAGACCAGTAGCTACGGTTATGTAGCATAGGTCAACATGTCATATTCACCTATACCTATCATCATTCAAATGCTTAGTTACGAGTGTAACAATATGCATTTTGTTAACTAGATTGTGTTAACACTGAAAACCTTTATCGTCCACATGTTCATGTGCCAAAGTGCGTCACCACAATGCATTATGATGGGTTATAAATGATGAATATGACATGCGCTTTCACTCATAGTCCGCTTAAAATATACCTTGGCAGACAATCTCGTAAGTCACTTTGATGAGCCAGTCTTTCCGTCGTTAGGGGGAGATGCGAACGATCATGTTCGAGTAGAACGACTTGGAATTGTCGTAGTTTCTCCCTACTATGCCTCGCCAAGTTCCCTAAAGTGATGAGATTAAATACATGTTGCAAACATGTCTGCAAGGATTGTGTCCGGTCATGGACGTTCGTCACCTATAAATGGTGATATGGTAACACCACAAATTGTGGTAGATGGTGTTACTAGGCCGTGGATCTCATCGAGTATTGGGATGTCACTTGGTTCGATAAATTCTCTCGCTAAGAATGTATGCGAGCTTGGTACATGAAACTTGATCATATGATCAAATGAACTCATCCGTCTCATGTGATTCTGGATTATAGTCATCATTAGGGGACGCCTCGATGAATGCCAATCCATAAAGAGTACTCTATGAATAAAGCCGGTACATGAGGACGTGGAATGTGAGTTTAATCGAACCATACTTCGTTGCAAATCTACAACGTTGTAGCCTTGGCCTAAAATGGAAATATATGCGATTCCAGTATGAACAAAGTGATAGCTCTTTGTTAAAGTGGTGCCGACACTCCAAAGATAAGCTCTATCTGTATACTTTGTCAAAGCGAGTGAGAGAAGGAGTTAAACTCACCTCATGGCGCGAGGTTTCTCATGAACGCACTGGAATCGACTACGATGACACGAAACTTAGTTGTGCTATCGTAATGGATGTTATATCATCCACTATCTTTTCAGTTAGATAGTTTCCCAAAAACTGACGTGCAACTTGTGGTTAAATCTTATCTTAGTGGGGAACTAAGTTAAGTGATGAAAGGATCTCGTGGTGGATCAGACTCAACCACGGAGCGCGTCGACAAGTGACTGTAGGGAACGCATACTAAGTATATACTTGATTTGGAAGAGATATGAAGCTTTTGCGTCTAAAACTAAGGGTTTATAGTGATGTACTCTTGTGAGACTAAGAGATTCCGCTAAATCCAAAGTTAAGAATAAAAGGATCTTGGGGACACTTGATGATGCGTATTCATCAATCGGTTTAAGGCAATCTAAGGGACGGTTTCCCTAAGAGACGATAAAGTAATGCCTATATGATTCCCAATGACTAGTCGAAGTCATCATAAGACTTGGCTCACTTAAGTGATGATGCAGTCTTAAGAGAAAAGTAGGGTATTATGTACTCATGTTTGACTCGATGTACTCATTCGTAATAATCCGGTAAAGCCACTGTGATGATGGCCTAGGATGCGCTCACGAAATGTCTGTGATTGACAAGAAGCTTGAAGATCGCTCTATCTCGATAAAAAGGACACTTGAAAAATGATACCCGAATCTGCCCAGAATGTGTTGGTCTATCTCCCGTATGACCTACAGGGCAGCTCACTTGATGGAAAATGGTGAAATTGGTGCCATTGGAAAGGTTTGTGTCTACTTTCCAAGGAAACCAACCATTTGAATACATCCATCATGTTGAGTGACATATGACTATTGTTGCAAAGTAGGACAGGATATGTCCGGTAATTTGCTGAGTCAACTTCGATAGAGCTTTGTGATCTGCTCATGTCGATCTAGGTTACGTACTGTATGTGAATGAAAAGCTATGGGTGTCTAGTTTTCATAAGTTCTTACAGTTTCGTTGATACCTATTGAATCGAAGAAGTTATGACTGATTTAGTGCATGGAGGTCAAGACTTTAGAAAACTTGATAAGTCTTTAGCGACTCTGCACTTTGGATGTGTCGCGCTCTTTTTGTCCTTGGACCAAGGTTTGTTTTTTACCATTGAGTTTTCACTTGGTAAGGTTTTTAACGAGGCGACCTATGAGAACATCTATACAATGATGCATTGTACTTCTGTTCAACTTAGACCAAGAGGTATTTTTCCCACTGGGTTTTTTCTTGGTATAGTTGTGAGGGCAACTTGGCATCTGACTCCTATGATTTGAGGTACTCATCAGGGGGAGTCGTTATGTATACATCAGGGAGAGTATACATGACATGTTATGTTGGTGCGTTGCAATCTTTTCCTCATCAAGCCTTTATTTTTCCCATGGGGTTTTGTTTTGGCTTGGAATAGGTTTTTACGAAGGCAACATCTTCTGCACCATTGTTGTATTAGTGCTCGACACAGGGGGAGTGTTCCGGGAATTATTATTCCCGTGATGTGTCTTACCTAATACTGATTGTAGATACATAGATGGAAGGTTCTAGATCCTTCTAGAGGTAGTAGGATCCTATTAGATGTCTTACCTTATCTAGGAATCCTATGTATGGAAGGACTCTCATTGTAATGCCTATATAAAGGCCCCTCTATCAATGTTATGAATGCAATTGATTGA
Source organism: Orobanche coerulescens (assembly GCA_033398695.1). Classification (NCBI taxonomy): domain Eukaryota; kingdom Viridiplantae; phylum Streptophyta; class Magnoliopsida; order Lamiales; family Orobanchaceae; genus Orobanche; species Orobanche coerulescens. The sequence continues at coordinate 75,555,553 of CM065808.1, read as the reverse complement.
CTCTATTTACAGTCTCTTTACTTTCTCCTGAAACACTATCATTATTTTTACAAAAATATTATAAATTTGAATAATTCGGTACGGATTGATTATACGTCCGAAAATTATGAACTTTATTGCAATAGTCCGTTATAATATAAGGTTCTGAGATCAGAAGTTGCATGGGGGTTTTTTCCTTCCACAAATTACAATTTTGCCCTTTCGAAATTAAAGTACTATTATTATTATTTTTATTTAGTTTTGTCTATAATTTTGATTAATTCGTTTGGATTCATTTAAACTCCGAAAATTATGAATCCAGTTGCAATTTGAACCTTAAGACTTGTAATTTTTTATTACGTTCAGTTTTAATTTTTATTCTTTTATAATTTATGATTTCACCCCTTTGTTTTATCTTAATCGACATTTTAGTATTCGGGTCATAACTTTTTCGTTTCTTGTCGGATTGACCTAAAATTTTCGGAGTCGGTTATTTATATTATTATGAGTACAGAGAGTTCAACTTTTCTGGAAAATTTTATTTTCGAAACAGTAAGTTTCTGTAAATTATAGTTTTGGCCCCGAATTCTTGAAATTTATATTTTTGCCCCGATTTTCTATTTTAGTAAATTCCGATTTGGGTGAAATTTTATAGAGAACTTATTTTTGATATTTTAATACTTACTTTCAGGACATAAGACCATAATTATGGATTTTAATAATTTTACCCCAAATTTATCTTATTTAAACTAATTTAGTTTATCCTTCGAACTTAGGTTCGAATTATCAAATATTCCGGTGACTAATTATCCCCTTACCATAGTACAATATATATAATCATATGTTTTTGGGATTTTGATCCCCAAAGATCAGATTTGTCATATTCAACCAAATTTTCCATCAATGAATTAATTTGCACATATAATCAAAATATGACAAACAAAAATTCAACAAATATCAAGACCATTACATGCATGGTAATGAATGTTAATAAAGTATAGATATCTAGAGTTTAATACTTGCATGCACTATATTTTTAACTTGTATAAATTTTGAATAAGAGAAAGAAAGAAAGAATTTTTACCCACCTCAATTTCTTGCCGGATTTAGTCGATTCTAGGTCCCGAAAGTGGAAAAACGATCTCCTCTCTTACTCTATATGGTTCTGCCGAGTCATGCATCCATGGTGTATATTTTGTTTGCATATTTTGAGATTAGAGTTAGATTAGGAAGGTTTTTTATACTTATAGAAAAAAAAAAGTAGGAAAGTAGATTACATATTTCTTGTTGAACCCTCTTCTTCCTTCTCTCTTCTTCTTTGGTTCAGCCCTCTCTCTCTCTCTCTCTCTCTCTCTCTCTCTCTCTGTCTCCCTCTCTCTCTAGTCTCTCAATGCAGATTTTTTGTGTTGAAATGTAAGAGTGGTGCATATATTTTAAAAGTTCAAATGGTGGTCAAGGCATGGGGAATATTAAGTGTGTAGAATATTAATATAGTTAGTTGGGCAGAATATTAAGTGTGTAGAATATTAATATAGTTAGTTGGGTATTTGTTTAATTGTAAATGAATTAAGTAGTTGGGTTGGGCCTTCAACTATAAATTCAAGACTTAGGAATTTTATTAGGTTGGGTTTGAGTCCATTAGTGAGTTTATATTAGTAAATATTGGTACACATAGTCCAATTAGGTGAATCCCAATATTCTACTTTAACTTTCAATTAATTTATTATTTACGAAATAATCAAGTAAAATAAAATTAAACTAGATGTAGTTATATCATGTTATAACAAATATTATAAATATTACATCTTGATATAATAAACCGTACATGTACTGAGCTGTCGAATTTAGGGGGTTCTACGTCCTCCCCTCCTTAGAAAAATTTGGTCCCCAAATTCCTTCTCAAACAACTCGGGATATGATTTCTTCATTTCTTCCTCAGCTTCCCATATATCGTCTTCCTCTTTACTGTGATTTGTCCAGACGACCTTGACCAATGGTATCTTCTTGTCTCTTAGTTCGCGCATTTGTTGATCCACGATCCTAATCGGCTTCTCGATATAAATTAAATCTTCCTTGATTGGCAGTATGTCATGCGTGATGACATTTTCAGGATCTAGATGATATTTCTTCAATCTTGAGACATGAAATACGTCGTGCATTCCGGCAAGATCGGTTGGTAGCTCAATACGATATGCTAATTTTCCAATTCGTTCTAGGATTTTGAAAGGTCCGACATATCTAGGGCTAAGCTTCCCTCCATTCTTCGAGTTGATCAATCCCTTACGTGATGATAAACGAATGAATACTTTGTCGCCCATGTCGAATTCTAAATCTCTTCTCCTTTGGTCTGCATAACTCTTCTGTCGGCTCTGATCAGTGCGAATTCGATCCCGAATGATTCGAACCTTATCCATGGCATATTCTAGTAGATCAACTTTTGGTATCGGGTTTCGGTTCTGCTTAGTCCTTGGTGTCCATCGGTCGTCAATCTCCCAATGTATTGGTGATCGGCACTTTCTTCCGTATAATACTTCATAAGGAGCCATCCCGATAGTTTCCTGATAATTGTTGTTATAAGCAAACTCAGCTAAGGGTTGGTGGTGACTCCAACACTTCTGAAAATCCAGTGCACATGCCCGCAATATATCATTAAAGACTTGTATCGTTCGCTCGGATTGTCTGTCCGTCTGAGGGTGTGCTGCAGTACTAAAACTCAACGCCATCTCAAGTTCTTAATGAAGGCTCTTCCAGAATCTGGAGTCAAATCTGGGGTCATGGTTTGACACAATGTCTACAGGTACTCCACGTAATCTAACGATTTCTCGGAGATACGTCCTTGCTAGATTCTGCAGACTATCATTCTTTCTTACGGGTAGGAAGTGAGCTGACTTTGTAAGTCTATCCACGACTACCCGGATTATGTTATATCCTCTACTGGTTGTTGGTAGATCCATCACGAAGTCCATCATGATTAGTTCCCATTTCATTTCGGGAATCTCGAGCGACTGTAGCAACCCTGATGGTCTTTGGTGTTCAACCTTCACCCTTTGACAATTTAAACACCTTGCTACGAATTCTGCTACCCGGTTCTTCATATTCACCAACCAGTAGTGTTTCTTCAGATCCTTATATATCTTATTACCGCCTGGATGTATTGTATACCGAGAGCAGTGAGCTTCTGCTAAAATTTTCATCTTGAGTTCGTCATTGCTGGGAACACATATTCGGTTTTTGAGTTTTAGTGTTCCATTAGCTGACATGCTAAACTCAGATTTCTCTCCTTGTTCGACCTTTTCCTTGAGTTTACACAACTTCTCGTCTTGAGTTTGTGCTTCTTAGATTTCCTTAAGTAAGTCCGGCTTCACTGACAAATTAGCGCACACAATATGTGTCTTAGACTGTCTTGGGTTCCATTGGGTTATTTCTCCTAGGGCATCCCATTCCCTTATCATGAGTCTAGCCACACTCATTTTCCTACTTAAGGCGTCTGCTACGACATTGGCCTTGCCTGGGTGATGCTGAATGGTGAGGTTATAATCCTCGAGAAGTTCTATCCACTGTCTCTGTCTTAGATTCAACTCCTTATGAGAGAACAAATATTTGAGACTCTTGTGGTCAGTAAAGATAGTGAATATAGCTCCATACAGGTAGTGTCTCCATTTCTTCAAAGCAAACACTATTGCTTCTAGTAAAAGGTCATGGGTTGGATAATTCATCTCGTGGATTTTCAACTTTCGTGATGCATAAGCCACAACCTTTCTGTTTTGCATCAGCACAGCTCCTAATCCTTCCTTCGATGCATCGCTGTAAACCACAAATCCTTCACTCCCTTCGGGAAGCGTTAGTATAGGTGCGGTAGTGAGTTTTCTCTTGAGTTCTTGGAACCTCAACTCACACTTATCATTCCACTCAAATTGACGTGCTTCTGCGTCAGTCTCGTGAGTGGTCCTGCGATTTTGGAAAAATCTTTAATGAATTTGCGGTAGTAACCCGCAAGTCCAAGAAAGCTTCATATCTCCGTGACTGTTTCTGGCCTCTTCAAGTCCAAAATAGTGTCCCCCTTTGATGGATCTACTGCGACTCCATATCCAGATATTATGTGTCCTAAAAACGCTACCTCTCTTAACCAGAATTCACACTTGCTGAATTTGGCGTACAATTTATGCTTCCTTAGTGTCTCTAGTACCAATCTCAGGTGAGTTTCGTGATCTTGATCTGACTTGGAATAAACGAGTATGTCATCGATAAATATCACTACGAATTGATCTAGATACGGTTGGAATATGCGGTGCATTAAAACCATAAATGCAGCCGGCGCATTGGTCAATCCAAAAGGCATTAACACGAATTCATAATGACCATACCTAGTTTGAAAGGCAGTCTTCAGTATGTCATTCTCTTTGATCCTCAATTGGTAATATCCTTGTTGAAGATCGAACTTTGAGTAAACCGTTGCTCCTTGCAGTTGGTCGAATAATTCGTCGATCCTGGGAAGTGGATACTTGTTTTTAACAGTAATGTTGTTAAGTTCTCAGTAATCGATGCACAATCTTAGTGTGCCATCTTTCTTCTTTACGAATAGCACTGGTGCTCCCCATGGAGATACGCTTGGTCGGATAAATCCAACCTCTAGCAACCACCATTGAACCTTGATTCTTGCTTTGTTCTAGTCTTGCCCGATCGTCTGGCGTTCTAGCCACAGATGCTTTTCCTAGCAAGATATCAATGCTGAATTCAACTTACCTATCTGGATTTAGGGAAGTGAGTTCCGTGGAGAAAATATCACGGTATTCTGATACTACCAGTGTAGCTTCAATATCCGTTTTACTCTTGGGTTTGTTAATGACAAAAGCTAAATATCCCGTTGCTCCTTTCGAGATAGCCTTTATCGCTTTCGTGGCTGATATGATTGTGGCCAAGTTAATTCTAGCATCCCCGTGTAGTTCAACTACTGGGTGATCGGGTTTGCAGAATCGAACTAATTTAGAATGGCAGTTGAGTTGTGCAAAGTGTTTAGATAGCCAATCCATCCCAAATATGAGGTCATACTCAAGTATAGGGAGAAGAATTAGGTCGGCAGGAAAACAGTGACCTTTAATGATCACTTCACAATCTCTAAATACTAAATCTATTTCTCGGCTTGCACCCATAGATGTGGATACTTCTAAGCTTATGGGTAGTGACTCCATGTCGACATTCAATTTTTGTGCATAATGAGGTGCAACAAAAGAATGTGATGATCCTGGATCTAGCAATGCATGAGCAGAGTGGTTTGACATAAGAAATGTACCTTCCACCACGCCTGTCTTGTTAGGGGCTTCTTGTCCAGCTAAGGAAAAAACTCTTACTGGTGCCTTCCCCTTGCGTTTGCGATCATCCTTCTTAGCTACATTTTTCTGCTGATTGTTGCCCTGTGTCTCCCACTTTGGGCATTCCCTAGTTGGGTGTTGATTATCTCCACAATGCAAGCATCTCCCTTGCTTCTTCCAACAGACTTTAGATTTATGTCCCATCTTATTACAGTGGGAACATGGCGGTAAGTTATTCACAGGCCTCTTTCCTGCATTCTGTCCAGTAGTCTTGCGTTGAAATTTCTGAGGTGGTCTGGATGATGGATTTGGTGCGGATCTCTTGAACTTCCCACTTGTGCGATCCTTCGCCTGTCCCAACCGGGTCATCCCGCTTTCGATTCGGCTGGCAGCCTCGACAACTTCTGTCATTGTGGTCATTCTTACTGGTAGCAAGCTTTGTTGTAGCATAAACCTGAGCCCGCGCATAAATTTGTACAGTTTGTCCTCCTCGGTGCTCACCAGTCATGGCGCGTATTTTGAGAGTCGATTGAATTGAGACTCGTACTGGGCTACCGTCATTGCCCCTTGCTTAAGATGATAGAACTCGTCACGACGAGCTTCGCGAGCGGCCTGAGAAATTTATTGATCACGGAAAGCCTTAACGAAGTTCTCCCATGTCCGGTCAGTAGCTTCCCTTGTCCATTTTCCATTGGTGATCTTCCACCAGTCGTGAGCTACATACTCCAATCACTACGCCGTAGATGGCCTACGGCAACTCCTACAAAATATTGCAAGAAGCAAAAAAAACGTTGCTGCAGACAAGAAAATCAAAACGGCAATACTTTTTTGGTGTTGCACTTTTTACCGCTGCCGTAGGTCCCTATAGCAACACTTCTGTCACCTACTGCAACACCACTGATTTTGTTACAATAAGACTGCAAGGCATCGTTAAATATAGTCTGCAGCAACATTAAACAAGTGTTGCAGCAGATGTCAGTTTTCTGTAAAAGTAGGGGCCCACATGTGGGGCCCACCTATGGGTCGTGGACCCATATGTGAGCCCCACATGTGGGTCCCAACTGTGGGCCCCATACCTGCCTGTTGCAACACTTTTTTGCAAGACTTCTTAAATTTCTGCAACACTTTTTTCGTAAGTTACTGCAACACTATGTACCACCTACTGCAACACTTTCACAAAAAAAAATTGACATGAATATTTGTTTATATTAATTACCAATCCATTACAATTCATAATCCGCCCATTCAAAATAATAACCCATACTATCCATCCATCCTAAATATCTAACTAAATAAAGCTCCTCCACACCATATAGTTATAAGTCTAACCACCAAAATAAAAACCCTCCACACCATCCATCCACCATAATATCTAACCAAACACATAGAGTTTTAAGTCTTAAAGTACGTAATGGAAATAGTTACACAGCTTAAATACAACGTCCAAAAACCATGAAATATAGTACTTAAAAAACACAAAATCAAAGATGTAGCATCTCCTCCGGTAATAGGAGTGCCGTTGTTGTAATCACTTGATATTGTAGAATCTTCTCCAGCTTTTCTTCCATTTCGTCAACAACTTCTTGCCTGATTTTGGTCGTCAAGTCACTGATCTGCGAGTTTGTCGTGCCAGAAGTGGAGCATTTGTTAGACTTTACACATCTTCCTATAATCCATGAAGGACCATGTGATTTTCCATCCAATAGAAGTTCATTGACACCTTCAGTTGGTCCTGATAAATCAAGAACCAATAACCTTTTCAATTTTGTCCTAGAAAATAAATCCACGACCATGTAAATTAAACAGACTTGAATGGAAGAATACACCTGGCATGTGATCAACTAAATAATAGAACACTTATAATTATGAACTTAGTTACTTTTCCATTCCACTCATATAGCTCCTATAGGAAATCTAACGTCACATTACAATAAGAATCATACAACAGGAATTCTACCGGGATGATGCTTGAGCACTCGAAAAAGAACAAAAAAAATGGTCATCTTTTAAAATTATCAATACTTCTAGACTCATGTTATTAGTTTACGAATCTCACCTATTGAGAATATAATCTGTAACAAACAGCCACCTCAATGGGTACTTGCAATATAAAAGATAACTGGACTTTTTTGTAAATATAACTACGATTCTTTAAATAGCTCATACATATAAAACTGGAATGTAGAGTTTTTAAATTCTGGTCCTTAGCTAATTATGAATCCATAATGTTATAATTTAATGAAAAATGATCAAGAAAGAAAATTTACTCCAGAAGGGGCCAAAAAAATAACTTCCACCACTTGTTTAGTCGAGATCTTTAGGAGCAACAATTGTTTCTGGGGTCATCCGTGGGTTAAATATCATATTAAACATGTATCTCTAAACATTCCTTACCATAATCCAGCTCATAATCTTCTGATATTACTTTGGATATAGTATGTAACTACCATTCACAAATCTTTTATACCCACTTTAGATAAATAGATATCACATTTCACTTCCCTATTTTATTTTATTTTCTATATGTGGTTGTGTTGTTGATGCATCTATACATTATTTTCACCATTACATGCTGCAAATTTTGCAGCATCAAACTAGCCTTAAGTATATTATATGGTTCCTACGTATTTGAAAAGGAAAAACAAAGGAAAAAACTAAATCACATGTATATCAAGCAACTTTTTCGTATTTTTTTAAAGGAACAAACCTGGACCCTATAGCTAAGGTAATAACTAGACTATGAAACATCTATTTTCAATCCTGATTAACGTGATAACAAACTCAATCCAGAGAAAACCAACTAAAAACTAAAACATTATATAATCTTTATCATTAATTGTACATGTGTTATGTAAGAAAATTTGTAAAGGATAAACATATATCATATATTCGACATTTTATCCCATTTAAAATGATATCAGGTTGTGCCAACCGGCAATTATCAGTATTCATCATTTGGAAAAAACTCATCTCAACTCAAGTAATCAACACCACACAGCCAAACACAACCTTACATTTCTGAGTTAGAGCACAAAATTAAAATTTGGTTATCTTCAGCTAAATAGCATAACTATAGATCAACTTACAAACTCGAGCAATCGAACAAAGTTGAGGCTTACGAGGCACCATAACTTGAATCTGACACCAAATATCATCAACACCAGGGACTGGTCCCTCTCTCAAGCAGCCATCATATGTTTTGCAGCCATATTTTTCAAACATCTATCTGAACATCACAAATTGTTGTCGACTAACAAGCTTCTAAAAACTTAACACACAAACGCAATGCGCACACAAAAAGAAAACAGTGGGATTACTTGAGTTTTCTTGGAAGTGCTGTTTGTAGCAATTGCAACCTCAATCCCAAAAAAATCCAAAACAGAGAATCAGAACCTGATCAAACTGAATTCTAGGATAGACCACAAGCAAGAACAACTGCTTTGATGGCTATCAATAACCGAATCGATTTTTCTACAGGAACCAATTTTCAATTACAAGTACCAAACACAAAATAATGGATCTAGAGTAAATAGAAGTACCAACTAAACAAAGAAGTGCAGTTAGTGGGCAAAAAGTACTATAATGTGTAAAGTTGGAAAAGCATATATAGGACTAGCTCTGAACATATTTCTTAAATTTGGAGTGTTTTAGCATTTGGTGAAATGAAGTATACGACAGGAAGTGAAACCAAAGGCACTCAAGAGTTTTTATACTATTAGGAAAGGACAATTACATTGTTTATCAAATACATGAATTAGGATAGATAAGTGCTTAATAGATAGATACGAGATGACTAATAAATAGCCAAATTACCTTCCAAAGCTCCTTTTTAACTCCAAGTTCTTCTGCAAAATTAAATCCGAACCATTATGCTCAAAAGCAATCTTCTGAACCAGTCTTGTCTTGCATGTGAATATGCTACTACAAAAAGAGGAAATGGATTAATATTATCATTCAATCAACGACTAATAAATGCAATCTGTAATTCTAAATTGATATATAGACATAATACGAGTGAGAATTAAACCTTGATGTTTTCTTAGGTCCTATCCCCAACACTTTTGTGTTCTTTTTCAGTAAAAAAAGAACACATTATAGTAAATTTTAAAGCTTTTACAAGAAAGGCATTTGTAGGACATACACCGAACGAACAAAAGAAATCATGTATACACCTTTAATATCAAGCAATGAATGCAAACAAGCTCTTCTAATCTTCCATTGAAATATTTTTTAAACCGCAAATAAACCAATCAGGTCCTGAAACCTGGCCTAACACTCTCAAAATCCAAAATAAGCTCTCTCAACTAGAAATTTTAATAGCTCATATAATTTGAATAGTTTTAATTGCATGCCAAACACTAAATTATTAACACACTGACCAAGTCAAATCCAAAACAAGCTCTCTCGACTCTAAATTTAACAGCTCAAATAATCTGAAAAGTTTCAATTGCAAACCAAACACTAATGTACTAACACTCCAATTGATTCAAGAGCAGTTAAATTGAGCGATTATCACACAAGCTCAAAGTATAATTCTCAAATAATCTGAAAATTTTCAATTATGTGCAAGGACAAACCCAAATTACAAGGAATAGGCTTCATTATTTGTTATCAGTTAGAGTGTTAGCACACAACCTAGCAAATTACACAAAATGATAGCCAATAATTAACTTATTTTTTGGCATAACTTAATCTATAAAACCAGCTTTAAGGCATAAAACATAATGAAAACCACAAATTGACATTCTCATAATTCAATACCTTAGCCAATGTAAAAATTAAGGAAAAATAATAATTCAATTTGAATTCGAAAGAACTATGCAATGAAAGAATTTACCTAGTGATTAACGAGTCAATGAGTTAAATTTGTTAAAAAGTAATTTGAATATGCCCCAAATCCTTTCTACTCGATATTCATATTGGATGTGTGTTCACGTTAAGACCATCAGAATTCAGAACCCCTCGCTGTACCTCCACCACAACAATAACAACAAACAGCCCTAATTTAATTAACAAATTTGTGTATGAATTACTATATAGAAACCAGATAATTCGAACCCATTTCAATTCAAGGAATTCCAACGAACTACACATGTAAGAAATTTTACAGAAAACAAATAAATCTAGTTCAAGAAATCAAAAAATCATATAGAATCTTGATTATATATAGCAAAGAAAAAAAAACGAAATTAAATTATATATAAACAACAAAAAACTAAAATATCTTGAAAAAATTCCAAACAAATCCAGAACCCTAAACATTAAGATTAAATCTAAACCCCAAAAATTAAGCGGTGTTACCATGAATTATACAAAGGTTGGTATCTTTAGAAACAGCAACCACTAAGCTTTAGAGCCTCTAGCGATGATGTCGTAGTTTTAGAAGTGGAACTCCAGTAATTCTGATGTCATTGCGATGGTTAAGGGGCTAAAGCAGTGACGCTTCTTGACTCTACCTATTTGCTGGGGCAGATTTCCGTGCAACTTTAGTTTCTAATTTCGTTTTTGCATAGCTTCAATGGAGGAAGAAATTGAAAAGGAGAAATCGAAAGAGGATATATCGAAGGAAGAAGAAGACCTAATTAATTAAGGGGAGGAAGAGGAGAGAGAGTAGGGAGTGAACAGGTTAAGATTATAGACGAGGATCGGTTTTCAATGATAGCCTTATATAGCACACATAAAAGACCCGTTAAGTTAAATAACTGGTCTCTTGTGTCTCTCTCTTAATTTTCTACGTGGGCCCTATAACACATTAGAGACCTGTTATCTCTGATATTAGATCTCTTACGTCAAAGAGACGTGTTGTGTTAGCTAACAGGTCTTTTATTATAGGTCTCTTTGACCATTTTTGTAGTAGTTGATTCATTATTCAGTCCCCTGGTTCGATTATTCAATTAATCGCTGCGTCACATAACACCAATACTAACTTGCCAATATATTAGTTTAATGTCTCCACTCGATATTTTAATCAGCTAGCTAAACGAAATAAAAATGAAACAAATCAGTAAAAAAAATTAATACCATCAAAATTTCAATTTAAAACTTCCTGGATATTATACATAATTGGCACCTTTTATTCTATCCAGATAATTATTTTAAATTATTATTTTTAATTTTTAATTTTATAAATATTATAGTTTTTTTAATTTGTTCATATCAAATCTAATTAAAAAGTATTACTTCTGAATAAATGTCATACTCCACTTCAATCAAAATTAATTAGTTCTCAAGTAAAATATTATTTAATTTTAATTTTACATAAAAAAAATATGAAGTTTTTTTAAATAGTACATCTACGGCAACATTGTGTCAAAAAATGTTATAGCATGAAACACTTTTCTACTAAGGCAACACTTTGTAAACATATACGGCAACATCAAAAAAGCAATGTTGCAGCAGGTAAAAATTTTAGAGCTACTACAACATTTTTTAGCGCAACACTAACAAAATCCGTTGTCGTAGGCCATCTATGGAGTAGTGAATGGGAAGGTTGCGAGCGCCAGCTTTTGATCCTCCGAGTACTGTAGGGTTGCAAATATACTCTCTATCCTTTCTAGCCAATGTTCAGCTATCGTGTCATTTGGTTCTCCAAGAAAAGTAGGGGGTTTGAATCTTAGGAACCTTTCCAGTGCTCGATCATGTGTTTCGGGTGCGTTCGGGTTTGGTGCAATGTCTTGTTGCAGGAAGGTCACCAATTGAGTGATTGCTTGGGCAGTGTTGTTGTAATACCCGGTTGTAATTCAGTCATTATCATTCAGTAATTTCATTCGGTAATTGTCACTATGTAGTTTTTCACTTGATAATAATCATTCATCTGTGTTCACCATTCGGAATAACTTCGAGTTGTGTATCGATATTGTTCATTGTTTCAACCTTACTCGGGAAACGAGACAAGAGTATTATATCGATTGTTGTAATTGATTCATTAGCCGATGTTGACGTTGGAGTTCATGTCATTTCTAATCTCCTCATTGTTCAAATTGTGTTTTGTTGGGCGAACCCTTGTAATCATTGCTTGGAACCACCGTTTTGGGGTTTCCGTACATCCATTTCGTGTTATTGTTTCCCAAATATTGATTCCTATTGCTTTTATTCTCTTCCCGGATCATTTTTCATCATTTTAGGACCCAAGGGGGCTGTGGGCCGCGGCACAAGGAGTGTGCGCCGCGGCACACACATTTTCGATTTTGGTAGGCGGCACATCTGTGGGCGCGGCTCATGCCCGGCGGCCGCGGCACCTTTGCGAGTCACTACCGCGGCACACTCGTCCGGGCCGCGACACACTCATGTTGCATTTTTTGGCCAACCCGTATGTACCGGGGCCCGCGGCTCATGCCAACAGGGCCGTGGCACACTGCCGAGTCACTGCTGCATCACATTCGTCGAGGCCGCGGCACGCTGCTGATCACTGGGGGCAGTTTTGGCCCTGTGCCGCAGCACACTTCAGCCGGGCCGTGGCACACAGTGCAGTCAGCACTATAATTGCGGTTTTTGTGTGGAACAACTCATTTCTTCCCATTTCTTCAACCTATACGAGAGAGAGGGCTTGAGGGGGGTGACTTTCCATCATCTATCACTTGAGTGCTTGGTTTTCTTCATCTCATTTCGATCGTGAAGCCCGAATAGTCGATCTAACGCGTGTTTTTCGGATTAAAGTGCTTGGATCTTCAAGAGGTAATTTCTTCAACATCTTGGATTTCGATTTTGTATTGAGATATGATGTTTTGGATGTTAAGATCATGTTGTATGAAGTGATATACGCATGATTATGGATATGCTTCATTAGTCGTTGGATTATTGAAGGATTATTCAAGAACACTTTGAATATTGAATTGGATTTGGGGGTTTTCGATTAATTGTGGTTGAAATCACGAATTTGGTTATTCATATTGGATTATTGATCGTATTGAAGATGTTTCGTTGGTTGAAACACTTCTTGGGGATTTGATGTTGGTATTATTGAAGTTTGGTTGTAATCAATCGAAGTTTGGCCACAAAGTGTTCGATATAATGCCCCAATGAACTTCGTTTAGTCGTATCGACGTTTTGAGTTCGTTATATTCGTGTTTGATTCGTATGTTGAACGGATTGTTGGTGATTGTGTTATTCAAGGTTGTTCAAGTGACCGATATCTCAATTAAGACGTTGTTCGTGGAAGAATAATTATCACCGGTGTTGAGTAAGTTAATTCTTACTCGGTTAAAAGGATATTCATTCCTTTTGTTGTTGTTCATTCATAATCATAACTCATTCATCATTGTATTAACCGTATTGAGACTTGTAATTGTCGAACAATCATTTCATTCACGAGGGACGACGGTTCCAATCACTTCATTGAGTTATCAATCACTTCACTATTATTTTCATCTCGGTGAGTCATTCTTGACCTGGTCGAATTACTATTCATTGATATTCATTGTGGTCATTCTCGTTTATATGACCTTCTGGGTTCATATTGTGTGGCCGGGTGTGGATGTGTGTAATTTTGAGTCGGGCACACGATGGTCATGTATTGGGTTCACCGATACATTGGACCGTGCACACGGTAACGCTTACCTCCGTGAGACTAATTAGGTATCAAGGACGGGTGTGTCCGGTCATTCGTCTTGTACACTTGCACAGAACATTACGGGCGTACTATTATACTCCTCTTCAGCGTAATTCATAACTAAGGATATTTCATAACTTCAGATATATCATGATTGTGTATTTTCAACCCTTGAGGATTGTTATTACGTATGGCCCGGCCCGTTGGGGGATTTTGTTTTCAGGTCATGGCAAGGCAAAGGCACGGGAAGAGCATGTTGATGGCGAGGAGTCCCAATGATACTAGTAGGGGGCCCCAGTCATTCCGGTTACTTCAGTCATTTCAGTCATTCTTATTTCTCTTCATTCGTATTTCCGCTGCAAAATTCCGTTTGAGATGTTCATTTATTCAGGGTGGTGTATTTTATCTTCATATAAAATATACTAGTATTCTGTACTGTCCTGGTGTATTGTACTTAAGCTCCTCATCGGAGTATTTGGTAATATAATGTGGTTCGGTACTACAATTATATTATTTAATTCATCAGTTTTCATTCGCCTGGTGGGTCCCAGTCGGGGGTCCATGGCACTGTAATATCTACCTAGTTTGGGGTGTTAATCGGAGCGTGGTTTTGAATACTACCCTCCGAGTCATGTCTCGTTTGAAATCATCGTCATCGGACTAGTATCATTGGGCTTTCGCGTCACGTGTGACCTGTGCAAATTCCGAGCCAATCAGACCAAGAACTGTAAGATTTCTAACGCCATGGTATAATTTCTGGCAATAATCATTCATTCATAATTCATCAGTTAACAATCCTCAATCATCATTTTCATTTTGACCAGGACGGTCATGTTAACTCATTAATCACTCAATTCATTTCATTACTCAGTTGTTGATCTGGAAGATCATATCATTAATCTTGTTAACTTGTTCAAGATAATCATTTCAAGAATTTCACCAGATACTCATGTCGTCTCAGTTAATCATTCATGTAATCACTGTGCTAGAGCGCGTATGCTCATTTTCATCATTTCATGACGTAATCATAATGTGATATCCATGCGAGAGATATAATCATCATGTGAATTTCCTACTTCAGTATGGAGAGAGCAGGCAGAGGACGCGGAGGATGAGGCCGCGGTGCGGGCGAAATCCCGAGAGCTCGTATGAATACACGTGCGAATGCGAGAAATAATGCTAATTCATCGAGCAGCGACGCTGCTACTCATTCACCTGGACGTGATCATTCACTATCGGGGAGTCGTACCCGGGGCACAGCTCAGTCAGAAGGTGTTCGGGTTGACCCACTCGCTTTTATGCAGGGCATGATGGCCCAAATGACTCAGATGGCACAACTGATGGAGACGATGCATAATTCAGCTAATCAAAATCAACAGGCTCCTCCGCCGCCACCTCAGAGGCAAGAGAGGAATGGGAGCAGTATCATCGACGACATCTCTCGCCAAAGGCCACCTACTTTTGAAGGCTCATCTGAGCCGGCGGATATTTTTCAGTGGCTCGAACATTTCGAGAAGTTATTTGCTATGGTAGAGTGTCCCGAAGGACACAAAGTTTCAGTTGCGGCTTACTACCTGGGTAAGAGCGCTCATTCTTGGTGGTTATCGTTGAAGCCCACCGACGGATCATGTACTTGGGATCAATTCAAGACTCTCATGATGGAGATGTATTATCCGGCCCCACTCAGGGAGGCCAAGCTGTCAGAATTACTCACTCCCGACCCCTCAGCAGACGAGGATCTTCTCGCCATTGCCGAGAAATTTCAGGAACTTCTTCCGTTCGCCTCATCTATCATTCATTCCGAGGCGGATAAGATTAAGTATTTCAGCAAGAGGCTGAAACCTCGTATGAGACTACAGTTGCTTAATCATCATTGCACCACTCTGGCCGAATTCATCGAGAAATCTCTTACGTATGAGCTTATCGCTAAGGAAATTGCTAAGAATCAAACTTCATCTACTGGCAAGAAGTCTAAAAACCATAATCAGTCCGACGGCAGTCAGGCCACTTTCAAGAAGCCTCGTGTGGGCTCTACTTTTTCTGAGCGACCTCCTATGACACCGAAACCCGCGAAGTCTCAGTCCCGAGTGGCCAGCTCAACCATCACCTGTTTCAATTGTGGAGAACCGGGTCACGTCAGCACCAAGTGCCCGAGGCAGACTATCACGTGCCATAACTGTGGGATTGCTGGGCATAAGGCCCGTTTTTGCCGTAGGGACTCCAAGCCTACTCCGGCGTCATCTCAGGCCCCGAAGCAGTTAGCTGTTCAAAATCAGGCCACTCAGTCTGCATCGTTCAAGACGATAGGAGCGAATAAAGGTGGAGTCTTTACCCATCAGACGGGAGCATCCGGTGATGGGACTAGCAAGCCCTGGATTTATGAGATGAAGAAGACCGACGATCCAGAGGCCTGGATGATCTCAGGTACACTTGATATTCTATCTCAACCTGTGTGTACCTTTTTTGATACTGGTGCATCGCATTCATTCATTTCCGAGTCATGTTTGAGTAGACTACGTCTGGGTAGTGCTACTAGTTGTGAGCCTTATGTCATTGGTCTACCTGATGGTAGACGAATTATCAAAAATCGTGAGATTCAGAATTGTCCGATTCAGCTTCATGGCCGTGTTTGGCCAGCGGACCTAATCGTGGTAGATTTTCCGAGAGACGATATCATCTTGGGTATTGATTGGATGGATCGTTATGATGCCATCATTAATGTCCGTAAGCATATTGTCACTATCATTTCGGACGATGGGGTCGAATGTGTGTTTCAGGGAGGTAATCCCAGCTGTTCTGGAAGAGTTATTAATTTGATGAAAGCAGTGAGATTATTCAATCAGGGGTGTATTGGTTATTGGTGCTACATGACTAAAACCGAGAAATCATCGATAATGTTGGTGGATATACCGGTAGTGAGAGAATATGTCGACGTATTCCTAGATGAGTTACCTGGTTTGCCTCCACAGAGAGATTTGGAATTCACGATTGAGTTGGAGCCTCGTATATCTCCAATATCGAAGGCACCATACCGGATGGCCCCGACTGAAATGCAGGAGTTGAAGAATCAACTTGAGGATTTGTTCGAGAAAGGTTATATCCGACCGAGTGCGTCCCTGTGGGGAGCACCAATGTTGTTTGTCAAGAAGAAGGATGGTTCATTTCGTTTGTGGATTGATTATCGGGAGCTGAACAGGATGACAATCAAGAATAAGTATCCCTTACCCCGTATTGATGATCTCTTAGATCAACTTCAGGGAGCTTCAATATTTTCCAAGATCGAACTAAGATCTGGATATCATCAGTTGCGAATTCGAGAGTCGGATATCGCAAGGACAGCGTTTCGTACACGCTATGGTCATTATGAGTTCGTAGTTATGCCGTTCGGGTTAACTAATGCACCTGCGGTATTCATGGAGTTAATGAATCGGGTTTTCATTGACTTTTTGGATCAGTTTGTTATTGTCTTCATCGATGACATTTTGATTTATTCTCGTAACCGAGAGGAACACGAGGTTCATCTTCATCAGGTTCTCGACGTGTTAAGACGAGAGCAACTTTATGGAAAGTTTTCCAAGTGTGAATTCTGGATGCCCGAAGTGACTTTTCTCGGGCATGTAATTTCATCAGATGGAGTGCGTGTTGATCCTCAGAAGACGGAGGCTATCCAAGATTGGTTACCTCCGAAGAATGTTAAGGAAATCCGAAGCTTCCTCGGATTAGCCGGATATTATTGGCGGTTTGTGGAAGGATTTTCTAAAATCGCTCAACCAATGACGAACCTTTTGTGAAAGGATAAGAAATACACGTGGTCCGATGCGTGTCAATGGAGTTTTGAGGAACTCAAGAGCCGGTTAATTTCAGCACCTGTACTTTCCTTGCCGCAAGGGACAAAAGGATTTGTGGTTTATAGTGATGCGTCCGGGCAGGATCTCGGATGTGTACTCATGCAGAATGGGAAGGTTATTGCCTATGCTTCATGGCAATTGAGACCTTACGAGGTTAATTATCTCACCCACGACCTAAAGCTAGCAGCCGTGGTTTTCGCGTTGAAGATTTGGTGTCATTACCTTTATGGCGTCACCTATAAGATTTTCACCAACCACAAGAGTTTGAAGTATATATTTACTCAGAAGGAGTTAAATATGAGATAGAGACGGTGGTTGGAATTAATCAAAGATTATGATATCTAGATCCTTTACCACCCGGGCAAGGCGAACGTTGTCGCCGACACCTTGAGTCGTAAGTCCGTTCAGGAGCAGATGCTTGCTCGTTTAACAGTTCAGAAGGAGCTTCAACAGGAATTCCTTAGACCCGAGATCGAGGTCTGGCTTGAGCGAGTACAAGGGCAACTTTGCATGTTAGAGATTTCATCGCCACTTGAGGAGGCAATCAGAGAGAATCAGGGTTCAGACCCATCATTGTTTCGCATCCGTGAGGATGTGGCTCAGGGGAAAGCCCCTAGATTCGTGGTCCACGAGGATGGACTTTTGAGATTTAAGAATTGGTTGTGCGTACCGGCGAATGACGAGTTGAAAAACTCGATTTTGAGAGAAGCTCATGCTACCCCTTATTCTGTTCATCCTGGGTCTAGCAAGATGTACAAGGACTTGAAACAAAATTACTGGTGGAGTAATATGAAGCGAGAAGTCGCAGAATTTGTTTCGAGATGCTTAACCTGTCAACAAGTCAAGATTGAACATAAGCGACCGGCGGGTATGCTGAAACCTCTCCCTATTCCAGAATGGAAGTGGGAAGACATTTCTATGGATTTCATCACGAGTTTGCCAACGAGTCGTCGTGGCATGAATACGATCTGGGTGATTGTTGACCGCTTAACTAAGTCAGCTCACTTTCTCGAGATTAAGGATACTTGGGGTCCCGAGAGACTTGGCCAGTTATTCATCAAAGAGATAGTGAGATTGCACGGTACTCCTAAAAGTATCGTTTCCGATCATGACGGACGGTTTGTGTCTCATTTTTGGAAATCAGTTCATCGTGCTATGGGAACTCAGCTTAATCTCAGTACCGCCTTTCATCGTCAGTCCGATGGGCAATCAGAGAGGACTATTCAAACATTAGAGGACATGTTGAGGGCATGCGTCCTCGATTGGAAAGACGATTGGGAAGCCCAACTACCATTGATCGATTTCACGTATAATAATAGTTGGCATGCTTCGATTAAGATGGCACCTTACGAAGCCTTGTACAGTCGTCGTTGTCGATCTCCTTTGTGTTGGGATGACTTATCAGAATCAATCGGCACCGAGCCCGATATGCTTATAGCCGCCCGTGAGAAGGTAGCTTTGATCTGGAGTCGTTTGTTGACCTCTCAGAGTCGACAGAAATCTCATGCAGACAATCGTCGTCGACCACTAGAGTTCGAGATGGGTGACCACGTTTTGGTCAAGGTATCCCCGAGTTGAGGTATTTTCCATTTCGGAAAACGGGGAAAGTTGAGTCCAAGATTTATTGGACCGTTTGAGATTTTGGAACGAGTAGGCGAGCTAGCTTATCGATTGGCCTTACCTTCGGCGTTGAGCCGAATTCATAATGTGTTTCACGTCTCTCAGCTACGGAAGTATGTTGCCGACCCGAGTCACATACTTCAGTTCGACGAAATCGAGATCGCAGATGATCATTCGTATGAGGAGCGTCCTATACGAGTCTTAGAGCGGCGAATCAAACAGTTGAGGAATAAGGCGATTCCTTTGGTTAAAATTCAGTGGTCTAGACACGGAGTCGAAGAGGCTACTTGGGAAACCGAGGATAGTATGCGGGAGAGTTATCCCGAGTTGTTTGACCCTTAGTTTCGGGGACAAAGCTCTTTTAAGGGGGGGTGTATGTAATACCCGGTTGTAATTCAGTCATTATCATTCAGTAATTTCATTCGGTAATTGTCACTATGTAGTTTTTCACTTGATAATAATCATTCATCTGTGTTCACCGTTTGCAATAACTTCGAGTTGTGTATCGATATTGTTCATTGTTTCGACCTTACTTGGGAAACGAGACAAGAGTATTATCTTGATTGTTGTAATTGATTCATTAGCCGATGTTGACATTGGAGTTCATGTCATTTCTAATCTCCTCATTGTTCAAAGTGTGTTTTGTTGGGCGAACCCTTGTAATCATTGCTTGGAACCACCGTTTTGGGGTTTCCGTACTTCTATTTCGTGTTATTGTTTCCCAAATATTGATTCCTATTGCTTTTATTCTCTTCCCGGATCATTTTTCATCATTTTAGGACCCAAGGGGGGTGTGGGCCACGGCACAAGGAGTGTGCGCTGCGGCACACACATTTTCCAGTTTTGGCCGAGCGGCTGTCTGCAGTGGGCCGCGGCTGCTGCGAGTCATCGCTGCTGCACACCGGCTGCTGCCATCGCCGCGGCACACTCGTCCGGGCCGCGGCACACTCATGTTGCATTTCTTGGCCAACCCGTCTGTACCGGGGGCCGCGGCTCATGCCGACAGGGCCGCGGCACACTGCCGAGTCACTGCCGCGGCACATTAAATGCAGGCGCGGCTGCACCGCCGATCAGAGGCGGTTTGGCCTGTCTTGCGGCACACTTGCCGGGCGGCACACAGTGCAGTCAGCACTATAATTGCGGTTATTGTGTGGAACAACTCATTTATTCCCATTTCTTCAACCTATACGAGAGAGAAGGCTTGAGGGGGGAGACTTTCCATCATCTATCACTTGAGTGCTTGTTTTTCTTCATCTCCTTTCGATCGTGAAGCCCGGATAGTCTATCTAACGCGTGTTCTTCGGATCAAAGTGCTTGGATCTTCAAGAGGTAATTTCTTCAACATCTTGGATTTCGATTTTGTATTGAGATATGATGTTTTGGATGTTAAGATCATGTTGTATGAAGTGATATACGCATGATTATGGATATGTTTGATTATTCATTGGATTATTGAAGGATTATTCAAGAACAGTTTGAATATTGAATTGGATTTGGGGGTTTTCGATTAATTGTGGTTGAAACCATGAATTTGGTTATTCATATTGGATTATTGATCGTATTGAAGATGTTTTTTTGGTTGAAACACTTCTTGGGGATTTGATGTTGGTATTATTGAAGTATGGTTGTAATCAATCGAAGTTTGGCCACAAAGTGTTCGATATAATGCCCCAATGAACTTGGTTTAGTCGTATCGACGTTTTGAGTTCGTTATATTCGTGTTTGATTCGTATGTTGAATGGATTGTTGGTGATTGTGTTATTCAAGGTTGTTCGAGCGACCGATATCTCAATTAGGACGTTGTTCGTGGAAGGATAATTGTCACCGGTGTTGAGTAAGTTAATTCTTACTCGGTTAAAAGGATATTAATTCCTTTTGTTGTTGTTCATTCATAATCATAACTCATTTATCATTATATTAACCGTATTGAGACTTGTAATTGTAGAACAATCATTTCATTCACGAGGGACGACGGTTCCAATCACTTCATTGAGTTATCAATCACTTCACTATTATTTTCATCTCGGTGAGTCATTCTTGACCTGGTCGAATTATTATTCATTGATATTCATTGTGGTCATTCTCGTTCATATGACCTTCTGGGTTCATATTGCGTGGCCGGGTTTGGATGTGTGGAATTTTTAGTCGGGCACACGATGGTCATGTATTGGGTTCACCGATACATTGGACCGTGCACACGGTAACGCTTACCTCCGTGAGACTAATTAGGTACAAGGACGGGTGTGTCCGGTCATTCGTCTTGTACACTTGCACAGAACATTACGGGCGTACTATAATTCTCCTCTTCAGCGTAATTCATAACTAAGGATATTTCATAACTTCAGATATATCATGATTGTGTATTTTCAACCCTTGAGGATTGTTGTTCTGTGTAACTGACCCCGTTGGGGGATTTTGTTTTCAGGTCACGGCAAGGCAAAGGCACATGAAGAGCATGTTGACGGCGACGAGTCCCAATGATACTAGTAGGGGGGCCCAGTCATTCCGGTTACTTCAGTCATTTCAGTCATTCTTATTTCTCTTCATTTGTATTTCCGCTGCAAAATTCTGTTTAAGATGTTCATTTATTCAGGGTGGTGTATTTTATCTTCATATAAAATATACTTGTATTCTGTACTGTCCCGGTGTATTGTACTTAAGCTCCTCATCGGAGTATTTGGTAATATAATGTGGTTCGGTACTCCAATTATATTATTTAATTCATCAGTTTTCATTCAAGTCCACGGAGTTTTCATCAGTATTTGGTAATATAATGTGGTTCGGTACTCCAATGTGGTTCGGCCTTCCAAGTCCACGTCGATCAGCCATCTATTGCAGTTAATGATTATTATAGTTAGCTTTAATTCGAGTTGTAAGTACAGACAATTTAAATGTGCACACATTACTTTAAATCTTATTATCATAGATTACGAATAACATATCATCATAGTTGGTACATCCATATGGTCTATTGTGACATGGAAATTACAGTTTCGGATAGGGATAAATTAGAAAATCACCCTACTTAACCATCGCCCCACAATAATTAAGAACTAAAATATCCAGTACATCACATTATTATCATAATAGTCAAACATAAAATAAGAACATAGTGGTAGCACTCCCAGTCCTCTCCTGGCTCCATCGGGTCTTCCTCAGGGTCCTCTTCCTCATAGCTAGAGGATACATCAATCCTCTCTCCTAGGGGTGCAACCTCGATCCCTGGAATAAGCTCCACTAACTCTACCACCCACGCATGTATCGCGTCCAAGAACTCTCTGTCCATAAGGTGCTCCGCAGCCAGGGTACACTCCAGTGTCTCAACTCGGGAGCTCAGCTGAGATCGAACATGCTGGAGGCTCCTGATGGCGGCCTCTCGTCTCTCAGCCTGTGTATCCCGCTGATGCAGTGCCAGCTCTAGGCTCCTGCACTTCTCTCAGCATGTGTATCCCGCTGATGCAGTGCCAGCTCTAGGCTCTTGCACTCCTCATGTCGGGACTCTAGTGCCTGGAACGCCTCATGTCTCTGTCCTCGGTACGAACTCGCCTCCTACCTGGTCCTATCCAGCTCTCCTGTCAAGGTCTGAATATGCTGCTCGAGTCTCTCAATTCGATCCTGGTACTTTAGCTTTTCTCAAAACTAGTCTTCCCAGCTCTCTCGCCAGTAACTAGCCTGCTCTTCTAAAAGCTTGACCTTATCCGTTAAACGCGTGAGCTCAACGATCATCTCTATTTCGGAATCCATTCCTACCAGACCAAGGTCTAAGTCAGTATTTCGCAAAATCTAATGTCCAGTATAAACTCTATTAAGCATGAATAATCATCAAGGCAGTGAACTTAATGATTCAACAAATATGCTTATACGACACTAGCGACCAAGAAATATTAATACCCAATTTTAGAAAAGTAATGAGGTTTAGTGGGTTCCAGATAAATCGATAAATAGCATAGACTATATCCGTTTCAAGAGTTCAATAGAGGAATTGATTCAATCGGGAAATGTTGTAGATACTTAATCAAGTACCTTGGCCAATGACTTAGGAATTTTGAATATGACTACGCATATCCCAAGTGAATAGCGACAAGTCTAAAGAGATCTTAATGAGAATTGACTCGAGAAATCTACATTAGGTCTCAATCCTACGGTTCACTTCGTCCTAGGTGGAATTCCTATCTAAGTCCGAAGAATCTTATCCTAGAAAAGCTCGTTGTAAGTGTCCTTCTTACAATCCTAGCTCCGATACCACTCCTGTCACGCCCCTACACCGGGGTTGGACGAGAACGCGACATTTAACGTAATAAATAATGTTTGTGATAATACAATCCAGTAAAGCATTCATATACCAGATCTCAGCCCGGTGAACTAAGACTAGTTGTTTCATAGAAAAGAAATATTCAAGAGTACAGCGGAATTATTACATCAAATGCAAAAGAGTACATCGGAAACCAAAATACATTTTGACACAGGAATAAAAAAAAGCGTTAAAGCAGCATCATAATTCCTACGTCTTGGTAATACTTTGAGGACGGTCTTCAGAGGTCGTTAGCATCTGTCTCTTCTTCTTCTTGGTTCTCTTCATCTAGTGGGATTTTAGAAAACAATTCAAAATGGGGTGAGAATAATGGATTCTCAGTGAGTTGGATTTGGGTATTTAATGAATTTATTATTTAATAAACATTATGTTTCTCCCAGTTTTGAAAAATAGTGTTGTTTAAAAATTGGTGCAAGTTTTAAAGAAGAATTTTATTAATTATGACATGAATGTATAGTCAATCTCCGTAGATTGCGGTTGGGTATGAAGAATGTACGGCGTCAAGCGCCCAATGAGTATTTAGCTTTGGGAGGTCGTCTACATGACTAATCCCTTAGCCTCCTTATAACATCTTAGACCGTTATCAGTGTTTGATCTACGACTATCGCCACGACCTTTGGTTTGATAACCGTAGCCTTGGGCGTTTGCGGACCATCACTATAACATTGACCTTTGAGCTTTATCGCTCTCACGCTTGGTGACGTGCTGCCTTATCTCTTATCTGGGCTCGATATGTCCTTAGCTTGGGTCTATGCCCGGATCATATCATAATCGCGACTATACCCAAATTCTACGACCCAGTCACCTTAGGATCACTCCATCATTCGGCTTCAAGGGAATAGGATACGACGGTAGCTTTGCCTAGAACCGCAGCCATGCTGCTCGATTCATGACTTAGACTAACCGCCCCTCATGCATATAATAGAAAAAGGGACTCTAGAGGTACTCGTACGGACTCTAGCGGTGGCTTCCGCCCGAAGGTCTTAGCACTTAGCTCCGTACAGCACTTACTCACGATTTCAATTGAATAACAATTATTGTCGTGATTAACATTGGTTATGCATATTGTATGATATTAATATGATTATTTGATAGTATATGGACTTGGATAAGCTAGAGGAATTTGTTCAACCGATTGATGATTAAATTGCTATTGTGCGAGTCTTAGCATAATCTTATAATAAATTCATAAACTTGAATAGTTCGGTACGGATTGATTATACGTTCGAAAATTACGAACTTTATTGCGAAAAGTCCGTTATGATATGAGGATTGAAGGTCAGAAGTTTCATGAAAGTTTTACCTTTCTGAAATTACAGTTCCGCCCTTTCGTCTTTTAAGTACTATCATTATTTTTACTAAATTTTATAAATTTGAATAATTCGGTGCGGATTGATTATAAGTCCGAAAATTACGAACTTTATTGAAAAAAGTCCGTTATAATATGAGGATTGAAGGTCAGAAGTTGCATGAAAGTTTTACCTTTCAAAAATTACAGTTCTGTCCTTTCGTCTTTTAAGTACTATCATTATTTTTACTAAATTTTATAAATTTGGATAATTCGGTACGGATTGATTATAAGTCCGAAAATTATGAATTTATTGCGAAAAGTGCATTATAATCCAAGGTTCTGAGATCAGAAGTTGCATGGAGGTTTTTCCTCTCATAAATTACAATTCTGCCCTTTCGAAATTATAGTACTATTATTATTATTTTTATTTAGTTTTATCTTATAATTTTGATTAATTCGTTTGGATTCATTTAAACTCCGAAAATTATGAATCCAGTTGCGATTTGAACCTTACGACTTTTAATTTTAGATTACGTTCAGTTTTAATTTTTATTCTTTTATAATTTATGATTTCACCCCTTTGTTTTGTCTTAATCGACATTTTAGTATTCGGGTCATATCTTTTTCGTTTCTTGTCGGATTGAACTCAAATTTTTGGGGTAGGCTCTTTATGTTATTATAAGTACATAGAGTTCAACGTTTCTGGAAATTTTATTTTTAAAACAGTAAGCTTCTGTAAATTACAGATTTGGCCCCGAATTCTTGAAATTTACATTTTTGCCCCAATTTTCTATTTTAGTAAATTCCGATTTAGGTGAAATTTTATAGAGAACTTATTTTGATATTTCAAGACTTAATTTTATGACATAATACCAGAATTATGGATTTTAACAATTTTACCTTAAATTTATCTTATTTAAACTATTTTAGTTTATCCTTCGAACTTAGGTTCGAATTATCAAATCTTCCGGTGACTAATTATCCTCTTACCATAGTCCAATATATATACTCATATGTTTTTCGGATTTTAATCCCCAAAGGTCAGATTTGTCATACTCAACCAATATTTCCATCAATAAATTAATTTGCACATATGATTAAAATATGACAAACAAAATTCAAAAAATATCAAGACCATTACATGCATGGTAATGAATGTCAATCAAGTATAGATAACCAAGGTTTTAATTTAATATCCCCATTTTTCTTCTTTTCCATATATTCCCATTTTGGTGTATTTTTGTTTTTAGCGACTCGCTTGTAACCATATCGATGTTTTGAATCTATTTTATTCTTGGAGTTTCTCCATTTGGACGAGTTTCAGAGATGTATTAATATTATTCCATTTTTTTTGTCACGTATTATTGCACGGACGTTCAATACTCGTAGAACCCATTCAATTTGGTAAATTCCTTGGTTGCACGAGTTCGTGTGGTTGAGTCGTTCGTGTTGCGAGTTCCGGTTTGTTGATCCGACGACGTATCACGATTTTTGGACGTTCGGGCCATTTTGTAATTTCCCTAAGTTATGGGGTAGATTCCATCCCTGTCTGTTCCGAACCCTCGGGTAGTCGGAATCACGTTTCATTTTATCTCTTTAGTCGTTGGCATGAATCCGTCGGAAGTGTATCCGTTGGTGGTGGATATGCCTTGTTAATTCCCGATCGTTTCCTCGTCGAGAAGTGTTTCAGATTTCTGCCCACTGTCACGGGCCATGTTACGGCCGTAAGCCGTATATGTTACGGCCGTAATACTGGAGAGTTACGGCCGTAAGTTTCCTTATACGGCCGTAACGAGGATTCGTTTTTCTGCACTTTGGTCCAGTGAGGGGTTACGGGCGTAACACGCTAGAGTTACGGCCGTGAGAATTGTTACGGCCGTAACCTCATTTTGATACGGCCGTATGTCAACTTCGTCAGATTTGCCCAGTTTCATTCCTGGGAACAGTTACGGCCGTAAGGCAGGAGAGTTACGGCCGTAATGTTCCTATGTTACGGCCGTAATGTTCCTATGTTACGGCCGTATGTTATGGATGTTACGGCCGTAACACCGGCCAGTATATAAACTGGAAGCAGCCGTATTTTTCCTCATTTCTCACCTATCTCACTTCTCTTCACGACGAGAACGACTTGGAGAGCTAGGTTTCACCCGATTTTCGCCCAAACACCATTGTAGAAGTATATTCAAGCTTCATATCATCAACCTATCACTAATCATTCATTGCTCATCGTCAAATCAAGGTAAAATTTCTTAGAACCCTATTTTGGGAAAGAGTTGGGGGGTTTTCATGTTTTCGTCCGATCCGTTCCGTTTTGTTGGTTAATTCATATGAATATGATTAATCTTCTTGATATCATTAGTTTTCCTACGATTCATGGTATATTTTCATGGTTTTGTGAAATCGGGAGGGTTTGGTTGTGGTCCGCCCTCGTTGTTATTTTGATTCGAATATACGTGAATCGTAGGCGGGTTTCCGGGTGTATTCCATTTCCGTAACCGTTTAGAAGTGGTTGTGATTGTGTTATTCGAATCGTTAGGTTCATTTCCGCCGGTTCCTCGCGGTGGTGTTTGATCCTTCATTTCCGTTCGTGTCACCGTCTATTTGATCGAGGCAAGTACCCCTATGAACTTACAAACTTGACATAGTAGTATTGTATGAGAAATGGTGTGTGTGTTTGTATGATCACTACGGGTTAGATCCGACGGGGTCTCGGTAGGGGTCCACAGAGACGTGGATCGACGAGCTTGCTTTTAACCACTACGGGTTAGATCCGACGGGGTCTCGGTAGGGGTCCAAAGAGACGTGGATCGACGGTTAACTGTGGTGTATTTTACAAATGTGATTTGATTATGGCATTTCCGGAAATGAGTGTTTTGGAACTATGTTTTCACAATTGCATGCATTGAATATATGTGTAAGATGTAAGTTGTTCATTTGGTTACTTATACTAGCGTAATTGCTAACCCCTCTGGGGACCCATTTTGGGGAAATTCGTTTTATGAATTTCAGGTCAGGTTCATCGAGACGAGCGGGTGCTGGACTAGTATGCGGATGATGGCCGTGCGTGATGATTGTGCACGAGTGATATCTTAGTGTCTTGTACCTTTTTATCTTTTGTGGTTTTTAAACTAATAGAAGTACTCGAGTACTTAAGAATTCTTGTTTGTTCGGATTGTATTGTTGTCTGTTATGTTTGTGACGGATGATGGTGTTATGATTGACCAGTTGAACTGGGTGGATTATTTTGTTTTGTGTCTTTATGATGAGGTGTTATTTCGTTGTTTCCGCGAGTCGATGAGTATGATGTTTGTTCAGCCTAGTGGGTCTCATATAGGGATTCATGGCGCTGTAATATACCTCGAATATCTTGGGGGTGTTACAGAAAATGGTATCGGAGCATTAGGTTTATGGATACCTAGGCTTGTCGGTTTATTGGGTCTTGTTGTGTTTCATTTTGCGCATCATCGTCATGCTGCCATGATTCCGGTACTACCAGTGTCCGTAAGTTTTTCCTTACTCTGTTCCTTGTTTCCTTGTATCGCACCTTTGATTCTCGATTGTGATTGTTTTCCATCTTGTACTTACCATCATTTGGCCTTTCCTACTTCTTTAACATCAGTATGGATGCTGGAAGAGGCCGTGGTCGTGATCGTGGACGTGGCCGGGGACGTGGGGCAGCCGGTGGGGCGGCCATGTCGCAATCTTCGGGAGCCGGCAGTACCGGCGACCGTCACAGTCATGCTTCTTCTCAGGAGCGCGCCGACCTTGGTATTGCGGCCGTTATGCAACAAATGGTAAATCAAATGGCGGTGATAGCTCAGGCAGTTGAGAACCCGGATCCGGCCCACGCTAATCGGGGCGGAGCGGATTGCTGGTTTCAGGATGTCATCAAGATGCATCCTCCTCAGTTTTCGGGAGATTCGGACCCGATCGGCTGGGAGGGGTGGATCAAGGAGATATCTAAAGTCTTCACTGCTACCAACTGTCCCGAGGATCGTAAGGTCCCTATTGCCCAGTACTTTCTCACTGGGGACGCTACGGATTGGTGGGAGGCCGTTGGGCCCAAAGACCATGTTGCTTCATGGGCCGAATTTCAGGAATTAATGGAGATCGAATATTGCCTGTGGCCGGTCAGACAGGCTCGAGTACATGCTTTCTATGATGCTCAACCACGGGATATCCCCGTATCTCAAACTATTGCCGATTCTAACAAGGAGTTGGGTTATGTGAAGACCCAAGTTGTCGAGGAGAGCGACAAAATTTTCCATTTTTCCAGGCGGATGAAATTGTCGATTCGGGACTATATGTCGGGGCTCGTCTGTACTACCTTGAAGGATTACCAGAGTAGGGCCCTTGCTTATGATATGTCGGTGATGGCTAGCGAGGCGGCCCGCGAGAGCAAGAAGCAGAAGTCCGCCGGGAATTTTTTGGGCCACAAGGGTGGGGGTCAGCAGAAATCCCAATCTGCTAATTTCCCCGCCGGCGGTGGTCCAGCTCGTTACGCTGGGGGTTCTCGTGGAACTACCAGTGCTCCTTTCCGTGATGTGAAGTGTTTCAATTGTGGCCGTATAGGCCACGTCAGTCGTACTTGTTTGAGCCCTTTACTGACGTGTAATCAGTGTGGCCAACCGGGCCACAAGGCTGCTTTCTGTGCTGAGAGGGAGAGAATCCTTGGTGCTCGGGCTTCCATTCCAACGCCCCGAGAACCAAGCGTGAATCAAGGATCGTTTGCTTCTCAGTCCCCACCGAGTGGCAGTCGAGGGAGAGGTTGGGGTTAGACCGCCAGAGGGGGAGCTTCTAGTGTCGGCTCCGCCCATCCGCGAGTTTACAATATGAGGAGGGCCGATGATCCGACCGCTAATGTTGCCACAGGTACCGTTCATATTCATTCTCATCCTGTCAGTGTGCTTTTCGATTCTGGTGCTACGCATTCGTTCATATCTCTGGAATGTGTACGCCGTTTGAGTCTCGACTGTTTGACGCCTTGTGAGCCCTTCATCGTTAAGCTTCCTAGTGGTGATAGGATCGTGGGTGATTAGGAGGTTCTAGACTGTTCTGTGCTTATTTGTGAGAGGGCTTGGCCCTCTAATCTTATTGTTGTGGGTATTGAGGGTGAGGATTTGATTCTCGGGGACGATTGGCTCGAGCGGCATGGTGCAATCATGAACTACCGCACGAGGATCATCACCATACTAGCCGAAGACGGCACCAAGCACTCTTTTGCTGGGCGAAAGAGGGGAAACTAGAAGTTCGTTATTAACGCCTTGAAGGCGATGAGACTCCTGCGAAAGGGGTGTATTGGTTATTGGTGCTACGCCTTGAAGTCGGAGAGTGGTGGAGTCGAACTTTCGTCGATTCCGATCGTTAGTGAGTTTCCTGATGTATTTCCTGACGAGTTACCGGGATTACCACCGGATCGTGAGGTCGAGTTTGCTATAGAGTTAGAGCCGGGCGCGGATCTTATTTCAAAGGCGCCGTATCGCATGGCACCTTCGAGATGTCCGAGTTGAAGAAGCAGTTGAGCGCGCTTCTTGAGTCGGGGTATGTTCGACCGAGTGCCTCGCCTTGGGGCGCACCGGTCCTGTTTGTGCAGAAGAAGGATGGTTCACTATGTTTGTGTATCGACTATCGCGAACTAAACAAGGTGACCATTAAGAACAAGTATCCTTTTCCGAGAATTGATGACTTGTTCGATCAGTTGCAGGGAGCTGCGGTATTCTCGAAGATTGATTTGAGATCGGGATACTATCAGCTCCGGGTGAGAGAGTCTGATGTGCCGAAAACAGCTTTTCGGACGAGATACGGACATTATGAGTTCGTAGTTATGCCTTTCGGGTTAACTAATGCGCTGGAGGTGTTCATGCAGTTGATGAACAAAGTGTTTATAGAGTATTTGGATAAGTGTGTCGTCGTCTTCATTGACGTATTCTTATTTATTCGAGGAATGAGTAAGAGCATGCCCATCATTTGCAAGTAGTGTTAGACATTTTGAGGACAGAGCAACTCTATGTGAAGTTCTAGAAATGTGAGTTCTGGCTGAAGGAAGTGATGTTTTTAGGTCACGAGATTTCAGCCAAGGGGGTTCGTGTGGATCCGCAGAAGATTGAGGCAGTGTTGGATTGGGCACCGCCCAAGAATGTGAAGGAGATCCGTAGTTTCTTGGGTTTGGCTGGCTACTACCGTAGGTTCATCGAGGGTTTCTCGAAACTAGCTCGGCCACTTACCCAGTTGCTCCAGAAGTCCGAGAAGTTCGTCTGGAATGACGAGAGGCAATCGAGTTTTGAAGAGCTAAAGAGGCATTTGACTTCAGCCCCGATCTTGGCGTTGCCATGTGGCAACGAGGGTTTTGCTGTTTATAGCGATGCTTCGGGTCAGGGCCTTGGGTACGTGTTGATGCAGCACGGCAAGACTATTGCGTTTGCGTCGAGACAGTTGAGGCCGTATGAGCTGAACTACCCTACTCATGATTTGGAGTTAGCGGCAGTCGTTTTTGCGCTCAAGATTTGGCGTCACTATCTTTTCGGCTCTGTATGTCAGATTTTTACTGATCATAAAAGTCTGAAATACATATTTACTCAGCGGGAGTTGAATATGAGGTAGAGGAGGTGGTTAGAGCTGATTAAGGATTATGACCTCGAAATCCTTTATCATCCAGGCAAGGCGAACGTCGTGGCCGACGCCTTGAGTCGAAAACCGGTTGCGTTGTGAACGCTTGAGATCCTTACGTCTCAGTCTGAGATTCGGCGGGATTTGATCGAGTTAGATGTTGAGGTTTTGTTGCCTGGAGCTGTCGGGCAACTTTGTGCTTTAGAGATTTCGTCGTCTTTGATCGATGAAATTAAGCTGAAGCAGTTAGAGGATCCGATGATTACTCAAATTCGAGAGAACGTTCTTAAGGGAAAGTCTCCTAGGTTTGAGATTCACGGGGATGGTGTTTTGAGATTCTAGAGTCGGCTTTGTGCACCTAACGACTCAGAGTTGAGACAGAGTATTTTGCGTGAGGCCCATGCTACACCTTACTCCGTTCACCCTGGTTCGAGTAAGATGTACAAGGAACTGAGAAGGAATTTCTGCTGGAATGATATGAAAGAGGAGGTCGCACAGTTTGTAGCGAGATGTTTGACTTGTCAGCAGGTCAAAATCGAGCATCAGCCGGCCAGGTTATTCTGATCACTTCTATTAGGAATGGAAATGGGAAGATATATCGATGGATTTCATTACGAGCTTTCCGAGATCGAGGTCGGGCCTGAATATGGTATGGGTGATTATTGATCGTTTGACCAAGTCGGCACATTTTCTGGGCATTAAGGATACTTGGGGCCCGGAGAAGTTAGCTCGTGTGTTTATCGCGCAGATTGTGAGGCTTCACGGTATTCTGAAGTCTATTGTTTCGGGTCGTGATGGCCGTTTTGTATCGCACTTCTGGCAGGCGGTGCATAAGGCGTTGGGTACCCGTTTATGTTTGAGTACCTCTTTTCATCCCCAGTTAGATGGACATTCGGAACGCACTATCCAGATGTTCGACGATATGTTGCGTGCTTGTGCTCTCGATTGGAGCAGTAACTGGGAGGAGCATTTGCCATTGATCGAATTCACGTACAACAATAGTTGGCACGCATCGATTCGGATGGCACCGTATGAGGCACTTTATGGGCGGCGATGTCGATCACCGATTTGTTGGAATGAGGCGTCCGATTTGATCGGGACCGAGCCAGATGTCGTTTTGGAGACGAGGCGGAAGATAGAATTAATTCGGGAACGTATGTTGACTGCCCAGAGTCGACAGAAGTCATATGCCGATGTCCGTCGTCGGCCTTTGGAATTCGAGGTGGGAGACCACGTTTTACTAAAAGTGTCGCCGACGAGAGAAATTTTCCGTTTCGGGAAAAAGGGGAAGTTGGGTCCGAGATTTATTGGGCCCTTCGAGATTCTCGAGCGAGTCGGTGGGTTGGCATACCGTTTGGCGTTACCTCCGGCCTTGAGTCACATTCATAGCGTTTTTCATGTTTCCCAGCTGAGGAAATATGTCCCGGATCCTAGTCATGTCATCGATTATGGGGAGATTGATGTTGCCGAGGATGTTACTTTTGAAGAACGTCCTTTGAAGATTTTGGAGCATCGCGAGAAACGACTGAGACATAAAACCATTCCCTTGGTCAAGGTGCAGTGGTCGAGGCATGGTGTCGAGGAGGCAACTTGGGAAACCGAGGATAGCATGCGTGCTAAGTACCCCGAGTTGTTTGTTTTTTAAGTTTCGGGACGAAACTTATTTTTAGTGGGGTATAATGTAATATCCGCATTTTTCTTCTTTTCCCGATATTCCCATTTTGGTGTATTTTTGTTTTTAGCGACTCCCTTGTAACCATATCGATGTTTTGAATCTATTTTATTCTTGGAGTTTCTCCATTTGGACGAGTTTCGGAGATGTATTAATATTATTTCGTTTTTTTTTGTCACGTATTATTGCATGGACATTCAATTCTCGTAGAACCCGTTCAATTTGGTAAATTCCTTGGTTGCACGAGTTCATGTGGTTGATTCGTTCGTGTTGCGAGTTCCGGTTTGTTGATCCGACGTCGTATCACGATTTTTGGACGTTTGGGCCATTTTGTAATTTCCCTAAGTTACGGGGTAGTTTCCATCCCTGTCTGTTCCGAACCCTCGGGTAGTCGGAATCACGTTTCATTTTATCTCTTTAGTCGTTGGCATGAATCCGTCGTAAGTGTATCCGTTGGTAGTGGATACGCCTTGTTAATTCCCGATCGTTTCCTCGTCGAGAAGTGTTTCAGATTTCTGCCCGCTGTCACGGCCCATGTTACGGCCGTAAGCCGTATATGTTACAGCCGTAATACTGGAGAGTTACGGCCATAAGTTTCCTTATACGGCCGTAATGAGGATTTGTTTTTCTACACTTTGGTCCAGTGAGGGGTTACGGGCGTAACACGCTAGAGTTACGGCCGTGAGAATTGTTACGGCCGTAACCTCATTTTGATACGGCCGTATGTCAACTTCGTCAGATTTGCCCAGTTTCATTCCTGGGAACAGTTACGGCCGTAAGGCAGGAGAGTTACGGCCGTAATGTTCCTATGTTACGGCCGTATGTTATGGATGTTACGTCCGTAACACCGGCCAGTATATAAACTAGCAGCCGTATTTTTCCTCATTTCTCACCTCTCTCACTCCTCTTCACGACGGGAACGACTTGGAGAGCTAGGTTTCGCCCGATTTTCGCCCAAACACCATTTTAGAAGTATATTCAAGCTTCATATCATCAACCTATCACTAATCATTCATTGCTCATCGTCAAATCAAGGTAAAATTTCTTAGAACCCTATTTTGGGAAAGATATGGGGGGTTTTCATGTTTTCGTCCGATCCGTTCCGTTTTGTTGGTCAATTCATATGAATATGATTAATCTTCTTGATATCATTAGTTTTCCTACGATTCATGGTATATTTTCATGGTTTCGTGAAATCGGGAGGGTTTGGTTGTGGTCCGCCCTCGTTGTTATTTTGATTCGAATATACATGAATCGTAGGCGGATTTCCGGGTGTATTCCATTTCCGTAATCGTTTAGAAGTGGTTGTGATTGTGTTATTCGAATCGTTAGGTTCATTTCCGCCAATTCCTCGCGGTGGTGTTTGATCCTTCATTTCCGTTCGTGTCACCGTCTATTTGATCGAGGCAAGTACCCCTATGAACTTACAAACTTGACATAGTAGTATTGTATGAGAAATGGTGTGTGTGTGTATGCTCACTACGGGTTAGATCCGACGGGGTCTCGGTAGGGGTCCACAGAGACGTGGATCGATAAGCTTGCTTATAACTACTACGGGTTAGATCCGACGGGGTCTCGGTAGGGGTCCACAGAGACGTGGATCGACGGTTAATTGTGGTGCATTTTACAAATGTGATTTGATTATGGCATTTCCGGAAATGAGTGTTTTGGAACTATGTTTTCACAATTGCATGCATTGACTATATGTGTAAGATGTAAGTTGTTCATTTGGTTACTTGTACTAGCGTAATTGCTAACCCCTCTGGGGACCCGCTTTGGGGAAATTCGTTTTATGAATTTCACGTCAGGTTCATCGAGACGAGCAGACGCTGGACCAGTATGCGGATGATGGCCGTGCGTGATGATTATGCACGAGTGATGTCTTAGTGTCTTCTACCTTTTTATCTTTTGTGGTTTGTAAACTTATAGAAGTACTCGAGTACTTAAGAATTCTTATTTGTTCGGATTGTATTATTGTCTGTTATGTTTGTGACGGATGATGGTGTTATGATTGACCGGTTGAACCGGGTGGATTATTTTGTTTTGTGTCTTTATGATGAGGTGTTATTTCGTTGTTTCCGCGAGTCGATGAGTATGATGTTTGTTCAGCCTAGTGGGTCCCATATAGGGATTCACGACGCTGTAATATACCTCGAATATCTTGGGGGTGTTACATTTAATACTTACATGCACCATATATTTAACTTGTACAGATTTTA
Source organism: Orobanche coerulescens (assembly GCA_033398695.1). Classification (NCBI taxonomy): domain Eukaryota; kingdom Viridiplantae; phylum Streptophyta; class Magnoliopsida; order Lamiales; family Orobanchaceae; genus Orobanche; species Orobanche coerulescens. The sequence continues at coordinate 75,520,149 of CM065808.1, read as the reverse complement.
AATAAGAGAAAAGAAAGAAACAATTTTACCCACCTCGATTTCTTGTCGGAAGTAAATGGTTCTAGGTCTCGGAAGTGGAAGAAAACGATCTCCCTCCTTGAACTACATGGTTCGGCCGATTCAAGTATCCATGCATCGATGATGCATATTTTGTTTGCATATTTAGATATTTGAGTTAGATTAAGGGAATTTGGATGATAACTAATATATTGAAATATAAGAAATGAGATTACCTATTCTCTTGTTGAATTTTTCCTCTTCCTCCTTCTTCTTGGATCGGCCCTCTCTATCTCTAGTCTCAATTTTCAGATTTTTTTTTTTTTGCTTTGCATGTAGTATAAGGTTAATGTGGTGTATTTTTTAAGTGTTTAAAAAGAGGTGGTCAAGCATGGGGAAAGGAAACACAAGACACAAGATTATGTCTTGCATGGGGAGGGCATGAAGACTCTAGGTGTTCTCCCCCTCTCCACTTGGCCGCCCATTTGGTGTGTGTGTGTGTGTGTATATATAATTTTTTTTTTGTATTTTATGTGTATAGAATATTAATATAGTTAGTTGGGTATTTGTTTAATTGTAAATGGATTAAGTAGTTGGGTTGGGCTTTCAATCATAATTTCAAGACTTGGGAATTTTATTAAGTTGGGTTTGAGTCTATTAGTGAGTTTATATTATTAAATGTTGGTACACATAGCCCATTAGGTGAATCAATATTCTACTTTAACTTTCAATTAATTTATTATTTATGAAATAATCATGTAAAATAAAATGAAACTAGATGTAGATCATATTATATTATAACAAATGTTATTAAAATTACATCATGATATAATAAATCGTACATGTAGTGAGCTATCGAATTTTAGGGGGTTCTACAATTACACAACTCTAATTATGTGAGAAGAAACCCCCCCAAGAAAATCTGCCGCCTTTTTCTTGTGAAAAAGCCCCGGTTCGGCCATCTCCGTCTTCTTCCCATAGTTGATTTTGATCAAGAGTACAAATCTTTCTAGCAAGGAATTATATGTTGTACTGTTTGTCAATATTATTCGTAAGGATCTAGCAATCTGGCTTGTACCAGTTGTTCGTGTGTGGATCACCGAAAGTGGAAGACGATATTAATCAGCTTCTGGTCCGGGTTACAGATCTGTTTTTCGAATTAAGGTAATTCGACGAATTCTTTATAAGTCAATTAAATTACTACGAAGATCCTCATCTGGGATTTTCGTTAGTTTCTCCATTGCATTTTTGCTAATATTTATTATATTAGATACATGTAAAACCCAACAGTGGTATCGGAGCCAACTTGCAAGTAATTTAATTGTTTATATAGAACGTGTTTTATATGCTTTGAAATAAAGATTTTATAAATATTTCTTTGCTTTAATTTGATTAAATCGGATCATTCAAAATCAATTTTCTGGACTGTTTCAATTTGTTATTGGGTTAGTTTTACAGCCTGCGTGTCGTTTTATCATACTTGATTTTTACGGCATGCGAGTCGTCGTTTAATTTATTATTATTATTATTATCTACGGTCTGTGTATCGTTTGCCATCTTGTAATTTACTTTACTAGTGTAGTATATTTTTCATTAATGTAATGAAGATAAGAAGCAGATGAAGGACGAACTCGAGGAGCCAATTGATCGCGTATGATGTTCCAAGGAGTTGGAGGATCAATGAAGACCAATTATACCCTTAAGATTGACCTTTGTGATTTTCATGTTGGCTCATGAAAATCACGTTAGGATTATGGTCATTCTATACACGGTCCTATATTTTTTATGTCATGTGATGTTATGTATGTTCAAATTTATGCATATATGTGATGAAACATATGTTTAGATTTATGTTAGCCAACGGAGACATGCTACATAGGATAAAACCCCTTGTTAAAATTTCTTAATGCCATTCAATTAAATCACCTATCAAGACATCGACCATCTTGAGCAAGTCATGCCAAAGCTGGGTGCTTGGATTATCTTAGTAAGGTAGGATGGGCAATGGTGATACCTACGTGTTTTAATGAACTAAGAATTCAAAATAGTTTTGAACCTTAAGGCATTATATGGTATTATAACATGCTTGGGCATAAGATGCCAAATCCCATAAGTATAATCTAAGAGTTACATATGATGTAATCGATAAAGAGTTATCCATCTAAAGTAGCTCAATTCTAGGCGTCATGCCAAAGCTATGTTTAGAATTATGCAAAATGGGGTCTTAGCCCACTAAAATTACAAATGATGTAAAATATAGAGTATTTTGTTTTAGTGGGAGCATTTTTCGCGAAATAAAAATATGACTAAATACTTTGCATATTGAATTTTGTAGATAATAGAATGGCATCAAACAAAGAAAATACATCAACTATCTGGATTAGGTCCGGAGCTTGAGAATAGTTCTCAAGCGAGAAAGAAAGTTGTATGTTCTTGAGGAAGAAATTCCCGATGAGCCTGCTGATAATGCTAACAGAGCAACAAAAGATAAATGGAAGAAACATTGTGATGATTCTATTGCTATCATTTGTCTTATGTTGGCTACCATTTGTCCAGAACTTCAGAATAATTTGGAAGATATGGAAGCCTATGAGCATAATGCTCACCTCAAGGAAACTTTCTCAAAGCACGCTAGGCAAGATAGGTGTGGGACCTTTCAAGCCTTGTATGCTTGCAAGATGGTTGAGGGGATATCTTTCAGCGCTCATGTACTCAAGCTGAACGGATATATTGATCATCTTGATTGGCTTGGTTTTCCACTTTCTAAGGAGCACGCCACAAATATGATCCTAAACTCATTGCTCGATAGTTTCGGTCAGTTCATTATGAACTATAAGATGAATGAGATGGAGAATTCCATTGCTGAGCTGCGTGGGATGTTTAAAACGGCTGAGCAGAATATTAAGAAGAAACCAAGCCGTGTGCGGATGGTCAGTAAAGGAAAGTCCTTCAAGAACAAATGTAAGGTCAAAGGTAAGGCAAAAGTTGCCAAAGATAGAGACCAACTAAGCCGGTTTTCAAGGCAAAAGCTCTCAGAGATGGAAATTGCCATCATTGTAATAAACTAGGACACTGGAAAAGAAATTGCAAGGATTACTTGGAAGAACTAAAGCGTACCAAGGGTAGTGAGACTGCCACAAGTATATTTGTTAGAGAAGTTAACTTATCTACTTCTAACTCCTAAGTATTGGATACTGGATATGGATCTCACATTTGTACAAATGTGCAGGGCTTGAGAAGCAGTAATGACAATACCTAATTACAGAAATGTCCAAGGACCATATGTGCCTGGCTAAAAATCTCACACATGACCAATCGGCACGTAGATATGACTCCTGATATATCACGATACAACATGACAGCGAAACTCAATTAATCACTCACCCAACAAGGATCAAGAAATGCACCAAAGTGACAACACTGATCAATGAAACCAAATGATATCAAAGGCAGTGAACTTGGGAATACAATCCTATAATCAAACGATCGACATGATCAACAACAATACCTAATTATGAATCATAGATTCATAAAGCATTACACATACACGAAATGTATAACATTCATAAGAATCAATTATCATTGTAACCAAGCAAGATAACTTGCATCAATTCCAGAGACGAAAGTAGTCCTTCTTCAGATGAACAAACGGACGGACGGTGTCCTTCGACAAATACTACTCAATCAAGTAAGCAACCTTGAATGAAATGCAATTAATTTAATAACATGTTCACACAATATAGATATTGAATGCATCATAAATGACACCCGTAATTCAATCCGAACAGTTTAAACTATCCCAATAGACATTAACGTCCAAATTTATGAACTTCAACACCCCCGAAACATCTCTATTATCGAATTATCCTTACTTGTAATGTTTCTTAATACCCATTCGATTGATTAAGGACTTACCAAGAAAACATCAATTAATCACAATATTATCTTATATCATCATAATCTTCTTAATAACACTATCAACATTTGAACATGATGTTCTATACAATCTTAATTCATTAGTTCATCGAGTTTAACTTGAATAAATCAAAATTGTGATTGTTATCTCATAACTCATTATTATCTTCCTTCGAATTAGCTAAACCTTCCGAAACATGATTAAAACAATCTAAGAATCTCCGAGCATTAAGAACATACTTAACTACAAGCTCTAATCATCATGTTCTTTATCATGTTTCGTAATAATCAACAATAATTATGTTATCTTTCAGCACTTCAACAATTCAAGAAGTAATTAACAATAACATCATCATGTTCTGCACTAATGGTTCATAATTTTAATAATCATCATATTATACTTGACAAACTTAACAACATATGAAGTAATCATTACTAGTATCATCATCATACGGGATTAATACAAGATTAGACAACCTACCTCTTGAAAATGAAGAACAAACCCTAAAGACTTCAAGAACACACTCCAATCTACAATCCTCTAGGATCCAATCCAAGATATGAAGCTCCAAGATAAAATGGATGGGGGTAATACTGGATTAGGAGGGCAGAGGAACGATCTCTAGAGATGATATTCGAGTTTGGTTCAAGCAAAAATGATAGACAAGACATGTCTTCATAACCTGCATTTATCATAGCGTACACTACCAGCAATTATTAACGTGTGATAACCCCCCTTTAGGTATGCTAACACACTAGTGTTACGTAGGTAACGATTGCCCATAAGCTACTGTCGCAGAACACACACACCCTTACGTACATTATTAAGATGACGAACATAAGTCCATCCTCATTACGTACGCTAACATGTCAACATTGCGTATGTAATGCCCGTTGACTTAGCTGTCTCAATCGAGCTAAAAATCCTGGTCATGCATGGCCCCGCACGCAGAAAGTTGAGATGTGATCTGATCCCCTCGGTTACATACGTAATATAAAAGGCTTAACATATGTAACCTTATCGAGATAGCATACGCTAGTCGCTGATAGTAGTGCACGCAAAGTCTAAGTTACTTAGCAAAAAATGCCACTTATCATGCAACTACAAACAGTCAAATAATACCAACGGCAAACCTACAATTATTTGATTTCCAAATAAAATGATATAATAAACATTATATAAATCTAATTATAATACAATAGTACTCGTACAATACGTATAGTTCAGCAGTATAAAAATGAAAAATTACAGCCGAATATTACATACTCCGCCCCTTAAAAGGAGTTTCGTCCTCGAAACTAAGGGGTAACAACTCGGGGTACCTCTCTCGCATGCTCTCCTCGGTCTCCCATGTAGCTTCCTAGACTCTGTGTCTTGACTATTCAATCTTCAACAGTGGAATCACCTTGTTTTTCAACTGTTTGATCCTTCTCTCGAGTATTCGTACAGGACTCTCCTCGTACATATGATCATCAGCTAACTCAATTTCTTCGAACTGAAGTATGTGGCTAGCATCAACAATATACTTCCTCAAATTAGAGACATGAAACACGTTGTGAAATTGACTTAATGACGGTGGAAAAGCCAAGTGATACGCCAGATCGCCTACTCGTTCCAGAATCTCAAACGGTCCGATATACCTCGAACTCAACTTCCTTTTTCCAAAAATAGAAAACACCTCGGGTAAGATACACCTTAACTAGTACATGGTCACCAATCTCGAACTCAAGCAGTCATCGACGGTTATCTTCATACGACTTCTGCTGGCTCTGAGCCATTAATAAATGACTCCTAATCAGAGCGATCTTCTCACGAGCTGTTAGTAACATATCAGGTTCCGTACCTAGTGACTCAGAGAAGTCATCCCAACATAATGGGGATATGCAACGATGGCCATACAATGCCTTATAAGGTGCTTTCTTGATTGAAGCATGCCAACTATTATTGTAGGTGAACTCTACTAAAGGTAGTTGGGCTTCCTAATTATCTTTCCAATCAAGAGCAGAAGCTCTCAACATATCCTCTAGAGTCTGTATAGTCCTCTCAGACTGGCCATCGGTCTGTGGATGAATTCTCGTACTGAAGTTCAACTGTTTATCCATCGCACGATGAGATACCTTCCAGAAATGTGACACAATCCGTCTGTCACGATCTGATATAATACTCTTAGTAGTTCCATGTAGCCTTACGATCTCTCGAATGAATAGCTGGCCAATCTCTTGGGACCCCATGTGTCTTTTATTTCCAAGAAGTGAGCTGATTTGGTCAAATAATCCACAACCACCCAAATTGTATTCATACCTCGTCGACTTGTTGGCAAGTTTGTGATAAAATCCATTGATATATCTTCACAATTCCATTCTGAAATAGGAAGTGGTTTCAGCATATCTGCTGGTCGCTGATGTTCGATTTTAATCTGTTGACATGTTAAACATCTAGAAACAAACTCCGCAACTTATTGCTTCATGTTACTACACTAGTATTTTGCTTTAAATCTTATACTTCTTGCTAGACACTAGATGAATAGAGTACGGAGTAGCATAAGCCTCTCTCAAGATAGAGTTTCTCAATTTTTCATTTGCTGGTATACATAATCGATTCTTGAAATGCATAAGTCCATTCTCGTGGACCAAAAGTCCAGGGGTCTTCCTTTGAGTTACTTCATTCCGAATCCATGATAAGAATGGGTCCGTAATCTGCTTTGATTTGATAGTATCATCAAGGAACAATGAAATCTCAAGTGTGCAAAGTTGTCCTTGTACATGTTATATCCAGAGCTCAATCCCCAATCTCATAAATTCTAACTGTTGTTCCTTCTGGACTATCAATCGGGCAAGCATTTGCTCCTGTATTGTCTTACGGTTCAAGGCATCGGCAACTACATTCACCTTTCCTAGGTGGTACAGGATCTTGATATCATAATATTTTATCAATTCCAGCCACCTCCTCTATCTCATGTTCAACTCCTTTTGAGTAAAAATGTACTTCAGACTATTGTGATCAGTAAAAATCTGACTACAGCTGCCAACTCTAGATCATGGGTTGGGTATTTGACCATGTATGGTCGAAATTGCCTTGATGCATAGACAATCACCTTCCCATTCTACATCAATACACGACCGAGACCCTGTCTCGATGCGTCACTATATACCACAAATCCCTCTATTCCTTGTGGTAGTACCAAAACTGGTGTCAATATTAGTCTACTCTTAAGCTCATCAAAGCTCTATTTACACACCTCTTGTTGCTACCCAAAATATTATCCGGAGATAGATATTGCTGGAATGGATGGGATAGCAAACAAATACAAGAGCACTTCCGTGAGAAAGATAAATGACACAAGATTTGCCGGGGTTGTTAGTCCCGGGCTTGAATGCTCTCGCGAGATATTATTAATACTAATATTCGGGGATACAAGTACTAATGTAAGAATACAATTACAATGAGTGTAAAGATTCTTGTTATCTTAGCTAGTGAGCGTGTAGATTGCCGGAAGAACCAGATTTGATGCTCTGTGAGTTCTTGTAACAAAGGAGATGAACAGTCGCGGCGGTGAGAGATCGACAGTCTCTCACGGCGAGTATTTAGCTGGATGCTTAGGCTCCTGGGCTTATGAATCTCTTGGAATCTGTCTAGTGGAGACTTGCTGCCTCTGTCGATCGTCTTCTGGGCGAGAGATTCGGAGAGAGAAGTCCTGAGATGGATTCCGGCGAGAAAGCAGGGAGCTTGTTGATAAGTATGTTCTACTGTATTTCTGTGAATGTATCGGAATGTAAGAGAATGAGTTTTGAACGTGAGTAAATGAGTTCTCAACTGTTGGTGGAATGAGTTCCGAACCGTAGGTCAAAATGGATTGGGAACCTTTTTCTAGTAGGAGGAGGTTCTCTATTTATAGGACATGGATGCGTCGGGCGATCGCCTTTTCTGCATTATAATAATCGGGCGATCGTCTTTTAGCACGTGGGCATGTCTCCTTAAAGTCTGGGGAGTTCTTTGGCGATCAATCTATGCGGTCGATGGGAGCTGCCGCGCGTCTGAGTTCTTTGCCACGGGCGGTCCCACTGACAACTTTCGGCGCGCCTGCCGGTAGGTGAGGTAGGTGACAGGCTGTGGTCAAAGGTCTTGTCTGTCAGCAAAAGATCTTGTCTGTCAGCGGAGATCTTGTCTGTCAGCGCCTTTGGTGGATCTGCACGTGGGTGCTGTTCTGAGATCCAGTCCTCGATGACTTTGACGGGCGATCGTCCCTGCTCGGGACGTAGGTCGACCGTCCTTAGCCGGACGCTAGAGTCGATCGCCAGATGCCAAAGGGCGATCGCCTTGGGAGTCGATCGCTAGGTACCTGATGGTGGTCTGATATCTTCGACTTGGCGAGCTAGCCATAGTTTGACTGGAGTTGACTTGGTCGCTCGGCCTTATAGTCGATCGCCTGTCGGGATGGATAAATCTTGACACAACACCTCTGACTAGGTGTAATTCTTATCCTTTCTCAACAGATTAGCAAGGGGCTGAGCGATCTTAGAGAATCCTTACACAAATTGTTTATAGTAACCTGATAATCGAAGGAAACTACGGATTTCCTTCACATTTTTTGGAGGTAGCCAATCTCGGATAGCCTCTGTCTTTTGTGGGTCCATACTAACACCATCAATTGATATCACATGCCCAATAAAAGTAACCTTCGTCATCCAGAAGTCAACAACAACAACAACATCTAAGCCTTAGTCCCAAAATGATTTGGGGTTGGCTAACATGAATCAAACATTGAAACCGTCAATAATCATTACATAAATAACATAAAAGGAAAAAAGAGGGAAAAAGTAGAGAAAAAAGCAAATAAAAAAAGAGAATGAATGTAAAAAAAAAAATTCTGAAAAATAAATTAAAAGATAACATGAAATAAAAAAAATAGGAATTAAAAAAAAAAAGGAATCAGACTCCATCCACCATCCGTATTCTTTCCCGCCACATTTGCCTCTCCATCGCCATACTTTCTCCAATTCCAAGTAACCGTATATCATTTTCAATCATCTTTATCCAAGTTTTCTTGGGTCTTCCTCTACCTTTCACAACATTACTTGTTCCCCAACTTTCTAGCCCCCTCACTGGGGCATCAATAGGTCTTCTTCTCACATGACCAAACCATCGTAATCGATTCTCCATCATCTTGTCTTCTATAGACGCAACTCTCACCTTCTCTCTGATCATCTCATTTCTGAGCCGATCCTTTTTTGTATGACCACACATCCATCGTAGCATACGCATCTCTGCCACATTCATCTTTTGAACGTGACACTGTTTTACAGCCCAACACTCGGTGCCATATAACAGCGCAGGCCTAATTGCCGTGCGGTAAGATTTACCCTTTAATCTATGAGGCATGTCAGGATCACAAAAAACCCCTGTGGCACTCTTCCACTTCAACCACCCTGCCTTTATTCTGTGAGCCACATCGCCATCTAGCTCTCCATCCTTTTGGATAATAGATACAAGATACCGAAAGAAAGTGGATCCATGAACATCTTTCCCATCAAATGTGATCATCCCCGCCTCTCTATCACTGTTTTCGCTAAACCTACACTCCATATATTGATCTTATACACTTTCGGCCTAAAGCCTCGAGCTTCCAAAGTATCCCTCCAAAGTTCCAATTTCTGTTGCACTCCAACCTTCGTTTCATCAATCAACACAATATCATCTGCGAACATCATACACCACGGAACGTCATTTTGAATTTCTCTTGTCAATTCGTCCATGACTATGGCAAAGAGAAAAGTACTAGGAGCAGATCCTTTATGCACCCCAATCGTAATAGGGAATTCTTATGTCCTCCCAACATTAGTACGTACACTTGTACTAGCTCCCTCATACATGTCCTTTATAATGTCAATATATTTCCGCGATACACCCTTCTTTGCTAAGGCCCACCAAAGTACTTCTCTTGGTACTTTATCATATGCCTTCTCTAAATCAATAAAAACCATATGCAGATCTTTCTTTTTATCTCGATAATGTTCCAACAACTGCCGGATAAGATAAATTGCTTCCATGGCCGATCTTCCAGGCATAAATCCAAACTGATTTTCTGTTATCTTCACACATTTCCTACTCCTTTGTTCAATCACTCGTTCCCACAACTTCATGGTATGACTCATTAGTTTAATTCCGCGATAATTAGAACAATCTTGAACATCACCTTTGTTCTTATACAAAGGGACGAGAATACTTTTCCTCCATGCTGATGGCATCTTATTGCTTCTGCAAATCTTATTGGAAAGCATAGTTACCCATTCGATCCCTCTCTCCCCCAAACACCTCCAAACTTCAATAGGTATACCATCTGGTCCTTCTGCTTTCTTTGACCCCATCTTCTTCAATGCAATTGTCACTTCACCCTTTTGAATTCTTCTCTTAAACTCTCGGTTAACCATACTTGAGGGGATGTTTAAATTCCCAATATCTTGTTCTTGATGGCCATTGAATAGGGTATCAAAGTATGACCTCCATCTCTCTTTTATCTCTTTATCTTGAACCAAAACTTTTTGGTCAGTATCTTTTACACATTTAACTTTTCCAATAGCTCGCGTCTTCTTCTCTCTCATTCGAGAAAGTTTATAGATATCTTTTTCCCATTCTTTAGTATCTAATCTTGCATATAATTCTTGATTGACCTTTGATCGGGCATTTCACACTGCCTTTTTAGCTTCTGTTCGAGCTTTCTTGTACTTCTCATAATTTTCATCGCTCGAGCATTTTCCCAGTACCTTATAACATTCACGTTTGGTCTTTATCGCTTGCTTAACTTCATCATTCCACCAAGATGTGTCCTTACTTGATGGTCTGTTTCCTTTAGATTCTCCTAGGACTTCTTTTGCAACTTCCTTTATGTTATGCTCCAACAAGTTCCACATCGAATCTATATCCATCTCCGTGCAATCAGACCAAATACCACTATCAGCAATCTTAGCCACAAAAGTATGTCGACTCTCCCCTTGGAGCTTCCACCACTTAATTCGAGGGTTAACTTGTGGTCTTCTCTTTCTTAAGTGCCTCTTACTTCGAAAGTCAAGCACCACAACCCTATGCTGTGTTGCAGCACTCTCACCGGGTATTACCTTGCAATTAGTAAAACTTTTCCTCCAAACATTCCTTACTAAAAAGAAATAAATCTGACTTGCATTACCTCCGTTTCTATATGTCACCAAATGAGAGTCCCTTTTCTCGAACCAAGTGTTCATAATACCCAAGTCATGAGCTAATGCGAAATCCAATATACCATTTCCTGCTTCATTCCTGTCCCCAAAACCAAAGCCACCATGAATGCTCTCAAAGCCATCTCTGCTAACACCGACATGCCCATTGAGGTCACCACCAATGATCAATTTCTCACCCATAGGAATTCGTTCGACAACCTCTTCCAAATCTTCCCAAAATTCTTGTTTGATCGATGCATCCAATCCTACTTGTGGTGCATAAGCACTTATGATAGTTAGAAACTCATCCCCTATCACAAGCTTAATACTCATTATTCTATCTCTCTTTCTTGACACTTCCACCACATCATCAATGAATTCTTTATCTATGACGATACCCACTCCATTTCTACTTCTATCCATTCCAGAGTACCAAAGCTTGTAACCCCAAGGAGCTAACACTCTTGCCTTCTCGCCAACCCACTTAGTCTCTTGTAGACACATTATGTGAATTCTCCTCCTTTTCATAACCTCCCCCACTACTGCTGATCTCCCCGTCAAAGAGCCAACTTTCCAAGTTCCAAACTGCACCTTACTACCCTTACTAGCTGTAAGAACTAACTTTTCTATCTGTCCCCATCCACGCTGCAAGGATTCTTGCACATTTGACACCACACCCATACTTTGAGGTGGCGCACCACTTCCGGGCGACGACCTAGCAACCCTTGCATATTTTCCACTACACCCGGGCCTATGAAGTGTAGCGCATCCTTGCTCATTTGACACCACCCTCAGATGTAAAGTTGGCGCGCCGCTTCTGGGCGACGACCTAGCAACCCTCGCATACTTATCACTGCACCCAGGCCTATGAAATGCAGCGCGTCGCTTCTGAGGAGACTCCCGAATGATTTTCAAATCATCCATAAGTCACATTTGGAAAATTTTCCAAAAAGTTGTTCTCGTCTCAACACGTCGAGAACCTAGCAAAAATGACTTCATGCTCCTCACGGTCATGGGAGTAAATAAACATCTCATCGATGAAAATAACCACAAAACGATCCAGATAATCAATTCATTAATTCCACTGTTGGTGCGTTGCTCAGTCCAAATGGCGTCACCACGAACTTGTAATGCCCATAGCGAGTACAGAAAGCCATCTTGGAAATATCAGACTCTCGGATCTCCAACTGGTGGTAACCAGATCTCAAGTCAATTTTAGAGAACACTGCTGCACCCTGAAGCTGATCCAATACATCATCGATATGAGGTAAATGTGTTAGGACTATGCCCTCGAATGCCACTCAGAGGATGGGAGAGTGAGAGCATTGTATTCTAAATATTGTTAGGAATATAATTTTAAGATTTTGATGATGTCATACATGTATTCAATATTACTTCAAATGTATGTACTTGGCATTATAAAGAAGAACCTAATGAGTATCTTCTATAAGACTTTAAAAAATTAGGCCAAGTATTGATCATGTTCATCAAGTTAAAAATTGGCTAAGCAAAGAATAAACATATTATCAGCAGAGGTTTTGGTCAACGCAAGATATTGTAGGTCACAAGTCGTCAAGAAGAAGTATTGGGGGGTGAATAGACTTATTAAACTCTTTCCTAAAGGTCAGGTGAGTTTCTCAGTTGTGATTAAGTATAGATGACTTATGTCATCTGCAGACAGATAATGTGGAAGACACAGCTGATAACAATATAGATAACTAATGTTGTCTGCAGTTAACTTCTAATGGAACAGTAGATATAAATGCAGCAGTGAAGTATGATGTTCAAAGCAGTAAATCACACAAGCACTTATAGTGGTTTCAGAGGTGGGGTAATCCTCTACTAGTCCACTTCTCTCCAAACCAGGTGGAGATAAATTCACTATAACTGTCAACCAGTGATAAACGTTACAATGAATTTCTTCCTTGTTACAACAGCTTCCAACCAGTGGAAATCCATGGCCGTTGCAACTCCCTTGACTGCCTAGCACCTCCTGATTGAAAACCCTTGGATGACTCAACAACTCTAGAGCTGTCCATCACCTTCCAATCAAGAACCCGTGGATGTCTTATCAGTCGCGAAACTTCTGAAACCTCATTCACAGAAGTACCCCTTAGCTTTAAAGACAAGAGTGTTTGTCTTCTCCAACTAAAGATCTTCTTAGAATATGACTGTTTTAATCTTTGCTCTTTCATGATGCTATAGATCTCTTTGATAGCTTTGTTTACTTTGATTGCTATGTTCGCTTGTAAGTATTGTTCGCCTCGTACTTTGCTCAATTCATATCTTCAGGTATTTATAGTACAGTCCTTGAGCTTCCTTCATAGTCGTTGCATCACTGTAACAAATCTATCCATTGGAGAATGGACTTCTTTTGTTATCCTATCGTTCAGTTGCACGACTTGATTCCCTTTTCATTTATGACCGTTTGAAAGACTTTCTTTGTTAGCGCCGTACGTGGATCTCAAGGAATATTTTATTCCTAGATTTCTGGGAATCTTTACAGTTTATCTCCTTACGTATGCATGTGGCTTTCCGTGATTGTTGGCTTTCACCTGTTGCTGATGTGGACTGAGTATCTTGAACTTTGGCTGATATCTTGACTGAGAACATATCTGATAATTCTTGGTCAAACCTGCCTGATGTGCAGTCAACCTTCTCTAATGTAAACTTCGCTGATGTATCTTGGTAGAAGTTCTTTGAGATAAAGTTCTCTGCTCTGGACTTCTCTGAGATAAAGTTCTCTGCTCTGAAATTCTCTAATATGAAGTCCTCTGATCTGAAGTTCTCTGACCTGATGTATGTTCTCTGATCTGATGGTCAAACTTCAGCTGATATTTGTGTTGAACATATCTCGTCTAATAACTCGATTGTAGATGGGTTTTGGTCAAACCTCTTGGATATTCTGTGTTGATCAAAATTTATCTGATGTAACACCTTCTTCAGAACTTGACTGCAGCTAGGTTTTGGTCAAACCTCTCTGATATTCCTGTTGACCAAAACTTGTCTGATAATGAACTTTCCTGATAACTTCTCTGATGAATGGCAGTTCTATACTTAGTCGATTTTCTACTGATCAACATTTGATCAAGACTTAGTCTAAATTTAAAGGCATATAGAAGATACTCATTTGGTTCTTCTTTACAATTGCCAAGTACTTAAAAACATATATTTGAATAATTATCAATACAGGGGTGATATCATCAAAATCTAACAAGTATTCCTAACAAATTCACCCTATTTTGATGATGGAAAAACCAAAGCATTTCAAATGTAAGGCAAGTCTGCAAAAAATAAAGTGCAAGACACAATAAAACTCAGTCTGTTTTGAGACAACTAGTGGTTGTCATTCAAGTGACTGTTATAAATTTTTATTTGATGTTTACATTACAGTGCTGTTGAGTGAAACAAAATACAAGAAAATTACAAGTATTACAAAAATTACAGGTAATACTAAAATTACAATAAAATTATAAAATTATAAGGCAAGATTATCTTCCTCTCCCTCTTCCTCTGATCTGCTGCCCTGCCGGAGGGAGTGAGCTCAATGGTTTAGCTCCAATTGGCTTTTTAGATACTGGGGCTAGCCCATCCATCCTCTTGACTACTAATGAAGCAAACTCTTGTTGGTCAGGAGTGGTGAAGTTGTTTTCCACGCAAAGATCTCTTATTTCTTCCTGAAGAGCCAGCTCATCAATATCATTATTCATAATGGTAGGAGTTTCTTCAGGTCTGAAATAAGGGATCATTGGGTAGGCATTGAATCCCTTTGCATGTTTCTTCAAGATTGCCCAGAGTTTTGGGAAGTTCAGCTCCATGAAGTTGATAAAGGTCTGTTGTGGGGAGCATCCTTTGTCTTGAAGCATCTCCCAGAGATAATACTTCTCTATAAACTGCTTTCTTGTGCTCCCCCACATGTGTTCTGCCTCATCAGGCATGAATTCTTCAACATATTGCAGATCCTTCCCTTCCCATTGATATCTGACCTCTGGATCATGTCTTAACCTCCTCCTATTGAATGCAGGTGGATCAGATGGTGCATCTACTTCTTTTCTCTTTAGATGAGAGGTAACTGTCTGTAGAGAAGGGAGGTCTTGTCTGGCTATTTCTTCTCTGCCTTCCCCCTGCCTGATGTCTTCTCCTTTGTCTTTTTCTTCCGCCTTGTCTTCTCCCTTTTTGCGAGCATCAAGAATAGTGGCAAGCTGCTCCTCTACCCTTGTCATGAAATCAGACATGCCAAGAGGCATTCTGCTGTTAGTGGGTATTGGGGAAGGGTCCTTCTTGTTGATCAAGGTATCCAACTTGGCATTTAGAGACTGCAGTTCAGGCTTAACTTCAGTTGAAAGAGGCTTAGCAACTGTTTCTTCAACAATGCCCCTGATCATCTCAGTCAGATTTGGAGGTAGCTGATACACAGGTGGCTCTGCACGAACAACATTTTCTCCCAAGTCCTCTTGTGCAGTTGGTCTCTGAGCAATGGATTTTTCATAAGAGACCTACCTATCAGCTGCTGCCTGATCAGATGGTGTCTTCTCAGGTGTTCCTGATTTGCCATCTGATAGGTCCTTATCTGCAGGGGACTTTCTCCCTATAGATGGTTGATTCTTCACTGCAAAGGACTTCTGCTCTGCAAATGGCTTTTTGCATCTGGGGGGTTTTTGCTCAGGCTGTTCCCCCTGATTATCTCCTTTAGCTTCAGATTTGGTTGAACCAGGGGCATGATCAGGTTCCTGTTGATCATGATCCTCATCTCTTCTTTCTTCTTGCTTATTTTCATCATCATTCTCCTTCCCTTCTTCTTTCTCTTTTTCTTCTTCTTTTTTATCCTTTTCTTCTTCTTTCTCCTTTTCTTCTTCAGTCTTTTCTTTTTCTTCCTCCTTTTCCCCATCCTTTTCAAATTCATCTTTCTATTCAACTTCTACCTTCTTTTTTCAACTTTTTTAGTTTCAGCAATGATAATTTTATTTTCTCCTCTCTCTCCTTTTCTTCCTTCATCCTCCCCAGCAAAGATTTTTCCATGAAATACATCTTTCATGACCTGGAGGATGAACTGGTCCATGTTTTGTTTAAAGTGAGTTATGAACCAGTTTTCCTCTAGTAACTTTCCTACCTCATTCCCTTGACAAAAATATAAAATGAGCTATTCTCCAGCAATGGGGTGCTCCCAAGTACTTCTCCCCACAAAAGTTTTTAGTTGAGAGAAGTAGGAGCAATTTAAGTTCTTTGCATTATTCATATATATTAATAAACGAGTAATTTAGAACTTTCTTCCTTACCATCTGTAGTTGAGCTATTGTCAGGTTAAGATAGTTGTGTTCTTTGAGATTGAAAGAGTAGCCTGCTTGAGGTACTTCAACTGTCTCCTCTACTTCTTCTTCCTTTGTTTGGCTTAGAAGAGTTAGGAGTGAACTACATTGGGCACCAGCTAAGATGAATGTTGAGGATGATCTTCATATTATGCATGTGTAGGTGATGAGGAAGGCCGCACCTCTTCTTCTTCGTCTGAGGGATAGTCCACCAATCCTCTTTGTCTCTTTGGGCACTGATCTGGTGAAGGAGTGATGTGGAAAACTTTCTCTGCTTCATGTGACTTTCTTTTTAATCTATTTGATAGTGGAATGTTGTCTGAGTCAGTGCCACCTGTAGGTAGCTTTTCATGTGCATGTGACTTTTGAGAAGTCTCAGCTGCAGCTGTATCTGACTTCTCTGATTCAGTGTCTGAAGGTCCTCTCTACTCAGATGTCCCATATGTCTTTCCCTTGATTGTCTCAGCTGCCTTTTCCCTCTTGTCTCCGATATACTTTAGGGTTTCATGGTCCAAGTGACCAAGTCTATTGCTGAGGTGAAAGGGGTCTGCCCTTCCCTTGGCCTTTCCCAAGAACTCCAAGATCCAGCTTATTTGAGTTCCATATGCCAGCTTCTGCCTGAATTTCTTCTCTTCCTCATCCCAGATCACTTTGTTTATCTCTCGGACTAACTGCTTGTATATGTAGTCAGGACAGTTAATCCTCTTCTGCTGTATAAGGGGTCCCATCACGACATACTTGGCAGAGGATAGTTGATCATAGCATCCTGCCATGCCCATGACAATTTTGTTGTTTATGTCCAGGACATATTTTTATTCCTTTTTAAGGTCATTTTTCTTCGCCGTGAGTTTGACCTTAGATGTCCCCTTTGGAAGCTTGATCTCATACCAAGTCTCGGCTGGGTTTTGCTTCAGGGCTTCGATGGCGATGCCCCTATTCTCCATCTAGAATGCATCAGCGATGGTTTGAGGGGTGATGTTGACTTATTCTCCAAGAATAGAGCTTGAGATATAGTGCTCGGTGACTTGTGCCTCCCTGTAGAAGCATATTACAGCCTCCTTGAAAAGCTATTTCGGGGAAATGTCCAAATCGGTAGATGCCATTTTTCTTCATCATTCGGATCGCATATGCCATTTCCCCGAGTTGTTTGTTTCTAGTAACCCTTCAAAGTCGACAAGAATGCTGAAAATGATATGTTCTTTCACCAGCTTGAGATTGAAACCTTCGAAGTAAGATTCCATTTCTGCAAAAAAAAAATTAGGGTTCTGATTTAGTGCAGTGAATATTCCGGAATTTTTCTTGCTTTTGAAAATTAGGGTTTTTTTTTAAAAAAAAACATAAAACGTCCATTGTCGGTGGGGGTTAAGGCGGGACCCACCAACCTATGAGATAAAGAAAATATCGAGAGTACAAGCAATCTATCCCGAATTATGACCAAAAATGGGCAATAATCCGGATCCTAAATCTAAAAACGAAGTACATACGTCCCGCTAAAGAAATACAAGGTGCACCACTAAAGGCGTGGGCTAATGTGTGGACCGATAGGTAAAAAATCACCACCGAGTTATGACCAAAAATGGGCCATAAACTGGATCCTAGTAACTAAAATGCCAGCAGCCCGCTAGAGAAATACAAGGTGCACCACTAAAAAGGTGGGCTAATGTGCGGGCCCATAGCAATAAATCAGATGATAAAATACTACCTAAATCTAAAAGAAGGGTAGCCAAGATGGTCCATCTGTATAAGAGAGAGAATAAACGGAGGATCAGTATCATATGTATAAGTCTGAATACCGAGGGACAACATGCCGAGGTCAGAGAGATAATCAGCCTTCCTGTTGCCCTCCCATAAAATGTGGGTGACTCTGTACTGAATGTCTCGAAGAATGTGTCAGATACGCATGAGGGTGTGACGAACCTACCAAGATCCCCAATGTCCATATGAATGCAGGGTCACCACAGCAGCAGCAGCAAGCTCAATCCAAACATGTCTCGATCTCTGGGAATCCAAAATCAGTCCAACAGCAAGCGCCTGGATCTCTGCATCAAAGCTCGAAGAGGCCTGCAAAGAGGAGTGGAAAGGAAGGAGTATCTCTCCGTGATGATATCTAATCAGACCTCCACACCAACAATCTGAGTATCTCTATCGAAGGAGCCATCCGTGTTCAGCTTGATCCTAGGGGTCTCGGGTCGAAGCCAAACCACTGGAATGGGGCGATGAGTCTGAGCGGGAGAGGGAGTAGCTCGCTAGAAACGGTCAAGAGGCGAGCACCCCGACCATAACTCTGATGAAATAAGCCCCGCAATAGGTAGCAATGAAACATGGCGCTCCACCTGCACAATAACATGAGAAGCAAGAAAAGTAACCGCCCTATGCTTTACACTATTCCTCTCCATCCAGATGAACCAAAGGATCAGACAAGGAATAATGAAAGATGGGTACCTAAAGTGTGTGCCATGTGAGAAAAAACTCAAGAGCTCAATGATATTATCAGTATGGGGTAAGGATAAATGAGTCCATGCACCAAAATACACCCACACGTCACGAGCCACATCACTCTCCAAGAAAAGGTTTGAAAGGGTCTCGAAATGGTAGGTATGGGTAAGCGTAAGGGTACAACATGAGCATCTGGAGGACAAGGAAATGCCCCTCCTCTGTAAGACATCATCAGTCGGGATCCGTCGCAGTAGAAGTCGCCAAATGAACACCGATATTGTAGGTGTGAGTAAGGTTGTCCAAATAGCCCCGAAAATTAGATTATCCTGATCCATCACCCTAATGTGAGACCAAGCTAACGACAATGAGAAGGCACCTGAAGATGTAAGGGTCCAGCACATGCTATCCGAATCCTCCTCGGCAATGGGAGCCGCGAAAATCTCCTGTATGAACTGAGGGGTAAATCCTAGATCCTCACCAACAATGGACTCTAGTCTACCCCTATCCCAACTCCCATCCACCCAGAGATCATTAATCCAAAGATGGGGTTTACCTGTAATCTGACAATAAGACGATATAGGCCTATCCCCAATCCAAGTGTCGTCCCAAAAATTGACCTCCCCGCTTCCACAACCGAGTGTCCAACAAATTAACTCCTGAGCCTCGATACCCATATGGAGGAGATGGCGCCAATGGCGGCTGGCATGAGCTTTAAGAGCAGTACACATAGGCGTAAAATGGCCAGCGAAGCAGTATTTTCGGAGCATAAACTGCACCCACAAAGATGTGCCCTCGCGAAGGCACCACCGGAGCTTATAACTAAAAGCTCTCGCCATATCTGAGAGACACCGAATCCCGAGGCCTCCATTGGAGACCGGGCGGCAGATCTGCCGCCAACGGACCCAATGCGTCTTACTCTTAGCACCAACAGCACCTCAAAAGTATCTCTCCATAATCTGCTCGAGCTCCTGGATAACATACTGGGCTGGGTCCAACACCTGAAGAAGGTGCAGAGGAATCGTGCAGAGAGCGCTCTTAATAAGAGCCAAGCGACCCCCAATAGCAAGGTGGCGATGGGACCAACCAGAGATCCTATCCAATATTCGTTGCTTCACCCAGGCAAAGAGCTCTTGTCTTATAAAGCCTTTGTAAAGGGGTGCACCAAGATCTGTGATAGGGAGATCACCCTGGCGGAAACTAGTAAGATTATGAACTCTCTGATGCCAATGAGGAACGTGCTTTGGAGAGAGGATAAAAGTGCGCTTCTGGATACTAACCATGTAATACCCGGTTGTAATTCAGTCATTATCATTTAGTATTCATCATTCAGTATTTGTCACTCAGTAATTTTCACTCATTAATGATCATTCATCATTCATTTCATTTATTGTATTCACCGTTCGGAGTATATTGGTATCGCGTATCAGTTTTATTCATCATTCAACCCGGTTAGATAGTCGGGCCGAGCGTATCATCATTGTCATCTTCGAAATCCAGTAAGATGTGTACCAGGTAAGGTCCAACGGGGTCTATGGAGTTTGTTACTTGATGAGTACGAACGGTAGTTGGGTGTACCAGGTAGGGTCCGACGGGGCCTCTGGAGTTCGTTACTTGATGAGTACGAACAGTAGTTGTATGTACCAAGTATGGTCCGACGGGGCCTCTGGAGTTTGTTACTTGATGAGTATGAATCGTACTTGTTTGATGCCATGTAGGATCTGATAGGGCATCTGGAATTAGTTACTTGACGACTACGAATAATATTTTATTGTTGGGTCGCGGACCCATGTTCACATTCTGATTGCTGAGAAGTGAAACGAACTTTAGGCTGAGACCATAATGATTTTGGAAAGGTTTTATAACTAAGGACTGAACGTCCTAAAAGATTTCTATTTTATAAAATTCCCAAGATGCTGAAATGTTTTTCTTGCGTTTAAGCTTGTTTTCTAAACTCTAAACCTCTTGGGAAATTCTATTTCAATGTTTGTCATGGTTTGATTCATAGCTAATATTTGTGTGGTATAGTTTTCATAGTTAGCATACTTGCCCGAGTAAATTTCAATTGCTAACACCTTAAATGGGAGAAATGCGTATTATGCATTTCAGGTATTCCTAGTTCAAGAGAGCAGTCGCAGGGTCGGCACGAAGGATGATGAAAGGCGGCGATGTTAATCATATGAGAGTTGGTGTATGTGTCGTTTGTTGACTGGTATATCCTCCTATTGTGTATTTTCACCCTTCTATTGGTGTTATGTCATGTCTGTACCCCTGTGTGGGAATGGGTTCTATTGGAATTCTGTTTGAATTTATTAATATTATGTCTTCACGTGGCCTTGTCGGCCAATTTATGTCAGTCGTTGACTTGCGGGTATGTATTTATTGAGTTGTTTGACCTGTCGGCCAGACTTTAAGGTTAATAGTCGGTGTCCAGCCTGGTAGATCCTTACGGGAAGGGTCTAAGGCACTGTAATATTCCCCGACCGGCCCGGGAGTGTTGCAGAATATGGTATCAGAGCTTAGGTTGTGGAAACCTAGGCTCTTGGGTTGAGTCAAGTCGTGTCATGTCGTGTCATCAAAAGTGTCGACTGTTGAGTCTAGTTATGAGGTGACGTGTTTTGCACCTGAGTTTTCAATTGTGATTAGTATCGTGGCGCGACCGTCATCTTCGTACAACTTGTGAATGTAAGTCTCCCATTTTTCACGTATTGTAAATTGGTTTATGTATATTATATGTCATATGACCTATACTTGATGCTTGTGGTGTGTTGAACAAGAAGTGTTTGAGATGTAATAATAATTTGTATCATGAGTTGGGAAGTATGTTTGAAGATGTGAGACTTTTTGAGAACAAAGTCTAATCACAATGATCTTTATTGAATTTGGTATCAATGAAAAATATGTTTGTTGAATTGGTGATTCTAGAATAGAAGATAGGTTTGTGTTTGGGTATCAAAAATTTCGACTGACTGTTATTCTCCATTACAAACCGATTTTCACTGTTAACTATATCCGTTGCGTGTGTATTTTAAAATGGTTTTCTGATATTTTATGAACTTGAGCATAATATTGGAAAAACAATTATATTTGATTTCCTAAAATGTTTCGTCGGTACATGTTGGCCACAGAGTGTATAGTAAATAGCTTAGAAAGGGAGGATACAATAAGATGTATGTTTTTTAAATTTATTTGCATAGCAGAAGACTAATATTGAGTTGCTGTAAATACCACAACTAGGTACTATCCTGTTTGCTTGATGTGTACAAGGTTTTCACAACATGTATACTTTAAATCACAGGTATAAATAAAAATAGTAAGGACAGAATGTAAATTACACACAGACAAGACCCCTATACGTCCATTGGTCCTCCACAAGTAACGACAAGTAACTCCGAGGTCGATCTCACAAGGAGTTGGAAATAGTTTGAAGTTCGATTATGTTTGGCAAATAGTCGAATTAACAAAAGTAAACTAAATTAAAACATGGTGAATGATTCGATTGAGATGTAAAATCGTAACAAAAGTGCGGAAAATTAAATTATTAGCTAAGCGTTAAAAACACCAAATTTAATGTTGGATTATCTAGAGATTACAATTATGAGAATGATATGGGAGTTTAGAATCACCGATATAAACGTTATCAATCATTAGTTTCGATATTCGAGGAATTTAATGTTTGGGATAACCGATTGCTCACAATTAAAAGAAAACCCGTTTGATGGCGGCAAATTCTAAAAATCGTGATTGTTCTTTTCGAAAATAAGAGAAACTCCTTTGATGGGGATAAATCCCTACTAACAATCGCCTAGCTAAATATTTTTGATGGGGTAATTCGCTAAAAAATCGCGGAGAAAGGTTTAGAACATTCATAATCGCTTCTATCGGGTCGTTTGATGGCGAACACCGACAAAATCCCTCGATTTTGACAATAACAACAACTATAAAAAGGTTTGATGATCTAAATCATAAGTTCTCTTGCGTCTAAATAATATTCGTGCATAAATATCATCAAGAACGCCGATAGATTATGAAGAACAAAGAAAGAGGAACAATCCCAAACTCATACCCAGAAAATCAATCAAAACTAACAACCAAGAACATGTTTGTGGTTCAATCTAAACACCCATATGATAAGATTAGCTACTCATCATCATTTCAACATTAATAGCAAAAATCATAGAATAAAACATGGTAGAAATCTTCCCTTACGAAAACGAAATCAAAGCCCGAGGAAGGTTTGATGTTCTTCTTTCAAAAACTCACAAACTCTTCATATAAGGAATGAAAATCACTAACAATTATCTCTCTAGATGTTTGAATACCAAAAAAAAGATGAAAACTGAGTTCTAAGAGTGTTTTTTGGCTCCCCCTCAAGTTGTGTATATTGTTTTCCCTTATATACCCGTCAAAAATCGCAAAAAGTGCAGAAAATCATATTTTCTGCAGAAACAGGGGGTGGACCACGGTATGGGGTTGGGACCATGGTGCAGGTGTTTTGGTGAGTCTTTCTTTGTCTTGATCTGAATTTGGGACCACTTGATCCGTCTTGATCCGAATTTGGATCGCGGTCTAGGTGCGGTCCGGATTCCGTGGCCGTGGTCTAGAATCCATATCTCCCTAAATACATCGCAGAATTTAGCGTGTAATATACCGTTGCGAAGCTGATTTCACGAGAAATCCATACTTATAGAGAACACATCCTATTTCTCAGTAAGGAATATGGGAATTAGAAAATACTACCGAAAACGCTTCAATCTTCATCGTTTAGGCCATGTTCTCGCTCCCGACTTGCTCTTGATCGTCATAAACTCCAATATTGGTCATAAAAGCACCTATTTCACCACAATCTTCATACGGCTACCTGAAAAACAAAAACACAGCATACCAAGCATAAAAAGAACAAAAACATTAAAAAACAAACAAAAGCACGACTTAATAGAATGGAATGAGACGATAAAAAATCGACTCATCACATAGCTCCTGTCATGCCCATCACTATTTTGTTTGTGATGTCCATCATATATATAAACTCCTTTTGCAGGTGTGACTTTCTTTCCATAAATTTAATTTTCATAGGCTGCTCAGGCAATTTTATCAATTGCCACATTTCCACTTGGTTCTGCTTTATGGCTTCAACTGCGATGCCCTGGTGTTCCATATGAAATGCATATGCGATAGTCCTTTTTGTTATGAAAATGGGTTCTCTGAAAATCGAGCTTTCAATGCCCCTTTCTGACTTGGGCCTCCTTGTAAAAGCAAACGACAGCCTCCCTGAACAGCTTTATAGGGTTAATGTCCAGAAAACAATATATTCCGTTCTTTTTCATCATCCGGATCAGTTGTGCCAGTAGCGCGGTGTTATTAGCCTCCAGTAGACCGATAAAGTCTACGATAATGCTGAAGATTATCTATTCCTTCCCCATCCTCAGATTGACATTCTTGAAATAGGTATTGGCGTCCATATATGCAAATTTTTTGGAATTTAGTGTAGTGAATATTCTAGGATTTCTGCTTTTCTAAGAAAAATTAGGGTTCTTAGTTTGAGGGTTGAAGACGATAAGGTTTCAGTGAAATGATTTCAATCGTCTTATAAAGGTAGTACAAAAGTCAGCTTTAAAGTAATTAAATAAGGAAATGGCGGTTCGTGTGACTGAATGGACAACATGATGTAGATGTGGAGTTACGGTGATCGTTTGTTTTAACGACATGTAATAACGAAAAGTGAAAGGGAATTGAAAACTTAGCTGCTTGTCTTTTTGACTTCTTATTAGCTAGCTTTTCCTCGCCTGTGCTCCAGATCAAGTGGCTTTTCTTGTCTGGTTCTGGTCAGGTGACTTTTCTTTGTCTGGTTCTGATTAGGTAGCTTTTCTCGTCTGGTTCTGATCAGGTGACTTTTCTCGTCTGCTTCAGATCAGGTGACTTTTCCTTGCCTGCTTCAGATCAGGTGACTTTTCTTTGTCTGCTCCAGATCAGGTGACTTTTCCTTGTCTGATCATGTAGATTTTCTCGTCTGTTCTTCAGATCAGGTGACAATTTTCATTTTTAGATTTTCAGCTAGATTCCCAGTCTAGAAGTCCAAGGTCCCTGCTAAGTTCAAGGAACCTTTCTTTTGGTAAGGGTTTCGTAAATATATCAGCAATCTGATACTCTGTGCTTATCTTTCCACCCTTACTCTTTTATTGAGCACATGGTCTATGATGAAATGATGCTTGACATCTATGTGCTTTGTCTTTGAATGTAATACTGAATTTTTTGTAATAGAAATTGTGCTATTATTGTCACACCATATAGGGACTTCATTTGCAATGATGTTGTAGTCACTTAGTTGTTGTTGATCCATATAATTGGGCACAACAGCTACCTGCAACTAGGTATTCTGACTCTATTGTGGATATTGAGTTAGACACCTGCTTCTTACTGAACCATGATATTAGTCTGGTTCCATGGAATTGGCACGTTCCACTGGTGCTTTTCCTATTAAATTTGCATCCTGCAAAGTCAGCATCATAATATCCTGATAGTTCAAAGTTATCATCTTAGGGATACCGTAACCCAACATTGACTGTAGATATTAGGTATCTGATTATCCTTTTTGCTGCTTCCTGATGAGACTGTTTGGCTTGGACAGGAATCTTGCACACACTCTTACTGCGTATGAGATGTCAGGGCTGCTTGTAGTGAGATATAGTAATGATCCAATTAGTCCTGTATATTGTGTTGGATCTACTGGAATGCCTCCTTCATCTGCATCAATGTGTGGAGATGTGCTCATTGGTACTCTTAGGGTTTTGGCTGACTCCATGCCATATCACTTGATCAGTTCCATTGTATACTTTGCTTGGTTGATGAATATTCTAGTTTTAACTTGTTTGACTTGCAAACAAGAAAGAAATTCAGTTTGCCCATCATACTCATTTCAAATTCTATGAGAGTTGAGAATTTTTCATATAGCTCAGGGTTGGTTGAGCCAAATAAATATCATCTACATATACTTGAACTATTAGTATGTGGTCTTCATGTTCAATTCTGAAGAGAGTTTTGTCCACCTTTCATTTGCAAAATCTATTCTTCTCAAGAAATACAGATAGAGTTTCATACTAGGCTCTTAGTGCCTGTTTGAGTCCATAGAGAGCTTTTAGTAGATTATACACCTTGTCTACTCTAACAAATCTAGGGGTTGCTCAACATAGACTTCTTCTTCTCGTACTCCATTGAGAAATGCACTTTTCACGTCCATTTGATAAACTTCAAAATCTTTGAAGGCTGCATATGTAAGAAAGAGTCTGATTACCTCTAGTCTTTCTACTGGTGCATATGTTTCATCAAAATCTATCCCTTCACATTGAGCATATCCTTTGGCTACCAATCTGGCTTTATTCCTGACAACAGCTCCATCTTCATCACATTTGTTTTTGTACACCCATTTGGTGCCAATGACTTTCTTGTGATCTGGTCTTTCTTTTAGTTCCTATACATTGTTCCTCTCCATTTGGTTTAGTTCCCTTACATTGAAATCACCCATTTGTAGTCGTCCACGGCCTGTTCTGTTGTTTTGGGCTCCATTTGAGACATGAAGCAAGAAAATATTGCCATTCCTGCTGGTTCTATTGATTTTCTAGTTTTGACTCCATCAGTTAGGTTCCCAAGGATTCGTTAATGGGGTGATCCTTTAGCCATTTGGGAGTATCATTTTCATCTTCTTTTGGTTGTTGATCTTCATTGTTCATTCTCCCTGTTGAGTCGCTTTGAGGGACTGCGTCTGACTCTGCATCAGCTGTAATATCCGCAATTTTTCTTCTTTTTCCGATATTCCCATTTTGGTGTATTTTTATTTTTAGTAGTTCGCTTGTAACCTTGTCGACATTTTGAATCTATGTTACTCTTGGAGTTTCTCCATCTGGGATGATCGTGGTGATGTTTTAATATTATTCTGTTTTATGTAATGTATTATGGCATGGACGTTCGATTCTCGTGGAACTCGTTCGCTTTTGTAATTTCTTTGGTTTCACGAGTTCGTATAGTTGAGTTGTTCGTGTTGGGAGTTTCGGTTTGTTACTCCGACGTCGTATCGCGGATTTTGAACGTTTGGGTCGTTTCGTAATTTCCCTAAGTTTAGGGTATTCTTGTCATCTTTGTCGTCCCTGAGCCTTCGGGCATTCGGAATAACGCTTCATCGTAACGTTTTGGTTTCTGACTTAAATCCGTGGTGAGTGTATCCGTTGGTCGTGGATACACCTTGTTATTTTTCTCTTTTCGATCGTCTCCTCGTCGGGCAGTGTTTCAGACTATGGCCTGCTGTCACAGGCCATGTTACGGCCGTAAGCCGTATATGTTACGGCTGTAATAATCGAGAGTTACGGCCGTAAGCTTCCTTCATACGGCCGTAACAAGGCTTCGTTTCTTGCCTCCTGGTCCAGTCCTGAGTTACGGGCGTATCATGTTTGAGTTACGGTCGTAAGTATTGATACGGCCGTAATGGTGTTCTTGATACGGCCGTATGTGTCATTCGTCAAATTTGCCCAATTCTCTCCAGAGGCCAGTTACGGCCGTAAGAGAGTCAGGTCACGGTCGTAATGTTCCTATGTTACGGCCGTATGTGTTGTGAGTTACGGCCGTAATGCCGGCCAGTATATAAACTGGCAGCGGCCCAGTTTTCCCTATTTCTCACATCTCTCTTTTCTCTTCGTGACGGGAACGACGGCTGAGGCTAGGCTTCGTCCGATTTTGATCCAAACTCCATTGTAAAGGCATATTCAAGTATCATATCATCCACCTATCACTAATCATCCATCGTTCATCTTCGAATCAAGGTAAAATCTCTTAGAACCCTACTTTTCGATAAATTGGGGGTTTTGGGATTTTCGTCCGATTCGTTCCAATTTGTTGATTAATCCATGATGAATATGATTAATCTTGTTGATATCATTAGTTTTCCTACGGATTCATGGTATATTTTCATAGTTTTGCGGAATCGAGAGGGTTTGGTTGTGGTCCGCCCTCGTTGTTATTTCTATACAAATATACATGAATCGTAGGCGGGTTTCAGGTGTATTCCATTTCCGTATTCGTCTAGAGTTGGTTGTGATTATGTTCTTCGAATCGTTAGGTTCGGTTCCGTTGGTTCATAGCGTTCGTCGGTGATTATCCTTTCCGTTTGTTGCGTCATCAATTATTCAAGGCAAGTATTTTTGGAAACCTTTATGCTTAACATGGAATGGTAATGTATTTTGTGTATGATTTGCTCACCTCGTGTTGGTCCGACGGGATCAAGGAGGGAATCCAAAGGGTTGAGTCCTGGATTCATGAGTTTGTATAGCTAGCCAGTTCGGGAGGGTCCTTAGAGGCATCGGGCGGGATCAATGATATTACTCTGTTCCCAAGGCGATGCATGTGCGTGTTTTGTTTTTATAATGTGGCCAGATCGGGAGGGTCCTTAGTGTAACACCCCCAAGTTATTCAAGGATATTACAGCGCCGTAAGCCCCGCCATGGGACCCACAAGGCTAAACATACGCGGAACCATAAATTTTGACCGATAAGGTCTACACACAATGGAATGAAAAACAATACAAAGGTATTCAATACATAACCAATGTATTCACAAACATCACAACTCAAATCAATACTTCGGCAAACACAGGCCGGAACATCAAGGAAAATGGAAAACAATACTCGAGTATTCAATGACCAAACCAGTACAACAACACTGAATGAGAAACTCCAAACACAACTGGAAGAAAGACACAATATCACACTTGCCCACCATCTTCATGCCGACCCGATACCTGCCTGTCCGCTCTCCTGGAACCTGAAATACATAAAACGTATTTCCCCCATAAAGGGGTTAGCCGTCGAATAGCTAGTGCAAGAATATCAAGTATGAAACACAATACTTCTCGTCGATAAAGTAAATGTAACCGTCAATTCATCAATTCAAGACTAGCATTCCGGAATAACTAAAATCTCATCGTGCCACATCAAGACGTATATGAATACCGTAGAAACGGTTCGTTCATATCATACGCCGTTACATGTAGGAATGCCGTCAAAACGGTTCGTTCATTACATGCCAACAATACATATATGAATGCCGTAGAAACGGTTCGTTCATATCATGCCATCAATACTTCTTACTTTCAAATTCGAGAACGTACAATCATAATTATATACTTGCCTTTGAGACATCGAGAAAACGAACGGAAAAAGGGGCATGAGATCGGTAGGTCCAAGCACGCGCTTCCGGCACCTAAACGATTCGTAAGGAATATGATAATCAATTATCCATATTCAAATTACACGAAGAAACCCCCGAAACCCGTCTACGATTCGTAAGGATATACGGATAATCGACTAGAGGTTGGAAAATCGTCCAAAATCTCACAAGTCCGAAAACGGCACAATCCAAACCATGAAATCGTAGGAAAAGCATGCATACGGTATGGATACATCATAATCTTAAGGTTCTCAAGCTTCCAAACGGATAAATCGGACGAATCTACGAAAAACCCCAAAATTCCCAAAAAGTAGGGTTCTAAGGATTTTTACCTTGATTCGGACGTTAGGAGGAATTAGATGTTGAGAAATCCTTGTTCTCCAACCAAATATGTTGTTGTCAGAAGGAAGATTGCTCCCAATCGCCCAAGATCGTCTCTCCCGAGCGCTTTCCGTCGAAAAGGAGTGAAGTAGGTGAGAAATGACGAAATGGAAGTCAACTGTCATATTTATATCTGCCCAGTCTAGCGCACGCTACACCTCCTTCATTAGCGTGCGCTAGCGAAGTCACCGGATAGTCCAGTGGCTTCTGCAGGCTCCGTTAGCGTGTGCTAATCGTCTGCCTCTAGTGTGCGCTAGTCCAAAATGTGGCATTCAAGATCGGAGTCCGTAACTCACCGTCTCGCCTGCTCAAACTTAGCGTGCGTTAGCGCTATGATTTAGCGTGCGTTATGCAATAGCTTTAGCGTGCGCTAGCCGAAGCCTAGCGTACGCTACCTGATATTCCAGAAAACCTGGCAACCTCACTGCCTCTGCTGACCAGCCCGGTAGCGTGCGCTACGGACGGATGTTAGCGTGCGCTACTAACCACGAATAGCGCGCGCTAACAACTCCTAGCGTGCGTTAATCCGCCCGATCGAGCGATTCGAAATCGGTTCGACTGACTGATCCTCTTAGCGCGCGCTACGGCCCCAAAGCTAGCGTGCGCTAATCAAGCAGAATTAGCGTGCGTTAGCCTAGGCCTAGCGTGCGTTATATCTCTGGCCCAGAACATTTCCGCAAGGTCTAAACGACATGATCAAAAACCAAACGAGATACGAAACTCAATAATAATATTAACAACATCTCCAAGCATTTACAGAGCGACAAAATAAGGAGGATGACAGAGTCAAACAGTCAATAAGAGTACGGGTATTACATTCTCCCCCTCTAAAAGGAAGTTTCGTCCCGAAACTTAAGAAATAAATAGTTCGGGGTATTCCATCCGCATCTTCTCTTCCGTCTCCCAAGTTGCCTCCTCGACTCCATGTCTCGACCATTGCACTTTAACCAGTGGAATGGTTTTATGCCGGAGTTGTTTCTCGCGACGCTCAAGGATCTTTACGGGTCTCTCCGTAAAGGTAATATCCTCGGCTACGTTAATCTCACTGTAGTCGATGATGTGGCTCGGATCCGGCACGTACTTTCTCAACTGAGACACATGAAAAACACTATGAACGTGACTCAAAGCTGGAGGCAACGCCAAGCGATAAGCTAAATCTCCAACTCTGTCCAAAATCTCGAAAGGTCTGATATACCTCGGACTAAGTTTCCCCTTTTTCCCGAAGCGGAAAACTCCATGGGTTGGCGACACCTTGAGTAAGACATGATCCCCCACTTCAAACTCCAAAGGTCGACGACGAGTATCAGCATAAGATTTCTAACGACTCTGGGCGGTTAGCAATCGATCTCGGATAATAGAAATCTTTTCCTTAGTCTCCATCAACATATCCGGCTCCGTTCCAACTAGCTCGGAAGCCTCGTCCCAACACAATGGGGACCTACATCGTCTACCGTAAAGTGCCTCGAAGGGTGCCATTTTGATCGACGCATGCCAACTATTATTGTAAGCAAACTCGATCAACGGCAAGTGAAGCTCCCAATCATTACTCCAGTCTAAGGCACAAGCCCGTAACATATCTTCCAATGTCTGAATCGTCCTCTCTGTTTGTCCATTCAACTGAGGATGAAAAGAAGTGCTCAATCTCAACTCAGTGCCCAAAGCCTGATGAACGGCCTGCCAAAAGTGCGATACGAAACGGCCGTCTCGATCAGAAACAATGGACTTGGGGG
This sequence comes from Orobanche coerulescens, assembly GCA_033398695.1. Taxonomy (NCBI): domain Eukaryota; kingdom Viridiplantae; phylum Streptophyta; class Magnoliopsida; order Lamiales; family Orobanchaceae; genus Orobanche; species Orobanche coerulescens. The sequence goes on along the minus strand of CM065808.1, from coordinate 75,488,984 downwards.
CACCGTGTAATCTCACGATCTCAGCAATAAAGGTTCGAGCCAGTCTATCCGGTCCCCAAGTATCCTTAATACCCAAGAAGTGAGCTGACTTAGTCAACCGATCGACAATTACCCAAATCATATTCATTCCGGCTCGAGTCCTCGGCATGCCAGTGATGAAATCCATAGAGATGTCTTCCCACTTCCACTCGGGAATGGGAAGCGGTTTCAACAACCCCGCTGGTCGTTGATGTTCGATCTTGACTTGTTGACACGTCAAGCACCGTAGTACAAACTCTGTAACATCCTTCTTCATATTATTCCACCAAAAATTGCGCTTCAAATCTTTGTACATCTTGCTCGTCCCGGGGTGGATTGAGTAAGGCGTAGCATGAGCTTCTCGGAGAATTCTCTGCCTGAGCTCTAAATCGTTCGGAACACAAAGCCTGCCCTGAAATCTCAGAATACTATCCTCGTGAACCATAAAGCCAGGAGCTTTTCCTTTAATTACATCCTCCTTCAGTTGAGAAATCATCGGTCACTCCACTGCTTCCCTTTGATGTCATCAACTAAAGACGAAGTAATTTCGAGAGCACACAGCTGTCCTTGTACTCGTTGAAGCCAAACTTCTATCCCTTGCTCAATTAAGTCCTGACGAATTTTCGTATGGGATGTAAGAACCTCGAGCATTTGAAGAGATGCCGATTTGCGGCTCAAAGCATCCGCAACGACATTGGCTTTTCCGGGGTGATAAAGAATCTACAAATCATAATCCTTTATCAATTCTAACCAACGTCTCTGCCTCATATTCAGCTCCTTCTGACTGAAAATATACTTCAGGCTCTTGTGATCGGTATAAATCCACACGGTGAACCATACAAATAGTGCCGCCAAATCTTGAGCGCGAAGACAATCGCGGCCAATTCCAAATCGTGAGTAGGATAATTCATCTCATAAGGCTTTAATTGTCGTGATGCAAAAGCTATCGTCTTATCATGCTGCATAAGTACACAGCCCAGACCTTGACCCGAAGCATCACTAAAAACTGCAAAGCCCTCACTACCATGTGGCAAAGTTAAAATCGGTGCTGAAGTCAAACGCCTCTTCAGTTCATCGAAGCTCTGTTGTCTCTCATCCGTCCAAACATACTTTTCGGTCTTCTGGAGTAATTTCGTAAGCGGCCGAGCGAGTTTCGAGAACCCCTCGACAAACCGACGGTAATACCCAGCAAGGCCCAAAAAGCTACGAACTTCCTTAACGTTCTTAGGCGGTGCCCAATCTAGCACTGCCTCAATCTTCTGCGGGTCTACACGAACCCCTTCGGCCGAAATCACATGGCCGAGAAACATAACTTCTTCCAACCAAAATTCACATTTCGAGAATTTTGCATAGAGATGCTCGGCTCTCAAAATATCTAAAACCAAACGCAAGTGTCGGGCATGTTCCTCCTTATCTCGAGAATATATCAAGATGTCATCAATAAAGACGACTACACACCTGTCGAGGTACTCGATGAATATCTTATTCATTAACTGCATGAATACTTCCGGTGCATTAGTCAACCCAAAAGGCATGACTACAAATTCATAATGCCCGTATCTCGTCCGAAATGCCGTCTTCGGAACGTCGGACTCCATCACCCTGAGTTGATAATATCCGGATCTTAAATCAATTTTCGAGAAAACTGCAGCCCCTTGCAATTGATCAAATAAATCGTCTATACGAGGTAGAGGGTACTTGTTCTTGATGGTTACTTTGTTCACCTCGCGGTAGTCGATGCACAAACGTAGTGAACCATCTTTCTTCCTCACGAAAAGAACAGGCACGCCCCAAGGCGAAGCGCTCGGTCTGATGTACCCTTTTTCCAGAAGTTCTCCCAACTGATTCTTCAATTCTTGCATCTCGGAAGGTGCCATCCGATAAGGTGCTTTAGAAATCGGGGCCGCATCCGGCTCTAAATCCACGTAAAAATCTATCTCTCGATCTGGCGGTAATCCCGGGAGGTCATCCGGAAAAACATCGGGATACTCATTAACAACCGGAATCGAAAATAAATCGACATCATTTCCTTCCGTTTTCAAAGCATAACACCAATAGCCCGTACAACCTTTATTCAACAGTTTTACGGCCTTCATGGCACTGATAAGTAACTTGGATTGGCCCGACTTACGTCCCAAAAATGAGTACTCAGATCCGTCTTTAGTCATCATGGTGATAACCTTGGTACGGTAGTTCATAATCGCTTGATGATTATCAAGCCAATCCTCGCCGAGGATCACATCCTCGCCTTCTATATCAACTACAATCAAATTCGATAACCATTCCATACCGGATATACTCACCGGAAAATCTCTAATCTACCGATTCCCCACAATCCTATCCCCGCTGGGCAGTTTCACGATAAAGGGATCGCAAGCAGTTAAATAAGTTATATTCAGACGGCGTACACATTCCAAAGATATAAAAGAATGTGTAGCACCCGTATCAAAGAGTACACGGACTGGATAAGATAAAACATGGATGGTACCTGAAGCCACCGCTGCGTCGGGCTCGTCTGTTCGACGCATCTCATAAACCCGAGGTTGTACCGAACCGACGCTAGAATTCCCCCTCCGGCATTCGACCTGTCCCGAGCCCTGCCGAAATTCTCGAGGTTGACCGGTGAGGCGAAGCCCGAGTGTCCAAGGTCTGATTCGGCTCGGAACAATAAGCCGCTCTATGTCCCATCTGTCCGCACGTGTGACACTTCAATGGTGGAAAGTTGCATTCCAAACTGACGTGGCCTGGACGGCCACAATTATAGCAAGTCACCGTGCGGTTTGTGGTGCCTGGAGTAGGACGGTAACCCCTCTTTCCCTTATTAGAACGTGACGACTGTCCGGCAAAACGGCTAGTCGTCTGTGACTTCTGAAAGTTGCCACCTTTAGAGCCAGAAAAACTTCCCGCGACTTTCTGCTTCTTCGGTTCTTCAACAATCATTGTCGGGGCTCAACATATCATGGGCTAAAGCTCTGTCCTGATACTCTTTCAGTGTGGTACAAGCAAATCCGGCCATATACCGCCGTAAGTCCAAATTCATCCGCATATCAAAATAACGGATCTTATCACGCTCGTTACGCACTTGATCCTTTACGTGGATCAATTGTTGGTTGTACTCCACGATCGCCCGCGATACGGGAATATCTTGAGGTTTAGCCTCGAAAAAGGCTCGGATTCGGCTCTCTCGCACCGGTCAAGGACAAAACTCGGCCTCCAAGAGTTCCTTAAATTCATCCCACGTGGCAATGCGATCCTGTGGCTTGATGACCTTCCACCAGGTAGCGGCCTCCTTGGTGAGGAAATACTGAGCAATCGGTACTTTCCTCACTTCGGAGCAATCAACCGCCTCGGAAATCTTTTCCAATTCCGCTAGCCAGTCTTCCCAGCCTAACGGGTCCGTGGCACCGCCAAACTGTGGAGGGTGCATACGGATTACATTCTGAAGTAAGGCATCCGTGTTCGGGTTCGGATTATTCAGCTGAACAGTTTGGGCCAAGATAGTCATCTGAGTAGCCAATTGTTGAAGTGCATTCACCACTCCAACGTCCGCGTTGTTCCCCTGACCGTCTGACTGGTCGTGCTGACTCTCGATGTCGGGATGCACCGAGTTCGACAAACTGGGGTTGGTCGACCCCGCAACTGAACTGACGGAAATGGCCGCGCCACGACCTCTTCCACGTCCACGGCCACGACCACGGCCCCTACCAGCTGACATACTGAAGAACACACAAGTCACGTAAGCACAATTCAATTACACGTCATCAAAGTGACCGATTCTCACGAATACCAACAAAACGAAGCAAAACAAACAAGGAAACACTAGAAGAGTAAGAGGTCTTACAAGTACCGGTAGCACTGTGATGATGGCAAAGTAGTGATACTGCGGACAATTGACAACTTGATCGACCCAAAAGACCGACAACCTAGGTATCCATAGACCTAATCTCTGATACCATATTCTGTAACACCCCCAAGTTATTCAAGGATATTACAGCGCCGTAAGCCCCGCCATGGGACCCACAAGGCTAAACATACGCGGAACCATAAATTTTGACCGATAAGGTCTACACACAATGGAATGAAAAACAATACAAAGGTATTCAATACATAACCAATGTATTCACAAACATCACAACTCAAATCAATACTTCGGCAAACACAGGCCGGAACATCAAGGAAAATGGAAAACAATACTCGAGTATTCAATGACCAAACCAGTACAACAACACTGAATGAGAAACTCCAAACACAACTGGAAGAAAGACACAATATCACACTTGCCCACCATCTTCATGCCGACCCGATACCTGCCTGTCCGCTCTCCTGGAACCTGAAATACATAAAACGTATTTCCCCCATAAAGGGGTTAGCCGTCGAATAGCTAGTGCAAGAATATCAAGTATGAAACACAATACTTCTCGTCGATAAAGTAAATGTAACCGTCAATTCATCAATTCAAGACTAGCATTCCGGAATAACTAAAATCTCATCGTGCCACATCAAGACGTATATGAATACCGTAGAAACGGTTCGTTCATATCATACGCCGTTACATGTAGGAATGCCGTCAAAACGGTTCGTTCATTACATGCCAACAATACATATATGAATGCCGTAGAAACGGTTCGTTCATATCATGCCATCAATACTTCTTACTTTCAAATTCGAGAACGTACAATCATAATTATATACTTGCCTTTGAGACATCGAGAAAACGAACGGAAAAAGGGGTATGAGATCGGTAGGTCCAAGCACGCGCTTCCGGCACCTAAACGATTCACAAGGAATATGATAATCAATTATCCATATTCAAATTACACGAAGAAACCCCCGAAACCCGTCTACGGTTCGTAAGGATATACGGATAATCGACTAGAGGTTGGAAAATCGTCCAAAATCTCACAAGTCCGAAAACGGCACAATCCAAACCATGAAATCGTAGGAAAAGCATGCATACGGTATGGATACATCATAATCTCAAGGTTCTCAAGCTTCCAAACGGATAAATCGGACGAATCTACGAAAAACCCCAAAATTCCCAAAAAGTAGGGTTCTAAGGATTTTTACCTTGATTCGGACGTTAGGAGGAATTAGATGTTGAGAAATCCTTGTTCTCCAACCAAATATGTTGTTGTCAGAAGGAAGATTGCTCCCAATCGCCCAAGATCGTCTCTCCCGAGCGCTTTCCGTCGAAAAGGAGTGAAGTAGGTGAGAAATGACGAAATGGAAGTCAAATGTCATATTTATATCTGCCCAGTCTATCGCACGCTACACCTCCTTCATTAGCGTGCGCTAGCGAAGTCACCGGATAGTCCAGTGGCTTCTGCAGGCTCCGTTAGCGTGTGCTAATCGTCTGCCTCTAGCGTGCGCTAGTCCAAAATGTGGCATTCAGTACTGGAGTCCAGAACTCACTGTCTCTGCCCTGCTCAAACTTAGCGTGCGCTAGCGCTATGATTTAGCGTGCATTATGCAATAGCTTTAGCGTGCGCTAGCCGAAGCCTAGCGTACGCTACCTGATATTCCAGAAAACCTGGCAACCTCACTGCCTCTGCTGACCAGCCCGGTAGCGTGCGCTACGGACGGATGTTAGCGTGCGCTACTAACCACGAATAGCGCGCGCTAACAACTCCTAGCGTGCGTTAATCCGCCCGATCAGAGCGATTGAAATCTTAGTTCGACACGAGTGATCCTCTTAGCGCGCGCTACGGCCCCAAAGCTAGCGTGCGCTAATCAAGCAGAATTAGCGTGCGTTAGCCTAGGCCTAGCGTGCGTTATATCTCTGGACCAGAACATTTCCGCAAGGTCTAAACGACATGATCAAAAACCAAACGAGATACGAAACTCAATAATAATTTTAACAACATCTCCAAGCATTCACAGAGCGACAAAATAAGGAGGATGACAGAGTCAAACAGTCAATAAGAGTACGGGTATTACACTTAGAGGCCTCGGGCGGGATCTATGATATTACTCTGTTCCCAAGGCAAATTGTTTGACTGTTTGTTTCCGGAAAAGACATGTCTGGTTTTGACTTTTGAAATTGATATTGGTGCATGTACTATGAAATGTGTAAGCGATTGGTTTGCCTTGATTACTTGTACTAGCATAATTGCTAACCCCTTTGGGGACCCATTTTGGGGAAATTCTTGTTATAGATTTCAGGTTATGACTATCCGGACGAGCGGGCACCGGGACAGTACGAGGATGTTGGCCTGGGTTGTTGACATGTGCATTTGGGTCTTTTTGTTTCTTTCGTCCATTTCAATTTGGTTGTTCTCACAATTATAAACTTATAGATTGTACTCCCGAGTACTTAGGCTTTTCATTTCAAACTCCGTATTGTATTACTTTAAAATTGTTACATTGTCGGTTGATGCTTATTTCGCCGGTTGCTCCGGGCGTATCTTTTTATGTCATATCATTTAAATGTGTGTCCTCGCTAACCGAGATGGTTAGTCGAGTGGAGTTTTCTTGTTTGTAGCCTGGTGGGTCCCATGTAGGGGTCCATGGCGCTGTAATATACTCTGAATATCTCGGGGTGTTACAGAAAATGGTATCGGGAGCGCTAGGTTTATGGATACCTAGGCTTGTTGGTTATTTGGGTTTAGTCATGTTTTTTTTTGCACATTGTCACACCGCTGCCAGCATCTCGGTACTTCCAGTGCTCGTAAGTTTTCTTATTCGGTCCTTTGTTTTCTTGCATTGTATTTACGCTTTTCGAATTGTAGTTGCTTTTTCCTCCCTTACTCATCATCAATATACTTCTGTTATCTCTTAACACCAGTATGGATGCCGGAGGAAACCGTGGCCGTGGTCGTGGACGCGGCCGAGGACGTGGGGCAGCCGGTGGGGCGTCCACATCACATTCTTCGGGAGCCAGCAGTACCGTCGACCGTCACAGTCATGCTTCTTCTCAGGAGCGCGCCGACCTTGGTATTGCGGCCGTTATGCAGCAAATGGTAAACCAAATGGCGGCGATAGCTCAAGTGGTCAAAACCCCGATCAGGCCCATGCTAATCGGGGCGGAGCAGACCGTTGGCTCCAAGATGTCATCAAGATACATCCTCCTCAGTTTTCGGGAGCATCAGACCCGATCGGCTGGGAGGGGTGGATCAAGGAGATATCTAAAGTCTTCATTGTCACCAACTGTCCCGAGGATCGTAAGGTCCCTATTGGCCAGTACTTTCTCACTGGGGACGCTACGGATTGGTGGGAGGCCGTTGGGCCCAAAGACCATGTTGCTTCGTGGGCCGAATTTCAGGAATTGATGGAGACCGAATATTGCCCGTGGCCGGTAAGACAAGCTAGAGTGCATGCCTTCTATGATGCTCAACCTCGGGATATTCCCGTGTCCCAAGCCATTGCCGATTTTAACAAGGAGTTGGGCTATGTGAAGACCCAAGTTGTCGAAGAGAGCGACAAAATTTTTCATTTTTCCAGGAGGATGAAGTTGTCCATTCGGGACTATATGTCAGGACTCGTCTGCACTACTTTGAAGGATTATCAGAGTAGGGCCCTCGCTTATGATATGTCGGTGACGGCTAGTGATTTGGCTCGTGAGAGCAAGAAGCAGAATTCGGTCGGAAATTTTTCCGGTCCCAAGAGTGGAGGCCAGAAGAAGTCTCAGTCTGCAAATATTTCTACGGGCGGTTCGGCTCGTTTCTCTGGGAGCTTTCGGGGTGCCGCCGGAACCTCTGCTCGTGAACCCACATGCTTTAACTGTGGTGTACAGGGCCATAGGAGCCGACTATGTCCTCGCCCGAAGTTTACTTGTCATACTTGTGGACAGTTGGGCCACAAGGCCCCCTTTTGTGAACAGATCAGACAGCTTCGCAGCGCCCGTTCTTCGCAACCAGTACCTATGGAGCCGAGTGTGAACCAGGGCTCATTTGCTCTGCCGCCTCGACCGAGTGCCGGCCGCGGTAGGGGTCGGGGTCAGCCCGCTAGAGGAGGAGCTTCCAGTGTCGGCTGTGCCTAGCCGCGTATCTACGAGATGAGGAGGGCCGATGATCCAGCAGCCACTGTGCGACAGGTACCATTCATATCCATTCTCACCCTGTCAGTGTGCTTTTCGATTCTGGTGCTACACATTCGTTCGTATCGCTAGGGTGTGTGCGCCGTTTGAGTCTCGACTGTTTGTCGCCTTGCGAGTCTTTCATCATTAAACTTCCTAGCGATCGAGAGGTCCGATACTGTTCTGTGTTTATTTGTGAGAGAGCTTGGCTCTCTAATCTTATTGTTGTTGATATTGAAGGTGAGGATTTGATTCTCGGGGATGATTGGCTCGAACGGCATGGTGCAATCATGAACTACCACACGAGGATCATTACCATGCTAGCCGAGGACGGCACCGAACATTCTTTCGCGGGGCGAAAGAGAAACCAGAAGTTCGTTATTAATGCCTTGAAGGCGATGAGTCTCCTGCGAAAAGGGTGTACGGGTTATTGGTGCTATTCCTTGAAGGCGGAGGATGGTGAAGTCAAGCTTTCGTCGATTCCAGTCGTTAGTGGGTTTCCTGATGTATTTCCTGACGAGTTACCGGGATTGCCACCGGATCATGAGTTCGAGTTTGCTATAGAGTTAGAGCCGGGCGCAACTCCGATTTCGAAGGCGCCGTATCGCATGGCACCTTCAGAGATGGCCGAGCTGAAGAAGCAATTGAGTGAGCTCCTTGAGTCGGGTTATATTCGACGGAGCGCTTTGCCTTGGGGCGCACCGGTCCTGTTTGTGCGTAAGAAGGATGGTTCACTGCGTTTGTGTATCGACTATCGCGAACTGAACAAGGTGACCATCAAGAACAAGTACCCTTTGTCGAGGATTGATGACTTGTTTGATCAGTTGCAGGGAGCGGCGGTATTCTCAAAGATTGATTTGAGATCGGGGTACTATCAGCTCCGGGTGAGGGAGTCCGATGTGCCGAAAACAGCTTTTCGGACGAGATACGGACATTATGAGTTTGTAGTTATGCCTTTCGGGCTAACTAATGCACCGGCGGTGTTCATGCAGTTGATGAACAAAGTCTTTATCGAGTATCTGGATAAGTGTGTCGTCGTCTTCATTGACGATATTCTTATCTATTAGAGGAATGAGGAAGAACATGCCCATCATTTGCGAATAGTGTTAGACATTTTGAGGACCGAGCAACTCTATGCGAAGTTCTCGAAATGTGAGTTCTGGCTGAAGGAAGTGATGTTTTTAGGTCACGTGATTTCAGCCGAGGGAGTTCGTGTGGATCCGCAGAAAATTGAGGCAGTGTTGGATTGGGCACCGTCCATGAATGTGAAGGAGATCCGTAGTTTCTTGGGTTTAGCTGGCTACTACCGTAGGTTCATCGAGGGTTTCTCGAAACTGGCTCGACCACTTACACAGTTGCTCCAGAAATCCGAGAAGTTCGTCTGGAATGACGAGAGGCGGTCGAGTTTTGAGGAGCTGAAGAGGCGTTTGACTTCAGCCCCGATTTTAGCATTGCTGTGTGGCAACAGGGGTTTTGCTGTTTATAGTGACGCTTCGGGTCAGGGTCTTGGGTGCGTATTGATGCAGCACGGCAAGACCATCGCATATGCGTCGAGACAGTTGAGGCCATACGAGCTGAACTACCCTACTCATGATTTGGAGTTAGCGGCAGTCGTTTTTGCGCTTAAGATTTGGCGTCACTATCTTTTCGGCTCTCCATGTCAGATTTTTACCGATCATAAAAGTCTAAAATACATATTTACCCAACGGGAGTTGAATATGAGGCATAGGAGGTGGTTAGAACTGATTAAGGATTATGACCTCGAAATCCTTTATCATCCGAGCAAGGCGAACGTCGTGGCCGATGCCTTGAGTCGGAAACCGATTGCCTTGCGAACGCTTGAGGTCCTTACGTCTCAGTCTGAGCTTCGGCGGGCTTTGATTGAGTTTGATGTTGAGGTTTTGTTGCCTGGGGCTGTCGGGCAACTTTGTGCTTTAGAGTTTTCGTCGTCTTTGATCGATGAAATTAAGCTGAAGCAGTTAGAGGATCCGATGATTACTCAAATCCGAGAGAACGTTCTTAAGGGAAAGTCTTCTGGGTTTGTGATTCATGAGGATGGTGTTTTGAGATTCCAGAGTCGGCTTTGTGTACCGAACGACTTAGAGTTGAGACAGAGTATTCTACACGAGGGCCATGCAACACCTTACTCCGTTCATCCTGGTTCGAGTAAGATGTACAAGGACCTGAGGAGGAATTTCTGGTGGAATAATATGAAGGAGGAGCTAGCACAGTTTGTAGCGAGATGTTTGACTTGTCAGCAGGTCAAGATCGAGCATCAGTGACCGGCTGGGTTATTGCAGTCACTTCCCATTCCGGAATGGAAATGGGAAGATATATCGATGGATTTCATTACGAGTTTGCCGAGATCGAGATCGGGCATGAATATGGTATGGGTGATTGTTGATCGTCTGACCAAGTCGGCACATTTTCTTGGCATCAAGGATACTTGGGGCCCGGAGAAGTTGGCTCGTGTGTTTATCGCGCAGATTGTGAGGCTTCACGGTACTCCGAAGTCTATTGTTTCAGATCGTGATGGCCGTTTTGTATCACACTTTTAGCAGGCGGTGCATAAGGCGTTGGGTACTCGTTTGCGTTTGAGCACCTCTTTTCACCCCCAGTCATATGGGCAGTCGGAGCGCACTATCCAGACATTTGAGGATATGTTGCGTGCTTGTGCTCTCGATTGGAGCAATGACTGGGAGGAGCATTTGCCATTGATCGAATTCACGTACAACAACAGTTGGCACGCGTCGATTCGGATGGCACCGTATGAGGCACTTTATGGGCGGCGATGTCGATCACCGGTTTGTTGGAATGAGGTGTCCGATTTGGTCGGGACCGAGCCGGATGTCGTTTTAGAGACGAGGCAGAAGATAGACTTAATTCGGGAGCAGATGTTGACTGCCCAGAGTCGACAGAAATCATATGCCGATGTCCGTCGTCGACCCTTAGAATTCGAGGTGGGAGACCACGTTTTGCTGAAGGTGTCGCCGACGAGAGGAGTTTTTCGTTTCGGGAAAAAGGGGAAGTTGAGTCCGAGATTTATTGGACCCTTCGAGATTCTCGAGAGAGTCGGTGAGTTAGCATACCGTTTGGCGTTACCTCCGGCCTTGAGTCGCGTGCATAGCATTTTCCATGTTTCCCAACTAAGGACATATGTCCCGGATCCTAGCCATATCATCGACTAGAGTGAGATCGATATTGCCGAGGACTTTACCCTCGAGGAGCGTCCCTTGAAGATTTTGGAGCACCGTGATAAACGACTAAGGCATAAGACCATCCCTTTGGTCAAGGTGCAGTGGTCAAGACATGGTGTCGATGAGGCAACTTGGGAAATCGAGGATAGCATGCGTGCTAGATACCCCTAGTTGTTTGTTTCTTAAGTTTCGGGACGAAACTTGTTTTCAGAGGGGTAGAATGTAATATCTGCATTTTTTCTTCTTTTTCCGATATTCCCATTTTGGTGTATTTTTATTTTTAGTAGTTCGCTTGTAACCTTGTCGACATTTTGAATCTATGTTACTCTTGGAGTTTCTCCATCTGGGATGATCGTGGTGATGTTTTGATATTATTCTGTTTTATGTAATGTATTATGGCATGGACGTTTGATTCTCGTGGAACTCGTTCGCTTTTGTAATTTCTTTGGTTTCACGAGTTCGTATAGTTGAGTTGTTCGTGTTGGGAGTTTCAGTTTGTTAATCCGACGTCGTATCGCGGATTTGGAACGTTTGGGCCGTTTCGTAATTTCCCTAAGTTTAGGGTATTCTTGTTATCTTTGTCGTCCCTGAGCCTTCGGGCATTCGGAATCACGCTTCATCGTAACGTTTTGGTTTCTGACTTAAATCCGTGGTGAGTGTATCCGTTGGTCGTGGATTCACCTTGTTATTTTTCTCTTTTCGATCGTCTCCTCGTCGGGCAGTGTTTCAGACTATGGCCTGCTGTCACAGGACATGTTACGGCCGTAAGCCGTATATGTTACGGCCGTAATAATCGAGAGTTATGGCCGTAAGCTTCCTTCATACGGCCGTAACAAGGCTTCGTTTCTTGCCTCCTGGTCCAGTCCTGAGTTACGGGCGTATCATGTTTTTCAAGCTCAGATCTGATGTTAGCTGTCTCAAGGCTGAGTTTGTCCAAATTATTTTTCAGCTGCCTATTCTCATCTTGCAGCTGTGTATTCTTAACTGTCATAGTCAGGTGTGCAGTTTTAAGTGTTTCAAAATATTTAAAGAGCTGACTTACAGATTTATGAAGATCAATATCTTCAGACATGTCTGAGCTGACATATCTTGAAGTTGAAGGTCTAGATGTTATCTCTTCATCCGCTAAGTTGGCCATCAAGCAGTTGTAGTTGTCATCATCATCTGAAAAAAAATCCATTGCTTGATTCTACTCTCTTAGACTTGATCTTCACTAATGAGAGCTTTTCTCTTGTCTTCCTTCTTTCCCATGTCCTTCTTATCTTCATCTCTTTTGAGGCCAGGACAGTCAAACTGAATATGTCATGTCTTATGACAATTGTAGCATTCTACATTCGAGTTTCCAGCTTTTTGGTTCCTCCTTTGGTTCTCCTTGTAGTTCTTTTTATATTTGGAGTAGTTCTTCCTGAAGTTGCTGAATCTTTGCATAATGAATGCCATTTATTCCTCAAAATTTAGAGGACTTGGATCCAGTTAGGCTTTTTGTAGGTGATTCTACTGCAAAAGCTATTCCTTTCTCAGCTGGCTCATTTCATGATGAGGAGGGCAGCTCAAACTCAAATGCCTTGAGGTCTGAGAATATTTCTTGGACCTTTATTTTGTTGGATTCCCTCATGGTGACAGCCTTCATGCTCCACTCTGGCGTAAGAGACCTTAGTACCTTTAGAGCCATCTCTCGGTTGCTATATGTTTTACCAAGAGAATTTATCTCGTTGATGATCTTAGTGAATCTGGTATCCACTCTATCAATTGTTTCTCCATTCTTCATCTTGAAGTTGTTAAACTTCTGGGTGGCTATTGACAACTTATTTTCTTTGATCAGCTCGGTTCCCTCACACATTACAGCTAATGTGTCCCAAATTTCTTTGGAATTATTGCAATTCTTGATTTTCACCATGGTGGCTTTATAAAGAGTCTGATACAAGATATCTCTGGCCCAGTTGTCAAGGTTGGCCAATTTTCTTTCTTCGGGTGTCAACTCTGTTCTCTTATTCGGAATGTGGTTTGGTTTCCCAGCTGCTATTTCCTAATCTGTATTGTCCTTCGGGAAGATGAAGGGTCCATCCTCGATTATACACCACGTATCATCATGAATGGATGATAGATGCGCCTGCATTATTGTTTTCCATAAGTCATATTCATCAACAGAGAATACAGATAATATAGAGTGCATGTGTTGCATGTTTTCCATAATGAAAAATTTAAAATATATACTCAAATATATGAATCTGGTTCGGTAAAACTAAACTAACCTCTTTGATACCACTTGTAGGTCACAGGATATTAGATATAAGTCTAGAGGGGGGGTGTAAATAGACTTATAAAAATTTCGCTTAAATAACTATTTTCAAAAAACACGATTGAAATGAATGCAACTAAGGTTACTCGTCTGATAATAATGCAGATAAACTTTGTGTTGGGATAAATAATTTTATTTTGATAACTGCCAACATACAGCAAGTTGTCTCAAGAAGTCAAAAGAGTCGAAATTCCGCTAAGTATGAAAGCTGTCTGAAACATCCATACAGCCCTTCCATACAGCATTAAAGATCTCGCAGTTCAACCTACTGCTACAGCGAACAACTTAATACGTCGGATACAAAAGCCAGGATGTAAGCTATTTTACATGGAAAAAGTAAAACACATCCGAAAGGCCTGATGAAAGAATGCTTTAAACCGTTGTGAAATACACTTTGTTTATTCATAAAGTATTGACGGTTAAAGCAGCATTTATTGCTGATAGGACAATATTTAATGCAGCCGGAGTGAGACATGTCTGAATACGCTGAATAGCATTTAATGTGAAGTAAAAAAGAATGTCTGGAGCATTAAATGCGATCTGCTTTAATTTAAATATTCAGCAAAGCCGCCAATTAGAAACATCAACATTTCACCAAGCTGCAACGGCTACATTTATAACTGATGCATTTTTCAAAGGTTACTAATACCCCCAAGGTGAGGACTCAATATACAAAACTGAAGCAATTCAATATCGTGAAAGCTCTGACATTTTACTCTGACATTCTAGCAATTATAAAGCAGTATATTTTGTGAGCATACAACAAATATTCAAGCGAAGAAATAAACCAAGTCCTCAATGAAGAACAGCTTAGCATACAACAATCGTATTTCAAAGAACAAGCTGCTGTTCAGAGAACTCTACCTTTACCATTGAGAAAACCATCAGCCCTGTGTGTATTCAAGATCCTTACATATTTGGACCTATGTGGGAAAAATAGCATTATAGACGAAGCTTCGAACTATGTGTGAAAAAGCAAGTCAAGAAAGAGCTCAAGCCAATCTGTGTGAACGGCCTAAAGCATTGGTCCTTGTATCAATCTCTGGAACGATACAGAGATAAGGTTTAGTTATAGTCACGTAGTTGTGTACGTAGTGATTATAATAAACATTTTACTCCTGTGTAGACGACTAGTGGACGTAGAGGGGTTTAACTCGAATCACTTTAAATCGTGTGTTATTTACCTTCTGCCATTATTGTTTTCTTTATTGTGATTTATACAAGTATACATTGCAAAACCATGTACGCACTAAGAAAACAGGAGAAAGCCTAGTTGCTGTATTTACAACAACTCACTTAAACGAACTTCCGCTATGTACTCACATTCAAAAAACGTACAACTTGTTGTACAATTACTTTCCAAGCTGTATACTGTATACTTAGCAGTCAACAAGTGGTATCGGAGAGGTTGATTCTAAAAAGAATCAGTCGTATTTTAACTGAATCAGATCCAAAAATCACACATTCTTTTCGAAAATAGTCTTTATCTTTCCTATTCTCTTACATGGACACCTCAATGATAAATAAGGTTCTTATGTTTTCTATTAACGAATTTGATGACTGGAGCATTAGGATGGAAGCTCATCTTGCTGCCATGCACGAGGAGTTGATATTTGTCATCCAAGATGGCCCCATAAAGATAACGAAGGTTAATCCTGCCGTGAGGATATAAGGACAACCTCATGCTGAAATGCTCAAGATGGAGCATGATCAATGGACAACAGACGAGCGTAAGCGTGCTAACCTCAACAATATTTCTAAGAATGCGCCGTTTGTCACTCTTGACAAAGGCACATTCTCGAAGGTAAAGAGCTGTAAGACAGCCAAGGAAATCTCGGAGAAACTCAAGATGATTTGTGAGGGAACTGAGCTCTCAAAAGAGAATAAGATTTCAAAACTCACTCAGCAATTTGAATCATTTGAAATGAAATCTTCCGAAACTCTTGAGGAGCTTGACCTCAGATTCACTGGCATTGTCGGTGAACTTGAAGCATTTGGTAAAGTGTATACCCAAATGGAGAAAAACTTGAAAATCTTTAGATCACTCCCTGCCCGATGGGACATTAAGACTATAACTATGCATGTGCCATGTAATCTTAATGATATTTCTACTTTTGATCTCTTCTCTAACCTCAAAGCTTTCGAGTATGATATTGACAGGAAGGAGAAGAGTCACCTGCTAAGACTACAGCACTATCCGATGTATCTAACATGAGACATAGCACACCCAACACATCCAAGTCTGCTCACAAGACTGCTGAAAGTGATGATGATATCCTGTCACAATATGAAATGGCCCTTCTCATGCACAAATTCAAAAAGTTCATCAAACAGTCTGGAAAGACTGCCTACAATCCCAAGCCTTTTCACAAGGTAAGTTCTGAATCTCCTTCCGGTGATTCTAACATGTGTTACAATTGTAGGAGACCCAGACATTATGCAAATAAATTTCTGCACCCAAAAGTCCAAAAGTTGTCGGAAGCCGAGCAACAAGAAAAGGATGAAAGGAGGCGTGCTTGGAAAAACAAGCTCAAGGCCCTAATTGGTGAATCAGAAGCCTCGCCCGCATTAACCAAGACCGAGGAGTGTCTTCAGATATTGACTAACAGTGACTCGTCCGATGATGAGCTCGAAGATAAAGCCTAAATGTGCTTTATGGCTAAAGAAATAGAGGATGACGAAGATAGCAATAATGAGGTAAGATCAACATCAATTACTCCTGCAAATGCATCTCATACCTTTTAAAACATTATGAATGAATTTAAAAACATTCAAAAGGCCCATGAGTTGTTGAAACGAGAAAATATACACCTCCAAATTTCTAACTTAGAGCTGAAAGAAAAAAATGACTTGCTGGAAAATGACTACAAAAATATGTCCAGATTGTGAAACCAGCAAAGTCAAACTTTAAAACTCATGGAGAGCAATCATCAACTTGACCACGATCTAAATGAGACTAAGTCTCATATTGAGAGAAAGACAAATGATTTCGCTCTACTCGAAGCCAAAGTAAAAACTCTCGAAAAACGAGAAGGACAATTAGAGACAATCATAAAATCATTCGAGAAATCCTCTAAACGAATGGAAGAAATTATAAGCATCGGGCAACATGCTCATGATAAAAGTGGCTTAGGATACAACTCATTCTCCAACAAAGGGAAAACTAGTATAGTGTTCGTAAGGGGTGTGGAACCCATTCCTGTTCCTAAAGAGACCCCGAGTCCTGTAAAGGTAACAGTTGCTCCACGTACAGTAAAGGCTGCGATTCTACCACCATGTTCATATCATCGATAGTGGAAACCTCAGCCTCCCAGACCTGTAAGGAGTAACCAACAGCATGCTCCCCGAGCATATCAAAAGCGCCAACAACCATTCAGAAAGAAGGCTGTATCTAAATATCAAAGGCCTGCACAACAGTACTTCCAACAATACAGCGCACCTAGATATTGGATAGAGGATCCACGTTATGCATCAAGGAAGTAGGTCGCCGCGCAATATCAACAGCATCTTTGGGAATCCATCTGGAGACCCAGGAGGCAGATGTAAGGCCTAAGAAAATGGCTCCACCTCCGAGATGGCATTTGTACTTGAACCCTCATTTTTACATGCATCATAATCAATGTTATAGCGACTACGTGCCTGCCCCACGTAGACATCGCAAAAACGGACCAAAAGTAACCTACAACAAGCCAATTGCTGTCAGACAAATTTAGGTACCAAAAGGCACTAACGTACCAGGACCCAACAATCAAAGGGGACCTAAATCTACTTAATTTATTTACTTACAGGAGATCAAAGAGAAGGACATCTGGTACTTCGACAGCGGATGTTCTCGTCACATGACAGGAGATATCAGCAAGCTGTCAGATTATGTAGAATGTCGCGGTCTAAAAGTGCGCTTTGGTGACAAGTCTAAAGGAAGAACAAGAGGAAAGGGAACCCTACTTGTAGAAAAGTTCAAAGTCACCGATGTAGCTTATTTTGAAGGCTTGCAGTACAATCTACTTAGTATTAGTTAGTTCTATGACAAACAGTTCTCGGTGAAATTCTATATAGATCACTGTAGAGTCAAGAACGTTTTGAAAAAGAAGTTGTGCTCACAGGAAGCAGGTCAGGTAACATGTATATTACTAACTGGAAGCCTACGAGCTCCACTATTTCTTGTTTTGTTGCCAAAGATACTGCTGACCAAAGCTGCCTATGGCACAAGAGGATGTCACACATCAACTTCAAGACAATCAACAAACTCGCCAGAGAGGGAATGGTTAGAGGCTTGTCCGATGTGTCATTCTAAAAAGACAGCGTCTGCGGACCCTGTCTGAAAGGCAAACAAGTCAAAACCACCCTGAAAAGCAAATCATACCTGTCCACTCACAGAGTTCTGGATATGCTACATATGGATCTCTACGGTCCTATAGATCCTGTAAGTTTGGGAGGTAAGAAATATTATCTAGTTATTGTTGATGATTATTCCATGTATGCCTTGACAATCTTTCTGAGTAAGAAGAAAGAAACCACAACAAAGCTGCCCGAGCACCTGAGAAAGCTTCAGAACAAGAAAGGGTTGAGTATCGAATACTCAGCCGCTTTATAGAGCAATACTGTTCGGAAAATGGAATACAACACGAATACTCAACAACCCGGACTCCTCAACAAACTGTTGTTGCCGAGCGAAAGAACAGATCACTCAAAGAAGAAACAAGAACCATGATCACTGCAAGCAATTTGCCGCAGCATTTCTGGGGCGAAGCAAAAAATACAGCGTGCTATACACAAAACCGTTGTATCATCAACAAGCATCACAACAAAACAGCATATGAGGTATGGAACAACAAAACTCCACTAATTTCATATTTTCACATATTTGGATGTAGATGTTATGTTCTGAATAATGGGAAAGGCCAACTCAAAACCTTCGATGAAAAGTCGGATGAAGGGATATTTGTAGGATATTCCTCTTTCAACAAGGCTTTCAGAATCTTTAACAAAAGGAAGCTGACAATCGAGGAATCTGTCTATGTAGTGTTCGATGAACCTCATTTTGATCCTACAGGGGTAGTAGATTTGACTCAGAATATCCAAACACTCTACATTAATGACCCTCCAACTCCAATAGAGCCTGTCGTAGACTTAGAGATCAACCCCGCAGCTGTAAGATCAGAAGTAGTTGAAGCAGATGCTGTACAAGCTGAAGCTGAAACTACATCACCTCAAGATACATTACGGGATACCAAACTAGAACCCGATAGAAGATGGTTGAGAGATCACCCACAAGAGTTAATCATAGGAGATATTGATGCTGGTGTAACTACCCGCATAAGAATACAGAGTACACAAAGAACTATTCTATGTGCGCAAGAAGAACCCGAACTGAGAAATCTTCATTTCCTGTATGGAAATCTCAAGCTGAACTTAGAAGACTTGCCATGTGCACCCTAGCTGTATTCTTAGCTCAATCCAAACCTGTTTCCATCAGTGAAGCTCTGAATAACTCTCAATGGATCACTTCTATGGAAGAACAGCTTAATGGTTTCGAAAGAAACAATGTATGGTATCTGGTACCCAGACAAGAGCATCAAGCTATAATTGGAACCAAATGCATATTTAGAAACAATAAGGATGAGAATGGACTGATTATTAGGAAGAAATACCGTCTAATCGTGCAAGGCTACAGACAGAAAAAAGGCATAGACTACGATGAAATTACCCCTGTAGCCAGACTAGAAGCCATCAGGATATTTTTAGCTTTTGTTGCCCATAAAAGCTTCACAGTATATCAAATGGACGTTAAGAGCACATTCCTGATTGGAGACCTCGGCAAAGAAGTCTATGTTGAACAACCACCAGGGCTTGTCAACACAGAAGATGAATACCTTGTATACAGACTACAGAAAGCTCTGTATGGACTTAACCAAGCACCTAGAGAATGGTACGAAAACCTTTCCCTGTGCCTAACAAATAATGGATTTGAGAAAGGTGCTGTGGACAAGACTCTATTTAAGATGCAGGAAGGATACGACCTATTAATTGTTCACATATATGTAGATGATATTATATTTGGTTCCACTAACCTTGTTTTATGTCAAAGGTTCTCTCATCTCATGCAAAGTAAATTTAAAATGAGTATGATGGGGGAACTTAGTTATTTCCTAGGATTGCAAGTGAAGCAACTGCCTACATGATTCTTTATCAACCAGGAGAAGTACAGCATTGAGCTACTCAACAAGTTTGGGATGAATAACTCCAAATTCTCGTCAACCCCCATAAGCACTTTCGTTTAAATTAGTGCTGACGAAGCTAGAAAGCTGGTTGATCAATCACTCTACAGGAAGCTAATAGGCTAACTCTTGTACCTAACAGCTAGCAGACCCGATATCCAGTTTGCTGTAGGACTGTGTCCTAGGTATTAAGTAGCACCTAAAGAATCACACCTCACAACAGCCTAACAAATCCTTAAGTACGTAAAAGGAACAATCGACGCCGGACTGTGGTATCGTAAGGAAGGTGGATTTGATTTGGTTGGCTACAGTGACTCGGATCTCGGTGGTTGTAAGCTAGATAAGAAGAGTACAAGTGGTACTTGTCACTTTCTTGGACCTAGACTTGTGTCATGGTTCAGTAAGAAACAATTGGCCAACTCGCTTTCTGCAGCTGAGTCGAAATACTATGCCGTTGGAAGTTGCTGTATGCAGATTCTCTGGATGCAACAACAGTTATTAGATTATGCAATCAGTGCCAAAGAAACACAGCTCATGTGAGATAGCACGAGTGTAATTGCAATAACGCATAATCCTGTATTACACTCACGAACTAAGAATATTGATATGAAGCATCACTTCATCAGGAATCATGTTGAGAATAAGGATATTCGGATCGAGAAAATTTATACAGATATTCAGTTCGCCAACATATTTACAAAACCTCTAAGCACAACCAGATTCTGTATGCTTCGATAAGAATTAGGAATGCTACAACCTGACTCCCTATAATTTTTTATGGTTTTACTCATCAGTTAAGGGGGAATGTTGTAAGATCCAAGTATACAGTATCCATCAGTAATTAACTATACACTCAGACAGTCAGACACTACTTTAGGGCAAAGAAGGCATGAAACATTCCTACAGCTGATGTGTGCATTAATCCAAACATTGCTGTAAGAATTGAACCATGTTTGTACCTTTTAAGGGGGAATGCTGTATTATTCGCGGATACAGTATATAAAATATGGGACATCAATTAATATAATATTATTATTCTATTCGTACTGAAAACAGTTTTAGTCCATGTGCCCTTTTTTAAAATTCAAACGTTTTATCTTTAGTGATTTAAACGACATCTGGACTTTACTACCTCAAACACTGTGATATTAATGATTTCAAAATCGCCGTTTCGTGCAATAAGGGGACAAACCGTCAGAAGTGGGACCAATTGTAATTTTTCAAGGACGGATGGATAAGATGTACCAGGTACTCTAAGTTCATCGTGTTCGTTCTTTTAAAAGACGGTTCCCATCCCTTAAATCTGACCGTTCAGTTTTTCTAACCCTAATCCTCCCTGAACACTATAAAATGACTGTACATTGCTCTGTTTGACTCTTTACACTTTCTGCAAAATTAAACGAGTCCAGAGCAAATAGCCTACATACTCTGCAAATTTTCTGCACTCTTTTTCTTTGTTTCTTCAAATCCTTTCTTTGCAGACAATGCAACTTCATAGACTTCCTCTCAATCTCTGAAGAAGAAGGAATTCGCCAGATCTGTTTTCATGGAAAGAATCCATGTTGAAACTGAAGATACTGATGGTATGGAACTGGTCGTTTCCAGAATCAAGCAACAAGGCTTATACCGCCTTGGAAGTCAGCACACTGAGCTCTACGATGAGCGCATTGCTGAAGAATTTATCTAGATGCCTCCATCAAATTCTTTTCCCAGAAAAGAGGAGCAGATGTCTCTGACATCATGGCTACTGTTCACGGAATCAAAGTTCCGATGAACCAGGAGCTTCTGCAAAGCTTGTTCAGTCTGCCGTCCAATGGCCTGAAAATGGAGGAGCTAAAGACCTTCGGGTTGTAAGAAGTGTTAACAGCCTACTGGGGACTATTCACATGAGATGGTTCTGACAAGAACATCCACCCATCGTGCCACAAAAAGATAATCTACCTACCGTACATGTATCTACATGATTTTTGCTGCAGAGTTACTGAGAATAGAACTTGAGCATTTGAGATGTGTACTAACCTTCACTTTAGGATGATGGTAGCCATCATGTCCGGTGAATGGGTTAATTGGTGCCAAATTGTTTTGAAGAGATTATAGGAAGAGGCCGCCAAACCAATGGCACAGAAGAAATCCTTCAGCCTTATCCTTAACTACATCTTATCTCACTGTGGTGTGCCGCAGTCTTGAGGTGCCAAGAAGATTGGCCCTGGAAAATTCATCGGAGGAAGAAAGCCCACTGAATTTAACAGAGACGGACTATTCTCTAGCAGGCCTCATCCCCAGACTATGCCTATTTTTGATGATCATAGGGATGTTATAATCAAGGTTGTGCGTGAGGAGAAGAATAAGCGAAAAAGAAGTATCTCTGACAGCTAGTCACCTGAGGCTGCAGAAAAGCCAAAGAAGAAACTCAAGAAAGCTTCCAAGACCAAGCCTACAGCAGATACAACGACCACTGTAGATGTCCCAGTGGCGCAACCCGTTGTTCAAATCCCCAAGGGCGCAAGCCCTTCGGAAGAGATAGTTGCTGCAAAAACTGCAGATTTCGAGCCAGTGGCGGCTATGACGGATGATCACCTGTTTTCCAAGTTGGAAGGCACTGTCGAATTGGCTGCCTATTCGGAGCCGAGAGCCACCTCTCCTGTACGGGAACCCACACCAATACAGGATCCCTCTCCCACCAGGGTACCAACCGTTGGTTAGATCTCCTCTCCAATACAGGCTCTCATACCTGTTGCGGATCCCATCCCTACAGTAGACCCAATTACTGTAAGGAGTCCCTCCCCAATAGTACTCATCAATGAAACTCTTCTCCAAGTTTAGATTGAACAAGATTACGAGCACTTTGTAACTTGGAAAAGATATGGAGTCGCTCCGTATGCTGACCTATACGACTGGGAGGAGTGGAAGGAGGAAGAACTCATTGTTCTAGAGGACACGGATACCCAGAATATCGAATTCTTGATTCAGTAGGAGATTCAATTTTTCCGAGAGCTGATTACAAATTTCTATCTGCCAAAAGAAAAGGCTCGATTGAAAGGGAAGTCCCAATCCAATGACAGAACTCCCTCTGACGGCCACCGGTCCAACCCGAACTCAGATGCTGACGACGACGCTCTTCAGGACGGTCTGAGGATCAGTCGCGAAGAAGAACGGGAAGGAGAAATGTCCCGTATGCAATATCAACAAGGTCAAGGGACCTTAGAAAGACATCAGTCCCCCATCCCTCAACAGGAAGCCACTCAGGACAAAAAGGAGGAATCAGTCCCTCATGTAATGCAAGAAGTTCCTGATCTTGGAGACAAGCCTGTCTCTGACCAAGAAGAAGAAGCCCCCACCATCCAATGAGAGGAATGAGTCCCTCTACCGAAGCAGGTAGAAGCAGAGAGTCAATAAGAGGATTCAGTTCCTCCTGTACGCATGACTACAGAAAATCAAACAGCTCAGGAGGAATCAGTCCCTCCTGTTCCCGAGACTGAAGAAGCCGCACAACCATCCGAAGCACCTGCTTCCGAAGCACCTGCCGCTGATGAGCCTGCGCAAGATACCCCTGAATCTCCCATATCTGTGAGCTCCAAGTCAGATTCCAATGATGGATTCTTGCCGGACAATATACCACGACGCCCTCGTCACCATGTGGTTCTACGTCAACTCAATGAACCCGAGGATAAAAAGCTAGCGCACCCCGGCTCCCCACGCACTGAGGCCCGGATAGAACAACTCCATGCAATCAGCTGATAGATTGTATTCATGCAAGATGTAGTGAAGGCGCTGTATGATGTCGGAAAGGAGCTCTATTGGATGCGAGATAGCTTCGGATGAGATCTCTGGCCTGACGAACGCAATCTCTAACGTTGGGGACGCTTTCCATCTAATGCCTAATGCATTATGGAAAGTGCTCAGTCAACCACATGTGTATCAGGAGAGACTCCTTATGCAATAACAAGAGAAGCTCAGAGTATCTGAAGCCATGACGGTCACCGCCCTTCAAGAAAATTGATGACATGTCTCTGGTGCTCAGTACTCTTGTTGCCAAAATCACGAATATGGAGACCAAACAGGACAAAGCTATGCAGATCCTAGAACGGATTGATGTAAAAATCATAAATATTAATGATGCAAAAAAGGGGGAAGAAGCCAGAGTGGCTGCCAGCAATGGAGGATAGAGAGAGAGCTAGAGAGAAATTGACACTGCATTAGAAGAGAGTGTCGCTGCTGTAATAGGCCGTCTGGCCTCGCCTCCAAGAGGATACAAGGTATCTAGTTCTCGTCCAGAGTTCCATGATCCCAATTTTCCAGGAAGAACAACATGCAAAGACCATCCGAGATTCCTCTGCCCACTAACCGACAGCCTACAGGTGATGAAATAAAGGACTGGAGGAAAAAAAACTGTTGAGGTATTTTGTTAAACTCATGTGAGAGTCCTATTTGTTCAACAGGTTCAAGACTGTCGGATGCTGCAGATGAATTTATGAGGATGTTAGCAGAAGGAAAGCTTCTTCTGCAATTGTAGATGAAATGAAGGCACCAAAAAAGTGATCGGTTCACCCATCTCGATGACTGGATACTTGCTTTAGACCAATCCACTGAAGGAATATCGATCTACAGGGATCGAGGCAAGAATTCCCTAATCAATTGGTGGAAAGGGACCGATAGTGATCCTGACAGGAGACCTTGGAGGCATTCTCATTACAGGAGTTAGCTTGTCTAAACCTTCTCACTATATTTGTTCTTTAGGCTGGAAATTGCAGTATGCATTTTGTTTTATTTTGAGAACATGTAATTTTCCTCTCAAGCATTGTAATTTTCTGATTCTTATCAATAAAATTCAATTTCTCCTTAAAGATTACATCTCATAATATACGCTTACTATTTTTACTGTTTGATTACGAATTTATTATACATGCCAAGTATAAAACTTGTTAAGCCTGTAAGAATTGTCTGCGAACAGTTCATAGGTTAAGTTGTATTCAACATAGATCATATTGTAATATTGTGCCTGTGCCAATCATAAGTTTAAAGTTGTAATACACATCCCTTTAGATGTTTTCAAATTCTTAAAACTTGCCTACGAGCAGTTCACATTTTTAGACTAAGTACTGAATATCAGATCATTCGACAGAAGACCAAGAGTCAGTCTCTCTGGATCAAGAAGTTATCTTAAAGAGGTTTTGGCATTATCAAAAAGGGGGAAATTGTTGGGATAAAAATCATGTTTCGATAACTTCCAACGTACAACAAGTTGTCTTAAGAAGTCGAAAGAGTCGAAATTACAATAAGTATGAAAGTTGTTTGAAACATCCATACAACCCTTCCATACAACATTGAAGATCTCATAGTCTCGCCTACAGCTACAGCGAAAGACTTAATACATCGGATACACCATCCAGGCTATAAGCTGTTTTACTTGGGAAAAATAAAACACATCCGACAGACCTGATTAAAGAATGCTTTAAACCATTGTAAAATACACTTTGTTTATTCATAAAGTATTCACGGTGAAAGCAGCATTTATTGATGCTAGGACACCATTTAATACTGCCGGAGTGAGACAAGTCTGAATGTGCTGAAGAGCATTTAATGCGAAGTAAAAAATAATGTCTGAAGCATTAAATGCGATCTGCTTTAATTTAAATATTCACAAAAGCTACCAATCAGAAACGTCGACATCTCACCAACCTGCAACGGCTACATTTTTAATGGATGTGTTTTCCAAAGGTAATAAATACCCCCATGCTGAGGACTAAATATACAAAACTGAAGCAATTCTATATCGCGAAATCTATTACATTTTACTCTGACATCATAGCGATTATTAAGCAGTATATTTCGTGAGCATACATCGCATATTCAAGCAAAGAAATATACAAAGTCCTCAACGAAGGACAGCACAACATACCACAATCATATTTCAAAGGTCAAGCTGCTGTTCAGAGAATTCTACCTTTACCATTGAGAAAACCATCAGCCCTGTGTGGACTGAAGATCCTTGCATATTCGGACATGTGTGGGAAGAATAGCATTATAGACGAAGCTTCAGACTGTGTGAAGAAGCAAGTCAAGAAAGAGCTCAAGCCAATCTGTGTGAACGGCCCAAAGCTTCGGTCCCTTTATCAATCTGTGTGAACGATACAGAGACAAGGTTTAGTTATAGTCATGTAGTTGTGTACGCAGTGGTAAATGTTTTACTCCTGTGTGTAAGACCACTGGATGTAGAGGGGTTTACCTCGAACCATTTTAAATTGTGTTATTTACCTTCTATCTTTATTGTTTTCTTTACTGTGATTTATACAAGTATACATTGCAAAACCCTATATGCACCAAGCAAACAGGAGAAAGCCTAGTTGCTGTATTTACTGACACTCACTTAAATGAACTTTCGCTATGCAGTCACATTCAAAAACTGTATAACTTGTTGTACTATTACTTTCCAAGCTGTATACTGTATACCTAGTGGCCAACACTTTGTCAGCTGTAAAATGGTTTGCGGAAAGACAGCTGACTTTGAGTGCAACAGCTAATATGAATGCAATAGTTAAGTATGATGATTAAACAGTAAATCACATAGCACTTTATAGTGGTTTCGGGGGTGGGGTAATCCTCTACTAGTCCACATCTCTCCAAACCATTTGGAGATAATTCACTATAACTTTCAACCAGTGAAATGTTACACTAAATCTTGTTACAATAGCTTCCAACTAGTGGAAACCTGTGGCCGTTGCAACTCCTCCCCTTGGTTGCTTAACACCTCTTGATCGAAAACATGTGGATGTTTCAAAAACTTGCAAGCTACTGTTCACCTTCCAATCAAGAAGCCGTGGATGTTTTACAACCTCTCACTTTCAAGAACCTCGTTCAAAAAAGTACCACTTACTCAAATTTTAAGACAAGGGTGTTGTCTTCTCCAAATTAAGAGCTTCTCTGTATATGACTTAGAAACTAGCTCTTCACGATACTATAGATTTGCTTTGATTGCTTTATTTGCTTGTCATTATTGTTCGCATCATACTTCTGCTCAATCTTTTTTCAGACATTTATAGTACAATCTTGAGCTTCTTCATAGCTGTTGCATCTTGTAATAAGTCCGTCCATTGGAGAGTCAACTTCATTGTTTATCTTGTTCATCTCTTTGCAAGGCTTTGTCTCTTTCTTTAAATCTGACCATTTGAAGATGTATCTTCCCGTTGCGCCACTTTTCTTGATTACTATAATTAGAAAGTCTTCAGGGCATGAATTTATAGGAATAGAATATTCCATAACTTCTGGGAATCAGTCACTTTGTCCCCTTGGCTTTTTCGTCTTCATGAGTCTTTGTTGTTATTGCTGACTTTTCGACGTTTGTTGAAGTGGACAGTTGATATCCAACACTTTGTTGATATATCGTTTGTGTTAAACTCATCTCATATTTTCTTTGGTCAAACCTCTTTGATATGCTGGTCAAACCTCTCTAATGTTCTGTCTGGATAAAAGCTGTCTGATATCTGTTCTTAGAAAGTTGGCTGATATTCCCTTGGTCAACCTCAACTGATATTAAGCTTTGACCAAAACCTCGGCTGAAATTTTGGCTTGTTTAGCAAACTCTGTCTTCTGAGATATTTCAGCTGTACTTCAGACTTGGTCAAACCCAGCTGATATTTTCCTTTGTCCGAAAGTCGCCTGATATTTTAATGGCAAACCCAGCTGATATCTGTTAGGAATACTTGTTAGATTTTGATGATGTCATCCCTGTATTGATAATTATTCAAATGTATGTTTTTAAGTACTTGGCAATTGTAAAGAAGAACCAATGAGTATCTTCTATAGGCTTTTAAATTTAGGCTAAGTCTTGATCAAATGTTGATCAGTATAAAATTGACTAAGTATGGAACTGTCATTCATTAGAGAAGTTACCAGGCAAGTTCATTATCAGAGAATTTTTGGTCAACAGGAATATCAGAGAGGTTTGACCAAAACCTAGATGTAATCAAGTTTTGAATAAGGCGCTACATCAGACAAATTTTGGTCAACACATAATATAAGAGAGGATTGACCAAAACCTATATACAGTCGAGTTATCAGACGAGATCTGTTCAACACAAATATCAGCTGAAGTTTGACCATCAGATCAGAGAACATTCATCAGGTTAGAGAACTTCAGAGCAGAGAACTTTATCTTAGAGAATTCCAGAGCAGAGAACTTTATCTCAGAATACTTCTAAAAAGATACATCAGAGAAGTTTACATCATAGAAGGTTGACTGCATATGAGGCATGTTTGACCAAGAAATATCAGATAGGTTCTCAGTCAAGATATCAGTCAAAGTTCAAGATACTCAGTCCACATCAGCAAGAGTTGAAACTCAACAATCACGGAAAGCCACATGCATACGCAAGGAGACAAACTGGAAAGATTCCCGAAAAGCTAGGAATAAAATATTCCTTGAGATCCACATTCTGAAGACTTATGATTATTCTAATCAAGAACAACGACGCTAACAAAGAAAGTCTTTCAAACAGTCAGAAATGAAAAGGAAATCAAGCCATGCAACGGAATGATAAGATAAACAAAGAAGTTCATTATTCAATAGATGGATTTGTTATAGTGATGCAACGGCTTTGAAGGAAGCTCTAGGATTGTACTATAAATATCTGAAGATATGAATTGAGCAAAGTACGATGCGAATAATTCTTACAAACGAATAAAGTAATCAAAGCAAACAATGCTATCAAAGAGATCTATAGCATCGTGAAAGATCAAAGCTTAAAACAGTCATATTCTGAGAAGCTCTTTAGTTGGAGAAGGCAAACACTCTTGTCTTTAAAGCTGAGTAAGGGGTACTTATGTGAACGAGGTTTCAGAAGTTTCGCGACTGATAAGGCATCCACGTGTTCTTGATTGGAAGGTGATAGACAGCTCGAGAGTTGTTGAGGCATCCAAGGGTTTTAAATCAGGAGGTGCTTGGCAGTCAAGGAAGTTGCAACGGCCACGGATTTCCACTGGTTGGAAGCTGTTGTAACAAGGAAGAAATTCATTGTAACCTTTATCACTGGTTGACAGTTATAGTGAACTATCTCCAACTGGTTTGGAGAGAAGTGGACTAGTAGAGGATTACCTCACCTCTGAAACCACTATAAGTGCTTGTGTGATTTACTGCTTTGAACATCATACTTAACTACTGCATTCATATTTACTGTTCCATTAGAAGTTAACTGCAAACAACATTAGTTATCTATATCGTCATCAGCTGTGTCTTCCGCATTATCTGTCTGCAGATGACATAAGTCATCTGTACTTAATCACAGCTGAGAAACTCACCTGACCTTCAGGAAAAAGTTTAATAAGTCTATTCACCCCCCAGACTTATTCCTAACGACTTGTGACCTACAAGTGGTATCAGAGATAGGTTGGTTCAATTTTTACAGAACTAGATCCATATATCTGAGCATATATACATTAATCTCTCATTTAGAATGGAACACATGCAACACATGCACTCTAGATTACTTGTATTCCTTGTTGATGAATATGACTTATGGAAAATAAGAATGCACGCTCATCTGTAATCTATTCATGAAGACATGTGGTGTATCATTGAGCAAGGTCCTTTCATCTTTGAGAAGGATAATATTCCAGAAGAAATTGCTGCTAGGAAGCCAGAGAAGATTCCCAAGAAGAGGACCGAGATGTCCCCTGAAGATAGAAAGCTGGCCAACCTAGAAAACCGAGCGAGAGATATCCTTACCACACCCTTGACAAAGCAACCATGGTCAAGATCAAAAATTGCAAAAAAGCAAAGGATATTTGGGACACGTTAGCTGTAATGTGTGAGGGAACCAAACTGATAAAAGAAAACAAGTTGTCAATTGCCACCCAAAAGTTTGACAACTTCAAGATGAAGAATGGTGAATCAATTGACCATGTGGACATAAGATTCACTGAGATCATAAATAAAATAAACTCACTGGGAAAGACTTATGCAAACAGGGGATGGCCCTAATAGTTTTAAGATCCCTCAATCCTAAATAGAGCATGAAGGCTGTGGCCATGACAGAATCAAAGGATATCAACAAAATAAAGATCCAGGAGCTATTTTCTGATCTGAAGGCATATGAGTTCGAGCTGCCCTGTTCATCATCTAATGAACCTGCATAGAAAAGGATAGCATTTGCAGCAGAATCATCTACAAAGAGCCTAGCTGAAGCCAGTCCCCACAGTCCTCTGAATTTTGAAGAAGAGATGGCGTTCATCATGTAGAGGTTCAGAAATTTAAGATATAATTACTCCAAATATAAGAAGAACTACAAGGTTAGTCCAAGGAGGAACCCGAAGGCAGATAGCTGGAAGGTGGAATGTTATAACTGCCACAAAACCGAGCATATACAATTTGACTGTCCTGATCTCAAGAGAGATGAAGCCAAGAAAGAAGTGGGCAGAAAAGAAGACAAAAGAAAAGCACTCATTGGAAAAGATCAGATTGAAGAAAGTGTAGAGTCAAATGGGGGAAAATCAGCTCTAATAATAACAGCACAAACATCTCCCAAGATATTGACTTACATGAATCTGTCAATCAGCTCCTTAAAGACTTTGACTGTGACAACTGAGAAAACACAGCTGCAAGATGAGAATAGGCAGCTGAAAAATAACTTTGAAAACTCAGCCTAGAGTTAACAAAAATCAAATCTCAATCTGACAAACAGGCTGAAACAAATTGGAAAACTCGGCTGATAATGCCACAGTTGGGATTAAAAGGTTAACTATTTTAAATAGTGAAAAATCAGCTGCACTTGTTCATGTTAAATCTAAGTTTTCCAAACTGACACAGCTAAGTAATACACAAGCTAAGGAAATAACATCCCTCAAGGCATCTATAACCCTGGATGAATTGTGGATGAACAAGAGGCCGCTTTATTCCAAATCAGGCCTTGGATATGACCCCAACACTCCATATAGTTCAAAAACTATTTTTATCAAGGGAGAAACAATTGTTCAAGCTGCTGAGCCTACATATAAACTCGTATTTCAAAATTGGCAACAACCCAGTCAAAAGCTTAGGCAGCAGCCAAGGTTCACAAGGCAGCCACCTCGATAGAAGACTAGGCAATGGCCAAGGCAAAAGCAACAGCCAATACATTATGCCAACCATTACCAAAGACACCCTAAAAACAGATTTCTAAATGGGAAAGGTAAATGGAAACCTTAAGGTTATCCAAAATTCAAAAATGAACAGGTGTGGAGACCCCAACAATTTAATAAATGGTCTCAGCCAAGATTTAGCAATGGACCACACCACAGATTTTATGAGGCATATCCAGTACACAATCCTAACCAAGGATATAGACCCAAACAGCACACACCTTATAGGGGTAGACAACATAACTTTCACAATCCAAGGAGAAATCAATTCTCCAAGAAGACTACTAACCCCAAAGGACCCACACAATTTTGGGTACCTAAATCTCTGCTAGTCTTATTGTAGAAAAGGTGGAAAGACTACTACCACATCTCCTATAGCTCAACAATAGGAGGTGAAGAATGGTTTATAGACTCTGGATGCTCAAGGCACATGACAGGGAATAAGAAGGTGCATTCAAACTACACCAAAGAAAGAGGTCCAGATGTAACCTTTGGAGATAGCTCTAGAGGCCAGACAAAAGGATTTGGAGAGCTGCACAGAGGAAATATAACCATATCCAAAGTTCATTATGTCAAAGGGCTCAAATACAACCTATAGAGCATAAGCCAATTTTGTGATGAGAAGAATCTAGTAGTCTTCACCATTTGGAAATGCATAGTGATTGATATCCTATCTGGAGAAGTGAAGCTACAAGGATTCAGAAGAAGAGATGTCTACCTAATAGATTGGAACACAGGCACCCCAAACACCTGTTTTCTATCTAAGACAATTGCTGAAAATGGATGGCTATGGCACAAGAGATTATGTCACCTGAACATCAAAGCCATCAACAAGATAAGCTCTCAGAAGTTGGTCATAGGACTTCCAGAAGAAGTATTCAAGAAAGAATCTCTCTGTGATGCATGCCAGAAAGGAAAGCAGACCAGAGCATCATTCAAATCAGTTCAGCCTACCACTCTCACCACTTAGATTTTGGATCTACTTCATATGGATCTCTTTGTCCCCATCAAGCCAAGGACATTGAGTGGAAGGAAGCATGCGCTAGTAGTAGTAGATGACTACTCAAGGTACACATGGGTTGTTTTTCTCTATAAAAAGAGTGAAACACTAACAAAGTTACCTGACCTGCTAAGGAAGATTCAAAATGAGAAATCCCTCTCAATCATCAAGATCAGATCAGATAGAGCAGGAGAATTCCTCAACAAGGCAATCACTGAGTAGAGTGATCAGAATGGCCAGTATGAAGTATCTGCCACAAGAACACCTCAGCAAAATGGTGTTGCTGAAAGAAGAAACAGAACCTTGAAGGAAGCTGTCAGGTCAATCATTGCTGAAGCTGGCGTGCCAAAGAGGTTCTGGGCTGAAGCTGTGAACACAGCATGCCATACTCAGAATAGGAATATGATAGTAGGAATATATGGCAAAACTCCCTGTGAGGTTTGGAATGGCAGAACACCAACTGTTGCATATTTTCATATATTTAGTTGTAAGTGTTTCATCCAAAACAATGATAAAACCCAACTGAACGCCTTTGATGCTAAAACTGATGATGGTCTCTTTATGAGATACTCACAAATAATCAAGGCATACAAAGTATTTAACAAAAGAATATTAGTTGTGGAAGAAACACCTCATGTTGTGCTTGATGAGTCGACTGTTGAGTACAGGAAACAGGTGGAATCGGTTAATAAAAAGCTCAAATCCATCACCCTAGAAGAAGTTATCATTCATGACATAGGAATGATGGACTCACCTGTAGACCAGCCTGAAGACCCAACTGCAGATCAACCTGAAGACTTAACTGCAGATCATATAGGATCCCAAAACCTACATGATCCAACTGCAGCTGATGAAGACCCAACTGTAGCTGACAAAGACGTACCTGCAGAGCAGACCGTAGTTGACCCAGTTGCAGATCAAGAAGGCCAGAACCAAACAGATGCAGAGAAAAAAGAAGTTCACCAAAGCAACTCAAGTGGGGAACAAACCCTGAAAATGATATCCCAAAATGGCTCAGAAATCATCCCATTCAACATATAATTGGAAACCTAACTGATGGAATCAGAACCAGACAATCCTCAGAACCGGCAGGAGTGGCAATGTTATCATGTTTCATGTCTCAGATGGAACGCAAGACAACAGATCAAGCTCTGGAGGAATACTCATGGATAATTGCAATGCAAGAAGAGCTCAACCAGATGGAAAGAAAGTCATATGCACCAAATGGGTGTATAAAAACAAATGTGATGAAGATGGAGCTGTTGTTAGGAATAAAGTCAGACTAGTTGCAAAAAGATATGCACAATGTGAAGGAATAGATTTTGATGAAACATATGATCCTGTAGCAAGACTTGAAGCTATCAGACTATTCCTTGCATATGCAGCATACAAAGATTTTGAAGCCTACCAAATGGACATGAAAAGTGCTTTTCTCAATGGAATCCTAGAAGAAGTCTATATGGACTCAAGCAAAGAACCAAGAGCTTGGTATGAAACATTATCTGTGTTTCTGGAGAAGAATGGATTCAGCAAAGGAAAGGTGGACAAGACCTTATTCAGAGTGGATAATGAAGACCACATATTGCTAGTTCAAATATATGTGGATGATATCATCTTTGGATCAACCAACTCAGAGCTATGCGAGAAGTTCTCAAATCTCATGCAAGGAGAGTTTGAGATGAGTATGATGGGAAAGCTTAATTTCTTTCTTGGTTTGCAAGTCAAGCAAATGGACAAAGGAATCTTCATCAATCAAGCCAAGTATACAAGGGATTTAATCAAAAGATTTGGCATGGATTCAACCAAACCAGCAAGAGTACCAATGAGCACATCCCTACACCTTGATGCAGATGAAGGAGGAACTCAGTGGATCCAACCGACTACAGAGGACTTATTGGATCACTCATATACCTTACTGCTAGCAGACCTGAAATTTCATATGAAGTGGGATTTTGTGCAAGATTTTAGTTAAAGCCGAAGCAGTATTACCAGGAAGCAGCTAAGAGGATAATCAGATACCTTAAGTTCACAATCAATGTTGGTCTATGGTAACCCAAGGATGATAATTTTGAGTTATCAGGATACTTAGATGCAGACTTTGCAGGATGCAAGATTTATAGGAAAAGCACCAGTGGAACGTGCCAATTCCTAGGAACCAGACTTATATCATGGTTCAGCAAGAAGCAGGTACCGAACCGAGTCAGAGTACCTAGCTGCAGGTAGCTGGTATGCACAAATCCTATGGATCAGACAATAGCTAAGGGACTACGACATCACTGCAAATGAAGTCCCAGTATGATGTGACAACGATAGTGTAATTGTAATAACAAACAATCCAGTATTGCACTTAAGGACAAAGAACATTGATGTCAAACATCATTTCATCAGAGACCAGACGACAAAGAAGCTACCTGATAATCAGACCAGATGGAAAAGTAGCTACCTGATGCAAAAAGCTACCTGATGTGGAGACCAAATGAGAAAGCTAACTGATCAGACCAGACAAGGAAAAATTAGCTGACGTCAACCACAGGCGAAACAACTTAGCTGATGCAGAGCAGTCAAGAAGTCAACCAGTCAACCAGCTAAGTTTCTAATTCTTAGACCAACTTAATTATTATATTACACGTGGACAAACACATGATCACACTACCTCCACGATGTCCAATCAAATTCAACCGTCATTTTAACTTCCCAAAAATTGGACCGCCGCTTACTTATTTTATTATTAAATTCAAGCGTCCTTTCAAATGGCTATATAAGATGGTTGAAACCATTTCACAAAAACTTTATTGTCTTCAAGCTTACGAACCCTAATTTTCAAAAGCCTACATCCTATGGGCCTACATCAGAAGCCTACATCCTCTGGGCCTGCAATTAAGCCCGACCAAATTATTAACCACTTTACCCACCTCCCCAATACCTGCCCTTCGGATTTCAGCGAACCCACTAAAACCAATATTTCCCATCCCTCTAAACCTCAACCCTCTATCCCAATTATATTACCCTAAATACCAGCCCACCTCATTAACCAGCCCACAAATAATAACCAGCCTAACAACACCCACCTACCAGGCCATATGTCATATTATTAAAATGTGTGTCCTCGCTAACCGAAATGGTTAGTCGAGTGGGGTTTTTCTTGTTGTATCCTGGTGGGTCCCAGTTAGGGTTCCACGGCGCTGTAACATACTCCGAATATCTCGGGGTATTACACAGTCAACTTTAAAACCTTCAATTCAATCCTATTTTGCCCGAGACATTAAAATGTTGACTTTTCAACTAATATTAATAATTAGTCCGCTTTTATGTATATATTTTTAATTTCAATCATTATATCGTAATATTTTATAATTATTAAATTATTATTATACGTAGACTTTATCGAGGATTTACTGGCTTAGGACTGTGAGTCGAACATCCTTATATTCAAGTTCAAGCATCATCATTTTATATTCAATTAATTACTTTAATTGGATTGTATATGTGATATTCAATTCATATTTAAAATTGACGATACATGTTGTAAATCAGACTCACATGTGTAACAACCCCGATATATTCGGGAATATTACAGCGCCGTAAATCCTTTACATAAGAATTTACAAGGCTGAATAGTAATCATTCACTATCAGGGAGTCGTACCCGGGAAACAACTCAGTCAGAAGGTGTTCGGGTTAATCCACTCGCTTTTATGCAGGGCATGATGGCCCAAATGACTCAGATGGCACAACTGATAGAGACGATGCATAACTCAGCTACTCCAAATCAACAGGCTCCTCCGCCGCCACCTGAGAGGCAAGAGAGAAGTGTGGGCAGTATCATCGACGACATCTCTCGCCAAAGGCCACCTATTTTTGAGGGATCATCTGAGCCGGTAGATATTGTTCAACTCCTTGTGAGATCGACCTCGGAGTTACTTGTCATTACTTGTGGAGGACCAATGGATGTATAGGGGTCTTGTCTGTGTGTAATTTACATTCTGTCCTTACTGTTTTTATTTATACCTGTGATTTAAAGTATACATGTTGTGAAAACCTTGTACACATCAAGCAAACAGGAGAGTACCTAGTTGTGGTATTTACAGCAACTCAATATTAGTCTTCTGCTATGCAAATAACTTTAAAAAACATACATCTTATTGTATCCTCCCTTTCTAAGCTATTTACTATACACTCTGTGGCCAACATGCACCGACGAAACATTTTAGGAAATCAAATATATTTGTTTTTCCAATATTATGCTCAAGTTCATAAAATATCAGAAAACCATTTTAAAATACACATGCAACGGATATAGTTAACAGTGAAAATCGGTTTGTAATGGAGAATAACAGTCAGTCGAAATTTTTGATACCCAAACACAAACCTATCTTCTATTCTAGAATCACCAATTCAACAAACGTATTTTTCATTGATACCAAATTCAATAAAGATCATTGTGATTAGACTAAGTTCTCAAAAAGTCTCACATCTTCAAACATACTTCCCAACTCATGATACAAATTATTATTACATCTCAAACACTTCTTGTTCAACACACCACAAGCATCAAGTATAGGTCATATCACATATAATATACATAAACCAATTTACAATACGTGAAAAATGGGAGACTTACATTCACAAGTTGTACTAAGATGACGGTCGCGCCACGATACTAATCACAATTGAAAACTCAGGTGCAAAACACGTCACCTCATAACTAGACTCAACAGTCGACACTTTTGATGACACGACATGACACGACTTGACTCAACCCAAGAGCCTAGGTTTCCACAACCTAAGCTCTGATACCATATTCTGCAACACTCCCGGGCCGGTCGGGGAATATTACAGTGCCTTAGACCCTTCCCGTAAGGATCTACCAGGCTGGACACCGACTATTAACCCTAAAGTCTGGCCGACAGGTCAAACAACTCAATAAATACATACCAGCAAGTCAACGACTGACATAAATTGGCCGACAAGGCCACCTGAAGACATAATATTAATAAATTCAAACAGAATTCCAATAGAACCCATTCCCACACAGGGTACAGACATGACATAACACCAATAGAAGGGTGAAAATACACAACAGGAGGATATACCAGTCAACAAACGACACATACACCAACTCTCATATGATTAACATCGCCGCCTTTCATCATCCTTCGTGCCGACCCTGCGACTGCTCTCTTGAACTAGGAATACCTGAAATGCATAAGACGCATTTCTCCCATTTAAGGTGTTAGCAATTGAAATTTACTCGTGCAAGTACGCTAACTAGGAAAACTATACCACACAAATATTAGCTATGAATCAAACCATGACAAACATTGAAATAGAATTTCCCAAGAGGTATAGAGTTTAGAAAACAAGCTCAAACGCAAGAAAAACATTTCAGCATCTTGGGAATTTTATAAAATAGAAATCTTTTAAGACGTTCAGTCCTTAGTTATAAAACTTTTCCAAAATCATTATGGTCTCAGCCTAAAGTTCGTTTCACTTCTCAGCAATCAGAATGTCAACATGGGTCCGCGACCCAACAATAAAATATTATTCGTACTCGTCAAGTAACTAATTCCAGATGCCCCATCAGATCCTACATGGCATCAAACAAGTACGGTTCATACTCATCAAGTAACAAACTCCAGAGGCCCTGTTGGACCATACTTGGTACACACAACTACTGTTCGTACTCATCAAGTAACGAACTCCAGAGGCCCCGTCGGACCCTACCTGGTACACCCAACTACCGTTCGTACTCATCAAGTAACAAACTCCATAGACCCCGTTGGACCTTACCTGGTACACATCTTACTGGATTTCAATCCACACTCATCAAGTCCCGAATCTCCAAGAATCCCCTAATAAGGAGCATTCAGGAACACATCAACACAACGAGATGAATAATCTTTTATGTACGACAAACAACATATATCACAGTTAACTAGAGAAATACAAATATCAAAATCCGATACACAACGTCAATTCACATGATACAGGTTGTATAGACAAGATACTTGCCTGGATAACCGATACAAGAGTACCCTGAAGAACACGGCTCATTCGGAAGCCCCAAAACCTCCGACTACCAAGAAAATATAATAAAACATAATCACTACCAATACAATAATCAATCATAATGAAAAACCCCCAAAAACCGAATAGAAACCCCTTTGAAACAATTACTATAATATTAAGGATTCAAGGATTCTCTCAAGAACTACAATTTAAAGTTTGGGTTGAAAGAAATCATGGTATCGATATCTAATACATAAAATACAATCATCATCATCGAACAACACTAACCGGTTTATCAAAATTCGGTTAAAATCGAAATCAAGAAGAGACCCCAAAAATTCCCAAAATAGGGTTCTTTGAAGATTTACCTTGATTTGGAAGAGGAGAGAAGATTGAATGATGTTTAATCCACACTAGTCTTACTCAAGATTGATGTTTAGATGGTGAATAATCGCACCAAATGAGAGAAGTGCAGAAAAATGGTTGTTGTTCGCGTATATATATATATATATATATATATGCTAAATGTCAATTTAGTGTGCGCTAATGGGTCTGAAAATCATAGGATTCTGTCTTGGCCCGTTAGCGTTCGCTAATGCATATATTAGCATGCACTAATGTTCTGAGTAGCGCATGCTATCTCAATGCTTAGGGTGCGCTAATGCTGCTGCACAAGAGCACAACAGTGTAGTCCCCGACAGCCCGAAGACAAATCGGATGATGCAAAACAGGAAGGTTGAGAACAAAACAATGAAGTGCTTACGAAGTGCATCAATATACAAAACCAAGCGCTAAACAAACACTCGATCCCCCCCCCCCCCCAAAGGTACGAAAAGAATGAATACGAAATCAGATGCACAAAACTTTGGGAAATCACAAAACAACCCAAACGTTCGAAAATCATGATTCGAGATCAAACAACAGCACCCAAGTTGACAACACGTCTAAATATGTAAATGAACTTGTAGAAACAATGAAGCGGCAATTTCGAACAAGATTTACAATAATCAAACCTAAATGAAAAAAAGTCATAACATCACAAGGATTAAAATAAAACAGCCGTGAAAGTCGTTCGAATGGCAAAAAGTGCAGAACAAAATAATTACAAAATGTCGAAATGATTACGAGCGAGTCGCTGAAATTGGAAAAGCAACAAAATTGAAAATTGCCAAAAGTAAAAAAAGTATGGATATTACATTTAGTTCCAATTACAGCTTGATGGGTTGGTCTGAGAACTAGGTACCAAACATTGTTCTTTTCAAAACCATTTATCTCGTCTTCCATTGATGAAATACAGTGAGAATTATTGAGAGATTCATTGCTCGAGATAGGTTTAGACTGTGTTAAGAATACAGCTAGTGTCCAGGAGGTTGAAGAAGCCTTCAGGATAATGCTCAATGCCTTATGACAAGACATGAACCAGCTCCAATAGTACCAGGGGCGGATCCTCAAGCAAGAGAAATAGAATCTTCGGGTTGCATAAACAAAAACAG
Source organism: Orobanche coerulescens (assembly GCA_033398695.1). Lineage (NCBI taxonomy): Eukaryota > Viridiplantae > Streptophyta > Magnoliopsida > Lamiales > Orobanchaceae > Orobanche > Orobanche coerulescens. The sequence continues at coordinate 75,449,625 of CM065808.1, read as the reverse complement.
TCACCTCCCTCGACTCCACTGGGTGTAAACTCACTATCCATGATGAGAAGATTGACGACCTGAGTACAGTGGTTGCAACTCTTGGTGGACTCGGTGAAATATATTCAGAACAAGAAGGGTGAATCAATGGATATTCTTCGGGATATTAATGGTAAAGTCATAGAACTTGACAATACCAAAAAGGGGAAGAGGCTCATGAAGCTGGAAGGAGTTGGATATTAGAGAGAGAAAGTGAGATGGAAGTGCTGCTAGATAAAAGTGTTACCGCCACAATCGGGAGACCGACCGGAACTGGGCCAGGTCAAGGAGCAAGAGAATATCAGGTGACTGCTTCTCATCCCGAGTTCTAAGATCCAAAATTCCCATTGAAGAATACAGTCCAAAAGCTTGCTGAGATTCTGTTGCGATTTTTCCTACACGCAAGTGCACGTCATCGTTTACAAGTAATAAAGTGATAAGTAGAGTATCGTTCCCACGAGGATTGAATCTCTAACTACCGATGTTTTCGTATTCCAATTTTATCTGAACAATCGAATTTTGGGTTTTGCGATTAATAACTAAAAGAAGTACTAAAAGACTAAGCAGTAGAAAACAATATCTTGGATAAAAGAAATCAAATGATAAATAAGTCTGGGGTTCTGAATCTACCTTAGTTAATCCGAATTTACTCTCGATTATCCGTAATAAATAATTTTCCCAATTTATTGAAGGCGGAGATTGCTAATATATTCTACCGCCTCTCTCGAGGTCAATAGATTTATCTAACGGCGACTAACGCACTCTATCCCTAGGTGAATTATTTCGTCGATAGGCAAAAAGCATGAAATCTCCTAAAGGCCACGTAGTTCCTATGAGTATATTCCTATCTCACGTAATAAACGGTCCTCACCAATAGTTCCTCACCAAATCTCCTCTCCCGATTCGAAGTGAATGATTAAATCAATACAACTATTGGCCAGATAATTGCAAGCATTAAACATAATTGGGAAAACTCAATAAAAAGGTAATAAATTGGATAATCTCAATCAATTCGTCAAAACAAAGGTTTCATCAAAACCCTAGATTAGGGCTTTAGCCTGACATACTAAAAAATGAAAATACCGAATAAATAAACGAAAGCATAAAATTCAAACGCAGATGAAGCTCGGATTCCTCCGTTCTTTAGCTTCCGCCTTCTGCCCTTGAATTCTTCTGCTTCCCTCCTCTTCTGCCGTCTCCAAGCTTAAGCTCTCCAAGGTTTTAGATCCAATGATTCCAAGATGATTTAATTAGGGTCTAAAACCCTATTTATAGCTCAGCACATCCATAAATCGCGTCCGTATTAGTCGGTCGAAAATCAAGCCAAACGGCCCAAAATCCGCAGACGCATAAAACCGCCAAGTGTGCCGGGGCTCACTATACCTGTGCCGCGGCACATCGGCTTCAGCTGTATGCCTGGGCGTTAATTAATTCTTACGTGCCGCGGCTCACTGGGCTGCAGGCCGCGCACATGCAGTACAGATTACTCGCCCTTCGGCCGGTGTCTTCTGTGCCGTGGCTCGGCCTTCCTTGTGCCGCGGCTCATCGTCCCGTATTTGGCTGCTACCGCTTTGCCTCGTTTTAGCTTCCGGACTTCAATTTCCTGTCAATCATACAAAATTAAGGCATTAAAAGCTTATTTAGACAATTTCACTCATCAAAACACTACAAAATAATGATAAATAAGCGTATAAAAATACGCCTAACAAATACCCCCAAACTTAAGCCTTTGCTTGTCCTCAAGCAAAAAGAATTAAATTCAATAAAAGAATGTCGTGAATAATCGTGCAACTCATAGTGTTCAACCTAATCAATACTATCCTGTGATTCTCTCTAAATAATACAAGTGTCATAAAAGCGAGCTGCACTCAGAATAATGATTCCGCAAAGTAATCAAATTCAGTCCTAATCACTCGTTCATGCAGAAAATTCAGCTCAAAGATCAACAAAACGTGAATCAAATCGACCGTCAATAAGAAAGGCTAACACAACCAAGCTAGTTCGTCCCGTTCCACAGTCGAAAGGCACAATTTTCACGAGTTTCATAACAATTAAACCTCGGACAGTATTCCCTTTTATATGCTCAATAATTTGATTCGAGTTGACCACTAGGTTAGGATCTCGGGATGTTTCATCGGGATAATCCTAGGGTGGAAACTCCATTCTCATGTATTGGAAAACCGTTTGACGTAAAAGACACTCATGGAGCGCATGGATACTTCTAGTTACTAAGTTCCCGTCTACAGCGGAGAAACAACTCGAATACATAATTTCCGCATGTCCGAATCAAGGTTGCCATTTTACGCGAGAGTAAACAGCGGGTCACGCGAATACCCCCGGTTACTAGGCTCCCTATCATTGGCACATGTGAAATATCTAAATCACTAGTCTAATCAAGGTCGTCGTTTTACGCGAGAGTAAACAACGGGTCACGCGAACACCCCCGGTTACTAGACTTCCCTTCATAGAACACATTATCTCGACTTTTGGGAAAAACTGACCGACTCTAAACTCAATCTAAGTGCCAACACGACTAAAGAAACAGTACGACCCACTATCCGGAAAATGTAGCCAAACGTATTGATGGGGATTTAAAAACAAGTATGTATCGTCTCTTATCTGCCAAGACCTCTAAAATCACGAAAAATTTCGGACCTAATTGAATATTAAGCAGAACAGAAATGACTGACTACAACTTGACTAGAACTCGACCGTTTCTTCATAGAGAAAGACAGTGTCGTAACATCAGTATCACACAATTAGAAGCACGAAAATTCACGAATAAAGAAAAACTACGACAAGCAAGGCTGTCTAACAAAAAATTTTACGCAAAGAAATGAAAAGTGCAACAAAATATAATGTACAGCAAGAAAATAAAATACAGCAATGAATGTAGAAACTAAAAGTAAATCCCCCCCCCCCAAACTTAGGACGTACATTGACCTCAATGGACAAAAATGATATGCAATAAAATTAAAAAGGTCAAGTACTCCCCTCCAGTCTGCTCAGGAGCTGGTGCCGGCATCGTCCGGTGAGCTTGCATGCTTCTTGACTACATCATGCGGAATGTGAATAAACGAGCTTGCATCATCAAAAAGGAAGTTAAGTACGAGCTCTCAAGTTGAACATGATGTAGGGGTTGGGGATAATGTAATTGGACAACATGATTCATTGCATATAAGTTTGAAAATGCCTAGCTTACCAATTTTTCATTGCTGCAATTTATCAAACACCTTGTGTGCACAAGTTAAAATGAAGAACAAGAATTTTGATGGTTAATTCCAAATCCCAAAAATAATAACACAGATTATAACCTTGAATCACAACAACTATCATCAACAGTTCGTTCATAAACATCAATTCCAGCACAATATCAAATTCCCCATATTCCAACTCCATTTTAGAAACAAAAGTGAAGAACAACTAGCAATATAGAACTTCAAAACTTTTCACATCAAGAATCACTTATGATTTAGAAATCAACAATTACCTGGAGAATTTGAGAAGGAGACCATAGAATGGAATCAACTAACCTCATTGTGTGCAGGAAGGAAGGGAAGAGAAGGAAGAAGATACCTTGTGCATGCCGAACGATGGAATGAGCCCAACCTGGTTGCTCTTATTTTGCGACGGGGCCGCGGCACAGTAAAAGTGAGCCGCGGCCCAAAGTACAGTCGGACTGGGACGTTTTGTTATGTCGTCGGGTGCCGCGGCTCAGTTTCCGGGTGCCGCGGCTCAGTATGTTAGTGTGCCGCGGCTCAGCTTTAGTGTGCCTCGGCACAAAGTACAGGCTCCCTGGGCGTTTCTTGGCCATTTAGTGTGCCGCGGCTCAGCTTTAGTGTGCCGCGGCTCAGCGACCTGGTGTGCCGCGGCTCAGTAAGATCATGCCGCGGCACAGGGTACAGTTTGATCGGCCATTTTTCATCAGCTGGTGTGTGCCGCGGCTCACCTGGATTGTGCCGCGGCCCATCATTGAATTTCTCCCCTTTGCTGATTCCTGCACAGAAATTTTACACGAACACATTAAGACGAGAGGGAAGGATGGATCAAAGAAGAAAGAAGACAAAAAGAGACTCTAAAAATGCAAGCAAAAAACAAAGAATCTACAACTAATACTCGGGTTGCCTCCCGAGGAGCGCTAAGTTTATAGTCTTCAGCCGGACTTTTCTCGCATTCATCCGGCGGTGGATAAGGTGACGCTCGTTTTCTGCGTGTCTATTGGATTTCCCAAGTATGCCTTCAACCGTTGTCCATTAACTTTGAATTTTCAACCATCTCTTTGAACTTCTACTGCACCATGTGGAAACACTTGAACTACGGTGAACGGTCCCGACCATCGTGAACGCAATTTCCCGGGAAATAACTTTAAACGTGAGTTGAATAGCAACACCTCTTGACCCGGGACAAATTCTCTCTGCGTGATGTGCTTATCATGCCAAATTTTTGTCCGCTCCTTATAAAGTTTTGCATTTTCGTATGAGTTGTGGCGAATTTCTTCCAACTCGTTCAACTGCAAACACCGCTTTTCCCTGGATTTTAGATCAAAGTTTAGTTTCTTTATCGCCCGAAGCACGGTGTTCCATCTCTACGGGTAGATGGCAACTTTTCCATAGACCAATCTGTAGGGCGACATTAGATAGGTGTTTTATACGTGATCCGGACGCCCAAAGTGCATCATCGAGTTTAAATGCCCAATCTTTTCGAGACGAGCTGACCGTCTTTTCTAGAATCCACTTCCGCTCTCGATTTGATATCTCGACTTGACCACTCGTTTGCGGATGGTATGCTGTGGCAACACGATGAGTGACTCCGTATTTTCTCAAAACCGCATCAAGAAATTTGTTGTCCAAGTGTGACCCACCATCACTTATAATAGCACGTGGAGTCCCAAAGCGTGAGAAGATATGTTGTTTAATAAACTTGATTACGACATTGGACCCATTCGTAGGCAGTGCCACCGCTTCAACCCATTTGGAGACATAATCCACGGCCACCAAAATGTAGAGATTCTTGTTTGATGGGGGAAATGGACCCATGAAGTCGATCCCCCATACATCAAATAATTCGACTTCAAGTATGGTGTTCAGCGGCATTTCGTGTCGTCTTGAGATGTTTCCTGTCCGTTGACACCGATCACATGTAGACACAAAGGAGTGAGCATCTTTGAATAAGGACGGCCAATAAAATCCCGACTGTAAGACCTTCGCTGCTGTTCTATTTCCACTAAAGTGTCCACCGTAGGGCGATGCATGGCAATGGTTCAGCACACTGTGGATTTCCTCATCCGGAATGCATCTACGGATAATTTGATCGGGGCATCGCTTGAAGAGAAAAGGATCGTCCCACAAATAGTACTTAGCGTCCGAGATTAGCTTCTTCTTTTGATGACGTGAGAGGTCGTTCGGAATTGTTTTACTTGCTAAGTAGTTCACTAGATCAGCATACCAAGGCGCATGTGTTGAATCCAACTTGTAGAGCTGCTCGTCGGGGAAGGTTTCTATAATTTGTGGCTGACTTTCTTCCTTCTCGAGGGAACTCTCTAATCGTGAAAGGTGATCGGCTATAACATTTTCTGTCCCTTTCTTGTCCCGAATTTCCAAGTTGAATTCTTGAAGGAGTAGCACCCACCGAATCAACCTTGGTTTGGCATCCTTCTTCTCCAAAAGGTATTTTATTGCCGAATGATCGGTCCACACTATCACTTTCGTTCCTAGTAGATAAGCCCGAAATTTATCAAATGCAAAAATCACCGCCAACAATTCCTTCTCCGTTGTGGCATAATTTCTTTGGGCGTCATCGAGTGTTCGGCTCGCATAGTATATGACATGGAACACCTTCCCTCGTCTCTGCCCCAAAACAGCCCCGATGGCAAAGTCGCTAGCATCGCACATTAGTTCGAACGGAAGGTCCCAATCCGGAGCGACTATCACCGGTGCCGTGCTTAGAGCTTTCTTCAGCAACTCGAAACTTTCTTTACAAGATTCGTCGAAAGTAAATGGGACATCTTTCATGAGTAAATTGCACAGCGGCTTCGTGATCTTTGAAAATTCCTTAATAAATCGGCGATAGAAACCGGCATGTCCCAAAAAACTCCTAATCCCCTTGACCGAAGTGGGTGGAGGCATCTTCTCAATTGTCTCAATTTTCGCTCGGTCGACTTCAATTCCATGTGAGGATATTCGATGGCCAAGCACAATGCCCTCCTGCACCATGAAATGACACTTCTCCCAATTCAAGACTAAATTGGTCTCTTCGCATCTTCGCAAGACTTTCTGCAAATTTTCCAAACAAATGTCAAATGAATCTCCAAAAACAGAAAAATCATCCATAAAAATCTCAATACACTGCTCTACCATGTCAGAAAAAATAGCCATCATACACCGTTGAAAAGTAGCCGGCGCATTACATAATCCAAAAGGCATGCGCCTATAAGCGAAAATGCCGTAAGGACATGTAAACGTCGTTTTCTCTTGGTCTTCGGGGGCTATGTAAATCTGATTATACCCCGAATAACCATCGAAAGCAATAGAAATCGTGTCCGGCTAATCTATCTAACATCTGATCAATAAAAGGCAAGGGAAATGATCTTTTCTAGTGGCCTTATTTAATTTCCTATAATCTATGCACATACGCCACCCCGTAACAATCCTGGTGGGAATTAATTCATTATTATCGTTTTGAACAACTGTTATCCCACCCTTTTTCGACACAACTTGAACCGGACTTACCCACTTACTATCAGAAATTGGAAAGATCATAACTGCGTCGAGGAGTTTTAAAACCTCGACTTTTACCACCTCCTTCATGTTAGGATTCAGCCGACGTTGATGCTCCACGGATGGTTTGTAGTCTTCCTCCATCAAAATCTTGTGCATGCAAATCGATGGGCTGATCCCCTTAATATCCGCAATAGACCATCCAAGAGCAGATTTGTACTCCCTCAAAACTCTTAATAATTTTGCCTCTTGATCTCCTGCTAAAGTGGCCGAAAGAATAACTGGAAGGGAGTTGTCGGGCCCCAGGAATGCATATTTCAAATGAGGTAGCAGCTTTTTGAGTTCCAATTTTGGAGGTTTTTCAATCGATGGGGTCGGTCGAGTTAGTGAACTTCCTAGCTCCTCGAATGGTTTACGAATAAAAATTGGCGGGGAAGCATCCATGTGTCGTACGTAGGCAGCATGCTCTCCATTTGGTTCAAAACGGACTCCAATAGATCGGGTGGATAATTTTCTCGAAAAGTTCTACTCACGCACGAATCAATGACGTCAACTTGGAAGCAATTTTCAGCGTCACTTGGATATTTTACGGATCGAAAAATATTGAATGTTACTTGTTCCTCTTGAACACGCAAAGTCAGCTTTCCCTTTTCCACATCAATCAACGTTCGGCCTGTTGCCAAAACTGGTCTTCCCAAAATAATTGGAATATCTTGGTCTTCTTCCATGTCAAGTACGATGAAATCGGCCGGAAAAATGAACTTATCAACTTTGACTAAAACGTCCTCTATCACACCCCTCGGATATTTGATGGATCTATCGGCCAATCAGAGAGATCGCCGCCGGCTTGGCTTCCCCAATCTCCAACTTTTTAAAAATAGAAAGGGGCATAAGATTTATACTGGCCCCGAGATCGCATAGGGCTCTCTCAAAAGATGAACTTCCGATGATGCAAGGGATTGTGAAACTTCCCGGATCTCTCAATTTAGGTGGGAGCTTCTTTTGTAAGATAGCGCTGCACTCTTCCGTTAAAGCGACCGTCTCATATTCCTCAAGCTTTCGTTTATTGGACAAGATCTCTTTCATGAACTTGACGTAACTCGGCATCTGTTCCAATGCGTCGGCGAACGGAATGTTTATGTGCAATTTCTTGAAAACGTCTAGGAATTTTGAAAACTGCTTGTCCAGTTTTTGCTTTTGGAAACGCTGTGGGAATGGAATTTGAGGAGTGGGCTGAGTAGTCGATACTTCCTTTGGCTTGGGCGCCTCTTCCTTTTCCTTCTCGTTTTGCTCGATCTGCTGCTCTTTGTCAAAACTAGGCTGCCCTTTTAACTCTTTTCCGCTTCGTAATTCGATCGCTTGCACATTTTCCTTTGATTTCACTTCGGCTGCGCTGGGCGAGGCACTTTGAGACCGAGAGGACAATAAATTAGCAATCTTCCCCATTTGTGTTTCTAGATTTCGGATGGAATTCGAATGATTTTGGAGGGTCGTCTCGGTGCGGGTCATGAATTGGCTTGTGTTAGCCGCCAATTGAGCAAGAGCATCTTCCAAAGATACCTTTGGTGATTGAGGGGGCTGCTGTGGGGGTTGCACGAAGTGAGGTTGTGGAGGCTTCATAGCTTGCCCATTTCTCCATGGAAAATTTTGTTGATTCCTCCACCCTTGATTATAAGTGCTGGGGTAAAAATTGCTTTGTCGATTTTCATTGGCCACGAATTGAGCTTGCTCCATCTGATGTTGCTCGAACGGATTTCCAACTAGACATTCCGCGCTCGGGTGTGATCCGTTACACCAATTGCATGTCTCAATGGTAACGGGGGCTGGTGCGTGCGAAAATGTCTGAGTCTGTGTCAAAGCGGCGACTTGAGCTGACAAGGTGGAAATCGGATCACTGCTTGAAACTTCCATGACTCTCTTCGGTGTCAATCTTTCTGATGGCCATTGGTATGCGTTTTCGGCCATATCTTCCAAAAGCACGTGTGCCTCGGCCACAGATTTTCCCATGAAGGTCCCACCTGAGGCCGCGTCCACGAGAGTGCGAGTAGAAGCACTCAAACCATTGTAGAACGTATGAAGCTGAAGCCAATCAGGAATTCCGTGATGAGGGCATCTTCGTAGCAATTCTTTATATCGCTCCCACGCCTCGTGGAGCGATTCCATATCGTATTGACAAAAGGTGGTTATTTCGTTCCTCAACCTCGCCGTCTTAGCTGGTGGGAAAAATTTGGCAAGGAAGGCTTGCACTAACCTCTCCCATGTTGTAATCGACCCCGGCGGTAATGAATTTAACCAAAACTTTGCTTTATCCCTCAAAGAGAAAGGGAAAAGCCTCAATCGGATGGCATCGTCGGTGACACCATTAGTTTTGAAAGTATCGCATATCTCAAGGAAAGAAGCAATGTGGGCATTCGGGTCGTCCTTCGGCAGTCCACAGAATGGGCTCGCCTGCACCATCTGAATAATGGCGGGCTTGATCTCAAAATTATTAGCTTGGATAGTGGGACGCCGAATTCCCGAAAAATTAGCGTTGACCTGCGGCATGGCATAATCCCGAAGAGCTAGTTCCGGTTGAACTTGCCGCACTTGGTTGTCTCCTCCTTGGATTTCGATATTCTCGGCCATGTTGACCGTAAATGCAACTCTCTTTTCTCCTTTTTGTTCCTTCTTAGAGTGCGCTCGAGCTCGGTGTCCAAAGGTAGTAGGCCTTCGTTACCGAGTCTTCTCATGCACTACACGAAAGGTCCTGAAAGGAAAAACAAATAAACGAAATTAAATACACAAAAAAATAAAAATAAAACGTTCAAATTAAGACTGGAAATACTTCAATCGATATTAGAAAAATTTCAATCCCCGGCAACGGCGCCAAGAACTTGTTGCGATTTTTCCTACACGCAAGTGCACGTCATCGTTTACAAGTAATAAAGTGATAAGTAGAGTATCGTTCCCACGAGGATTGAATCTCTAACTACCGATGTTTTCGTATTCCAATTTTATCTGAACAATCGAATTTTGGGTTTTGCGATTAATAACTAAAAGAAGTACTAAAAGACTAAGCAGTAGAAAACAATATCTTGGATAAAAGAAATCAAATGATAAATAAGTCTAGGGTTCTGAATCCATCTTAGTTAATCCGAATTTACTCTCGATTATCCGTAATAAATAATTTTCCCAATTTATTGAAGGCGGAGATTGCTAATATATTCTACCGCCTCTCTCGAGGTCAATAGATTTATCTAACGGCGACTAACGCACTCTATCCCTAGGTGAATTATTTCGTCGATAGGCAAAAAGCATGAAATCTCCTAAAGGCCACGTAGTTCCTATGAGTATATTCCTATCTCACAGAATAAAACGGTCCTCACCAATAGTTCCTCACCAAATCTCCTCTCCCGATTAAGTGAATGATTAAATCAATACAACTATTGGCGATAATTGCAAGCATTAAACATAATTGGGAAAACTCAATAAAAAGGTAATAAATTGGATAATCTCAATCAATTCGTCAAAACAAAGGTTTCATCAAAACCCTAGATTAGGGCTTTAGCGTGACATACTAAAAACTGAAAATACAGAATAAATAAACGAAAGCATAAAATTCAAAAGCAGATGAAGCTCGGATTCCTCCGTTCTTGACTTCCGCCTTCGCCGCCTTGAATTCTTCCTTCCCCTCCTCTTCTTTGTCTCCAAGCTTAAGCTCTCCAAGGTTTTAGATCCAATGATTCCAAGAAGATTTAATTAGGGTCTAAAACCCTATTTATAGCTCAAAGACATCCATAAATCGCGTCCGTATTAGTCGGTCGAAATCAAGCCAAACGGCCCAAAAATCCAGCAGACGCATAAAAACCCGCCAAGTGTGCCGCGGCTCACTAAACTGTGCCGCGGCACATCGCCTTCACCAATGCTCGGGCGTTAATTAATTCTTCCGTGCCGCGGCTCACTGGCCGTGGCCGCGCAGTACAGAGTGCATTACTCGCCTTCGCCGGTGTCTTCTGTGCCGCGGCTCGCCTTCCTTGTGCCGCGGCTCATCGTCCGATTTGCCGTTGCTGCTTTTGCCTCGCTTTTAGCTTCGGACTTCAATTTCGTCAATCATACAAAATTAAGGCATTAAAAGCTTATTTAGACAATTTCACTCATCAAAACACTACAAAATAATGATAAATAAGCGTATAAAAATACGCCTAACAGATTCCCCTTCCAACAGATAGATAGCCGACATCAGAAGAACTGAAGGCATGGAATAACAATGAACTAATGAGATACTTTTATATTCTCAATAGGGAGTCTGCCATGTTCAATCAATTCAATACGCTGGAGGAACCTGTGAAGGAGCTCTCAAGGCTCCTGTCAAAAGGAAAGCTACCCTTGAAACTTAAGTTGAAGTCATGATATTTGAAGGGTGATTGGATAACTCATCCAAAAGACTGGATTCATGCCTACGATGGGACCGAGGAAGGAAGAAATATCTACAGGGACCAAGGCATAGATTCCCTAGTCAATTGGTGGAAAGGAACCGATCATGATCCATACAGGAAGTCTTCCGGACAATGGTATAGAAGATAATCCCTAACAGCTGTATTTTTATTTTTGTATGCTACCAATGTAAAATTTCAATTCCAAAAGCACCATAATCTTGATTTTGCTCTCAATAAAATATAAAAATTTCTAAATGTAAAAAGCTAAAAGAACTTGTCTGCGAACAGTTAATAGATAAAGTTGTATTCAGATAGACTATTTGTTGTAAGATTATGCCCACGAGCATAACTTAAGTAGTAATACACTTAATCTTGTAGGATTTAAAATTTTAGAACTTGCATGCGAGCATTCAAATTATAGTCTAAGTCTCGATGATCAGATCATCCAACAGAAGACTTGAAGACAGTCTTGTGTTTTGAGAGGTTTTGGCATTATCAAAAGGGGGAAATTTTTGTGAGAAAATAATACCCTAGGTGTTTTGATGAATGCACCCTACATCGTGTCCTTACAACAAACTCCATACAGCTCCCAAAAGATATCTCCTACAAAAAAAAGGAATTTCCAATATACATAAAGAACTGTTGGCTACAACAAAGAGGACATTGCTCACTAACTAACACATACGAACTTATTGATTGATCAAGAATCCGAAGCATTCATTATCTAAGAGCAATCTATTTTTTCTAGCATACATCATATATCTTGAGTGAAGAACTAAGTCCTCAACAGAGAACAATACAACTACAGCAAAGACTTTCAAAGCCTACCCCTGCTATTCCAACTCGGCTGACTTCAAACCTTAGTGTTGAGATCATTAGCCCTGTGTGGACTAAGTTGAACCATTCCGACATGTGTGGGAATAAGAGAGTTCAAGGATGAAGCCTCAATATGTGTGACAAGAAGCCAGTCAGAGAAGCCCACAACCAATTTGTGTGAATGCCTCAAGCTACAGTCGGCTGTATCAATCTGTGTGAATGATACAGTGACTGGTTTAGTTAATCATCCAATTGTGTACACCTTGATTTTAATAAACTTTTTACTCTTGTGTGGAGGATCTGTGGACATAGAGGTATTTACCTCGAACCACATTAAAAATGTGTGGTAATATTTCCTGTACTTCCTAGTTCCATATTGTCTGTGATTTATATAATACTTACTCTGAAAACCCTGTAAGCACCAAGCTACAAGAGACTGTATAGTTTCTGTACTTACAACAACTTATATTAAGACTTTTGCTATGCAAAAGAAACTCCGAAAAAGAGTTCAATTTATTCAACCCCCTATTCTAAGCTGTAAAATAGTATACTGTGATCAACACTAATATTACGGTCGATGCACTAGGTCATAAGACGGCACAAGATACTATAATTGGGCATAGAGAAGAATGGTATTGAGGTATGGATGTAATAGAATCATGTTCATTTATGCTCCATCGACATCGATTCATCCTTGTTGGATGAGATTCATGGAGCACATATAGAAGATCCCCAATTATGAGCAACTGATGCAAAGGCAGGAGAGGGTTTCTCAAATTTTATGATCTAAGGCCACTTGGTGAGATTCAAAGGCAAGATATGCATTCCTCCTAATGAAGGATTGAAGCATACGATATTTAGATAATCTTATTCAACTCCTTACTCTTCATCCAGGAGCGAGTAAAATGTACAAAGATTTTTGTGTAAGAGCTTTTGGTGGAAGAATATGAATCGGGATGTGGCAGATTTTGTTGCACGGTGCATGATGTGCCAACAGGTCAAGATTGAACATAATAGGCCAGCCTGGATCATCCAACTATTACCCATTCCCGTGTGGAAGAGTACTTCCATGGATTTCTTTACAAAACTACTAACTACTCAAAGGAGAAAAACATATGATTTGGGTAATCGTCGGTCAATTGATGAAATCACCTCATTTTATCCCAACCCAAGAGACAACATGATAAGAGCAGTTAGACACTGTTTTTATCGATGAAGTGGTGCGATTGCATGGTGTGCTTACATTATCATATCCGATAGAGATACCCGATTTTTATCCCATTACAGGATGGCTTATCATCTGCATAAAGATGGAAAAATAATGCGTATTATATAAACATTGGAGACTATGCTGAGAGCCTCTATGATCGGTTGAGGCAAATACTAGATTCAACATCTTGGATTAGTCTAATTTTCATATAAGAACAGTTGGCATATGAGTATTGGTATGGCACCTTTCGAGGCACTGTAATGGAGAGGGTGTAAATCACCGTTATGCTAGATGATGCAGCCGATTTGGTTGCTAATGAACTAGATTGAATCTAGGAGTCTACTGAAAATGTAGAGGATCGGAAAAAATTGTACATAGATGATCGGCAAAAATCGTATGTAGGGGATCGGCAACGCCTATTAGATTTCTTAGTTGGCGATAATGTGTGGGTCAAAGAATCACCAATGTGAGGTATTCGCCATTTCAGTCAGATGGGCGAGCCTAGATTTATTGGACCATTTGAGATTTAGAATGAGTTAGGGAGCTTACTTGTCGTTCAGTGTAGCCACAATCAATAGACGGAGCTAATAATGTCTTCCATGTTTTTAGTTGAGGAAGTATGTTTACGGTCCTAATAATAAACTCTATCTCGAAGAGTTGGATATCTCCAATGATGCTACCTTCAGAGAGAGGTTGATAGCAAGGATATACCACTCGTTAAAGTTATACGACTTGTCAAAGTTCAATGGTTTCATCATGGTGTTAAAGCAGCAACATGAGAGACCGAAGCGAGTATGAGAGAAAAATAACCCCAAGTTGTTTATTTATTAGATTCGGATAAACTAATTTTAAGGGGAATTATATGTAATACAGCTGATTATTGCAGTATGTTTTGTTGTAGTTACTGTGTACTTCGACCTGCATCTTGTGGCTTGAATATGTTGTATTATGCTGTTGGTGTTGTAACACCCCCAATCTGATCAGGGATATTACACGCCGTAGAACCTTTCCTCAAGGATCTACCAGGCTGGTAACAACATATAACAACTCAACCATGCCTTTAAGGCTAAAATGACTCAGTAGACCGATTTGGTCTTTCAATAAATACATACAAATCAAATACAACTCATGCCCACGCAGGGGTCAAAACACAACCACACCCGTACAACGGGAAAAATATAGCAGCGGAAAGTAAAGTACAACTGAACCAATAAACAATGTAAAGTTCCTCATGTCATTAGTATCGATCATCTTTCATCATCCTTCGTGCTGACCCTGTGTTATGCTCCAAAACCTAAATGCAAAAACAGACATCCACCCCCCGAATACTCGGGGGTTAGAAAAACTCCACTGTTTTGCTAGTGCAAGAACAAAGTGCAAATACGAGCCATACAATTCAGATTCCACGAATAACAATAACCAGGAATCCTCAAATATCCAAACGTAAAGAAAAGTACTTCCCGAGGCAAGAGTTTGAGTAAATATTTCCAAAATCGAAAGATCAAAATATCAAGAGAAACAATTTATAAAATGATTTGAAATACCATCGGGAGTTTTAATAGAAAACGATTTAGGATTATCAAATCCTACTTTTCAAAACCCAAAAGACGAAAGGGGTCACCGCCCCAAAGGTTTACTTTCCGAAAAATGACCTTTACCAAACCGTTGGGATTTTAGCCCCAAATCTCATCAACTCACAGTACACAAGAACGACCACAAGGTTCGTCTCCCAACATCAAAATCCACAAATAAGGGATTTAACACAAACAACAAAATACTCTAGTGCCATCCTAGCCAAGTAAGCCAAACGAACAACTTACCTCTTACACACTTAGTCGATGCATGCAATCATGAAAACCGTTCAAAAGCACTCATTTACGGAAATGCCATAATCAAATCACATTTGTAAAATGCACCACAATTAACCGTGGATCCACCCCTCCGTGGACCCCTACCGAGACCCCGTCGGATCTAACCCATAGTGGTTAAAAGCAAGCTCGCGGATCCACCCCTCCGTGGACCCCTACCGAGACCCCGTCGGATCTAACCCATAGTGAGCATACACACACACACGTTACTCATGCAATACTAATATGCTAAGAATGTAAGTTCATCAAGAATACTTACCAGACATAGCCACTAATCCGACACCATTATCAAACTCTGCAAAACGCAATAACAAGATCAAACACGGAATACGCGATTCCATAACTTTAAACAACAGGGGTATCACCAAAGCCATCAACTTTCAAAACAATCAAATCATAATCAATCCCCCAAAACACAGCGTTCACAAAACACACGCGTTTTGAAAATGAGCCCTTAACGAGGCTAAACCGAATCTTTTGGAAATTAATTTCAAATAACCAAACAAACACACCAAGACGACCACCGATCATCATATCCACAAAATGAGAAGCGTATGAACAAGGTACTTGCCTCAAATAACCACAACGCGGAGAATTGGCCGAAGTAGGTTGGCTCGAACCGACTACGAACTCGCCGACTCCACCGAACGACAATCCGCAACAATGAACTACGAACGAAAACAATAAAAACGAAAATGAATTCCAAAGTACGACCCAAAGTCGCTGAATTCAAAGAACAAATGACGAAGGTTCAAGGATTTCCCCCAAAACAGCCAAGAACACGATTCGTCCCGTCAAAACACGAAAACGAAATTCCAAGTTGAAATATGGATATACAATTCATATAATGTGTTTAACAACATCGTTTAACCACAATCGATCCATCAAAAACGGATGAAAAATGAGATGGAGAACAAATCCCCCAATAAGTCGATTCGAAGGAAATCAAGAAATATACTTCGATTCGACGAAGAACAATGGATTAAATGATGTTAAACACAAGAATACTACCAAGATTAATCATACCCATCATGAATTAATCAACATCACGGAACGAATCAGACAAAATTGCAAAAACCCCCAAATTCACGAAATTAGGGTTCTAAGGTGAGATTACCTTGATTCGCTGGATCAAGGGATGATAACGGATGATTGATCAATGAAATAACCTCAAGAACTTCGTGGATTTGTTGTTAAACAACATGGCTTCGCCACCTCCGAATCGCCAGCCGCGGACCGAAAAGGAAGGAAGTGAAAAATGAATGATAATGCGACTGCTCTGTCATATTTATACTGGCCGGAACTAGCGTGCGCTAGCCTTCGCGGACTAGCGGCCCAGTACCCTCGGCCAGGGCCCGCACGACCCCCGCTAGCGTGCGCTACGGCCGGAAGCCTGCGCGCGCTAGCCGACCTGTCCAGTAACCTCTGGACTAAACAACTCGCTCAGGTAACGTACGCTAGTCGGCCGACAGCATGCGCTACCCCTGCCGGTTAGCGTGCGCCACGACCGACAGTAGCGTGCACTACCTGCCGATCCTACCCGAGTCCAGAACCTCAGAACCTCTCTGCCCTGACCCGATAGCGTGCGTCGGCCGGCCGCGTAACGTGCGCTACTCCTGCCGGTTAGCGCACGCAGCCTTCCGGTAGTAGCGCGCGCTACGCCGGTTCCTGCCGTGTCATCCCGGTCAGTGCCCGCAACCATCCGGCCAGGACCCGCCACCGTCCGGCCAGCTGCTCAGCCGTCATGATCCGACGACTCGATTTCCGAAAACGTACGGAATGAACACGACGAAAATCTCGCGGACAACATCAACGACCCGGAATGAAAACATAATGCAATAATTAATCATACGCGACCAAGAAACGGGTCGAGACAACAATTACAGATACGAATACCCATAACTTTGGGTAAATTACAAAAATGGCCTAAAACGCCCGAAAATCACGATACGTGATCGAATAACCAAATCGAAGTTCACAACACGTCTAACAAAGTTAAACGGACTTACGTGAAACTCAAAACAACAGTTTCGAACGAGATTCGCAAGAATCGAACTCAAGTGCGGAAAAGTCGCTAAAAAGCATGGAACTCAACAAAACAACACCGAAACGAACTCGGATGACAAAAAGTGTAGAATTAATCATTCTCAGAATGACGAAACGGTCATAAGCGAGTCTTCAAAATGGACTCCGGCCGAAAAAATAAATTTACCGAAAGTCGAAAATTGCGGATATTACAGGTGTATTACTAATGTGCCGCGATTAATGAATAATAATTTTGGATTCCATATGTTACTAGACTGTGAGAATGATTTCTAAATTGTATTAGTACGTTCGTTGGATAATTGTCGACGCGAATATGACGTGGGCACGGTGATGTTCCCAGATAAATGATTCAAGTGAGGTTAGATAAATTATCAAGGCCATATTTGGTGTGAAATTGAAACATGAATATTTATTGAAATTGGTTATGTAATCTAGGCCTTACCATCGCTATCTTCTATGAGTTCCTTACGCTACTTGGTAGCCCTAACATACGCTAATGAATGTATGTATCACACGTTATAGGAGAATTAGACAAGAAGAATCCGGACAAGACACGTGCATAAAGCAGGTCATCGTCTAACAAAAGTAACCTTAGTAGGATTACCTACACAAAGTTGTTTGTTGTTACCTACACAGCTGAATTTATGAAACATATTGAAGGAACTCTAAAAGGTTTCTCGTCTGTTGTTTGTTGTTCTTCGCCGTTCTTCATAGTTCTTTGTCATTTGAGGTAAGTTTGGCTTTTCTTCGATTCTCTTACAGTTTATGTTGACGCCATTATGTTCATTTCCAAGTAATAGAGTTGGGGTAGCATTTACATAACTTCAACTGTATAGTTGTTATGGGGAATTATCGTCGTAATCAAACTTAACGTCTCATTAATACCATAAACTTGACTAGGCTCAGAGTTTTTGTTGATGATCGATTGAAGAATCTGTCTATAATTCATTTATTTTCTCATTGTTAATTGTAGTCGAATTCATCATAATTGGAGTATTTTCAAAAGTAATAATCAGTTTATGGTAATTATCGTTGTTGACGTCTGGTTTGGTCAACGTCACGTGTGCTGATCTGGACGAATGGATCGAAGACACGTAGAAAATAAAATAACAAAAAAGGAAGGTGTTTGATCACTAAATTTTATTAATGACCTTGATAAAGAGTAGAGCCGGGCCGAAAATATTTTGGCCCGTTCGTTTTACTGGTGCTTGCTAATTATAAGTCTTATCCTTTTCTCTTTTCTCTCTTTTTTATCTCTCTCTTTTTCTCTCTATATATTTTTCAGCTTTTTCCAAAAGTCCTCTTTATTGTACATTCTCCTGGCATATATATAGGCAATATCAGCCATTCATGAGATGACAGCAGGAAGATTCAGGTGAATATGCTGATGACATTTGTCACAGTGTGGTGACTTCTTCGACACGTGTTACCTTCTTAAGTTTGCTTTAGGAAGGGATATGACAGCCCTCTTTTATTGTCCTGTCTGCCTGTTCTTCGTGCTTTTGGTAATATTTATCCATTGCGACCGACAACGGGGTCGGCCCTCGAGCTTCCCGCTATTCTGGTCGGTCATGTTATGATTATGGTTCGGATCGTATTCATATAGAGTCTGCTCGGTCCTTCTGGGTTGGATTCCGGGTCGGCTCTAATGTCTCTGCCCGGTCCGGTTCTTTGTGAGCCCGGGTCTATGACCGGTTCGGCTCCAGGATCTGCTCGGCTAGTCGGCTGCCTGGAGTGCTTAAGTGGATGCCAAGGTGGATCGACTATCAACAAGGGCCCCCGAGTCCAGGGCCGTGCCGGGTTGGCCGGTGCTGGAGTCGTTTCAGATTGAGGCCGATCCGGCTTGGGGGTGGATAAGATCCCTCGAAGGGACGTCTCTTCGAGAGCCGCGTCGATTTGACTTCGGGGTCTTCAAGAGTCATAATAAGGGGGACGCGTGGCGGGACGTAATTTGTCGTTGTGTTTCACGCGTTCTTGATCTTCGTGACGATTCATTGTGAACCGCCGCTTCACGTGCTTTGGCATTTAATGCCCCCTTTTTATCTTATAAATATAGAAAACCTCCTTCTCTATTGTTCCCTTCGCCATTTTCGTGTCTGGTTGCAGAGAAGAGAGAGGTTTTTTCGGCATTCGTTTCCCGTTTTCAGAAAGAAGTTCCTAGTAAGCTTTTTCTCTTTTTCTTATTTTATGATGTCGGAGCGGAGGGATGCGGCGGCGGAGGAGTTGACTGTGTCTCCGGACAGCACGGGAGTGGCGGATCTGTCGATGGGTGATGTTCTCATTGACTGGAGCGACGAGGATGGCGGCGATGTCGCGAGATCGCCGGATTCTGAAGATGCGGGTTCTGGAGACGTGGAGATGGTGACGCCTTTGACGGCGGTTGGTGAGACTTGGGCCTGGGTTCGGCCTCGGCCGTCTCCTTTTGTTGAGGTGGAGTGGGATTCGGCCTCGATACGCAGCACGGTCACCGATGGGCAGTTGGAGGCGTGGCGGGGGTGATTTAAGATACCCGCGGTGGTGCGGATGTTTGTTCCGAATCCAGAGGAGAGACCTCACACCCCGCCCGTCGGCTGCACGGCGGTGTATGACCACTCCCTGTTGTCAGGGTTGATGTTTCCGCTTCCGTTGGTATTCTCCCGGTGGTTAAGGCAGTGGGGCCTTTGTATTGCCCAAATTCATCCGAATTCTTGGGCTCGGATGGTGGGTCTTTTGATCCTTTTCAGTCAACATGGCTGGACCGAGCCCAGTTTTGAAGAGATTAACAGTCTCTTCTTATGGAGGTCGGTCGGCCGATCCGGTTCTGGCTGGTTTTACTTGACATCCCGGCACGCGATGTATAAAGAATTGGTGGATGTGCCGGAGACCATCCATAGTTGGAAGGAGCATTGGTTTTATGTAGGGGGGCCGTGGATGAGCTCGGTTGAGGAGTGAGAACCTGGTGTGATAGACGCCGAGCTTCGGGTCCCTGAACACTTCATTGCTAAAATGAGTAAGTGTCGTGTTTTTTATTGCTGTTCCTTTTTTGTCTAACGCTCATAATTTATTGTTTGTGCAGAACGTATCCCTGCTTCAGAGACTTCCTCCTTGTTTGACGACCGGGTTGAACAGCTCTTGGATCTTCCTGCTGATCAGAGGAAGTCGTATCTTCTGGTTACTGAGGATAACCTTTGGGCAGCGGGACTTCGATCAACTAATCCGAGCAGAATGTCTTCGTCAGGTAGCTCCTTCTTTTTCTTCTTCTTCTTCTTCTTTTTTTTTTTACACATCTTCCTTATCCAGTCCCTAGGGGCAGGAGTTCGTCGGGACGGAAAGAGACGCCTGCGCAGCAGGTGGCGAGGCTGGCTGCTGAGGCCTCCGAGCGTAGGGAGCGCGTGGGCAAGCGGAAGAGAGTAGAGGCCGAGCCTGAGGATAGCGTGACCAGGGCCGAGGGTTTCCCCATTCCTGAAATTGCTGTGCCCGCCCCGAGCCCTGTACGAACGGGTCGTGCGAAGGGTAAGGAGCCCACGATTGATTTGGAGGGCCACTATCTCCCGGTGAATAAGGACCGGGAAGAACCTTGTGCCCACATGAAGGGGCGGCGACCGCACTAGTTTCTGGACTACATCCGGGCCGCCACCCCAACCGCCGAGATGCTCGACCGGGTCCCTCCGCGGTGGTTGAGTCCAGCCATGTCCCCATTTTGGGTTGGACGCCGAAAATGGAGATGGTGACCAATGACATGGGTTCAGATGAGCAGATCCAGTTTGGAAATGCTATGATGGGCCGCGCGTTGTGCACCTATGTGAAGGCCACTGGGGAGCTGATGGCCCTGGTTGAGAAGCACAAAAAGGCAGAGGCCGATCTCAAGGCCTTACAGGAGGACCACCACCTCTGCCCTTCGCTTATCAAGTCTCTGGAGGAGGAGATGACCTCTCTGAAGGGTGAGATGGAGCTTCTGTAGAGCCGGGCCTTTGAGGCCAATATCTGGAAAGGGAAGGCCGACGAGATGGCCACGGCAGCCGAGAAGGCGCAAAAACGATGTCTGGACATAAGGGCCGAGCACGAGGCCTATTTGCATAGTACTAAGGCCCAGCTTGAGCAATTGACCGAGCGGGTCCAGACTTGTGAAGCTGCGGGCTATGCCAGGGGCCTTGCCGACGGGGCGGCTGCTTTCCATAAGACACCCGAGTTCGAGGAGTTGATTAACCTTAACTATGTCTCCACTTGTTATGAGATATTGGATCTCATGAAGGAAGGGAAGACCGTTGAGGAGGTCTAGGCCTATATAAAGTCTCAGGAGGCCGACCTGAAGGTTGAATCTCTCGGAGATGATGAGCCGAAGGCCGCGAAAGTTGTCGAAGATCCGGTGTTGATTCCATCCGGCGAAGGTGAAGGACAGTCTTCTTAGGCGGCCGGTCAAGAAGACAGGGCCGAGTAGATTTTTGTTTTATTCCATATATGGCCTGCGTGCCGTTTTTCCTTGGTTTCCTTTGTATTCTTATGTAGAATGGCTAATTTTAAATGAATGAAATTTTTTATGGCATTTGTTGCTTTTCTCTGTATGTTTGGGCCTGGTTGGTTTGGCCGTTGGCTTTTCTGTTCACCTTTCGTTGACTGTGCCGGATGGGCCGGTCTTATGAGGTGCCGAGGCGAACTCGGACTTATAGTGGCGGATGGGTCGGTCTTATGAGGTGCCGAGGCGAACTTATAGTGCCGGATGGGCCGGTCTTATGAGGTGCCGAGGCGAACTCGGACTTATAGTGCCGGATGGGCCGATCTTATGAGGTGCCGAGGCGAACTCGGACTTATAGTGCCGGATGGGCCGGTCTTATGAGGTGCCGAGGCGAACTCGGACTTATAGTGCCGGATGGGCTGGTCTTATGAGGTGCCGAGGCGAACTCGGACTTATAGTGCCGGATGGGCCGGTCTTATGAGGTGCCGATGCGAACTCGGACTTATAGTGCCGGATGGGCCGGTCTTATGAGGTGCCGAGGCGAACTCGGACTTATAGTGCCGGATGGGCCGGTCTTATGAGGTGCCGAGGCGAACTCGGACTTATAGTGCCGGATGGGCCGGTCTTATGAGGTGCCGAGGCGAACTCGGACTTATAGTGCCGGATGGGCCGGTCTTATGAGGTGCCGAGGCGAACTCGGACTTATAGTGCCGGATGGGCCGGTCTTATGAGGTGCCGAGGCGAACTCGGACTTATAGTGCCGGATGGGCCAGTGTTATGAGGTGCCGAGGCGAACTCGGTCTTATAGTGCCGTAGGAGCCGGTCATTCGAGGTGCCGAGGCGTACTCGGTCTTATAGTGCCGGAGGATCCGGTCATTCGAGGTGCCGAGGCGAACTCGGTCTTATAGTGCATTCGAATTAGAGATGAAATAGAGTCGAATTTTATTGATTATACCTTCATAAGGACATGGCATTCGACGAATGAATTAATCCTTGGCCATTCATATATTCTAGCTAACAAACTCCGTTCTGAAGGGCTTTGTTACTCTCGTACGGTCCTTGTCACTTGGATTCAGGAGGTCCCAGGTCGGGCCCCAATGCTCGTTTAATAATGCGGTCTTCGACCTGGAAGCTTCGATGATGAACCTCGGGTGCTTTGTAGAAGATGTTCCGCCTTTCTGCTTGGTTCTGTTTTTGGGCGACGAGGTCCAGGTTTTTAGGGTCATATTGATATTGTTCATCGAAATGAGTTCTCCGGTGGGCGTGTTCCCATCTCGACCGAGTCGTCGCCTTAGTGCCGGAGGCTACGAAGATATTTCACAAGTGGCGGACTGATGTGTTGCCAAGTCTTCAAGGAGTTCTTCAGGCTGTGACCCCTTGCGCTTTTTGAGGCGGGTCTTGAGGTACTCAACTTCATTCCCTAGATGGGGGGGCGACCCGGACGATCGTCCCTTTATCGGGTGGCGGTAGGCCATAAATGTAAGTGAGTTTCAAACGAGCTTTGGGTCTAAGAAGCGAAGGTTTGTCATCGTGCGTATCTTCACTTCAGCCCAATGACATCTTTCTCTGATCCGGCTATTAACGTCCTTGCCGGAGCGATTTGTAGGCCGATATTGGGCCGCCGAAGGGGTTGTCGTGTGTGTGCTTGGGCACCTTATTGAGGGCATATTCGAATAAGCCCTTTCAGCGGCCGAACTGGATTCCCCTGCGTAAGGCTCCCTCCATGGCGACCTGGATGGGTCACGGTTGGAGTATCCTAGTTTTTGTGGGCACCCTGCTATGCTGGGGGCGTGGAACTGGAGGTCGTGTTCGTCCTTGCAACTCGCATTATTTGGCTGCCGATTGGTCGGTTCGGTTGTTTCTTGGTTCGCAGAGGGCGTTATAGTTCCTTGATAATCTTACCACCAGGTCCGAGCTGGGTCGAGGAAATTGACCAAACTGGGCTCCCTGGGTTCGTATTAGCCTCTATCTGAGACTCGCTTCAAAGATAGTGAGGTGAGCAGGGCCGAGGGAGGTCGCCATTTCCGGACTGGCCCCGAGGGCTTCAGATTCCATCTTGTAGTTGGGGGCTAGAAAACCTGAGCAAGTGGCCGAGCAGAGCAAACGTTGGTCGGGGCCGGCGAGGGCCATTCTTGTGCTTGTTTTCAGGGGGCTAGTGTGAGTGCATAGGCCAGCTCTACAGGGGCGCATCCGAGCTCGGCATCAGATAGGCCGGATGTCGGTCCGTACTTTCCGATCGAGCGAAGGTGGTGCGGGTTGCAGTGGAGTTCTCCTCAGGCCGGTAGTTGTAGGATTAGTGCTTTAAGTCCTCCTGGGTTACTTGGTCGGCCTGGCCCCTCTTTCCTTATCTCCCGAATGATTGGTGAAAGGTGGGGACTTTTTTATCTTTCATATCTCCTTATAAAGATTATGCCCTTTGCTCATTTCAGTTTTACTAATATGTTCCACTTTCTGCTGTTTCTTCATCCCTTTAAATTTTAAGTTTCGTCATTGGCATCCTAATGGCCACTGTTCGGGTGCTTATGTGAAAGACTCCTTAGGTTCCGATGATTCCATCTGATCTCAGCCTAAGCTCGGCCCAATAATGGCATGAGTTTTCTCGCCTGCATCCCAACGGACTACATTTTTTTTTTTTTTGGACTACCATCCGAATCGACGCGTGCCAACTATTGTTGTACGTGAATTCGATCAATGGCAGATGCTCCTCCCAGTCATGGCTCCAATCGAGAGCACAAGCACGCAACATATCCTCAAACGTCTGGATAGTGCGCTCCGACTGCCCATCTGACTGGGGGTGAAAAGAGGTACTCAAACGCAAACGAGTACCCAACGCCTTATGCACCGCCTGCCAAAAGTGTGATACAAAACGGCCATCACGATCCGAAACAATAGACTTCGGAGTACCGTGAAGCCTCACAATCTGTGCGATAAATATACGGGCCAACTTCTCCGGGCCCCAAGTGTCCTTGATGCCCAGAATGTGTGCCGACTTGGTCAAACGATCAACAATCACCCAAACCATATTCATGCCCGATCTCGATCTCGGCAAACTCGTAATGAAATCCATCGATATATCTTCCCATTTCCATTCCGGAACGGGAAGTGGCTGCAATAACCCAGCCGGTCGCTGATGCTCAATTTTGACCTGCTGACAAGTCAAACATTTTGCTACAAACTGTGCGACCTCCTCCTTCATATCATTCCACCAGAAATTCCTCCTTAGGTCCTTGTACATCTTACTCGAACCAGGATGAACGGAGTAAGGTGTAGCATGGGCCTTGCGCAGAATACTCTGCCTCATCTCTAAGTCATTCGGCACACAAAGCCGACTCTGGAATCTCAAAACACCCTCCTCATGGATCACAAAGCCGGGAGAATTTCCCTTAAGAATGTTCTCTCGGATTTGAGTAATCATCGGATCCTCCAACTGCTTCAGCTTAATTTCATCGATCAAAGACGACGAAATCTCTAAAGCACAAAGTAGCCCGACAGTCCCAGGCAACAAAACCTCAATATCTAACTCGATCAAAGTCCGCCGAAGCTCAGACTGAGACGTAAGGACCTCAAGCGTTCGCAACGCAATCGGTTTCCGGCTCAAGGCGTCGGCCACGACGTTCGCCTTGCCCGGATGATAAAGGATTTCAAGGTCATAATCCTTAATCAGCTCTAACGACCTCCTCTGCCTCATATTCAACTCCCGCTGAGTAAATATGTATTTCAGGCTCTTATGATCGGTAAAAATCTGACATGCAGAGCCGAAAAGATAGTGACGCCAAATCTTGAGCGCAAAAACGACTGCCGCTAACTCCAAATCATGAGTAGGGTAGTTAAGCTCATACGGCCTCAACTGTCTCGACGCAAAGGCAATGGTCTTGCCGTGCTGCATCAATACGCACCCAAGACCCTGGCCCGAAGCATCACTATAAATGGCGAATCCCTCGTTGCCACATGGCAACGCCAAAACCGGAGCTGAAGTCAAACGCTTCTTCAGCTCCTCAAAACTGGACTGCCTCTCGTCATTCCAGACGAACTTCTCGGATTTCTGGAGTAACTATGTAAGTGGCCGAGCTAGTTTTGAGAAACCCTCGACGAACCTACGGTAGTAGCCAGCCAAACCCAAGAAACTACGGACCTCCTTCACACTTGTGGGCGGCGCCCAGTCCAACACTGCCTCAATCTTCTGCGGATCCACTCGAACTCCCTCGGCTGAAATCACGTGACCCAAAAACATCACTTCCTTCATCCAGAACTCACATTTCGAGAACTTCGCATAGAGTTGCTCGGCCCTCAAAATGTCTAACACTATCCGCAAATGATGGGCATGCTCTTCCTCGTTCCTAGAATAAATAAGAATATCGTCAATGAAGACGACGACACACTTATCCAAATACTCGATAAAGACTTTGTTCATCAACTGCATGAACACTGCCGGCGCATTAGTTAACCCGAAAGGTATAACTACAAACTCATAATGTCCGTATCTCGTCCGAAAAGCTGTCTTCGGCACATCGGACTCTCTCACCCGGAGCTGATAGTACCCCGATTTCAAATCAATCTTCGAGAATACCGCAGCTCCCTGCAACTCGTCGAACAAGTCGTCAATTCTCGGCAAAGGATACTTGTTTTTGATGGTCACCTTGTTTAGTTCGCGATAGTCGATACACAAACGTAGTGAAGCATCCTTCTTTCGCACAAACAGGACCGGTGCGCCCCAAGGCGAGGCGCTCGGTCGAACATACCCCGACTCAAGAAGCTCACTCAACTGCTTCTTCAACTCGGACATCTCTGAAGGTGCCATCCGATAGGGCGCCTTCGAAATAGGAGCCGCACCCGGCTCTAACTCTATAGCGAACTCGACCTCACGATCCGATGGCAATCCCGGTAACTCGTCGGGAAATACATCAGAAAACTCATTAACGATTGAAATCGACGAAAGCTCGACTCCACCACTCTCCGCCTTCAAGGCGTAGCACCAATAGCCGGTACACCCCTTTCGCAGGAGTCTCATCGCCTTCATGGCGTTAATAACGAATTTCTGGTTCCCCCTCTTTCGCCCGGCGAAAGAGTGCTCAGTGCCATCATCGGCTAACATGGTGATGATCCTCGTTCGGTAGTTCATGATTACACCATGACGCTCGAGACAATCATCCCCGAGAATTAAGTCCTCACCCTCAATACCCACAACAATAAGATTAGAGGGCCAAGCCCTCTCACAAATAAACACAGAACAGTCTCGAACCTCCTGATCACCAACGATCCTATCACCGCTAGGAAGCTTAATGATGAAGGGCTCACAAGGCGTCAAACAGTCGAGACTCAAACGGCGCACACAATCCAGAGATATGAACGAATGCGTAGCACCAAAATCGAAAAGCACACTGACAGGATGAGAAAGAATATGAACGGTACCTGTCGCTACGGTAGCCACTGGATCATCGGCTCTCCGCATCTCATAGACACGCGGGGGGGCTGAGCCGACGCTGGAAGCTCCTCCTCTAGCAGGCTGACCCCGACCCCTACCTCGGCCGGAACTCGGTGGAGGCGGCGGAGCAAATGAGCCCTGGTTCACACTCGGCTCCATAGGTGCTGGGTGAGAAGAACGGGCGCCGCGAAACTGTCTGAGTTTCTCGCAAAAAGAAGCCTTGTGGCCCGTCTGACCACAAGTATGACAAGTCAAAGGTGGACGAGGACAATCCCGGTTCACGTGGCCTGGCTTGCCACAGTTAAAGCATCTGGGGTCCCGAACGACGGTTCTGGCGGCACTTCAAAAGTTCCCAGAGAAACGAGCCGAACCGCCCGTAGAAATATTTGCAGCCTGAGATTTCTGCTGGCCTCCACTCTTGGGACCAGAAAAATTTCTGACCGACTTCTGCTTCTTGCTCTAACGAGCCAAATCGCTAGCCGTCACCGACATATCATAAGCAAGAGCTCGACTCTGATAATCCTTCAAGGTAGTACAGACGAGCCCAGACATATAGTCCCGAATGGACAGTTTCATCCTCCTGGAAGAATGGAAAATCTTGTCGCTCTCTTCGATAACTTGGGTCTTCACATAACCCAACTCCTTGTTAAAGTCGGCAATAGCCTGAGATACGGGGATATCCCGTGGTTGAGCATCATAGAAAGCATGCACTCGAGCCTGTCTGACCGGCCACGGACAATATTCGGTCTCCATCAATTCTTGAAATTCGGCCCATGAAGCCACATGATCTTTGGGACCAACGGCCTCCCACCAATCCGTAGCATCTCCCGTGAGAAAATATTGAGCAATAGGAACTTTACGGTCCTCGGGACAGTTAGTGGCAACGAAGACCTTGGATATCTCCTTGATCCACCCTTCCCAGCCGATCGGGTCTGAAGCTCCCGAAAGCTGAGGAGGATGCATCTTGATGACATCCTGAAGCCAACAATCCGCTCCGCCCCGATGAGCATGGGCCGGATCCGGGTTCTGAACCGCCTGAGCTATCGTCGCCATTTGATTCACCATTTGCTGCATAACAGCCGCAATACCAAGGTCGGCGTGCTCCGGAGAAGAAGCATGACTGTGACGGTCGCCGGTACTGCCGGCTCCCGAAGAATGCGACGTGGCCGCCCCGCCGGCTGCGCCACGTCCTCGGCCGCATCCACGACCACGACCACGGTTTCCTCCGGCATCCATACTGATGTTGAGAGATAACAGAAGTATATCGATGATGAGTAAGATAGGAAAAGCAACTACGATTCAAAAGTGGAAATACAATGCAAGAAACAAAAGAGCCGAATAAGAAAACTTACGAGCACTGGAAGTACTGGGATGGTGGCAGCGGTGTGACAATGTGCAAAACAAAACACGACTAGACCCAAATAACCAACAAGCCTAGGTATCCATAAACCTAGAGGCTCCGATACCATTTTCTGTAACACCCCGAGATATTCAGAGTAGTTTACAGCGCCGTGGATCCCTACATGGGACCCACCAGGCTACAATATCGAACATCCCTCGACTAACCATCTCGGTTAGCGAGGAAACTCAATCAAATAGACATCACATAAAAATACACCCGGAACAACCGACCAAAAGAGTAACAATCGACATTATAGCAATTTAAAATAATACAACACGGAGTTTGAATTTGAAAAGCCTAAGTACTCGCGAGTACAATCTATCAGTTTATAAATATAGGAAACGACCATATCGAATTAGACACAGGATATAAGACGACCCAAATGCACATGTCAACGACCCTGGCCGACATCCTCGTACTGTCCCGGTGCTCGCTCGTCCGGATAATCATAACCTGAAATCCATAACAAGAATTTCCCCAAAACGGGTCCCCAAAGGGGTTAGCAATTACGCTAGTACAAGTAATCAAGGCAACCAATCGCTTACACATTTCATAGTACATGCACCAATATCAATTTCAAAAGTCAAAATCAGACATGTCTTTTCCAGAAACAAACAGTCACAATTAATTTGCCTAGGACCGGGACGAAGCCACGAATCCCACTCGAGGCCTCTAAGGACCCTCCCGAGCTGGCCACATTCATAAAACAAATCAAGCACCACACGTCACCTAGGACCGGGATGAAGCCACGAATCCCACTCGAGGCCTCTAAGGACCCTCCCGAGCTAGCTAGCGAATCAAACTCATGAATCCAGGACGAAGCCATAGATTCCCTCGAGGCCCCGTCGGACCCTCCCGAGGTGAGTAAGGCACACACAATATACATTACCATTTCATGTTAAGCATAAAGGTTTCCAAGAATTACTTGCCTTGAATATTTGATGACGCAACGAACGGAAAGGATAATCATCGACGAACGTTAAGAACCAACGGAACCGAACCTAACGATTCGAAGAACATAATTACAACCAACTCTAGCCGAATACGGAAATGGAATACACCCGAAAACCCGCCTACGATTCATGTATATTCGCACAAAAATAACAACGAGGGCGGACCACAACCAAACCCTCTCGATTCCGCAAAACTATGAAAATATACCATGAATCCGTAGGAAAACTAATGATATCAACAAGATTAATCATATTCATCAAGAATCCATCAACAAAACGGAAAGAATCGGACAAAACCCCAAAATCCCCAATTATCCAAAAAGGTAGGGTTTCAAGAGATATTACCTTGAGGATTCAAGTATTTAGATTCGTAGAACACACGTTGGATTGATTGTCCGGGCTTCACAACCGAAGAAGAATGATGAAAATCAACCCCCCAAATGATAATGATGAGAAGCTCTCCTCCTCTCTCACTCTCTCTCGCGTCTAAGGAAGAAGAAGAAGGAAATGAGCTGTTCACGCTCAAAACAACACAATTATAGAGGGTTGACCGCATTGTGTGCCGCGGCACAGCTGAGGTGTGCCGCGGCACAGGCCAAAAATTTACTCCCAGGGTTCGGCAGTGTGCCGCGGCACGGCCTGCGTGTGCCGCGGCACCCGGTACAGTCGGGTTTTGGTCGCAGACGCCACACGAGTGTGCCGCGTCATTGACTTGGCACTGTGCCGCGGCACCGGATGGGTGTGCCGCGGCACACAGTACAGTTTGCTCGACCAACAACTGGAGAAATGTGTGTGCCGCGGCGCACACACCTTGTGCCGCGGCTCACACCCCCTTTTGGTCCCAAAAAGATAAAAATGATCCGGAAAGAGAATAAAAGCGATAGAAATCAACATCCGGGAAACAATAACGCGAGATGAACCCATGGCAACCCCAAAACGGCGGTTCCGCACAACAATAACGAGAATCAGATCGATAGATGACAGGAAAAATACACTGAAAGATACACGAGGGTTACTACAGTCGAAGAAAATACACCGGAAATAAAAATACCAGGGAAAGAAAAATACGGATATTACAGTGTGTGTTGTATCGGTATTGATTGTTTGCTTGAGTGTGAGCCGTTCGTAGTGTGTATGCCTAGTGGGGATCGGATGGTGAGGAACCGAGAAGTCAGAGACTGCCTAGTGAGAATTGGGGATCGAGATTGGCCCTCGACCCTCATTGTTGTAGACTTAAAGGGTGAGGATTTGATCCTCGGGGATAATTGACTGGATCGTCATAGTGCTATCATGGACTATCGGACTCGTACTATCTCGATAGTGGTTGAGGATGACATGGAACACACTCTTGTGGGATATAAGCCGGGTATATCAGGGAGTGTAATCAGCACCTTAAAGGTGGTGAAACTTCTAAAGCAGGGTTGCGTAGGCCATTGGTGTTCCACTTTGAAGGCGGAAGATGGTGGAGTTGACATGTCGTCAATTCCTGCCGTGAACGAGTATCCTGACGTATTCCGGATGACTTGCCAGGGTTACCACCGCATCGAGAAGTTGAGTTTCCTATTGATCTAGATCTGAATGCGGCTTCTATTTCTCGGGCACCGTACCGTATGGCACTGTCGGAGATGTTGGAGTTGAAGAAACATTTGTGCGAGTTTCTAGATAAAGGGTATATTCGACCGAACTCGTCGCCTTGGGGTGTGCATATGCTTTTCATTAAGAAGAAGGATGGATCGCTTCGTTTATGCATCGACTATCGAGAATTAAATAAGTTGACCATCAAAAATAAATACCCTTTGCCCAGGACTGACGACTTGTTTGATCAACTTCAGTGAGCGACAATCTTATCTATGATTGATTTAAGGTCGGGTTATTATCAGTTGAGAATTTTGGATTGCGACATACAGAAAGCTATCTTTCGGACGAGATATGGCCATTACGAGTTTTTGGTTATGCCTTTCGGGCTAACCAATGCTCCAGCAGTGTTCATGCAGTTGATGAACAAAGTTTTAATCGAGTATTTAGACAAATTCATAGTCGTTTTTTATTGATGACATTCTTATCTATTCTCGGAGTGAGGAGGAGCACGCTGTACATCTTCGTATTGTGTTAGATATTTTGAGAGCTGAGCAGTTGTATGCGAAGTTTTCCAAATGTGAGTTTTGGATCAAGAAAGTAACATTCCTCGGGCACGGGATATCAGTGGAAGGAGTTCAGGTTGACCTACAGAAGATAGAGGCAGTACTAACGTGGGAACCACCTAAGAATGTGAAATAAGTGAGGATTTTCCTAGGACTTGCGGGTTATTACCACAGGTTCGTCGAAGGGTTTTCCAAGATCGCTCGACCATTCACACAGTTACTTCAGAAAACTCAGAAGTTCAAGTGGAATGCAGATAGACAGAATAGCTTTGATGAGTTGAATAGATGGTTGACTACCACATCAGTTTTAGCTCTGCCTCAGGGGAACGAGGATTTTGTGGTTTATAATGATGCTTCCGGCCTCGCGCTTGGATCTGTTTTGATGCAGAGAGATAGGGTTACTGCTTATGCATCTCGATAGTTGAAACCATATGAAGCAAATTACCCTACACGTGATTTACAGTTAGTTGTGGTCGTTTTCGATTTGAAAATTTTGAGGCATTATCTCTACTGGTCGTCGTGTAAGATTTACATGGATCATAAGAGTCTAAAGTATATCTTTAGCCAGAAGGAATTGATCATGAGGCAGTGAAGATGGATAGAATTAATTAAAGATTACGATCTTGAGATTTTTTACCATCTAGGCAAGGACAATATAGTAGTAGACGCGTTGAGCCGTAAGCCGATAACTCTTCAGATGTTAGAACTAATTACGCCTCAAAGCAATATCTAGCAGGATTTAATTTGTCAGAATATCGAGGTTTGGTTGCAGAGAGTCCAGGGTCAGTTGTGTGCATTAGAAATCACTTCATCTTTGATTGACGATATCAAGGCGAGACAGTATGATGGCCCACTTTTAGTTCAGTTGAGGGAAGATGTGAAGGAGGGGAAAGCCCCTGGGTTTGTGGTTTAGGATGATGGGATTTTGAGATTTCGAGGTACATTGTGTGTACCATGTGATATTGAGTTGAGACAGAAAATTTTGAGAGAAGCCCATACTACACCTTATTCCATACATCCTGGTACAAGCAAAATGTACGAGGATGTAAAGAGTAACTTCTGATGGAGCAACTTTAAGACGGACATTAGCGAGTTTGTGTCGAAGTGTTTGACCTATCAGCAGGTTAAGATAGAGCATCAGCGACCCGCGGGGTTATGCAACCATTTCCTATTCCAGATTGGAAGTGGGAGGGTATTTCTATGGATTTTATTACCAGTATGCCTGGGACTCGGACCAGAATGAACAGTATTTGGGTCATTGTCGATCGACTAACTAAATCTGCTCATATTCTGGGTATTAAGGATTCTTGGGGACCGGAGAGACTAGCCCGGGTGCTCATTTCAGAAATCATGTGGGACTCCTAAGAGTATTATTTCTGATCGAGATGGCCAGTTTGTATCACATTTTAGGTAGGCTGTTCATCGAGCCTTGGGAACCGAGTTTAGACTCAGTATATCCTACCATTCTCAGACAGACGGACAGTCGGAGCAGACGATACAGACGTTAGAGGATATGTTTCAAGCCTGTGCTTTAGACTGGAAAGGCGATTGGGAGTAGCACCTACCGTTGATCGAGTTTACGTACAACAATAGTTGGCACGCCTCAATTAAAATGGCACCATTGTGTTGGGATGATGCATCTAAATTTATTAGTACCGAACCAGATTTAGTAGTTGATATGAGAGAGAAGATCGCCTTGATCCGTGATAAGTTGCTAACGGCCCAGAGTCGACAGAAGTCCTGCACGGATACGCGTAGGTTTCGAAGTTGAAGACCATGTGTTATTGAAGGTGTCGCCGACTCGGGGAGTTTACCACTTCGGTCGGAAGGGGAAACTTAGTCCGAGGTATATCGGTTGGGTTTGCTGCCGTCCTTAAGTCACGTGCATAACTTATTTCATGTCTCCCCAGCTCAGAAAGTATGTACCGGATCCTAAACATGTTATTGATTTTGGACAAATTGAACTAGGACCCGATATCACATTTGAGGAGTGACCGGTTCGGATTTTGGAGCATAAGATAAAGCAACTTAGGCACAAAACCATTCCTTTGGTTAAAGTGTAATGGTCGAGACATGGAAAGAAAGAGGCTACTTGGGAAATGGAAGATAGTATGAAGGCGAGATACCCCGAACTATTCACCTTGTAAGTTTCAAGACGAAACTTCTTTTTAGAGGGAGGAAATGTAATATCCATATTTTTTTCATTTCTGTTTATTCCAACTGTTGTAATTCATTGGTACATGATTCGATTTTTATGTGTTTCATGTCGTATATTGTATTCGCTCTATTATCATGATGCTTGAGATAATTATTGATGTCCGTTTCTGAATGTATCATGTTGGATGGATATTTGTATGTCTCGTCATGTCACTTTTTAGTTAGAACAGTACTGATTATCCACGATCATAACGTATGCTATGCTTGATATGTAGTGTACGTTATCTCTTCTGTGTAGTTGAGTCAGTGGCCTCTGGGCAATCTTTACGTACGCTATCTTCCGGACGTAACGTACATAAGAGTTTATTACGTACGTTATCTGTACTTTGTTACGTACGTAAAAATGCCTAGGCATCCTGTCAGTGAGTACTGGACATTTCATTACATACGCTATAGTTAAGACCGTAACGTACGTTAGCACATATTACGTACGTTAAGCTTGCAATGTAATATACATAAAGTTACCTATTCATCGGGGCAGTGAGTTATGTGGGGTTAATTACGTATGTAAAGAGATGCTTTCGCATACGTTAAATCGTTGATGTACGTAATGCCTGTGTCGTTACGTATGTAATGACATTCAGCTATATAAACAGATTTTAGTCCTGATTTCGCCATTTCACCTTCTTCTTCCCTTCCTTGGCGATTTGCGATGGTTTGGCTAGAGAGTGCGTATTTTGATCGATTGTCACCATCTTTCAATATTTTTGAGTCCCCAGCAAGGATTTAACATCATTGCACCATCTTCCACCATCCTAATCAAGGTAAATTGACTTAAACCCTAATTTCGGGAATTTTGGAGGATTTTCTTGTGTTTCCATCTTATTATTCCGATTCGACTGATATTGATGTTAGATTAGGGTTGTATATTCATAACCCTTGTTATCCTTGTAGTTTTGTGGAATAGAATTCGTGAACTCTTCCGTTATCCAATTATGTTGGATTGTGCCCTCATAGTGTTCGACGAATTGTTCCTATGGGTAGAATTTAGGATGGTTTCCTATGTTTCCGTAGTGTTGTAATTGATTATGTGTCGTTGTAATTTAGGAACGACATTGAGATAATCTTATTCTACTCCTTACTCTTCATCCAGGAGCGAGTAAAATGTACAAAGATTTTTGTGTAAGAGCTTTTGGTGGAAGAATATGAAGCGGGATGTGGCGGATTTTGTTGCATGGTGCATGACGTGCCAATAGCTCAAGATTGAACGTAATAGGCCAGCCTGGATCATCCAACTATTACCCATTCCCTATTTCCATGGATTTCTTTACAAAATTGCCAACTACTCGAGGAGAAAAAGATATGATTTGGGTAACCGTCGATCAATTGATGAAATCACCTCATTTTATACCAACCCAAGAAACAACCTGATAAGAGCAGTTAGCCACTGTTTTTATCGATGAAGTGGTGTGATTGCATGGTGTGCTTACATTATCATATCCGATAGAGATACCCGATTTTTATCCCATTACAGTATGGCTTATCATCTGCAGAAAGATAGACAAACAACGCATATTATCCAAACATTGGAGACTATGCTGAGAGCCTCTATGATCGGTTGAGGCAAATACTAGATTCAACATCTTGGATTAGTCAAATTTTCATATAAGAACAACTGACATATGAGTATTGGTATGGCACCTTTCGAGGCGCTATAAGGGAGAGGGTGTAAATCACCGTTATGCTAGATGATGTAGCCAATTTGGCTGCTAATGAACTGTATTGAATCATGGAGTCGACTGGAAATGTAGAGGATCGGCAAAAATTGTACATAGAGGATCGGCAAAACTTGTATGCATAGGATCGACAATGCCCATTAGATTTCTTAGTTGGCGATAATGTTTGGGTCAAAGTATCACCAATGCGAGGTATTCACCATTTCGGTAAGATGGGCGAGCCTAGATTTATTGGACCATTTGAGATTTAGAATGAGTCAGGGAGCTTACTTATCGTTCAGTGCAGCCACAGTCAATAGACGGAGCTAATAATGTCTTCCACATTTTTAGTTGAGGAAGTATGTTTACGGTCCTAGTCAAAACTATATCTCGAAGAGTTTGATATCTCCAATGATGCTACCTTCAGAGAGATGTCGATAGCAAGAATATACCACTCGTCAAAGGTATACGACTTGCCAAAGTTCAATGGTTTTATCATGGTGTTAAAGCAACAACATGAGAGACCAAAGCGAGTATGAGAGAAAAATTACCCTGCGTTCTTTGTTTATTAGATTTGGATAAACTAATTTTGAGTGGAATTATATGTATATGTTACTAGACTGTGAGAATGAATTCTAAATTATATTAGATTGATTAATTTTTGGATAATATTTGTTAAATTCTTTGGATAATTATCGGAGCGAATATGACGTGGACAAGGTGATGTTCCCAGATAAATGATTCAAGTGAGGTTAGATAATCAAGGCCATATTTGGTGTGAAATTGAAACATGAATATTTATTGAAATTGGTTATGTAATCTAGGCCTTACTATCACTTTCTTCTGTGAGTTCCTTACGCTACTTGGTAGCCCTAACATATGCTAATGAATGTATGTATCGCACGTTATAGGAGAATTAGCCAAGAAGAATCCGGACAAGATACGTGCGTAAAGCAGGTCAGCATCTAACAAAAGTAACCTTAGTAGGATTACCTACACAAAGTTATTTTGCCCCATGTTACGCATGTTAAGGGACTTCAGCTTGAGGCAGAAGCCTTTGGAAGGCCATAGTGTATGCTATCTGGGTGACTTCACGTATGTTATGTGGCTTACGTATGTAAAACTGAACTGTTGGCATACCTTAATAATGTGGTGGTAGTCTATAAGAACAAATTCTCCCTATTCATTGTCACGAACCACTTCTACAATTTCGTCTCCCAATCCATCTTCACTTCAGATAGAAGTGATTTTAAGCTTTTCCTAGCTTGTATATTTTCGTGGTGCTGAATATATGAAACATAATGAAGGAACTCTAAAAGGTTTCTCATCCGTTGTTTGTTGTTCTTCGCCATTCTTCATTGTTCTTTGTCATTTGAGGTAAGTTTGGCTTTTCTTCGATTCTCTTACAGTTTATGTTGAAGCCATTATGTTCATTTCCAAGTAATAGAGTTGGGGTAGCATTTACGAACTTCTTTACATAACTTCAATTGTATAGTTGTTATGGGGAATTATCGTCGTAATCAAACTTAACGTCTCATTACTACCATAAACTTGACTAGTCTCAGAGTCTTTGTTGATGATCGATTGAAGAATCTTTCCATAGTTTATTTATTTGCCCATTGTTAAGTTTAGTAGAATTCATCATAATCGTAGTATTTTCGAAAGTAGTAATCGGTTGATGGTAATTATCATAATTAATCTTGATAACAAATAATCAAACTGATGCTTCTAGACATGTTTGGGATGAAGTTAGGAATATAACAAGCTATTCGGGTAATGAATTGAATTTCACATTTCTGGTAATTCCGAGATTACCGAAGAAATTGTAAATTCCATAACATTTGATGTAATTTGAACCGTAATTAAACTCTCATCCATGTAATATCCGAATTTATTACTCTGTATTTTACCTGTATTCGAACCCTGTATTATTTGGAATTGTGATCTTGATGATTGGAGTATGATATTTCTTACATTGATATCTTTGTACATAAGTATAACAACATGCAAAATTTCTCATGCAAACTCGTGACAGCGCACGCTAAGAATGTAGCTTAACGCGCGCTATCGAGCTACAACTAGCGCACACTATGTATGTAGGAGTTACGTGCGCTAAGCACTCAATTATTGAGCTGGGTGACTAGCACATGCGCCAGCCGGGACATGGGTCCGGATAAGATTCCCGCGGACAAACCTGGACAGTTTTGAAGTCAACTCTTATTAGCGCGCGCTAAGGAATGCTTAGTAGCGTGCGCTAATCTGCGTTGTGCAGAAAGTTTATATATGGGTCAGCACTCCATTTTTATTCCCACTTCCTTCGTCTATACTTCATTCTTGAGAGACCAGAGAGCAAGAATTTCCCTTCTAACACATTTAGAAAACATCTTCTCGATCCTTGCATATTGGATATTACTTGTGAGTGATCATTGAAGTGGAATAGCACCTTGGAGTGGCATACAACCAACTGGAGTCGGATTCTACCTTACGGTTCAATGATTTTTGTCATATTAAGGTATGTTCAACCTATCTCCAGACTTAGAGTTGGATTCTAAAGAATTAGATGATCATGTTAACAAGATAATGATTTTCATTAGTGAATTATTCAACATGCATCATGATTCGAATATAGAGATGGTTATGCCTCAAGTACCTTGATTATGAACATTATGATTCGAATCTTATTTCAATGAAAAAGTAGAGGAAGCTTCTATCATTGGTAATCCAAATCTAGTAGATGACTTCATAACAATCATGGACTTGACTTTCACATCATTATTGTTAGATGAATCTAAGGGATTGATCATGGAAGAATTTATCTAGTATAGATAGAATGTTAAACAACTATAGTATGGTAATTTTGATTGATATAAAGGTGTCGATATCAACCGTTAAGCCTTTCGAATTGTCGTATGAAGATTGTAGTCGAAATGGAAGATGGTTTCATAATAGTATACATATCCTTGAATCCGAAGTTGTTATCCGTAAGATCATTCATAGCTGTATGAACATGATATTCATGGAGGTAACATGAACTAACACTGAGGATTTCATTTGGTTTGATCATGTTGAGGTCCATCTACTGCCCAGTAGTAAACTGCCATGCACAGTTAGCGCACGCTAAGCTATGTAGATTAACGTGCGCTAGCGAGCATGAGTTAGCGTACGCTACGTTTGGTACATAACGTACGCTAGGCCATCAGACGAGTCAGTCATCTGATCAGTGAAGTACTGACCATGCATAGTTAGCATACGCTAGGCTTTGTTGTTTGCGTGCGCTATCGAGCAGACTTAACGCACGCTACACAGAGTACTTAGCGTGCGCTAAGAAATTCAGGCAGATTACATTTTATGAGCTTTTGGCCATAAATCGAATTGTTAGACATTCGTACGATGTGAGATAAATCCTATATTATTTCTTTTGTTAAGGTTTGAGCTTGTTACGTGATTGATTGAGGAGGACGACCTTCGAGTGTTCGTTTTCGTGGAAGTATTGTTCTTGTCTTCGAATCGAGGCAAGTACCTTATTTGTTTTACGTATTGAAGTTATACATATTGTTATGCATGTATGTCGTTATTGTATGTCCACCTCTTGTTGGTCCGATGGGATCATCAGGGGATCTATGCTAGCGTGCGCTGGATCATCGGACGGGTTTTTCCACCACGGGTTGGTCTGACGGGATCATCCTGGGTTCTAGGCAGTGAACGCTGGATCGTCGGAATTACCATGTGTATGTTATGATATCATGTTGTGATTATCAGTGGTGTATGTTATGTTTGAGTTTCTCGCAGGAGATGACTCGTTTGACATTTTATCATTTACGTTATTATTATTCTGCGTGTGACGTTGAATAATATGTTGTGGTACTTGTACTAGCATCGTTGTGCTAACCCCTTAGGGGGTGAACATTTTGTTTATGTTCAGGATCTAGGAGAACGGGAAAACAACCACTGGAGCTGCATGACGACGAGGGTGCAGAGTGATGTTTCGGCCGGGTTCCTTTTGTTATGAGTATGCCCTCGAATGCCACTCAGAGGATGTTGAGTGAGGGCATTGTACTTGTTATTATGTAAACCATTTATATAAGGCAAATGAATGTTTCTTTATTTACTGGTAGTTACTGGCATTCCTAACTCGTAATTAAACATATAGAAACTAGTCCGTGTATTTGAGAGCAAAACGTTCCACTCCTTATTGGATAAGGGGGTCGGCACTGGAAAGGTTATAGCTCAAATACTTAATCGTTCGCAAGTCGATGAAACTTGACTGGGCGTTAAGTTTATGTGAAGACTTGTATGACGTGTTCGTTGACATGGAGAGTGCCTGTCGAACACTAATGGTTAGTGGGAGCACACGTTATAGGTATGCTAATTGGATTAGTATACTCGAACCGACTCACCCTTGATTCGTCACACGGATTTCACTCCGGGACAGTCAATGACGGAATCGAAAGGTTGTGATAGGTATTCGTGAACCTTCGACTTGAGGATTTAGTAGGGATGTGCTTGTGACGTCAAGATTTTCATTAGAGTAGTTCGACCCTGTAAACCGGAAGGCGGGGGTCAACCTCGACGTGCATCTTGACGGGCAAGTAGCAGGTCCTGCTGAATACCAAGATAGAATTCTTTCTCCCGTTAGTGAGCGGGTTATATGTCCTATGCGGTTATTGGCAGATGAGATCATAAGTCTTTGGCCAAAGCATTGGAGCTAGTTGTATTAGATACACGAGAGCTCGATGATCTCGATTTGCATTAACGCATGCATAGCATCAAGTACAGATAGGGTTTGACTGATCGTGACCTTATAACTTGATCGGGACATTTGAAAGAAGGGTTTATACGTATACTGGTATTCACGACAGAATGGTTCTTGAATGATCCCAATTATTCGTTCTCAGTTGGGGTACAGTGTAGGCTGCCAGGATGGCTAGGTGGTGCTACTACTCTTTGGTTCCTCCCATTGCTGACTGAGACGGACCTACCGAGTCGCGCAATAGGATTGACGACGGAATAAATAAAGCTAATTCTATCATTATGTATATTAGATATTGGATATCTAATTGGGATATTGGATGTCTAAATCGATTTATTAGATAAATTGATTTACGGCCTAATGAATTAAATAAATTACTGGGTGATTAATTTAATTCATAAATATAATTATTTCTTGGAGAAATTAATTATGTTATTTTGTATTTGATATGTTTAATTAATTGGATTAATTAAATGACACAAATACATCGGAACGGAATAGGAGTTTATCTGTTTGGACTCACGGGAGTCCGAAACGAACCGAACTCGTCCCGGATCCTTCTAGATGGCCATCCCATTTTCCCTCCTCTTTCCTTTGGTCATAGTCTCCACCTTAATTGGTGGAAGACTTGAAGTATCAAGGGAACAAGATCTTTTAATTAATTCATTTTAATTATTTAGTCTTGATTTGGGAGGATTTTATGGAGCATAAAAAGAAGACTCTCTTCACTTGTTTGGTAAGCCTTCCAACGTGAGTATTGAGAGAGAGAGAGAGATAGACTTTGAGTCTAACACTCATTCTTCATCTTCTTCATTCACTTCCTCTTCATTTTTCTTGGAGAAAAATTGAGAGAAAATTATTGAGAGATATATTATACACTTAGAGTGTAATAATAAAAGCTTCATCATTTGATTCTAGCAGTAACCTTAGAGGTTAATCAAGTGTTGTTATTCCGGTCGTTTTTCCGGCGCGTGGCAAGTAGAGACGCGGTGCTTTCGGCGTTGGATCGTTCAAGGGCTTGGAGCGGATCGGATACGTAGAGATCAACTAAAGCTTGGGGAATAGCTCAAGAGAAGGTTTCCATTTAATCAACGGACTTCGAGGGTTAGTTTCTTACGACTCTTGCTTTTCGTTTATATATTCGTATATACGTAGCTCGATCGATCCTCGTAGGGATTCGGATCGAATTAATTTTCGCTTTACCGCCTACTGGCCTTCGTTTTAGGCACCGAATCCCAATAGTGGTATCGGAGCGTAGGTCTTGTGATCGTATATACGATATTGGCATTTGGAATGCTCGATTAGATGGTGAATGATTTGGAATCATTTTAGTCATAATCGTGGTATATGTTTTTTTTCATTCATTATAGTTGTATTTTTCGTAAGTTTATGTCTAAATATAAATCTTAAATTTCTGGGAAATTTGATTTATATTGAAGATATGAATGTTGAAAAATATAGATATTGGATATCCGGTCGAAAATCGAGCTCCGAATCGTCGTCGGACGACTTTTCGGACAAAGCGGTGAAGTCGCCAGGGTGACTCGGCCGTGTCCGGGTGACACGGGCCGTGTCAGCGATCTGGCAGTGCTGCGCACTGACCGCGTGTCGAGCGACACGGGCCGTGTCCGGCCAGCCGGCTTCGAGTGACTCGGCCGTGTCGCGACACGGACGAGTCCGCGGCAGGTCTAGGTCACTGCCGAACGACCGTGTGCCATTCGGCACGGGCCGTGTCCGGCCGGCAGGATGCCGGCAGTGACTCGGCCATGGCCGGCCATTTTCGCCCCGGCTCGATTTTTTCTTGTATTCTTGAAAATTAATCTCCCGCATGTTAAATTGGATTTAATATGATTAAAATGATTTATGGTACTTCATTTTATAAGGGAAATTTTATTAATTGGAATATTTATGGTCGACCGAATTATTTTGAACGTTATCATATTACCGGTTGTGTGAATCGATTGGATCGGTTCGTATTGTTGATTGGATCAATGTATCTCTACGCTTTCCATTTATATAGTATTTATTGGATGAATGCTTTTGAATGGGGATGTGGTTCGTGGACTTAGTTTTGAATCGTTCGTTTTATTCGATTGGGTTGTAAAGGCCGTTTTGAGCCTATTTATTTTACTAGAAATATTTGTATCTAGGATGCAATTTCGATGTAAAATTTATATGTAATGACGAAGACCGGAGGAAGATCCATTTCGAGAAGACGAAGATTCAAGACGAAGACTTGTAATTAGATTACGGAGTTTTTGTTTTCTTGGAACGGTCCATGAACCACATGTTGGTAGCAACTAGGTTGTGAATGGTTGTTTCATATTGTATGAATGCCACAAACGCGCTAATATGATTAATGTGCAAAGTGTAACGTTAATCGCGAAAATTCTCCCACTACAAATTATTAAGTTTATAAGGTTTCAAGGTTTTCCTTCCCTCCATCGAGCTTTCGGGAAATTGAAATCCAAACCGGATGTGCTATGCTTCCGATTTATCGGGGTAGTCGTTCGGGGAGGATGGATAAATTACCGGGAGCGCATTGGATGCCTTCGGTTGGAGCAAATTTTATCCCTACAAACCTGATAGGTTGCCGGGTAAGATTCAATTGTGAAACTGATTTGCGTCGATGGTATAAACTTAACTTGTTCACGAACCATAGAAACCGTATAGGTTGAGGGGAGTGAACAAGGGGAAAAAGAAGATCGAATCATCCATTAGATAGGTTGGTGTTGGACACCACTTTATGAAAATTAATAGACTAGAAACCTGTTCGGTTGCCCTCTATTAAGATTTATAAAGAACTCGATCACCACTATGAAGAAGAGCGACGATACTTCCGGATTTCACATGGGAGTGTGTTATTCCGATAAAAATAGTGGGAGCTGGGTAACAAGAATAGAAAAGACCTTAATTCTACACTCAGAACATAATTGAATGAGTCACTAATTAATCTGTTATACTTAATGCAGACAAATCTCAATATGACAATGAATCCACTCGCAATTCTACTCGAAAACAACACCTTAATGGGACCTAACTTTGTGGATTGGCTCCGCAATCTGATGATTGTCCTCAGTATAGAGGCACTGGGATACGTCTTGGAGACGGACATTCCGGCACCTCCTGTGCGGACCCGAGCCAATCAGGAAGAGATTGAAAACCATGAAAAGTGGGTTAAGGATGACGTGAAAGTCCGTGCTTATATGATGGCTTCCATGTCTAATGAGCTGCAGAGAGCTCATGAGAAAATGACTTCTGCTAGGCAGATTCTATCTCACTTAACCGAACTTTATGGTGAGCACAGCAGAACTGCTAGATATGAGATATCCAAGCAACTGTTCGGTGCAAGGATGAAGGAAGGTGAGAAGGTTGGGGAACACGTCCTCAAAATGATATCCATGATCGAGAGATTGGAGGCTCTTGATTTTAAAATGGATACTTCTCTCCAAACCGACCTTATCCTACAGTCTCTCCCTGATTCCTTCTCACAGTTTGTTATGAACTTCAACTGCAATGAGATTGCATGTAACTTAGCTGGGCTAATGAACAAACTTGTGACCGCTCGCCTCGATGAAGACTCTGCGGATGAAGGAGTCTGCTCTTGTGATTTCTTACGGACCTCGGAGGTCTAAGAACAAGAAGAAAAAGACCAAAAAGCAAACTGGACCACAAGTTAAGGACCTTAAGGGTAAGGGCAAGGCCCCAATGGTTCCAAAGAACAAGAAGAAGAAGGATGCTTGTCTCAAGTGCGGTGAGCTGGGCCACTGGGCTAGAGACTGGCCGATTCTTCATGGCACTTGGTCTGAGAACTTTTAGTTTTGGAAACAAATTGTTCCGCTACTGTATTTTCTACTTCTGGATCTGGATTCTGGTGCTAGTTCTCATATTTGTACCGTGAATCAGGATCTGGAACAAAGTAGAAAGCTTGGAGCTGGAGAAGTTATGATCACAATCGGAAGCGGGCATAGTGTCGAGGCGACCGACATAGGATCACTTCTTTTGGGTTTAGAATCCGGTTTTGTTTTGAATTTAGAAGATGTACTTGTTTTGCCTAAGGGGCACAAAAACATTGTATCCATTCCGGTCATGGACCGAAAAGGCTTTTCATTTTTCATTGGTGATGGTTCCTGCAAAATTTATTTTAGAAATAAACTAGTGAGTACTGCTACATTGTTAAATGGATTGTATCATCTAAATCTCAGCAACAAAGTAGTTGTTAATACTATGACTAGAAAACGTGGTAGGGATGAAACCAATCAAGTTTTGAAATGGCATCTTAGACTTGGTCATGTTGGTCAGACCAAGGTTTATAAGATGGAAAAGGATGGACTTATGGGTCCATTGGGATCGGATCCCTTTCCTACTTGT
The DNA here is from genome assembly GCA_033398695.1 of Orobanche coerulescens. Classification (NCBI taxonomy): domain Eukaryota; kingdom Viridiplantae; phylum Streptophyta; class Magnoliopsida; order Lamiales; family Orobanchaceae; genus Orobanche; species Orobanche coerulescens. The sequence goes on along the minus strand of CM065808.1, from coordinate 75,405,193 downwards.
AAATCTTGCCTTAAAGGCAAAATGACTAAGTCCCCCTTCACAGGGACTTTTGAAAGAGCCGCTGATAAACTGGGATTAATCCATACCGACGTATGTGGTGCTTTGGAAGCAGCACGTGACGGATATCAATATTTCATTACGTTTACAGATGATCATACTAGGTATGGTTATGTATACTTAATGAAATATAAATCCGAGGCCTTTGAAAAATTCCAGGAATTCAAGGCCCTAGTCGAGAAACAAACTGGTAATCATATCAAAGCACTTCGGTCGGACCGAGGTGGCGAGTATATGAGTACGGAGTTTGACGAGTTCCTTAAGGAACATGGAATAGTTTCACAACTAACACCTCCAGGTACTCCTCAGTTAAATGGTGTGTCAGAAAGAAGGAACCGGACCTTGTTGAACATGGTCTGTTCCATGCTGGGCTATACTGACTTACCAATTTACCTGTGGGGGTATGCACTCCTGACTGCCGCCTATATCTTAAACAGATGTCCTTCCAAATCCGTTCCTAAAACTCCACATGAGATGTGGGAGGGAAGGAAACCAAGTCTTAATCATATTAGGATTTGGGGATGTCCCGCCTATGTCAAGAAGACTAAGGTGGAAAAGTTGGAAGCTAGGTCTGCGAAGGGACGTTTCATTGGATTCCCGTCTGGGACAATGGGATATCTATTCTACATGCCCGAAGATCGAAGGATCGTTGTTGCTTTACAAGCACACTTCCTGGAAGATGAGTTCATTCAGGAAGGCGGAGCAGGTAGAAGTATTTCTTTAGAAGAATACAATGAAACTCCTCGGGAGACACCTGTGCAAGAAACTGGAACCGAACTTTCTGAAATACAAGTACAACCACCTCGTAGGTCTAGTAGGGTGTCTCATTTACCTGAGAGGTATGGGCTTGTGCACTTGGAGGAACTGGGTCTCCATGAGGTTGCAAGTGATAGCCAAGAGACCGACCCGACGACCTGTAATATCCGCAATTTTTGATTTTCGGTAAATTTCTTTTTTCGGTCGGAGTCCGTTTTGACGACTAGATCATGACCGTTTCGTCATTATAAGAATGATTAATTCTACACTTTTTGACATCCGAGTTCGTTTCGGTGTCGTTTTGTTGAGTTCCGTGCTTTTTAGCGACTTTTCCGCGCTTGAGTTCGATTCTTGCGAATCTCGTTCAAAACTGCTGTTTCGAGTTTTCCGTAAGTCCGTTTAACTTTGTTAGACGTGTTGTGAACTTCGGTTTGGTTATTCGATCACGTATCGTGATTTCCGGGCATTTTGGGCCATTTTGTAATTTCTTAAAAGTTACGGGTATCCGTATCTGTAATTGTTGTCTCGACCCGTTTCTTAGTCGCGTATGATTAATTATGGTATTATGTTTTCATTTCGGGTCGTTGATGTTGTCCGCGAACTTTTCGTCGTGTTCATTCCGTACGTTTTCGGAAATCGGGTCGTCGAGCCCCGGTGGTCGCATCTTGGCCGACGGCTATGGATCGCCGACGGCTATGGATCGCCGGACGATTGCGGCACCGGCCGGACGGTGCGGCAGAACCGAGAAGCGCACGCTACTGGCCGGAAGCAGCGCGCTAATCGGCAGTGTAGCGCACGCTATCGCCAGCCTAACGACGCCATCGTCCGGGCAGGCTGGGGTTACGAGGTTCGACTCGGTCAGATCGGCAGTAGCGCACGCCATCTGCCGGTCAGCGCGCGCTAACCGGCAGGGTGGCGACGCCGTCGCCGACTAGCGACGCACGGGCGAGCTGCTTAGTCCGAGGCTATCGACAGTCACTAAGCACAAGAAGCTTCCGGCCGTAGCGCATGCTAGCGGGAGTCGGGTCGACAGGTTTGGTCAGCAGGTTTGGTCGGTGATGCCGGGTCGTGCGGGCCCTGGCCGAGGGTACTCGGCCGATACCGGCCGATGGCGCACGCTAGTCCGGGAAGGCTAGCGCACGCTAGTTCCGGCCCAGTATAAATGTGACAGGGCAGTCACATTTCATCTCGTTTTTCATTTTCTTCCTTCTCCGTCCGCGGATGGCGATTCATGGGTGACGAAGCCATGTTGTTTAACAACAAATCCATGAAGTTCTTGAGTCCATAACATCAATCAATCGTCCGTTATCATCCTTTGATCCAGCGAATCAAGGTAATCTTCCTTAGAACCCTAATTTCGTGAATTTGGGGATTTTTGCATTTTCGTCCGATTCGTTCTGTGTTGTTGATTAATTCATGATGGGTATGATTAATCTTGGTAGTATTGTTGTGTTTAACATCATTTAATCCATTGTTCTTCATCGAATCGAAGTATATTTCTTGATTTCCTTCGAATTGACTTTTTGGGGGATTTGTCCCCGATCTCGTTTTTCATCCGTTTTTGATGGATCGATTATGGTTAAATGATGTTGTTAAACATATTCTATGGATTGTATATCCATATTTCAACATGGAATTCCGTTTTCGGGTTTTGACGGGACGAATCGTGTTCTTGGCCGTTTTGGGGGAAATCCTTGAACCTTCGTCATTTGTTCTTTGAATTCAGCGGCTTTGGGTCATACTTTGGAATTCATTTTCGTTGTTATTATTTTCGTTCGTAGTTCGTTGTTGTGGATTGTCGTTCGGTGGAGTCGGCAAGTTCGTAGTCGGTTCGTGCCAACCTACTTCGGCCGATTCTCCGCGTTGTGGTTATTCGAGGCAAGTACCTTGCTCATACTTTTCTTATTTTATGGATATGATGATCGGTGATCGTCTTGGTGTGTTTGTTTGGTTGTTTGAAATGAAGTTTCAAAAGATTTCGGTTTGGCCTCGTTAAAAGGCTTTCTTTCAAATGGCGTGTGTGTTTTGTGAATGGTGTGTTTTGGGGATTGATTATGATTTGGTTATTTTGAACGTTGAAGAATTTGATGATGATACTCCTATTATTTAAAGTTATGGAATCGTGTATTCCGTATTTAATCTTGTTATGGTGTTTTGAAGAGTTTGATAATGGTGTCGAGTTAATGGCCATCTCTAGTGAGTATTCTTAATGAACTTACATTCTTAGCATATTAGTATTGCATGAGTAACGTGTGTGTGTGTATGCTCACTATGGGTTAGATCCGACGGGGTCTCGGTAGGGGTCCACAAGAGACGTGGATCGACGAGCTTGCTTTTAACCACTACGGGTTAGATCCGATGGGGTCTCGGTAGGGGTCCACAGAGACGTGGATCGACGATTAATTGTGGTGCATTTTTCAACGTGATTTGATTATGGCATTTCCGGAAATAAGTGCTTTTGAACGGTTTTCATGATTGCATGCATTCACTAAGTGTGTAAGAGGTAAGTTGTTCGTTTGGCCTACTTGGCTAGGATGGCTCTAGAGTATTTTGTTGTTTATTTTTTAAATCCTTTATTTATGGATTTTGATGTTGGGAGACGAACCTTGTGGTCGTTCTTGTGTACTGTGAGTTAATGAGATTTGGGGCTAAAATCCCAATGGTTTTGTAAAAGTCGTTTTACGGATTTGGGGCTAAAATCCCAACAGTTTGGTTAGTGTCATTTTTCGGAAAGAAAACCTTTGGGGCGGTGACCCCTTTTGTCTTATGGATTTTGAAAAGTAGGATTTGATAATCCTAAATTGTTTTCTATTAAAACTCTCGATGGCATTCTAAACCGTTTTATAAATTACTTCCATTGATTTATGATATTTCGATTTTGAAATGTTTTCTCAAACTCTTGCCTCGGGGAGTACTTTTCGTTCGTTTGGATCTTTGAGGATCCTTGGTTATTGTTATTCGTGGAATGTGAATGGTATGGCTCGTATTTGTACTTTGTTCTTGCACTAGCAAAACAGTGGAGTTTTGCTAACCCCCGAGTATTCGGGGGGTGGATGTCTGTTTTTGCATTCAGGTTTTGGAGCATAACACAGGGTCGGCACGAAGGATGATGAAAGATGATCGATACTAATCACATGAGGAACCGTACTTTGTTTATTGGTTCAGTTGTACTCTATTTTTTCCGATGCTATATTTTCCCGTTGTACGGGTGTGGTTGTATTTTGACCCCTGCGTGGGCATGAGTTGTATTTGAGTTGTATGTATTTGTTGAAAGACCAAATCGGTCTACTGAGTCATTTTAGCCTGAAAGGCATGGTTGAGTTGTTATATGTCGTTACCAGCCTGGTAGATCCTTGAGGAAAGGTTCTACGGCGTGTAATATCCCTGAGCGGATTGGGGGTGTTACATAAATGGTATCAGAGCTTAGGTTGAGCAAACCTAGGCTGTCGGGTCAAGTCGTGTTGTTTGAGTCTTGTTTCGTCGGATTTTATCTGACTAAGTCGTGTCGCGACGCGTCGTTTGAGTTTGTTGGTCGTGATTAGTATCGTGGGGCGATCATCATCTTCGTGCGACCTGTGGAAGTAAGTCTCCCTTCTTTGTGTTGTGCCTCGTGTGACACGAGCTATTTTTATGATTATTTGTTAAGTGGTGGAATCCTTATGTGGATTTTGATTTCACGATATGTATTTAGTCGACTCTCGTATTTGATTTATACGAGGAGTGTCGTCGCTTGTGATGTCTTTTTATTGTTGTTTTTGTCCGTGGCTGATGATTTTCGAATCGATTTGCACGTTTTACAAGTTCTCTTGTGGAAGCTTTGTGCTTATACACGTTCGACTTGTTCACTAGCCAGTGCGGGAGGGTCTTTAGAGGCCTCGAATGGGGTCAGTAGTTTTGTTCTGAATGTGGTATTTTATCGTTTATTTCCGTTTAAAGACATATATTGTCTTGATTTTAAATGTTTTGATGCGTGTACTAGGAGTTGTTTTAGTGAACGTCGATATGTGTGAGTTTTGGGCATTCTGGACTATTGGATTTTTGAAAACCTTGAGTATCTTAGAAAAATAAATTTCAAGACATACTTTTCAAATGAGTTATTTTCTTGTGGTACATCCTAGGTGCCACAATATATTTCAAAAAATTTCTACTTCGAGGACCAAAATGCTTTGAGATATTTTCAATGTTTTAGAAACACTTTTATTTAGACCCGAGGGTCGAATATTCTGAAAGTTTTCACTAAGAGAAAGTGTCTTCATTCTTATCAAATGCGAAATGGTTCTCCAATGTCTCGATAACGATGTTTCACGTTTGTACTTTTTGGAAGGTGATACTCAAGATCAACCGGTATTCTTCAAATTATTTTCAAAATGAGGTTTTCATTTTTAAAACCTATCCATTCCCGTTTGAGGGCTGGGTATGTATGTGTGATGTTCGCGTTGTCATTTTGATACTTTCTCCCGAGTATGATCGAATTGGCGGTGTGAGCGTTGAGTCGCTTTCCACACATTGGTTGTGCTAGCCCCCTGTGAGAGGCGAAATGTTGGTATTGAATGTTGTCGCCTCATGGCGATTTCTGCGTTGTCGCGTATGTGCGAGCTGTTAGAGCTTGGTATGGTATGACCGTGTGCATCGATGATTGTTCCGTTATGTGTCGATTGTTTAATGTCCTGTTACCTTGCTCCCGTTTTTGTGAATTTCGTGGACGAGGTCGGAGGTAATGCCCGTACTATTTTGACTTCTGTATTTTCTCTTTCTCCAGTCTATCGATTCGCTCATGTTCGTTGGTACTTTATGAACTTGTTCTGTATTTCGGTTTCATCGTCCGAACGAGCTGTGATCTTGTTGTGGGTCGATCTGGTTATCGATGTGACTTTTTCGGGTTCAGTTCGATTCTTGTGAACCTTGTTCAGGAGTGACATCATCTGGTTCTATTAGTTCTTTTATTCGAAGTGGATCGGATTTGGAACTCTTATGTTTTCTACTCTGTCGACTCATTTATGTTCGTTGACATTTCTGAGCTTGTCTTGCGCCTTGTTTTTGTTTATCGAACGAGTGTGGTATCATTTCGGAATAACTCGTTTGTCGTTGTGACTTTTCAATCGCTATTCCCTTTCCTGTGGATCTTATGGTAATGCATGTCTTGTAGTTCTCACCAGATCATCCTGGGAGTTGTTGTTTGAACTTTATTGTTCTTCGTGATTCGAACATGATTCGTCGATTTTTGTTGTCTCGATCGTTGTGGTTCGATCGTTTGATTATTCGGTTTTTATTGATCTCGTTCCGTGATTGGTGAACATTCAGGCTCCTTCGTAATTCCCTTCAGTTCGGGAAATTAGTTTCGTTTTCGATCTTCCAGCCCTTAGGCGGTGGAATTCCGTATTTGTTCAGCATTTGGCTCGCGTTTTGATCAATGTACCGTTAGGTTGGTCAATCGTATTGATTTTCGTTCGTTGTGTTTTGCGATTGTTTGGATAATTGACTTGATTGTATTATCCATTTGATGACGCTTGTCACTTGTTGGTTTTATTATATCCCTAGCGGCGACGTTGTGTTGGTCGCCGTGGAGCGTGTTTTCACGCCGTATATTCCTTTGCGTTGTTTGTAACATTTCGCCGTTGGGCGTTAGTTACGCATTCTTGTGTATCTCGTTGAGTTTTTCCTGGCGGAATATTTCTTCTCCCTACTTGTTTTAAGTTTCGGGACGAAACTTCTTTTAAGGAGGGTAGAATGTAATATCCGCAATTTTTGATTTTCGGTAAAAAAAAAAAATTTCGGTCGGAGTCCGTTTTGACGACTAGATCATGACCGTTTCGTCATTATAAGAATGATTAATTCTACACTTTTTGACATCCGAGTTCGTTTCGGTGTCGTTTTGTTGAGTTCCGTGCTTTTTAGCGACTTTTCCGCGCTTGAGTTCGATTCTTGCGAATCTCGTTCAAATCATTGCTTGAGTTTTCCGTAAGTCCGTTTAACTTTATTAGACGTGTTGTGAACTTCGGTTTGGTTATTCGATCACGTATCGTGATTTAGGCGTTTTGGGCCATTTTGTAATTTCTTAAAAGTTACGGGTATCCGATTCTGTAATTGTTGTCTCGACCCGCTTTCTTGGTCGTGTATGATTAATTATGGAATTATGTTTTCATTTCGGTCATTGATGTTGTCCGCGAACTTTTCGCCGTGTTCGCTCCGTGACGTTTCGGAAATCGGTCGTCGAGCCCGGTGGTCGCATCGCCGGACGGTTCTGGATCGCCGGACGGCTATGGATCGCCGGACGGTTGTGGATCTGGCCGGACGGCAGGATCGCCGGACGACAGGGCACCGGCCGAACGGGTGCGGCAGGAACCGGAGTAGCGCACGCTACGGCCGGAACGATGCGCGCGCTAACCGGCAGGTGTAGCGCACGCTATCGGCTAGCCTAACGCACGCTATCGGGTCTGGGCAGTGGGGTTCTGAGGTTCTGGACTCGGTCAGGATCGGCAGGTAGCGCACGCTACTGTCGGTCGTAGCGCGCGCTAACCGGCAGGGGTGGCGCACGCTGTCGGCCGACTAGCGTACGCACGGGCGAGCCGCTTAGTCCAGAGGCTATCGGCCAGTCGGCTAAGCGCGCAGCTTCCACCAGCGCATGCTAGCGGGAGTCGGGTCGACAGGTTTGGTCGGCAGGTTTGGTCGGTGATGCCGGGTCGTGCGGGCCCTGGCCGAGGGTACTCGGCCGATACCGGCCGATAGCGCATGCTAGTCCGGGAAGGCTAGCGCACGCTAGTTCCGGCCCAGTATAAATGTGACAGGGCAGTCACATTTCATCTCGTTTTTCATTTCCTTCCTTCTCCGTCCGCGGATGGTGATTCATGGGTGACGAAGCCATGTTGTTTAACAACAAATCCATGAAGTTCTTGAGTCCATAACATCAATCAATCGTCCGTTATCATCCTTTGATCCAGCGAATCAAGGTAATCTTCCTTAGAACCCTAATTTCGTGAATTTGGGGATTTTTGCATTTTCGTCCGATTCGTTCCGTGTTGTTGATTAATTCATGATGGGTATGATTAATCTTGGTAGTATTGTTGTGTTTAACATCATTTAATCCATTGTTCTTCGTCGAATCGAAGTATATTTCTTGATTTCCTTCGAATTGACTTTTTGGGGGATTTGTCCCCAATCTCGTTTTTCATCCGTTTTCGATGGATCGATTATGGTTAAATGATGTTGTTAAACATATTCTATGGATTGTATATCCATATTTCAACTTGGAATTCCGTTTTTGGGTTTTGACGGGACGAATCGTGTTCTTGGCCGTTTTGGGGGAAATCCTTGAACCTTCGTCATTTGTTCTTTGAATTCAGCGGCTTTGGGTCATACTTTGGAATTCATTTTCGTTGTTATTGTTTTCGTTCGTAGTTCGTTGTTGTGGATTGTCGTTCGGTGGAGTCGGCGAGTTCGTAGTCGGTTCGTGCCAACCTACTTCGGCCGATTCTCCGCGTTGTGGTTATTCGAGGCAAGTACCTTGCCCATACTTTTCTTATTTTATGGATATGATGATCGGTGATAGTCTTGGTGTGTTTGTTTGGTTGTTTGAAATGAAGTTTCAAAAGATTTCGGTTTGGCCTCGTTAAAAGGCTTTCTTTCAAATGGCGTGTGTGTTTTGTGAATGGTGTGTTTTGGGGATTGATTATGATTTGGTTATTTTGAACGTTGAAGAATTTGATGATGATACTCCTATTGTTTAAAGTTATGGAATCGTATATTCCGTATTTAATCTTGTTATGGTGTTTTGAAGAGTTTGATAATGGTGTCGAGTTAATGGCCATCTCTAGTGAGTATTCTTAATGAACTTACATTCTTAGCATATTAGTATTGCATGAGTAACGTGTGTGTGTGTATGCTCACTATGGATTAGATTCGACGGGGTCTCGGTAGGGGTCCACAAGAGATGTGGATCGACGAGCTTGCTTTTAACCACTACGGGTTAGATCCGACGGGGTCTCGGTAGGGGTCCACAGAGACGTGGATCGACGGTTAATTGTGGTGCATTTTGCAACGTGATTTGATTATGGCATTTCCGGAAATGAGTGCTTTTGAACGGTTTTCATGATTGCATGCATTGACAAAGTGTGTAAGAGGTAAGTTGTTCGTTTGCCCTACTTGGCTAGGATGGCTCTAGAGTATTTTGTTGTTTATGTTTTAAATCCTTTATTTGTGGATTTTGATGTTGGGAGACGAACCTTGTGGTCGTTGTTGTGTACTGTGAGTTAATGAGATTTGGGGCTAAAATCCCAATGGTTTTGTAAAAGTCGATTTAGGGATTTGGGGCTAAAATCCCAACGGTTTGGTTAGTGTCATTTTTCGGAAAGTTAACCTTTGGGGCGGTGACCCCTTTTGTCTTTTGGATTTTGAAAAGTAGGATTTGATAAACCTAAATTGTTTTCTATTAAAACTCTCCATGGCATTCTAAACCGTTCTATAAATTACTTCCATTGATTTATGATATTTCGATTTTGAAATGTTTTCTCAAACTCTTGCCTCGGGGAGTACTTTTCGTTCGTTTGGATCTTTGAGGATCCTTGGTTATTGTTATTCGTGGAATGTGAATGGTATGGCTCGTATTTGCACTTTGTTCTTGCACTAGCAAAACAGTGGAGTTTTGCTAACCCCCGAGTATTCGGGGGGTGGATGTCTGTTTTTGCATTCAGGTTTTGGAGCATAACACAGGGTCGGCACGAAGGATGATGAAAGATGATCGATACTAATCACATGAGGAACCGTACTTTGTTTATTGGTTCAGTTGTACTCTATTTTTTCCGCTGCTATATTTTCCCGTTGTACGGGTGTGGTTGTATTTTGACCCCTGCGTGGGCATGAGTTGTATTTGAGTTGTATGTATTTGTTGAAAGACCAAATCGGTCTACTGAGTCATTTTAGCCTGAAAGGCATGGTTGAGTTGTTATATGTCATTACCATCCTGGTAGATCCTTGAGGAAAGGTTCTACGGCGTGTAATATCCCTGAGCGGATTGGGGGTGTTACACGACCTATGACCAAGCGATGGTGGATGTAGACTCCGCGAAATGGCGTGAAGCTATGGAAGCTGAGATAGACTCGATGCATGTCAATCAGGTCTGGACTCTAGTAGACCGCCCCAAGGGCATAGTGCCTATTGGGAACAAGTGGATCTACAAGAGAAAGACTGATGGTGATGGCAAGGTTGATGCCTATAAGGCCAGGCTTGTGGCAAAGGGTTATACCCAAAAGGAAGGGATCGATTACCACGATACCTTCTCGCCCGTAGCCATGATCAAGTCTATTCGCATGATGCTTGCTATAGCTGCCTACCACGATTATGAGATATGGCAAATGGACGTAAAGACGGCTTTCCTTAATGGATTCCTCGAGGAGGAAATCTATATGGAGCAGCCTAAAGGCTTTGTGTCCGAAGTCGATATTCAGAAAGTGTGCAAGCTTGAACGTTCCATTTATGGACTGAAGCAAGCGTCGCGTAGTTGGAACCTTCGTTTTGACGAGGCGGTCAAAGAGTTTGACTTCGTGCAAAATGAAGAGGAACCTTGTCTATACAAGAGGGTTAGTGGGAGCAAGATCGCATTCTTAGTACTATATGTAGATGACATTCTACTAATAGGAAATGATGTGTGAATGCTCAGTTCTGTGAAAGCTTGGCTTTCGAGTAATTTCTCCATGAAAGACTTGGGAGAAGCTACCTATATTCTTGGTATTCGACTCTACCGGGATAGAGCGAAGAGAACAATAGGTCTTTCCCAAGCCCTCTATATAGATAAAATCTTAAAGCGATTTAAGATGGATGATTCTAAAAGAGGGTTCCTACCGATGAGACATGGAATAAAACTCACCTTGAAGATGTGTCCTCAAAGTGAGGAACAACGAAAGGAAATGAGTAAAATACCATATGCATCGGCCGTGGGTAGCCTTATGTATGCTATGTTGTGTACAAGACCTGACATCGCGCATGCTGTAAGCGTGGTGAGTAGGTTTCAGGAAAACCCAGGTAGGGAACATTGGACTACCGTAAAGAACGTTCTCAAGTACTTAAGAAGGACTAGAGATATGGTTCTGATGTATGGCGGTGGAGAATTGGATGTGGTGGGATTCACTGATTCGGACTTCCAAGGACTGAAGGACGACTCGATGTCCACTTCTACATTTTTACTCTTAATGGAGGAGCGATATCTTGGCGTAGTGCCAAGCAAAGCGCGATCGCGATTCCACTGTCAGCCGAGTATCAAGCGGCCTCGCAGGCTTCCAAGGAAGGGTTCGGATTAAGAAGTTTCGGGAGAACTTCAAATGATACCATGTGCCGAGTCGCCTGTCTACTGCATCGCGACAACGACGAGTCAGAAGCGCAGCCAAGGAGCCGAGGTTTCACAACAGCACCAAACATATTGAGAGGAAGTATCATCTCGTAAGAGAATTTGTTCGCAAGGGATACATTGTGCTTCACAGTAGACTCGGCCGACAACGCCGCCGATCCATCGACCAAGCCACTTTCTCGTAATAGCTTAGAGCGTCATCTGGAGAACATGGGTATTAGATACCATAGTGTGTGGCATTGAGTGCAAGTGGGAGATTGTTAGAGTATGCCCTCGAATGCCACTCGAGAGGATGTTGAGTGAGGGCATTGTACTTGTTATTATGTAAACCATTTATATAAGGCAAATGAATGTTTCTTTATTTACCGGTAGTTACCGGCATTCCTAACTCGTAAATAAACATATAGAAACTAGTCCGTACTTGAGAGCAAAACGTTCCACTCCTTATTGGATAAGGGGTCGGCCTCGGAAAGGTTATAGCTCAAATACTTAATCGTTCGCAAGTCGATGAAACTTGATCGGGCGTTAAGTTTATGTGAAGACTTGTATGACGTGTTCTTTGACATGGAGAGTGCCCGTCGAACACTAATGGTTAGTGGGAGCACACGTTATAGGTATGCTAATTGGATTAGTATACTCAACCGACTCACCCTTGATTCGTCACACGATTTCACTCGGATACCAATGACGGAATCGAAAGGTAGTGATCGGTATTCGAGAACCTTCGACTTGAGGAATTAGTAGGGATGTGCTTGTGACGTCAAGATTATCATTAGAGTATTTCGACCTCGTAAACCTAAGGCGGGGTCAACCTCGACGTGCATCTTGACGGGCAAGTAGCAGGTCCTACTGAATACCAAGATAGAATTCTTTCTCCCGTTAGTGAGCGGGTTATATGTCCTATGAGGTTATTGGCAGATGAGATCATAAGTCTTTGGCCAAAGCATTGGAGCTAGTTGTATTAGATACACGAGAGCTCGATGATCTCGATTTGCATTAACGCATGCATAGCATCAAGTACAGATAGGGTTTGACTGATCGTGACCTTATAACTTGATCGGGACATTTGAAAGAAGGGTTTATACGTATACTGATATTCACGACAGAATGGTTCTTGAATGATCCCAATCATTCGTTCTCAGTTGGGGTACAGTGTAGGCTACCAGGCTGGCTAGGTGGTGCTACTACTCTTTGGTTCCTCCCATTGCTGACTGAGACGGACCTACCGAGTCGCGCAATAGGATTGACGACGGAATAAATAAAGCTAATTCTCTCATTATGTATATTAGATATTGGATATCTAATTGGGACATTGGATGTCTAAATCGATTTATTAGATAAATTGATTTACGGCCTAATGAATTAAATAAATTTCTGGGTGATTAATTTAATTCATAAATATAATTATTTCTTGGAGAAATTAATTATGTTATTTTGTATTTGATATGTTTAATTAATTGGATTAATTAAATGACACAAATACATCGCAACGGAATAGGAGTTTATCTGTTTGGACTCACGTGAGTCCGAAACGAACCGAACTCGTCCCGGCTCCTTCTATATGGCCATCCCATTTTCCCTCCTCTTTCCTTTGGTCATAGTCTCCACCTTAATTGGTGGAAGATTTGAAGTATCAAGGGAACAAGATCTTTTAATTAATTCATTTTAATTATTTAGTCTTGATTTGGGAGGATTTTATGGAGCATAAAAAGAAGACGCTCTTCACTTGTTTGGTAAGCCTTCCAACGTGAGTATTGAGAGAGAGAGATAGACTTTGAGTTTAACACTCATTCTTCATCTTCTTCATTCACTTCCTCTTCATTTTTCTTGGAGAAAAATTGAGAGAAAATTATTGAGAGATATATTATACACTTAGAGTGTAATAATAAAAGCTTCATCATTTGATTCTAGCCGTAACCTTAGAGGTTAATCAAGTGTTGTTATTCCGGTCGTTTTTCCGGCGCGTGGCAAGTAGAGACGCGGTGCTTTTGGCGTTGGATCGTTCAAGGGCTTGGAGTGGATCGGATACGTAGAGATCAACTAAAGCTTGGGGAATAGCTCAAGAGAAGGTTTCCATTTAATCAACGGACTTCGAGGGTTAGTTTCTTACGACTCTTGATTTTCGTTTATATATTCGTATATACGTAGCTCGATCGATCCTCGTAGGGATTCGGATCGAATTAATTTTCGTTTTACCGATTCCGCTGGGCCTTCGTTTTAGGCACCGAATCCCAACACCTTTGTCTGTTGTTTATTGGTTATTTCAATAAGTACTCGAGTACGAAGTCATTTATGCTGAAATTGAATTTGGTGATGTATTATTAAGTTCCTGTTGAACAACTGTACTTTCAGTATTTGGTCAGGACCGTTGTATTTTAATTTCGTTATTTCCATTCGTTAGTACCCTTTTTATGTCTGTTCAATTCTTCAGCCTTGTAAATCCTTATGTAAAGGATTTACGGCGCTGTAATATTCCTGAATATATCGAGGGTGTTACAGAATATGGTATCGGAGCTAAGATTATGGATATCTTGGCCGTTGGGTTAAAATAGGGGTCATTTATGTCTTTTGAGATAACCGGCCGTAAATGACATCACTGCACTGCCTACGTCTTCATGCGAACGGTGGTTGTAAGTTCCTAAACTCTATCTCGTTCTTTACATGTTGTGTCTCTTTATACTCGAATATTAGAACGATGTTGTTTCCTGTATATTGAGTATTTATGCTTACAGTATGTTGAGAGGCGGACGTGGACGTGGTCGCGGTCGTGGACGCGGACGAAGAAATGCTGAAAGGGAAGCGTCGCCTTCTAATCGTGCCATAGCTCAAAGTAGTCGCAACAATCTATTAATAACGAACAGAGCTCATTGTATGCAGAGATCCTACGTCAAGTGGTGAACCAGATGACTCAGTTGGCCCAGGTCGTGGACCGAATGCAAGTGGCGGTGGGACTACAGCAGGGAGAAGGACAGCAAGGGATCCCGGACATGGGAAATCGAGGTGACCGATGGCTGCAAGAGGTGGCGAAGATGCAACCACCCAAATTCGATGGCATTTCTGAGACTCCCACCTGGGACCATTGGTTGAAGGAACTGGAGAAAATCTTTGCCTAATTAATCGCCAGACGATAGGAGAGCCTCTATCGCTCAATACTTTCTGATAGGGGAAGCCTCCGAATGGTAGGAAGCCATCCGGCCTGTAGACCATGATGCTGATTGGACAGAGTTTAAATTTATGATGGAATCTCAGTACTACCCACGTCCTATGAGGGAAGCTAAGGTTCGGGAGTTTTTCTCCGCTCAGCCTTCAGATGTGCCAGTATCCCAGGTAATTAAGACGTTTAACCAACAACTGGCATTTGTTCGATATCTGGTCAGAACAGATGCAGAGATGATGATCCATTTCGATATAAGGATGAAACCAGAAATCCAGAGGTACATGTCCGGTTTTGAATGTACCACACTCCGTCAATACCAGGATAAGGCGTTGGCGTATGAGATCAAGGAAGCAGCTATGGAGAAAATTTCAGAATCCAATAAGCAGAAAGTCTCTGGTACTTTTACATAGCACAAGAACAGCGGGCCCCGCAAGGCCCAGTCATCCTTTCACTCTATCAAGAAACCTCCGCACCCAATTAGAAGCGGAAAGAACTTCGGAGCGACATCAACTATTACTGATGTTATCAGGAAATGCTTTAACTGTGCCCAGACGGGGCACTATCGACGGAATTGCCCCATACCTGCCGTGACTTGTTTTGACTGTGGACGAGAGGGACAGCGTGCAGTATTCTGTGAAGAGGCTGCAAAGTCTTTTAGAGCCTGTACACCACAGCCGGTCCAGAAGGAAGCCGATCCAATGCACACGCAGAGTGTTCTGATGCCTGCAATTTCGCCGCAGACGAGGCAGAGGACAGTAGGACCGAAAGGGGACATCGAGTGCCGATCCGCTCCCCGCTCCCCACGTCTGCATTTAGATGAGGAGGACAGACGATCAAGATGTTCTTGCCGCATCGTGCATCGGCCCGATCTTTTCCCAGCCAGTTAGCATTTTATTCGATACAGGAGCTACGCACTCTTTTATATCTTTATCTTGTGTAAATCGTTTGAATATTTCTGGTTTTCATGCTTGTGAACCTTATGTTGTTGGTTTAGCGAGTGGGGAGAGGATTGTCAGGAATTTAGAAACTAGGGATTTCCGTGTAACATTTGGAGGCAGAGAGTGGCTCTCAAATCTGATCGTGATAGAAATGCAAGGAGACGACCTGATACTCGGGGACGATTGGCTTAATCGATACGGAGCAATTGTAAACTACCGAAGGAGGAATATCTCGCTGATCGCTGACGATGGTTCCGAAATTCTGTTTGAGGAATGGAAACCGGGAAGCTCAGGAAAATTGATCAAGGCAATGAAAGCTGTCAAATTGTTGAAACAGGGCTGTACCGGATATTGGTGCTATGCAATGAAGAAAGAAGACGAAATTGTAGAACTTTCATCCATTCCTGTTGTGAACGAATTTCCAGATGTATTTCCTGACGAGTTACCTGGACTACCTCCACGAAGGGATGTAGAATTTACTATTGAGCTGGAACCCGGAGCTACACCAATTTCTGAGGCTTCGTATCGTATGGCACTGACCGAGATGTACGAACTGAAGAAGCAACTGTAGGAGTTACTGGACAAAGGCTATATCCAGCCAAGCGTTTCACCCTGGGGAGCGCCACTTCTTTTTGTTCGAAAGAAGGATGGATCGCTTCGACTGTGTATTGACTATCGAGAGCTGAACAAGATGACGATTAAGAACAAGTATCCGTTGCCACGGATTGATGATCTGTTTGACCAGTTGCAAGGGGCAACAGTATTTTCTAAAATCGATCTGAGATGAAGGTATCATCAGCTGAGGATTAAGGAATCTGATGTTCCAAAATCAGCATTCAAAACTCGCTACGGACACTATGAGTTTGTAGTGATGCCGTTTGGTCTCACTAATGCACCTGCTGTATTCATGCATTTGATGAACCGAGTGTTCATCGAATATTTGGATAAATTTGTGGTCGTGTTCATTGATGACATTCTAGTGTATTCTAAGAGCCCGGAAGAGCATGCTCAGCATTTGCAGATTGTATTGGAACTTTTGAGAAACGAGCAATTGTACGCCAAACTCTCTAAGTGTGAATTTTGGCTGAAGGAAGTAATGTTCCTCGGCGATGTGGTATCAGCTAAAGGAGTCCGAGTTGACCCTCAAAAAATCGAAGCAATTATGGATTGGAAACCTCCAAAGAACGTGAAAGAAGTCCAAAGTTTCTTAGGACTTGCTGGGTATTATCATCGGTTCGTGGAAGGGTTTTCAAAAATCTCCCGCCCACTTACTCGACTCCTGCAGAAACTCAAAAGTTTGAGTGGAACGAGTCGTGTCAGACTAGTTTTGATGAATTAAAGAAGAGATTGACGACGGCACCGATTCTATCACTTCCACAGGGGACTGGAGGATTCATAGTTTATAGTGATGCTTCGAACCAAGGACTCGGGTGCGTATTGATGCAGAATGACAAGGTGATCGCTTATGCTTCACGACAGCTGAAACCTTATGAAGTGAATTACCCAACACATGATTTAGAGCTAGCAGCAGTAGTTTTTGCTTTGAAGATCTGGAGGCATTATCTCAGACGGACTCACCGCCGATCTTTACGGATCACAAGAGTCTCAAATACATCTTCAGTCAGAAGCAGTTGAACATGCGGCAAACAAGATGGTTAGAGCTGATCAAGGACTATGACCTAGAGATCTTGTATCATCCAGGCAAAGCGAACGTAGTGGCCGATGCACTCAGCCGCAAGCCTGTTTCTATTCAGATGCTGGAGACTCCGACCTCCCAACTTAGCCTTCAACGAGCGATGATTCGAGAACGAATTGAAGTGTGGTTACAAAGAGTCCAAGGACAACTGTGCGTGATGGAAATAACTTCATCACTAACCGAAGAAATCAAATCTAGACAGGCAGATGATCCTCTGATGATTCGGTTACGTGATGAAGTGATCAAGGGGAAGGTCCCCGTATTCCTAATTCATGATGATGGAGTTTTGAGATTCCAGAACCGGCTCTGCGTTCCCGATGTCAATGTTCTGAAATAGACGATTATGAAGGAAGCTCACAGTTCGCCCTATTCTATCCACCCGGGCACTAGTAAAATGTATAAGGACTTGAAGCAGAATTTCTGGTGGGGCAACATGAAGAAAGATGTAGCGGACTATGTTTCGAAATGCTTGACCTGTCAGCAAGTTAAGATCGAGCATCAATGGCCTGCCGGAATGTTGCAACCGCTCCCGATTCCTGAATGGAAGTGGGAGGACATATCGATGGACTTTATCACTAATATGCCGAGAACCAGGGCAGGAATGAACATGATTTGGGTGATAGTTGATCGTTTAACCAAATCAGCTCATTTTCTAGGCATTAAGGATACGTGGGGACCAGAGAGGTTGGCACGAGTATTTATATCGGAGATAGTTCGATTGCATGGTACGCCGAAGACCATTATTTCTGATCGAGACGGTCATTTTGTGTCTCACTTTTGGAAAGCAGTTCATAAGGCCTTGGGGACCGAATTCAACTTCAGTACAGCTTATCACCCGCAGACTGACGGACAATCTGAGAGGACCATTCAAACGGTGGAGGATATGCTGAGGGCTTGTCCCTTAGATTGGTCAAACAATTGGGAAGTTCATCTACCATTGATTGAATTTACCTACAACAATAGTTGGCATACTTCCATTAAGATGGCACCATTCGAGGCATTATACGGGAGGAGATGCAGATCGCCCCTATACTGGGACGATTCATCAGACTTGATCGGAACAGAACCAGAGTTGATCGTGCAGACTCGAGAGAAGATAGCCTTGATTCGTGAAAGGCTGTTGACCGCCCAGAGTCGCCAGAAATCTTACGCAGATGTACGTCGTCGCCCATTGGAGTTCAGTACTGGGGATCACATACTTTTGAAGGTTTCTCCTACTCGGGGAATCTTTCGTTTCGGAAGAAAAGGAAAGCTGAGTCCGAGATATATCGGACCATTTGAGATCCTTGAGAGAGTTGGAGAGTTGGCATACAGATTGGCATTGCCGCCGTCATTGTGCCATATTCATAACGTGTTCCACGTATCCCAGTTATGGAGGTCTATACCAGATCCTAGTCATGTCATTGATTTCGTCGAGATTGAAGTCGCTCAAGATGGGACGTTTGAAGAAAGACCGGTCAAGATACTCGAAAGTCGAGTTAAACAGTTGAGAAACAAACCCATCGTTTTGGTCAAAGTTCAATGGTCATGCCATGGAGTGGAAGAAGCCACATGGGAAACGGAAGATGGCATGAAGTCCAGATATCCCGAGTTATTTTCGTCTTGAGTTTCGGGACGAAACTCCTTTTTAGTAGGAGAGTATGTAATATCCGAATTTATTATTATGTATTTTACCTGTATTCGAACCCTGTATTATTCGGAATTGTGATCTTGATGATTGGAGTATGATATTTCTTACATTGATATCTTTGTACATAATTATAACAACATGAAAAAATTCTCATGCAAACTCGTGATAGCGCACGCTAAGAATGTAGCTTAACACGCGCTATCGAGCTACAACTAGCGCACGTTATGTATGTAGGAGTTACGTGCGCTAAGCACTCAATTATTGAGCTGGGCGGCTAGCACATGCGCCAGCCGGGACATGGGTCCGGATAAGATTCCCGCGGACGAACCTGGACAGTTTTGAAGTCAACTCTTATTAGCGCGCGCTAAGGAATGCTTAGTAGCGTGCGCTAATCTGCTTTGTGCAGAAAGTTTATATATGGGTCAGCAATCCATTTTTATTCCCATTTCCTTCGTCTATACTTCATTCTTGAGAGACCAGAGAGCACGAATTTCCCTTCTAACACATTTAGAAAACATCTTCTCGATCCTTGAATATTGGATATTACTTGTGAGTGATCATTAAAGTGGAATAGCACCTTGGAGTGGCACACAACCAATCGGAGTCGGATTCTACCTTACGGTTTAGTGATTTTCGTCATATTAAGGTATGTTCAACCTATCTCCAGACTTAGAGTTGGATTCTAAAGAATTAGATGATCATGTTAACAAGATATTGATTTTCATTAGTGAATTATTCAACATGCATCATGTTTGGAATATAGAGATGGTTATGCCTCAAGTACCTTGATTATGAATATCATGATTCGAATCTTATTTCAATGAACAAGTAGATCAAGCTTCTATCATTGGTAATCCAAATCTAGTAGATGACTTCATAGCAATCATGGACTTGACTTTCACATCATTATTGTTAGATGAATCTAAGGGATTGATCATGGAAGGATTTATCTAGTATAGATGGAATGTTAAACAACTACGGTATGATAATTTTGATTGATATAAAGGTGTCGATATCAACCGTTAAGCCTTTCGAATTGTCGTATGAAGATTGTAGTCGAAATGGAAGATGGTTTCATAATAGTATACATATCCTTGAATCCTAAGTTGTTGTTATCCGTAAGATCATTCATAGCCGTATGAACATGATATTCATGGAGGTAACATGAACTAACACTGAGGATTTCATTTGGTTTGATCATGTTGAGATCCATCTACTGCCCAGTAGTAAACTCCCATGCACAGTTAGCGCACGCTAAGCTATGTAGATTAACGTGTGCTATCGAGCACGAGTTAGCGTACGCTACGTTTGGTACGTAACGTACGCTGGGCCATCAGACGAGTCAGTCAGCTGATCAGTGAAGTACTGACCATGCATAGTTAGCGTACGCTAGGCTTTGTTGTTTGCGTGCGCTATCGAGCAGACTTAACGCACGCTACACAGAGTACTTAGCGTGCGCTAAGAAATTCAGGCAGATTACATTTTATGAGCTTTTGGCCGTAAATCGAATTGTTAGACATTCGTACGATGTGATATAAATCCTATATTATTTCTTTTGTTAAGGTTTGAGCTTGTTACGTGATTGATTGAGGAGGACGACCTTCGAGTGTTCATTTTCGTGGAAGTATTGTTCTTGTCTTCGAATCGAGGCAAGTACCTTATTTGTTTTACGTATTAATGTTATACATATTGTTATGCATGTATGTCGTTATTGTATGTCCACCTCGTGTTGGTCCGACGAGATCATCGGGGGATCTATGCTAGCATGCGCTGGATCATCGGAGGGGTTTTTCCACCACGGGTTGGTCTGACGGGATCATCGTGGGTTCTAGGCAGTGAACGCTGGATCGTCGGAATTACCATGTGTATGTTATGATATCATGTTGTGATTATCAGTGGTGTATGTTATGTTTGAGTTTCTCGCAGGAGAAGACTCGTTTGACATTTTATCATTTACGTTATTATTATTCTGCGTGTGACGTTGAAAAATATGTTGTGGTACTTGTACTAGCATCGTTGTGCTAACCCCTTCGGGGGTGAACATTTTGTTTATGTTCAGGATCCAGGAGAATGGGAAAACAACCACTGGAGCTGCATGACGACGAGGATGCAGAGTGATGTTTCGGCCGGGTTCATTTGTCTATTGTTTATTGGTTATTTCAATAAGTACTCGAGTACGAAGTCATTTATGATGGATTTAAATTTGGTGATGTATTATTAAGTTCCTCTTGAACAGTTGTATTTTCAGTATTTGGTCAGAACTGTTGTATCTTAAATTCCGTTATTTCCATTCGTTAGTACCTTTTAATGTCTGTTCAATTCTTCATCCTTGTAAATCCTTATGTAAAGGATTTACGGCGTTGTAATATTCCTGAATATATCGGGGGTGTTACAATAGTAACTCAGTAGACATAGTAGGGGGCTTGTGGGGGTTCTAACTTGATAGAATCGATCGTGTTGAATGAGATACTAATTTGGTTATATCATTTAGGTTGAGAATCGTAAATCTATTTGGGATCATGTACTCATGGCATTTGCTTTAACTCGGTATTTTTTCGCTCGTCGGACCTAAGGCAAGTGCGCTACTTGATCGGAATATGATAATTCATCTGATTTAATTACTTCTATGGTTATATGTATGTGAATATACTTTGAAGTTATGATGTGCATGCTAATGAATGTATGTAGCGAACGTTATAGGAGAATAAGACAGGAGGAATCCGGACAAGATACATGGATCTCGATGATTGGTGCTCGTGCATAAAGCTGGTCAACATGTTTAACATACATAACCTTAGTAGGATTATGTACGTAACTTTTGATTAGTTTACATATGTTGCCCCAAGTTACTCACGCTAAGGGACTTCGGCTTGAAGTAGTGGCCTCTAGAAGGCCATAGCATATGCTATCTGGAAAAGTTAATATACGTTAATCTGCTTACGTAAGTAAAAGTGAACTGTTAGTGTATTTTAATAATGGGGCAGTCAATTAGAAAAAGTTCCCCCTCTTCATTTCTCAAGAACCACTTTCGCAGTTTTCTCTCACAATTCATCTTTTTTTCGGTAGAAGTGATTTTAAGCTTCTCCTAGCTTGTATATTGTCGAGGCATTAGATTGTTCAAGCTTATTGAAGGAATGCTTAAAAGTTTCTAGTCTGTTCTTTATTATTTTTTGCCGTTGTTCTTTGTTCTTCGTCATTTGAGGTATGTTTGGCTTTCATTGGACTTTCTTAAAGTTTATGTTGACGTCATGATGTTCATTTCCATGTCCTTGAGTTGGGTTAGTGTTTGATTACAAATTTCTTTAGATAAATTAAACCGTATAGTTATTTTAGAGTACAATTGTCATAAACGGGCTCACCATCTCGTTCCAACCATAAACTTGATATGAATCGAATTTGTTGCTGATAATTGATTGAATAATTTGTCAATAATTCATTTATTCGCGAATCATTGTTTAGTTTAGTCGAAGTGATCATACTCAGACTATTGTCGAATGTAGTTATCAGTTACTAGTAATCACCCTAATTAATCTTGTTAAGAACCAAATTGATTATTTTGGACATGTGGATTGAGTAAGAAAGATAACAAGCTATTCAGGTACTGAATTGAATTTTACATTTCTCGTAATTCTGATACTACCGAGAAATTTTAGTTCCATAACATTTAACATAATTTGTACCATAATTAAACTATCAACTGTAGTGACTCGGCAGACAGATTAGTTACCCAATTGGGGGTTTCCTACTTGATAGCTGATAAGTGTCATTTTTGTACACTTATCCATAGTTTGTATCGATAAAATTCACCCATAATTGAGCTAGTCTACTCGTTTTTTGCTTTTAATTTATTAGTTTTAATAATTTTATTTTTATCGGATGATGATCGCATTAAATAACTGAATTACTCAAGAAACAACATGTTTAATAAATATTCTCTTTATTGAATTTTGATATATTCATGTTGTAGGGCTTTCCGAGACGAATTCGGCAGTCTTTCCGGATTCAAAATCAGAGTTATATATCAAAAGTTATCATCCGAAGAAGATCTGGGGCAAAAACGCAAAGTCTGAGAAATTCTGGGCTGAAAACGTAACTTTCAAAGCAACCAGTGAACAAATTTACGAATCCAAGTTACGGCCGTAACATTCAGGAGTTACAGTCGTAAGTCACCCTTGTTACGGCCGTAACTCCTGAATGTTACGGCCGTAACTCTTGACAGATTGCTATGATTTGTCTAATTTTTCATACTTTTTGTGTATTATTGAGGGGATGGCTGGCATTGATCCGATCTAGTGTAATAATGCTGGAGTTTTGGAGCTATTATATGACTTTATGTGTATAAATAGACCCCTTAGATCCTTCATCATTCATCATTCATCTAATAATTTTCCATATTTTGTAAACTTTTCTTTTTGTGTGAAGAACACACTTGTGTTCTTGAGTGATCTTTGTAAGTGTGGTATAACATATGTTGTTCAGAGAGTTTATTGTTTCTATCTCCTTTATCTACTAAGGGAGTTAGGATCAATTCTTTCTCTTGATTCAACTAATAATGACCACACAATTCTTTCTCTTCTGCTAAGGAGATTCGTGGACATTTTCGCGTTCGCAGCTGAGGATCTGGTGGGAATCAGCCCAACAGTTGCCGAACACAGGTTGAACATCGACCCAACCATAAGACCAGTAAAGCAGAAGAGGAGGCATTTCGGGCCAGAGATGGATGGGGTCATTGGGGAAGAGGTCGATAAGCTCCTCCGAGCTGGACACATAATGGAGATCCAGTTTCCGGAGTGGCTATCCAACGCTGTGATGGTGGGGAAAGGCCAGGGGAAGTGGAGGATGTGCATGGACTTCCGGGACCTAAATAAAGCATGTCCCAAGGATCACTACCCGTTACCCCGCATAGATCAGCTAGTGGATTCAACCTCGGGGTGCGAGTTACTCAGTATGATGGACGCTTCCCAGGGATATCATCAGATTCCTCTCGCACCCGAGGACAGAAAGAGGGTTAGTTTTGTGGTTTCAAAGGGAACTTTTTGTTATGTACGCATGCCTTTTGGATTAAAAAATGCAGGAGCTACATATCAGAGGATGGTCGACAGAATCTTTAGATCCCAAATCGGCAAAAACATGGAGGTATATGTGGATGACATGCTGGTGAAAAGTGTGAAGGCAGGAGAGCATATCAGAGACCTAGAAGAGACGTTCGAGAACCTGCGCGCGTACGGAATGAAGCTCAACCCATCAAAATGTTCTTTTGGAGTCAAATCAGGAAAATTCCTGGGATATGTGGTCACAGAAAAAGGAATCGAGGTCAACCCGGAGAAGGTCAAGGCAGTGCTGCAAATGAATCCTCTAAAAAATATCAAGGATATCCAGATACTAACAGGAAGAATAGCAGGGCTGAGCCGTTTCATATCACGCTCGGTCGAGAAGGGATTCCCATTTTTTAAACTCTTAAGAAAAGGGAACAAGTTCGAATGGACCCCAGAAGCGCAAACAGCATTCGGAAAATTGAAAGAGTATTTGGCCGAGCTGCCCCTTCTCACCAAACCAGTACGAGGAGAGGATCTTGTACTCTACTTATCCGTGGGAGAAGGAGCGGTTAGCTCGGTCTTGCTAAGAGAATAAATGAATAAGCAAAAGCCCATTTATTATACAAGCCGAATTTTGCAAGGAGCAGAACGGAACTACTCCGAGCTAGAAAAAGGGGCGATGGCATTAGTGGTTACGGCCAGGCGACTGATGCCCTATTTCCTAGCCCACCGGATAAAACTGCGAACCAACTTGCCCTTGAGAGAGATATTAGGGCGACCTAATGTGTCAGGTCGTCTGGTGAAGTGGGCGGTAGAAATGGGGGAGTACGACATGGAGTATGAGCCGAGAACGGCGATTAAAGCTCAGGCCCTAGCAGACTTTATCCAAGAGGGGGCCATGCCATCGCCACCAGAAGGACAGTGGCTGTTGCATATGGATGGATCGGCGACAACCAGTGGTTCTGGGGCAGGGATAATCCTTACTACCCGGAACGGTGAGCAATTAGAGTATGCCATAAAATTCGATTTCAGGGCATCTAACAACGAGGCCGAATATGAAGCCCTGGTTAAGGGAATGCAGCTGGGAATAGACTTGGGCGCACGATGACTCATTGCTTACTCTGATTCCCAACTGGTCACACAACAGGTACAAGGAAAATTTGAGATAAATGAAGATCGGCTGAAGAAGTATGTGGAGGAAGTGAAAGAGGCTGCCAAAAAACTAGGGGAATGGAAGTTAATCGATATCCCTAGGGCGTAAAATGCAAAAGCTGATTACCTAGCAAAGATGGGAAGCTCCTTAGTGGATTGCCGCTCGCGAACAGGAACGATTCTGGGAGCAGCCCGGAGTAGCATCATGAAACAGGTGATGGAGGTGAACGAGATAGCAGATTGGCGAACTCTTTTGTTGGCATACCTAAGAAGGGCAGAACTACCCAAGGAGAGGCAAGAAAGAATGAAAATTGTGCGAAGAGCAGCGAGGTTCTGTTGCATTAATGATGAGCTATACAAGAGGTCCTACCTCGGTCCATACCTACGATGCATTTCGGAAGAAGAAGGGCGAAGTATATTGGAAGAAATCCATGAAGGGTGCTGCGGAGACCATACCAAAGGAAGAGCGCTGATTAGCATAACGCTAAGGGCTGGTTTTTTTTGGCCAACCATGAGCAAGAGCAGTGGAAATGGTTAACCGATGCCAAAAATGTCAAGTGCACGCACCCTTAATTCACATCCCAGCCGAGGATATGATCACCATGGGAGCGCCCTGTCCATTCGCTAAATGGGGAATTGATATCATGGGGCAGTTTACACCTGGCTCGGGAGGAAGAAAGTTCTTAATAGTAGCCATAGACTACTTCAGCAAGTGGGTAGAGGCCGAGCCCGTGGCCACCATAACCGAGCAAAGAATCATAAGTTTCCTATTTAACAACATTTGCTGCAGGTACGGAGCGCCCTAGATACTCATCTCAGATAATGGAAACCAATTCAATGGGAAGAGAACCCAGTCCTGGTGCGAGGGTATGCATATCAAGCAAAGGTTCGCTGCGGTTGCTCACCCACAAGCTAATGGGCAAGTGGAGGTAACTAACAGAACAATCTTGCAGGGGATAAAAACCCGCTTAGACAAAGTTGGAGGAGGATGGGTGGATGAACTTAGCTCGGTACTATGGTCGTACAGGACCACACCTAGATCGTCAATAGGAGAAACACCCTTCAGTATGGTATACGGGTCCGAAGCCGCCATCCCCGCAGAAGTCGGAGAAATGTCCCACCGGGTTCGATGGTTCAACGAGGTGGAGAACGAGGAAATAATGAAGGAGGCGTTAGATACCATAGAAGAAAGAAGGGAAGCGGCGGCAGCACGAACTGAAAGATACAAAAGCTTGACAAAAGCAGCTCATGACAAAAGAGTCAGGAAGAGACAATTCCAGGTCGGTGATTTGGTGCTTAGGCGAGCTGATGCCCTCAGAAAAACAGGAAAGCTGGAGCCGAACTGGGAAGGCCCTTACAAGGTAATCCGAATTTATGCGGGGGGAGCTTACGAGCTTGAGGATATGGAAGGGCACCTCATCAAAAGACCTTGGAACATATGTCACTTAAAAAAGTATTTTGTGTGAAGAGGTGTGGAAAAAAGCTTATTTGTTTTAATAAAAGTCTATTACAAAAATATCTCTCTCTGAATGTGTTGATCAAGTAAAACTAGAAATGACATCTGATCAGGCGAAACGCCTTCAGATCCGAGTAAGGGTAAACCGCCCTCTGACATCTGAACAGGCGAAACGCCTCCAGATCCGAGTTAGGGTGAACCGCCCTCTGACATCTGAACAGGCGAAATGCCTCCAGATCCGAGTAAGGGTGAACCGCCCTCTGACATCTGAACAGGCGAAACGCCTCCAGATCCGAGTAAGGGTGAACCGCCCTCTGACATCTGATCAGGCGAAACGCCTTCAGATCCGAGTAAGGGTGAACCGCCCTATGAAGCTATGACTAAGGGAAATACCCAACCTACACTAAAGATCGGTGAAAAAGTTAAGTCAAAGTGGTCGGGTTACATTTAGGATATTTCGAAATTTAAAGGTCGGGACTATACTAAGAAAAAAAAGTTGGGCCATGTCGGAAAGTAATCATATCAAATCAAACAGGCACAAGATACATCAAGGTTACAAGCAACACCGAACTATATCAACTTGTCATACAAAGCACATCACTATCATACAAACCCCAAGTATATTCAACTCAAAAAGTTATCATTCAAAATAGCTGTGCCAGTACAATAAAAAGAAAAAGGGAAAAAGAAACAGAAGAAAATATATATACATGTCTACACTAAACTACAGGCTCTGAAGACGGAGGAGGCAACGGAGGAGAAGCATCACGGTCGGTCCCAACCACCTCGGGATTAGGAGCGCTGGCCTTAATAGGTGAGCTGGGAGGAGTAGAAGGCAGCTCCAAATCCAGGCCAGATTGCTTTATGGACTCCTCAAGGGCGTCCTTCCACCAGGCCGCCTCCGGAGATTCTTCCACGTCCCCGGACCAACCCGAAGGAATGGGAGCCCCATCCAATGCAGCATCCCGGTCCAGATCGCCTGTAAAACCCAAAGAAGCTAGCTGCTCACGAGCACGAGTTAGAGCAAAATCAAAATATTGTGTCGCGGCAGGGGCTAGCTTAACCAGGAAAGCGGTAGAATTGTGATACCGGGCCAGGAGGGCGGAACAGTAGGCCTCCAGGAAAGAGTGACCAACGTCACTGGTCAGGAATCAACGTCGGCCATCCGTCGCCCCGCGCTCATAAGACGATCCCTCGGATCTAGCCTCAGCTAGTTGAGCTTCCAGCTGGGTCACCTTTTCCGATTCCGCTCTAGCTTGAGCTTCGAGTTGGGTGACCTTCTCCAACTCAGCCTTAGCCCGTGCTTCAAGTTGAGCTATCCTCTCGGATTCGGCCCTAGCTTCCGACAACTGAGCCTCGAGCTGGCCCACCTTCTCCGTTTCAGCTGTAGACAGGGTCTTCCAAAATTTCAGCTCTTGGTTCAGCTGAACATTGGCCATCTGAGCCCGCTCCAAAACCGCCTCCCGCTTAGAACTTTTCTTAAGGGCAGCATCTAAGCGATACTCCCTCTCCTGAAGCTGAGCCGAGAGATCATAATTAGCCGACAGGGTGGCCTCCAAGTCGGCTTGCATCTGGGTGAGCTGGGAGGAAGACGTAGCGCCGAGCTTATGATCCTCTGCGAAGGTCACAAAGGTGGCGAAGAACTGCACAAGAAGTTATATCAGGTCGGCAGAGGGTAATAATAAACATAAAAATAGCCAAAAAGGGTATGAAGGCGAAAAGGGGAATACCTTCCCAAAATATATCATCATAGCATCGAATTTAGGGTCCTTCTCGCCATCTCGTAATCCCAGCTTATCCTTAGCTGGGACCATGGAGCTGAAATAAGGAAGAAATCTCTCAAACTCCTTGCAACGGAGAAGAGTCTCCATAGCCGGACCTGGGGGACCCGTGGTCTTCGGCCGTTTGGAAGCGGGGGAGCTAGGAGAAGAGGCCCTCTGAGTGACCTGAAGCTGCCGAGATGAGCTCGCAGGGCTTCTTCCGGTGGTCAAGGTAGGAGCCAGGTCGGAGGGGAGAGTTACCCCAGACTTGGGGCGAGAAGGGATCTTCCGTTTAGATTTGGACGAGCCCTCTGCCCTCTCCTTGGGGGGATTCGTCGACTTACGGACCTTCTCTTTTATTGGTTCAGTCGGCTTGGAGGCATCCGACTGGCAGGTCCGCATGAACCGATCTACAAAAAACAATACAAACAGTCAGGGAAATAGCTAAAAAGCAAAATAACAAAGATCTGAAAAAAATAGATAAAGCCTACCGATGTCAGGGATAGCCGGGTAGGGATTCGAGCTCAGCCCACAATGGAACAGAAGATCATGGAATTGCGTCAGCTGGAAAGCATTATAGGGAATGGCTTTCCATTCCCGAACTTTCTCGACCCACGCGGCCGGATGGAATTGCGCCTAGGAATAGGATCCTGGCTCGGAGTAGCCTGCGTCCATTCCGTAGGAAATCCCCAAGAATCAGATGTAGGGAGCCGAAGGAAAAAGAAGCGGGACCTCCAGTCCTTCACATTGGAAGGGAGGTGGGTGAAGAAATGGGCGTTGTTTCGGGAAGTCAAGTAAAAGGATCCTTTAAAACTCTTTAGCCCAAAACAAAAATAGAAAAAGCCCAGGTCGGGTTCCTCATGTCTGTAATGACACAGCACGAGAAAACTAACCATGTAGCGAAAAGAGTTAGGAGAAAACTGGTTGAGGAGAAGATTGTATTTAACGGAGAGAGAGACAAGGAAGGGATGGGGTGGAAAGCGAAGACCACTGCTCACCTGATCCACAAACCAGGTAATATGCCCCGGGGGAGGATGATCAGGGGTATCACTATCCTGAGGTGTGACAAATTCCCACCCCGGGGGAAGTCTAAGAAATCTTATAAAACTAGCCAACGCGGCTGGGCTAGTCCTCGATAGAGGATGGAGAGGGAGAACTCGAGTCGCTCCTACAACTGTCTAATATGGATCGGCTAAGAGGCCGGTCACAGTTACCTCGTCCATAGGAGGAGGGGAAGGAGGATCTACAATGATTAGGGGGATGCCAGAGGGAGGGATGTCACCTCGCTCGGACCAGTCTACGTCACCTAAAGGCTCATCCCTAAGACGGAGGGAGGAACCAGTAGCTCGCCCCGACCTACCCCCGAATCCCCATCAGAAGAGGAAAGACCTTCTAAAAAATAGTTCACGGCCGATTCTCCGGAAATATTTTGAGAATCCGAAGCAGACGACATAACAAAAGGAAGAAAAGGGAGGAAGAAGAAAAGGAAAATATCTGTAAAACAAATCAAAAACTAAAGAGATGTTTAGATGAACATACCCATGGGATTGGGTGGAAGATCGCCGGAGAAAGGTAGAGCAAGCGCGTCGCCGGAGACAGATAGCTATGATCGCTAGTGTCGCCTGAGAATTTTCGCACCAGAGGTTGAGGATATAAAAACGCGGAAGTGATAAAGGGAGAAGAAGACCTCCTTTTATAGGAGGGAGGGGCGAAAACCAAGAAGGATAGGGACGATCTGGAGCGTCCGATGCCCTATTCAAAAGCACGGCTGGGATTTGGCACCATCTTATCCGACCTATAGCAGGTCGACACCTGGCTTTGACCATCGACGCGACGTTTGGGAGGCGTGGAAAGGAAAAGACAGGTTATTATAGCGCACGAAGTCTGAAGAGCCTCGTTATCTGGGAACGGGAGTCCCAAGGATTATTGCGTCAAGGTCGTCCGATTATAAACAAATCTTACTCTACTCGGTCTTACAGCTCGACTAGAGTAGGGGGGGACTGGTTGATAGGACGCCGAATGTACGCTCCCTGAAAACCCGGTTTAAAATATGGACCAATAAAAGTCCGACCTAGGTTCTTAGATAAGGGGATGACAACCTCAAGGTCCTTTAGAAGGTCGCCGACCTCGGAGGCCCCACTTATCTGTAACGTCTGTTAGAAGGGCGCCGACCTTGGAGGCCCTGCTGACCTATGATATCTGATAAAGGTCGCCGACCTCGGAGGCCCCGCTTAGCTGTGACATCTATTAGAAGGGCGCCGACCTCGGAGGCCCCGCTGACCTATGATATCTGATAAAAGGTTGCCGACCTCAAAGGTCTCTCGACCTAATGATTTGAATAGGAATGAGCTGACCTAAAACCACTGAACTCAGGAAGGTCGAACTCTTGGGAAAGAAGATCCTGACTCACCTGACAGAATCCCTAAGATCCAGGGATTGAGAGCCCATACCTTGCAATCCCGGAAATCCAGGGATGGAAAATCGCAGCTTGAATCCCCGGATATCCGGGATTTTCTCTGGAAATCAGGGAAAATCTTAGAAAACAAGGCACCCTCCTCCTATAAAAGGGAGAGAGGGGGTTTCTCAAAAAACAACACACTCTGAGAATACAGCATATTTTAGAGAGAGAAAGAAAAGAGAGTACTTCATATATTTTGGGTTTTCTTAGCTAAACTTCTAAGATTAACCCGGTTCTTGGTGACCGATCAGCTCGGTTACATCAATCACCAAATTCAAATTCAGCATAAACGACTTCGTACTCGAGTACTTATTGAAATAACCAATAAACAACAGACAAATAAACCCGGCCGGAACATCACTCTGCACCCTCATCGTCATACAGCTCCAGTGGTTGTTTTCCCGCTCTCCTGGATCCTGAACATAAACAAAATATTCACCCCCGAAGGGGTTAGCACAACGATGCTAGTACAAGTACCACAACATATTATTCATATCTCATGAAGAATAATAACGTAAACGACAAAAATACCAACGAGTCTTCTCCTACGAGAAACTCATAAATGACATACACAACTGATGATCACAACACGATATCATAACATACACATGGTAATTCCGTCGATCCAGCGTTCACTGCCTAGAACCCACGATGATCCCGTCAGACCAACCCGTGGTGGAAAAACCCGTCCGATGATCCAGCACATGCTAGCATAGATCCCCCGATGATCCCGTCGGACCAACACGAGGTGGACATACAACAACGACATACATGCACGATAATATGTATAACATCAATACATAAAACAATTAAAGTACTTTCCTCGATTTGAAGACAAGAACAATACTTCCACGAAAACGAACACTCAAAGGTCGTCCTCCTCAATCAATCACGTAACAAGATCAAACCTTAACAAAAGAAATGATATAGGATTTATCTCACGTTGTACGAATGTTTAACAATTCGATTTACGGCCAAAAGTTCATAAAATGTAATATGCCTGAACTGCTTAGCGCACGCTAAGTACTCTTCGTAGCGTGCGTTAAGTCTGCTCGATAGCGCACGCAAACAACAAGGCCTAGCGTACGCTAACTATGCATGGTCAGTACTTCACTGATCAGTCGACTGACTCGTCTGATGGCCTAGCATACGTTACGTACCAAACGTAGCGCACGCTAACTCGTGCTCGATAGCGCACGTTAATCTTTATAGCTTAGTGTGCGCTATCTGTGCATGGCAGTTTACTGCTGGGCAGTAAACTGTTCTCATCATGATCAAAACAATGAAATCTTCCGTGATAACTCATGTTACCTCCATGAATATCATGTACATACGATTATGAATGATCTTATGGATAATAACAACTTCGGATTCAAGGATATGCATACCATTATAAAACCATATTCCATTTCAACTACAATTCTTCATATAATGATTCGAAAGGCTTAACGGTTGATATCAATACCTTATATCCATCGAAATTATCATGCTGTAGTTGTTTAATATTCCATCTATACTAGATAAATCCTTCCATGATCAATCCCTTAGATTCATCTAACAATAATGATGTTAAAGTCAAGTCCATGATTGTTATGAAGTCATCTACTAGATACGGATTACCAATGATAGGAGCTTCCTTTACTTGTTCAATGTAATAAGATTTGAATCATGATGATCATAATAAAGGTACTTAAGGCTTATTCATCTCAATATTCCAAACATGATGTACTTTGGATAATTCACTTATGAAAATCAATATCTCGTTACTATGATCATCCAATTCTATAGAATCCAACTCTAAGTCTGGAGATAGGTTGAACATACCTTAATATGATGAAAATCACTGAACCGTAAGGTAGAATCCGACTCCGGTTGGTTGTATGCCACTCCAAGGTGCTATTCCACTTCAATGATTACTCCCAAGTGATAACCAATATACAAGGACCAACAAGATGTGTTCTAAGTGTGTAGAAGGATTATTACAGCTCTCTGGCCTCTCAAGGATGAAGAATGGACGAATGAAATGTAAGCCAAAATGGGTTGTTGTCCCATTTATAATATTCTGCATTTTAACAAGTTAGCGCACGCTACTAAGCTTTACTTAGCGTGCGCTAATAAGAGTTGACTTCAGAACTGTCCGGGTTCATCCGCGGGAATCTTATCCGGACCCATGTCCTGGTTGGCGCATGTGCTAGCCGTCCAGTTCAATAATTGAGTTCTTAGCGCACGCAACCCTTACATGCATAGCGTGCGCTAGTAGTAGTCCGATAGCGCGCGTTAAGCTACATTCTTAGCGTGCGCTATCACGAGCTTGCATGAGAAATTTTGCATGTTTCTATACTTATGTACAATGATATCAATGCAAGAAATATCATACTCCAATAATCAAAACCACAAATCCGAATAATACAGGGTTTGAATACAGATGAAATACACCGTAATAAATCCGGATATTACAGTCCAAAAATTGAAAGAATGCTATTTGTTCAAATAATAATATCCAATGTGTGCCTAAGTCTATCATTTTTGGGCTTTCCTAGTTAGGGTAGGATTAGGCCTACTTGTATGTAATCTCTCCTTATATAAAGGGATGTTATCCATGAGAATATACAGTCTCTTGCCCTACTTTTTTGTCTCTGTTATTTTCCCTTCAACACGTTATCAGCACGTAGTCTCCCAACTGAGCAAGAAAATTTTCCCCTCCTAATTTTCTGAAAAATCGTCCAAAAAATGAACGAAAATCAGTTTTTCGCACACCCCGACCAAAACCCTACCGGTCGTCGCCGCTCCCCGAATTCTACTATCTGCAACATGCGATTTTACATGATTTTAATTTATATTATATTCCAAAATATATTTATACTTAATTAAACTAATTAAAAGAATATAAATCAAAGTAAATTGCTTAAAGCAAATTGGACAAAAATTAATTCACATGGACTAACTTATGTTGCGACATAAGGCGCCTCTTTGACTGCATATATATGTGTATAGATATATTCCTAGGGCTATGTGATTATATCTATAATTCATATATATCTTGCATGCATTGATAGATATAGCATGTGTATTAGGTTCATCATAGGCAGAACATATAAAACATTCTTTCTACTAATTTCCTCAAACTAAACCATGATAAAGAAGTATCATGGATAATACCATCGAAAGTAATTTTTGACCATATCTTTGTTCCGAAAAATAATAACTCTCCTCATTATTAAAAATGTTATCATGGAAAGTACTCATGGTATAATGTGAAAACTCATTTCCTTTTTTTTCTTGTATCAAGATGACTGATCCAACTCGTCCAAAAGTTGACATTTTAGACTCAGAAGGGCTTAAGTACCATAGATAGGTTTCTGAGTCGAGACCACATTTGTGGTTGAGGACTATAGTGCCACATCTTTGATAAGGCAGGTGAAGCACCGTTTGACAAAATCAAAGCTAGTGCATTAATGTTTCTTAGGCGACATATCAACCCGAGCCTAAGATGGGAATATCTGCAGTTGAAATCCCCCAAAGAACTGAGGGATGCCCTTAAGGGCTATTTTAGGAACATCCACAATACTTTGCTCCCAGAGTTGACCGTACAGTGGAATGAAATCCGCTTGCTTGACTACAACAATTTCAATAAAGGGATTCTCCGTCTCAAGGCACGCCTTAATTTCTGTTGGAAGGACATCACATAAGATGATATGATTCAAAAAACCCTTTCCACCTTCCCTACTTCGGCCCTTACACTAGCGAACCAGTACAGGCTGGAGTATGACAACAGACGCATCACTACCTTCAATAAGCTCATAAACCTACTGCAAGTGGCTGAGAGGCATAATGAAGTGCTAGTGACCAACAATACCTGGTCCACTGGGGCAAACAAAATTCCCGAGGCCAATTATGGAAAAGTGACAGGTCGAAAAAATGTAATATCCGTACCTTTCTATTTTAGCAGTTTCTATTTTTGGCGCATGTCTATTTTTGACGACTCGCTAGTAACCGTTTAGACATTTTGAATCTATTTTGTTCTTGGTGTTTTTCATTTGGATGAGTTTCAGAGGTGTTTTTATGTAATTTCACTTTATGTCATGTTTTATCGCATCTATGTTCGATTCTTGTAAAATACGTTCGATTTCGTTGTTTCTTCATTTCCATAAGTCTGTATGGATGAATTATTCACGTTGTGAGTTGTGGTTTGATAATCCGACGTTGTATCATGATTTTCGGACGTTTGGGCCGTTTTGTAATTTCCTATAAGTTTAGGGAATTTTATCTCCTTTGTCGTATTTCAAATCTCCCGGTAGTCGGAATCGTATTTTCTTTCAGCACTTAGCTTTGTCGTCGCGAATACTTCGTATGTATGTTCTGGATTCTATTTATGACTGTGTTTTGACTTCGTATTTTACTGAGGAACGAACTGCATTCAGCAGTGTTGAACTGCTGCATGAATAACGTACGTTATTCATGCTTTCTTGCGTGTGCTATCAATATGCGTATAACGTACGTTAAACCTTAGTGGTAACATACGTTATGGTTCTCAGCGTTTTGGACAGATTATTCTGCCGAGCCCTTACGTATGCTAACTCATGAGTGTTACGTACGTAAGATGCTTAACGTATGTTAACCTCCCCATTTCAACGTACGTAACGAATAGTTAGGTATTTATTACCTGAACAGATCCAGTCACGTCATTTTTCTCCTTTCTTCCTTCTTTGTCCGCGGTTGGTGTTCTTCCAGGAGATTTCGAGCGATTCTTTAAGATAAATCGGTGGGGGTCCATAATAGATTGTTTGTGGTGCTCACAACGAAGTTTATCATCATCGTAATCATATTCCTCCATCCAAAATCTGAGATATTTCGACTAGAACCCTAACTTTGTCCATTTTTGTTTTTTTTCGGGTTTCGTCTTTCTTAACTCGTATCGCTCGTTTGTGTTGCAATATTTCTTATCAATTGATGTTATCGGATGATTTACAATCCGTTTACGTCATGTTTAATCCGTGGATTGTTGATTCGGGGAGGTTTTGTGAAAACCCTTGCCCGTATTGAATGTATACATATTGTTAAGGTTGTAATCGGGGTTGTGGGCGTACTCCGTTTGATGATTGTTATCGTTTAGGACTGAGTTGTGTTAACCTTTCATCTAGGAACAGATGTTGTCACTCCGGGCCATTCCTAATCGTCGTTAATTCCCATCTCGTCGAAAATGTCTCAAACGAAGTAATTTACATTTGCTTGCATATTATAGTATTTGAATTATGGCTTCCCGTGTATGTTGTGGGTGTGATTGCGTATGTTCACCCAGGGATGGTCCGATGGGGCCTATGGGGATACATAGTTCCATGTGTATGCGTATTATGAACTGAGGTTAATCACCCAGGGATTGTCGGACGGGGCCTCTGCGGGGTACGGTGGCCGTGAGTCTCGTACCAACGATTAACCTTTGAAATATTTTGTTGGAGAACTGTGTTATGTGCTTGTGCACTGTGATATTCCTAAATATAAAAATGTTTTCTAAAATAATTTTGGCGCATATTTCATCTAATTAGAATGGTAGTCCAAATGGATTGTACTTGCACTAGCTGTTGTCGCTAACCCCTTAAATGGGGGAAATTCTTTTGTATTTCAGGTACAGGTCTTGGAGGCGAACGAGCATGCGGATAGTACGAGGATGATGGGCAAGGGTGATTCTGTTCAATGGTCGTTCGTTGATGTCATGTCTTTTAAATTTTATTAATCATGTCGTTGTTTCAGTACTCGAGTACTTCTTTCTTTTGAACATTGTAATTGTTGTGTACCCGATTTCACTACTACAAAAACAAGCAAAGAGATCACTAATAAAATACCTATTGGTCAAGGTAATGGGTCTCTTTAATATAAGAGACCTCATATTAGACATAACAGGTCTTTTAAGGTGTCAAAGGCCTGCCATTTTTTGTGTGAGAGAAATTTGAGACCCCTTGTTTGATTTAACGGGTCTCTAATGTGTAAGAAATAAGAGACCTATTTTTCAATTGAACCGGTGTCTTTCCTTCCTCTTTACCAAATCGCCCCCCCCCCCTCTTTTCCTCTTCTTCCTCGAGGTATTTACAAGGGTAAATATATGGAAGTTTCTTCTCACACAAATGGAAATACGTGAGAATGTTCGGTCTCTGCACTCGGAAGTCTGGGAAGTTCGAGGGCTGATCTCTGATTTCATCCGATTCACTCACCCGTCATTCCCATTCCCATCCTCCTCATCCGATCAACCGTCTTAGATTCTAGGAGTTTGATACTTGTTGTAGCAACTTAGTTTTCAAATGGTTTTGATGTCTCCTGCCTTGAATGTTTGTGTAATGCTTGAACTTCTTTTTAATGAAATTTGCATTTCTCTTCATTTGGTTCGTTGAAGTTTGGCCTTTGTTGATTATGTGCTTTCATTCTGGTTCATGGCATTTTGTTAGTATTATGTCTTATACACAACGACACAGGGGGGGTTCCTTTTTGTTTATGTCAAAAAGGGAGAGAAATACTCCAAAAACCAGAACGTACTACCATGTCGAACAAGTTACTTTGATTCGAATTTTTTAAATGGTTTTTGCAGGAATATATTAAATGTTTTGACATCATCAAAAAGGGGGAGATTGTTGACTCAAAAAGTATTTTGATGATAATTTCATTCAAAACATTTAATAAAATTGATCTCAGCACGCTGTTATATTGAAGGAGAAAAATGGAGTTAGCGCACGCTACATGCTTCAGAATAGCGCACGCTATCGAGGCTTATATACAGCCAAGTCAACTCAGTTGCAGCCT
This sequence comes from Orobanche coerulescens, assembly GCA_033398695.1. Lineage (NCBI taxonomy): Eukaryota > Viridiplantae > Streptophyta > Magnoliopsida > Lamiales > Orobanchaceae > Orobanche > Orobanche coerulescens. The sequence continues at coordinate 75,367,972 of CM065808.1, read as the reverse complement.
AGTCGGAACCTACCTGATGGATAGCGCATGCAAGAACTTCAATATTTGCGCATGCTAAATTACTAATATTAGTGCACGCTATACCACATTATTAACGCACGCTATCGCATCTCCAGTCAGAGGATAGTAAGATCTGGAAAGAAAAAGGAAAAGGACTTGCGCACGCTATGGACGTTCATTTACGTACGCTACTATGAGGTCTTAGCGCACATTATATTTCAAGTCTTGCGTACGCTACCGGAAATCAAGTTTAGTAGTCCAGTAGCCACTGGACTCAAATGTGGAAGCTCTTATGTACGTTAGTCAGTCTAACGTACGTTATCTGTAAGTTGGTTAGCGCACGCTACATTATACATATTAGCGCACGCTAAATCAGTCAAAATCCTACCGTTGGATATTCTATCCGTTGGAACGAAGAAGTCAAAGAAGATCTGTGAAATCTGGAAAAGCTGATATTAAACAATTACTAGCACACGCTATGCATAATTTCTAGCGCGCGCTAAGTACTAATTTAGCCGTTGGATAAAGAGACGTTGGGGAGACAAACCAACACATTTCAAAGTCAAAGTTGAAGACCTGTTGACCAACCGTTAGTGCACGCTACGAGTATATGACTAGCGCACGCTAGACATGCTATTTTACCGTTGGAACAGTTTTGTGACCGTTCAGATAGGGCAAGACAAAGACCGATTGTGCACACTATGGATGTATTATTAGCGCATGCTAATAACACAAATATCAGAATTTGAAGAAAGGCTAACACCTATAAATACCCATATGACTTGGGTATCACTTACAGAACTTCAAGCATACTAGCAATCAACGCATTCTTGAGCTCAAATCTCTATCTTTTACTACATTCTAAGTTGTGAGAAGAAAGATACAAAGAGTGATACACCTTGTAATATTTATTATACTTTGTATTCTTTCATTTGGTTGTGAGTGTTGCATCACTCAAACTTGAGCTTTAGAGAAACGAATTTAGAGTCACTAATCTGGTGTTATTAGGATCTTTGATTCGGCATTGTTAGGATTATACTCCAATATTCGTAAAGTGAGGATTATGTAGTTCCTGTAGAACACTGGATAAACAAAGTTTATTCTTGAGGGTGGTTAAGATTGGACCAATAGAAGACAAGGGTTGTAACGGTTGTTGTACTCGGACCGATCGAAGAGGAGTCAAGTGTGTGGTTGTTCTTGAGCTAATAGAAAAAGAAGTCGGAGAGAGGACGTAGGTAAGTTGCCAAACCTCTATAAATCTTTGAGTCTTTTACTTTCCGCACTATTTTCCTTTTATTCGCGAGAAAGTTAGATATTCCGCATTTCCACTATTCAACCACCCTTCTAGTGGTGAATTTATCTCTTTAGAACTAAGGATGCGTTCATGATTTATGGAGGTGTGGAAAACGACCTGACTGTAAATGATTATGTCGATTTAAGTTTCGAAACCGACAGAGATGAATTTAAATTGCAAACTGGTATGTGCTTGTATTGAATGGAGGTACTGTGAGTTGGAAGAGTTCCAAGCAAATCACGGTTGCTGATTTTGTTACAGAAGCTGAGTACCTGGAAACATCGGATGCATCTAAGGTACCCGTATGGATCAAGAAGTTTGTTACTAAACTAGGAGTGGTACAGACTATCCAGGGTCCCATAAGCCTTTATTGTGACAATAATGGTGCTATTGCACAGGCCAAAGAGCCTAGGTCCCATCATAATTCCAAACATATAATCATAAAATATCACCTAGTCAGAGAGATCGTCAGACGAGGAGATATTACAATATGTAAAGTAGCAACAGAAGAGAATGTTGTTGATCTACTTACCAAGCCTCTCTCACAAGGAAAGCATGTTGAACATGCTAGATCGATATGACTAAAAGTCATGAATGAATGGTCCTAGTGCAAGTGGAAGATTGTTGGGAATAGTGCCATAGGATATTCGATGTGCCTAGATTTATAACACATTTAAATAAAATTATTGGTATCATTTATTTCTCGTTGAAAATTATAATGTGTGCATGTCTCAATATTATAATAATCGAATAATGGTTATTCACAAATAATAAGATTATTCAAATGTCCCTTGTCCAATCACGTTGAGTGGAGACTCAAGCGGTTAATATACTAGTATAAGTTTAATTGATAATCATAAGATGATTATGCATATGGTACGGATCAAACTTATGGGTATTGGTTGGAGAACAATACTGGACAGACATGCATTGAGATCACTGCATAGAAATTTCATAAGTGAATCTCAATATAACAGTATGCCAATAAATCCTTGAACCTAGGATTATCATAGAGTCCAACATGATAACTGCTATGCCTTGACGTAATCCAATGTCATCTGAAACATGGTCATCACAAAGGTTAGCGATCGGGATTAGTGGGAATCATGTAGAGGGCAATGAATAATCAAGATGGGGATTTGTCCCTCTTTTTAGAGAGAGAGAGATATCTGTTAGGCCCCTCGATAAGTAGGACTGAAAGAAATGCATCGCCATGCTCAAATGAATAGTTATTTGATTCAATCAGTCTACTTAAGATCGAGAAAGCATCTGAACATAATAAGTATGACAATTTCCATGACTTAGTTCAAATATGATATGGCGCAACAAAGGAATTTGACACGTTATAAACTTATCTAATTTGGGTAGTCATAATGTCTTTCTAGAGACCACTTATGGCTTATTACTCAATAAAGTATTAAATAATTGCCAACATAATATAAGTCTTTTGGGTCACACATACGATAGTTAAAGACAAGCAAGAATACTTAATAGATATAATATTAAATATTATATTTATTAAAGAAATTAAATAATAAGTAATATATAATATAATATATTATATATCATATAATTTAATTATATCAACTGGGAAAGATAAATATAATATTAGATATTATATTTATTAGAGAATTAAATAATAAGTAATATATAATATAAGATATTATATGTATTGTATTATTTAATAAGTGAGGGGCAACTAAGCAAATACTAGAGTTTCACTCTAGGGTTTATTTAGTATAAATAAATGGTCTTGGACAAGGAGCTCTTATAAGACAAAATCACACAACTCTAATTGTGTTACAAAAAATCCCCCCCCCCCCCCCAACCTCTCTAAGAAATTCAGCCGAAATTTTTCTGTCCGGAAAGTCCGTTTCGGCCATCTCCAACTTTTTCCCTTAGTTTATTTTGATCAACAGTACAAATCCTTCTAGAAAGGAATTATCTGTTGTACTGTTTATCAACATTATTCGTAAGGGTCTAGCAATCCGGCTTGTACCAGTTGTTTGTGTCTGGATCACTGAAAGAGGAAGAGGATATTAATTAGCTTCTGGCCTGGGTTAAAGATCTGTTCTTCAAATTAAGGTATTCGATGAACTCTTTATAAATCAATTAAATTACTGCATGAAGATCCTCATTTAGGTTTTTCGTTAATTTATTCCGCTGCATTTTGCTCAAATTTATTGTATTAGATACAACTAAAACCCAACAGTACTTCCACATATGAGGCGTGTTTGTGTTAGGAATACATTTAAAATTTTGATGATGTCATCCCTGTATGCAAAGTCTAATTCAAATGTATGTTCTAAGTACTTGACATTGTGAAGAAGAATCAAATGAGTATCTTCTATAAACTTTTAAAATTAAGCTAATTATTGATCAAACAAAACTTGATTAGATAGGTCTTACAACTAAATTCAGAAGACAGTCAAGTATATCAGTCGGGTGTACCAAACCAAAATATCAGTCGGGTATGACCAAGCCAAAATATCAGTCGGGTATCGCCAAGCCAGAATATTAGCCGGGTATGGCCAAGCCAATATATTAGTCGGCTATGGCCAAAACAATATATCCGCCAGGTATGCTTAGACAAAATGTCAGTCGTGTATAGCCAAACCAAAATCTCAACCCAGTGTGACCAAGACAACTTAAGACAACCAAGTATCGACAACAAGAAACACTTGATACTTAGGGGGTGTTTGTTTTTGCATCGTAAAATGACTTATCAACTTATTGACTTTTCCAAAAGTTAAAAGTTAATAAGTCATTAAAAGTGTTTGGATATTACAAAAGTCGGTTTTGTAAATAACTTTTGCCTATTCTTTGACAAGGAGTTTTTAAGAAGTTACTCAAACCTGACTTTTGCAAATGACTTTTAACTTTTAGATTGTAAAAAGACCATATTAATCCTAACTAACATTAACCTAATAACAACATCTCCACTGTCTCTCCTCTCGTCGCTCTCGCTCTGTCAATCCAGAGGAAGCAACCCCCATCGATCGATCCGAGCTCCTGCAAAGCATCCCCAGTCGATCGCCTTGCCATATGCAGTTCCTCGATTTGAAGGCTCCCCTGCGATTTTGAAGGTTCCCCTGCATCCCCCTTCGATATTGAACAGGTAACAATTATTTTTCTCCATATCTTTAAGAAATCTGAAATTGATGTGCAATTTTTCATGAAATCTGAAATATAATGTGTATTTACTCATAAAATCTGAAATTTGATGCCTTGTTTTGTACAAAGTTTATGAAAGCAGTTTTCTTTCCATCACCACAGTGTGTAATCTGATATTGTTTGTGTTTGGTTTTTGTAAGCTGATGCCTTGTTTTGTACAATGTTTCTGAAATTTGTATTTTGGTATCTGTAGCCTGTTCGAATTGATTATAGAAACTATGTGACTTGTTTTCTTTATGGCTTGGTTAACTTGAGTTCATGTGCATTCATGTGTATTTACTTATAAAATCGGAAATTTGATGCCTTATTTTGTACAAACTTTACGAAATCAGTTTTCTGTATCTTGTTCAAATTGACTATATAATGTTATTAAAGTGGTGTTGATTTTCAGATAATGGACTTCAACGAATTTAAAGTTGTTGATTGTGAATTTTAGAAACAACAGAAACCAAAACTCGTGTGGGATAATGATACTCTGACGAATTTTCTCGATTTGTGCGTGCTTGAACTAAGAAAGGGGAATAGACTCGGTACTCATTTCACTAAGGCTGCGTGGTCGAATTTAGAGAAATACATGCAAGAAAAAACAAGCAAAAACTATGCCCCAAAACAACTTAAAAACAAATGGGACAACTTGAAAAAGGATTGGAAGCTTTATGACCGCTTAATCGGGCTTCAAACTGGAATTGGTGGGACGAGAATCTTATTAGATGCATCGCCTCAGTGGTGGGAGGAGAAAATAAAGGTAAAGCTTACTATTCTTCTTAAACATTTGTAGTTATGATTGCATAGTTAATAAATCCACGAATTTAAATTCACCCGTTGATCGTGTAGGAGGATAAAGACTTTTCCAAATTTAGGGACACAGATTTGTCTATATAGGAGACACATATGCTCCTTTGTTTCGGGATTCCGTGGCCGTTGGAGATCAGACTACGACTCCGTTACAATTTCAAAATAGTAGCAAAGGGCGAAGGAGACAGTGATGAAATCAATTTAGGTGATGATGAGCCTATTTTTCCTAGTTTCCCTGAAAGTAGTTCGAGTAAATGGAAGAAGTCTAAGGATGTTGCCAACAACCGTTCAACCAAGACGAAAACTTCATCTTTTGAGGAAAAACTAGATGTTGTATTGGATGCCCTATCAACAAAAAGCACACAAACTTTTCCACCAAATAATCCTCTCCAACAATATCAGATTGCATGAACATCGTGATCACTTTTCCAGGTTTCAATGAAGGTTCAAAACAGTATTCGCAAGCATTACATGTCTTCATCAAAAAGCCAAATCGTGAAGCTTTTATGTTTCCAATGACTAACGAAGTGAAGATGGAGTTCCTTAAGTTACTTATGGAAGATTGATTTGTCTTTTGGCATTATGTGTTATCGTTTGACATTATGCACTTGATATTATGTGTTTGATATTATGTGTTATTGTTAAATTTATAAAATGTGTTATCGTTAAATTTATAAATTTTACAAAAGAAAATTGTATTATATATTTTAGTCAAAAAAATATAAAAGAAATTATATAAATTTTCTCCAAAAATGGTTAGTATAAAATATTATGTAAGTAATAAAAGCTAGCCAAACACTTTTTAACTTATTAACTTATATACTTATCACACCATTGTCCTTTTTGGTCATTTTACATGTATAAGTTAGCCAAACACTTCTTAACTTATTGACTTTTCCCTCACAAAAGCTAATTTAAACACTTTTTTAAAAACTCCTTTTGGAAAAGTCATAAGTTAATAAGTCCTTTTTGCCAAAAGTCCTTTCGGAATTACAAATGTAATCTCAAACACCCTCTTAGACAAAATTCCTCAAGTATCAATCAACTATGTCCACGTCAGCAAAATATTAAAAAGTCTAAAAAGTCAACAAAGACGGCAAATCGCATGCAGGTGTGAAATAAAATAAAGTGAGACAAATTGAAGATTCCTGCAAGTTGAGGAATAAAATATTCCTAAAGATTCATGCTTAGAACACATTCCTCATTAGAGAAATTAAAGAAAACGGCGTGGACAACTTTATATCTTCAAACAGGTAGATTTGAAGAAAGCGACAAGCCGTGCAAAGAGCTAAAATGTTAAATAAAGAAGTCATTCTTCAATGGACCAATTTGTTCAGGATGCAATGAATATGAAGAGCTCAAAGATCATACATAAATATCTGAAGAACTAAGTACGATACGATTAACACTTACAAGTGAACAAAGCAAGCAAGAGTAATATATGCTACACTCTAAGCATCATGAAGAGCTAAGATCATAAGATTCAAGTCATAAGAAGCTCTTAGAAGTTAGAGAAAACAAACACTCTTGTCATTCAGATTTGAGTAGGGGTACTTTCTTGAACGAGGTTCTTGAAAGTTAGGTTGTGCGACATCCACAGGTTCTTGATTGGAAGGTGAGAAGAAACTTGAGAGTTGTGAGTCATCTGGGTTTTCGATCAGGAGGTGAGAGGCAACCAAAAGGAAGGAGTTACCGCAGCTAAGGGTTTTTACTGGTTTAAAGCTGCTGTAACTAATCATCGTAACCATCAAAATATAGTGAATTTATCTCCAAGTGGATTGGAGAAAAGTGGAATAGTAGAGGATCACCCCACCTCTATAACCACTATAAGTGCTATGTGATTTACCGTCTTTAAACATCATACTTAACTACTGCATCCATCTTAACTGTTGCATTAACAAATCTAGTCAGCTAAGTCTTCCACATATTTTTAAGCTGACATCTGAACTGTTCCTAGCTGAGTTTTCAGCCAAGTTTCAAATCACCTAAGTTTATCTAGTTGTTGCTCATCACAGATAAGTTTCAAAAATAGTCGATTTCAGAAAAGTTTTAAAAGTCTATTCACCCCCTCTAAACTTTTACCATTCGTACTTCTGACCTATAAGTGGTATCAGAGAGGTTGGTTCAAAGACCACATAATTAGTAGTCACCGAACCACGTCCATATACTCATGTATATCTCACTAATCTTTCATATTAAGATGGAACACATGCACTTTTGACTCCCCATTTTCTCTGTTGGTGATTAAAATCTTTGGAAAATAAGAATGCAGACATACTTATCACCCATCCCGACATATGGAGCGTCATAAGAAGGTCTCTTCATCTACATGAAGAATAAGACTGATTAGGAAATCACAGTTGGGATGTTAGGAGTATGCCCTCGAATGTCACTTAGAGGATGTTAGAGTGAGGGCATTGTAATTGTTATTATGTAAATTATTATCAGAAGGCAATTGTATGTTTCTTTATTTACTGTTAGTCTGGCATTCCTGACTTATATATATATATATCTATATATATATATATATATATATATAGGGTGGGGTTATTCTAAAAAGGGTCTTATAATAAAAAGTATAGGAAGAATTGTGGGAGTGACATGTGTCACCTTGCCACATCATCATGCCACATCATATGACATGTGGCACCCCAACCCCCCAACCCCACCCCCACCCCCCCCACCCCCCGACCCCCATGAAAAAAAAAAATTCCCGCCAAAAAAAAAAAATTGGGTTCCATAAAAAATTTTTTTCCCGCCAAAAACCTATAAGTGTGATGCACCATTTTTGGTGCATCACACTAATAAGTTTTACTGCATCACAGTTATAAGTTACTGCATCATAGTTAACAGTTAAGTGCATCAACTATGATACAGTAACTTATAACCTTAATGCACTAAATCATAATTGTGATGCATTAACTTTATAACTGTGATCTGATAATAATAAGTTTCTTTGCATCGCGATTATAAATTCTTGCATCATAGTTAACAGTTAAGTGCATCAACTATGATACAATAACTTATAACCTTAATGCATTAAATCATAATTGTGATGCAGTAGCTTTATAACTGTGATGCAGTAACTTTATAAATGTGATGCACTTATAAATTTTGGCGGGAATTTTTTTGGCGGGAAAAAAAAAATTTTTTGCCCCAAAAAAAAAATTTTGGCAGGAAAAAAAAAATTTTCGCGGGGGTGGGGGGTGGGGGGTGGGGGGTGGGTGGGTGGCTGGGGGGGTGGGGGTGGGGGTGACACTGTTGGGATTCGGTGCCTAAAACGAAGGCCCAGCGGAAGCGGTAAAACGAAAATTAATTCGATCCGAATCCCTACGATGATCGATCGAGCTACGTATATACGAATATATAAACGAAAAGCAAGAGTTGTAAAAAACTAACCCTCGAAGTCCGTTGATTAAATGGTAACCTTCTCTTGAGCTATTCCCCAAGCTCTTGAACGATCCAACGCCGAAAGCACCGCGTCTCTACTTGCCACGCCAGGAGAAACGACGGAATGACAACACCTTGCTATCCTCAGGATACGGCTAGAGCTAGGTGATGAAGCTATATATGTAAAGATTACTACACTCTAAGTGTTTTAATCTTACTCTCTCTTTATGTCTTGATATTTTTCTCTAAGAAAAACAAGAACAAGGTTGAAGAAGAAGATGACTAAAGAGAAAACAATTTTCTCTCTCTCTCAAACTCAATGATACGTAAATGCCAAGAAGTATTGTGAGGATGAGAGATCAAAGTCTTGTATATATTCTTATTCAACCCACATGAATACAAATACATATATCATGATTTGATTCCCCATATAATGTATATGATACTTGTCCCCTCAATCACATGAGATTCCAAAACCATGATGGGGACAAGTCAATACACACACATGGTAATAAGTGGGGTTGGCCCATGCTAGAAAACGGTCGAGTTCGGTTCGTTTCGGACTCGTGAGTCAAACAGATAAACTCCTATTCCGTTCGATGTATTTATGTCGTTTAATTAATCCAATTAATTAAACATATCAAATACAAAATAACATAATTAATTTCTCCAAGAAATAATTATATTCATGAATTAAATTAATCACCCAAGAATTTATTTAATTCATTAGGCGTAAATCAATTTATCCAATAAATCGATTTAAACATCCAATGTTCCAAAATTAGATATCCAATATCTAATATTCATAATGAGATAATTAGCTCGATTCATTCCGTTGTCAATCCTAATGCGCGACTCGGTAGGTCCGTCTCGATCGGAATGGGAGGAACCAAAGAGTAGTAGCACCACCTAGCCACTGGTGGCCTACACTGCACTTCGATCGAGAACGAATGATTGGGATCATTCAAGAACCATTCGTCGTGAATACCGGTATACGTATAAACCCTTCTTTCAAATGTCCCGATCAAGTTATAGGGTCACGGTCGACCAAACCATATACAGATTGACGCTATGCATGCGTTAATGCAAATCGAGATCATCGAGTATCGTGTATCTAATACAACTAGCTCCAATGCTTTGGCCAAAGACTTATGATCTCATTTGCCAATAACCGCATAGGACATATAACCCGCTCACTAACGGGAGAAAGAATTCTATCTTGGTATTGATAGGACTGCTACTTGCCGTCAAGATGCACGTCGAGGTTGACCCCGCCTTAGGTTTACGGGTCGAACTACTCTAATGAAAATCTTGACGTCACAAGCACATCCCTACTAAATCCTCAAGTCGAAGGTTCACGAATACCTATCACAACCTTTCGATTCCGTCATTGTGATCCGGAGTGAAATCCATGTGACGAATCGAGGGTGAGTCGGTTCGAGTATACTAATCCAATTAGCATACCTATAACGTGTGCTCCCACTAACCATTAGTGTTCGACAGGCACTCTCCATGTCAAAGAACACGTCATACAAGTCTTCACATAAACTTAACGCCTCAAGTTTCATCGACTTGCGACGATTAAGTATTTGAGCTATAACCTTTCAGGTGCCGACCCCTTATCCAATAAGGAGTGGAACGTTTTGCTCTCAAATACATGGACTAGTTTCTATATGTTTATTTACGAGTTAGGAATGCCAGTAACTACCAGTAAATAAAGAAACATTCATTTGCCTTATATAAATGGTTTACATAATTACAAGTACAATGCCCTCACTCAACAACCTCTGAGTGGCATTCGAGGGCATACTGCTAACAATCTCCCACTTGCACTTGTTAGATTGATACCGCCACTAGAAGGGGGGTTGAATAGTGCGGTTAAGAGTATTGTACTCTTTTTCGTGCGGAAGCAAAAATAGCGGAGAATAAAAGTGCAGAAAAGAAAGAACACAAAGAATTGTTCGAGAGGTTCGGCTATTAACGAAGCCTACGTCCCCTACCTAGTTTTATCGACTAGGACTTTTCTTAGAACTGAGAATTTGCACTTTCTAGTTTAGTGCCAACTTCTTACAACTTCTTGATTTCCGGGCTCAAGAACAACCTCACAAAGACACTCTTGTTTTCTAGGTACAAGATAACCAATACACAAAATAAGTGCGAGTAGAAACTCGGCTTTCACGATATATCGCTCTAAGATACAAGAATGAAGATTGAAAATTATAGAACAAATCTTCTTGTATCACAATCTAGAATAAGAATATCTCTCAGAATTTTTGCTTGATATTGCTTGAATATGCTAGTAGGCTCGGAATTCTTGTATATCTTCAATCTCCATGAAGGTGGCTATTTATAGCCTTCTTGAGCTCATTTTCCCGTTGGAAGAGTAAAATGAGTTACGACGTTATAGGATGCCGCTACGCACGTTACATACGTTACGCACGTTATATGAACCGCATAACGGCCGTAATGAAGGTGCCAAAACTGTCCAGTGAACTCGATGAAATGCGTTACGACGTTATAATCCATAGTGTTACGCACGTAATATCCTCGTCAAAGATCCGTTGATTGCGACGACTTTGTTGCAACGGCTAGTGGCTTTTCCAACGGTCGAATAATTCAAGCTTTACGACGTTATATGATCTTGGTTACGACGTTACATGCTGAAAAACTTACAAAAATAGTAAACGTTAAATGCGTTAGAAAGTATGTGTTACGACGTTATACATTATATGTTACGTGCGTTAATGTGATATGTGTTACGACGTTAGCGAAGAAAGTATGTTTTAAGTAAATTTTGGTTTTAATAAATACATCATCAAAACGATCTAAAAAATATTGTTCCAACAATCTCCCCCTTTTTGATGATGACAAAATTTACTTTATGTGAGTTTTTGAAATATATGATTTTTATAAAAATTAGTAACTTCCACTATTGCAAAATAATATGCTCCCCGAAAACGTGAACGGGTTAGTTCGAAAGTTGATTTCAAAAACGAGCATTGTATTATTCTCCCCCTTTTTGTCATTAACAAAAAGTTGAGAAAACCTGAAAGAGACATCAATGATACGCATACTAATCAACATAAACCAAGTAAATATCAATAATTAAACAAAACGATAACCAACATAATGGATGAAAAGATAGTCATTACAGGCAAGCATAAATATGAAATGTTTGGTCTTTTAATAAACAGGAAACATCATCATTAGAAAGGATAGCCCGACTAGTCAAGGTCCGCCTCCGGCGGTGTCGACGGTATCCCGAAATGCGTGCAAATGCTCTTCACCATGATCTTGACCTCACTCATGTCCTTCTCAAGTCTATCCATACGAGAAGCCATCTGGGAAGAGGAGGATTCCGGACGAGGACGGGAGGAACCAAGCTGTGATGACGGACGAGGTCTAGTATGATCGAGCCCCCTCGATGTGATCCTCTCCTCCGGTCTCGGAAGAGTGCCCCCATCAATGAGCCGATCATCATCCTTAATATAAGCAAAGTATATCCAGCCACGATTTCTCGTGCGGAGATACCTCATCGTCCGTAACGTCCCTTCAGTGACGAGGCTCCCCGGGAATCGGAACCCGTGGACCCAGACAGTCAACTCCGGCTTTCTCAAAAATCTCGGTTAAAATAGAACCAAAAGGCATTCCCGACCTTCTCGACGATCAACTTTTGCGTAGCTCTTTTTGTGGAAGATTTGTCCCTTTTCCACAAACCATTTCAAAGACAATAGACGCAAAGTTGACTTGGTGATCCTTCCACACATGATAGATAATCTCCATATCGATATTCACAAGACGAAGTTGAGCATTAACTTTCGGCATAAGACAACGAGTGATAGCATCATGAAGCAACCGAATGTTTATCCCAAAGTCATTATTTTCAAACCGCCCGGAATGAACATTTAAAACGGCTTTGTCTGATAAGAAATCACGGACTTTCGACTCATGAACACTATAATTTTCATCATCGGACCAGTTGTTAAAGTCTTCGTCCGGAGGAGCAAACTCTCCCTTGCAACGAAAACCCTCATTCGGGAGTCCAAAAATCTCCGAAAGTTTTGCTTCATCAAAAGATATAGATTTACCATGCACAAGCGAGTTAACAACGGCAAGTCCGTTGTCATCATAAGTGACAAAGAAATTCGCATAAAACTCTTTCACACATTCTTCATAAATAGGTCGAGCAAGACTAACGAACTTATTGATCCCAAGCATATCGAAAAACTCTTCGATAGCAACACCAGCATTATTAATGATTCAAAATCAAAGTGATGACTCGGAGTTACCTCTTCGCCAATAAGGATTTCGTTGAAGACCTTCATGGCTTGAGCATTTCTAAATGAAAGATCACTGAAACCGTGGGGATGCTTGGAGGTTTCTCCTCTTCTCTTTTTGCATTAAGGAGCCATGACGATTGAATTGGGAAAAAAATGAAGTTTTGATGAAGTTTTGATAGGGTTTGCGGTTCCGCTTGCCGCTTGATGCAAGGGATTTTGAAGAAATGAAACAGGAGGCGAACGATGGGTTTATATATATGATGGTCAACGAGCGTTTACGCACGTTATATCCCCATGTAACGTTTAGCGTAAAAACCTAAACTCTGGATGAATCTGTGTTTCGTTACATGCGTAACGTAACAACATGTTACGACGTAAGGTCCTATTACGTACGTAATGGACCGCGTATACCGTACGTAAGCAAGACCAAATGAACAGTCTTTTCCTTTCGATGATGTCCGTTTTGAATGACCATTTTAATGTTACTATGATGCGTATGCAATATTTAAAAATGATCGGCATGTCCCATTCCTAAATTTATGCGAATAAAGTTGAAAGCTTCTTCGGGTAATGGTTTTGTAAAAATATCCGCCAATTGTTCATTAGTACCAACAAATTGGAGACGAACATTCCGTTTTGGACATGGTCACGAATAAAATGGTGACGAATTTCGATGTGCTTTGTCCTACTATGCAAAATGGGGTTTTTACTTAAATTAATGGCACTTGTATTGTCACAAAAATAGGAGTATTTTTAAGTTCGATGCCATAATCAAGCAATTGATTTTTGATCCAAAGAACTTGTGCACATGCACTTCCATGACCACATATTCTCAGCGGTGTGGAAGTAGCGACACTAGTTTGTTTCTTACTTCCCCATGAAATTAAACAAGAACTCATAAAATGACAAGTTCGGTGGTGCTTTTCTATCAATTTTACAACCACCGAAATCGGCATCACTATATGCAAAAAGTTGAAAATCAATCTTGGAAGGATACCATAGGCCTAAACCAAAGTAAGATATTTTAAATATCGAAAAATTCGTTTACATGCTATGAGATGAGATTCTTTAGGATTAGCTTGAAAACGAGCACATAGACAAGTAGCAAACATAATATCAGTCTAGATGCGATTAAATAAAGTAAGGATCCGATCATACCTCGATCTTGTTTTGGTCAATGATTTACCTTTTTCATCTTTATCGAGTTTAAGAGTGGAAGACATAGGAGTGGATATTTCTTTGCAATCTTCCATCTTAAATTTCTTTAGTAGCTCATTGACGTACTTGGATTGGTGAATGAATATTCCGTCATTGAGTTGCTTAATTTGGAGTCAGAAAGTTTTTCAACTCTCCCATCATACTCATTTCGAACTCTCCCTTCATAAGATTTGAAAATTCCTCGACAGAGTTTCGTTAGTTGCACCAAAAACAATATCGTCCACATAGATTTGACAAATTAACATATCATTATTTAAGACCTTAATAAACAGTATTATCAACATTTCCTCTTTTATAACCATTTAAGATAAGAAAAGAGCTTAGACGATCATACCATGCTCTCGGAGCTTGTTTTAATCCATAGAGAGCTTTATGGAGCTTGTACACATGATCCGGATGATCATAGTCTTGAAACCCGGAGGTTGCTTGACATAAACTTCCTCTGGATAATTCCATTTAGGAACGCACTTTTACATCCATTTGATGGAGTTTGATCTTCTTGTATGCGGCAAAGGCACGAGAGAAGACGAATAGCTTCAAGACGAGCAACAGGAGCAAACGTCTCTTCATAGTCCAAGCCTTCTTCTTGATTATAACCTTGGCGACCAATCTCGATTTATTTTTAATAGGAGACCATCATCATCGGTTTTGATTTTATGAACCCATTTGGTACCAATGATTGATTTGCCTAGGTCTGGAACTAATTCCCAAACTTTATTCCTTTCGAATTGGTTTAGCTCTTCTTGCATAGCAATAGCCCAATTCTCATCATTTATGGCTTCATCGATGTTCTTTGGTTACGTAAGAGAAATAAATGCAATATTGTTAATACAATCATTTATATTTCTCCTAGTTCGTACACCTTCATCGATTTTTCCGAGAATTTGTTCCATCGGATGGTCTTTCACATTTGCCCAATCTTTAGGGAGGTTGTAAGTATTTTCCTCCTGTTTGTCCGAGCTACGTCGAGCTTCTCCAATTCCTTTGATGCTTCGGATACTTCTTTAGCTGGAACTATACCTGCATCATCATCAAAAACAACCTTTCTCGGGGGTAAAACTGTATCATCGAATTTTACATGAATGGACTCTTCTACCGAGCCTCTTCTACAATTAAATACACGATAAGCTTTACTATTAGTAGAATAACCAAGAAATATTCCAATATCTGATTTAGAATCGAATTTTCCCAAATTGTCTTTTCCATTATTATGAATGAACACTTTACACCCAAATGGATGAAAATAAGATAAATTAGGCTTTTTACCTTTAAAAATCTCATAGGGAGTCATCATCTTATTTCTCCTGAGATGGACACGATTTATAACATAACAAGCAGTGTTAACGGCTTCGGCCCAAAAGTATTTAGGAAGACCATACTCGTTGAGCATTGTCCGGCTCATTTCTTCTAGAGAGCGATTCTTCCTCTCGACAACTCCATTTTGTTGAGGTGTCCGAGGTGCCGAAAAGTTGTGCCCAATACCATATTTATCGCACCAATCTTCAAAGAGATTAGAATCAAATTCTCCACCATGATCGGTTCGAATGGCGATAACTGGTAATCCTTTTTCCTTCTGGGTAACCTTACACCACTTAACAAACTCGTTAAAAGCATCATCTTTATTGGCCAAGAATTTTACCCAAGTAAATCTAGAAAAATCATCGACAATAACTAAGGTATAAAGTTTACATTAGACTGGCATGTCGAGACGGACCAATTAAATCCATATGAATTAATTCAAGAATGCGACTAGTGGAAATTTCCATTTTTGGTTTAAACGAGCCTCTTGCATGTTTACCTTTAATACATGCCTCACAAATGTGGTCTTTTCTAAAATTCAATTTTGGTAGACCACGAACAATATCATTTTTGGCTAATTTTGAAAGAAGTGGTAAAGAGGCATGTCCCAATTTTCGGTGCCAGACAACGGCATTTTCATCGTATGAAAGTAGACATTTTCGTTAAACGAAGATTCATCTTGGAGATCAACAATGTAAATATTTCCATAGCGCAATCCAATAAAAGCGATTTGGTCTTTTCTCATTGCCGTGCAATGCGTAATTTCAAAAATTAATTTAAGACGGTGTCACATAATTGGGAAACACTTAGGAGATTATGGCAAAGTCCATCAACAAATAGAACATTTTCAATAGTCGGTAAAGGTTTCTTACCAATTTTACTGTACCTTTTATTTGGCCCTTTTATTATCGCCAAAGGTAACTTGACCACGATCTTCCTTTTTCACTCCGTGAAGAGATGTTCATTTCCACTCATGTGGTTTGAACATCCACTATCAACATACCATTTATTTGATAATGTTGTCTTCCTTGCTTGTACCTACAAAAACCATTTTCTTCCGTTTTATCGGTACCAGTGCTAATTTGGGTCTGATGAGTTAGATATAAAAACTTGGTTTTTAATAGCATCCTTTAGGTACCCAAATTTGTTTAACCTTTATAGTACGTCTAGTGTCTCGACAAGAGGTTTCGGTATGTCCAGGTTTTAAACATTTTGGACATGATGGGATACCGTTTTTAAAGTGTCCGAATTTTTGTGGTAATTTCTAAGGACTTTTTCATTGGAAATGAATTATATCCAAGTCCTTGTTTTGAAAGAGAAAATTTTTGACCAAATAATAATTGCTCGAATTTGTCATTACCACATGAAAACTTTCTGACATAAAGTTTAAATTCTTTTTGAGTTTTATGCAATTCATCTTTCAATTTTCTCGGTTTCAAGCAATTTGTATGATCAATAGAAACTTCCTTGTTTTTCAATAATTTAGCATTTTCAATTTCAAGGAGTTTTATTTTCTTTTTCAAATCTTTATTGCTATTGCAAGCCTTTTCGTATTCATTATTTAGAGATTCAAAAGCATCAAGTAGTTCTTCATGAGAATCACTAACCTCGACTTCTTCGTCACTTTCTTCGGATGCGTGGGCCATTAGAGCAAGATTGGTTTGGACTTGTGGTTCATCATCCTCATCATCGTCACTCCATGTGGCGACATAAACCTCCTTCTTTTTGAACTTTTCATGCGGTGGTTTTGATGAACTTATTGGAGCCGCAAAGACGACAATCTTTTGCAAAATGGCACGAACGCCGCACCTTCGACAAGTGTTGTCGAACTTTTTGTTTTGAGGGAAGTGAGTCTTTTGGATTCATCCCTTGATTCTTGCTTTATATCTCTCAGCGCCTTTGAAGAAGATTTTTAAATTTCTTTATGTTTTTGGCATAGAAGGCGGTTTCTTCGTCCTCTTCCTCGATAGGTTCATCCTCTAGGTCGCTTTCTTCTTTGGCTTTGAAAGCGATAGTCCTTTCTCTCTCCTTAGGTTTTGGTTTCGAGTGCGAGATTTGATGACGATCTCATAATTGATGAGAGATCCGATGAGAGCGCCGAACTCTATTGTATTGAGGTCTTTCGACTCCATAATAGCCGTAGCAGTGGCGTCCCATTCTCTTGGTAGAGATCGAAGGATTTTCTTGGCTTTATCATCGCTTGATATCGGTTTCCCGAATGAAGCTAGCCCATTTGTGATTGCCGAGAAACGGTCAAGCATTGTGGTGATGCTTTCTTCTTCTTTCATGGTGAAGAGTTCATACTCGTGAAGAAGCATATTGATTTTGGTTTCCTTCACTTGACTCGTACCTTCATGAGTGATCTCTAGCATTTTCCAGATTTCTTTTGCCGTTTCGCAGGAAGAGATTCTATTGTGATCTTCTGGATTGAGAGCACAATAAAGCAATTGTGTAGCTTTACTGTTGAAGTGATCGTTCTTCCAGTCGGCATCGTCGTACTCTTCGAAACTTTTGAGAGAGCCATCCGATTTCTTAGGAATGGTAGGTCCAAGAGCAATGACCTTCCATATTTCAATATCATGAGCTCGGATGAAGATGGACATCTTCTTCTTCCACGTCATAAAGTTTGAACCATCGAAGAAAGGAGGGCGATTGAGAGCGTTGCCTTCAACGGAGGAGTGGATAAAGGCCATTTGGATCTTTTCTCTAGCGGGTGTTAATCCGGTGATAAAGAGACCGCTCCGATACCAATTGTTAGATTGATACCGCCACTAGAAGGGGGGTTGAATAGTGCGGTTAAGAGTATTGTACTCTTTTTCGTGCGGAAGCAAAAATAGCGGAGAATAAAAGTGCAGAAAAGAAAGAACACAAAGAATTGTTCGAGAGGTTCGGCTATTAACGAAGCCTACGTCCCCTACCTAGTTTTATCGACTAGGACTTTTCTTAGAACTGAGAATTTGCACTTTCTAGTTTAGTGCCAACTTCTTACAACTTCTTGATTTCCGGGCTCAAGAACAACCTCACAAAGACACTCTTGTTTTCTAGGTACAAGATAACCAATACACAAAATAAGTGCGAGTAGAAACTCGGCTTTCACGATATATCGCTCTAAGATACAAGAATGAAGATTGAAAATTATAGAACAAATCTTCTTGTATCACAATCTAGAATAAGAATATCTCTCAGAATGTTTGCTTGATATTGCTTGAATATGCTAGTAGGCTCAGAATTCTTGTGTATCTTCAATCTCCATGAAGGTGGCTATTTATAGCCTTCTTGAGCTCATTTTCCCGTTGGAACAGTAAAATGAGTTACGTACGTTATAGGATGCTGCTTACGTACGTTACATACGTTACGTACGTTATATGAACTGCATAACGGCCGTAATGAAGGTGCCAAAACTGTCCAGTGAACTCTGATGAAATGCGTTACGTACGTTACAATCCATAGTGTTACGTACGTAATATCCTGGTCAAAGATCCGTTGATTGCGACGACTTTGTTGCAACGGCTAGTGGCTTTTCCAACGGTCAGAATAATTCAAGCTTTACGTACGTTATATGATCTTGGTTACGTACGTTACCTGTACAGAAAAACTTACAAAAATAGTAAACGTTACGTACGTTAGAAAGTATGTGTTACGTACGTTATCTGTTATATGTTACGTACGTTAATGTGATATGTGTTACGTACGTTAACTGAAGAGAAAGTATGTTTTAAGTAAATTTTGGTTTTAATAAATACATCATCAAAACGATCTAAAAAATATTGTTCCAACAGCACTCAATGCCACACACTATGGTATCTAATACCCATGTTCTCCAGATGACGCTCCAAGCTAGTCTGAGATAGTGGCTTGGTCAGTGGATCGGCGACGTTGTCGGCCGAGTCTACTCTATGCAGCACAATGTATCCCTTGCGAACAAATTCTCTTACGAGATGATACTTCCTCTCAATATGTTTGGTGCTGTTGTGAAACCTCGGCTCCTTGGCCTCGTGCTGACTCCATCGTTGTCGTGATGCAGTAGACAGCGGCTCAAGACATGGTATCATTTGAAGTTCTCCTAGAAACTTCTTAATCCGTAACCCTTCCTTGGAAGCCTCCGAGGCCGCTTGATACTCGGCTGACAGTGGAATCGGATCGCGCTTTGCTTGGCACTACGCCAAGATCTGCTCCTCCATTAAGAGTAAATATGTAGCGAAGTGGACATCGAGTCGTCCTTCGGTCCTTGGAAGTCCGAATCGGTGAATCCCACCACATCCAATTCTCCACCGCCATACATTAGAACCATATCTCTAGTCCTTCTTAAGTACTTGAGAACGTTCTTTCTGGCGATCAATGTTCCTACACAGGTTTGCACGAAACCTACTCACCACGCTTACGGCATGCGCGATGTCGTCTTGTACACAACATAGCATACATAAGGCTACCCACGGCCGAAGCATATGGTATATTACTCATTTCCTTTCGTTGTTCCTCACTTTGAGGACACATCTTCAAGGTGAGTTTTATTCCATGTCGCATCGGTAGGAACCCTCTTTTAGAATCATCCATCTTAAATCGCTTTAAGATCTTATCTATATAGAGGGCTTGGGAAAGGCCTATTGTTCTCTTCGCTCTATCCGGTAGAGTCGAATACCAAGAATATAGGTTGCTTCTCCCAAGTCTTTCATGGAGAAATTACTCGAAAGCCAAGCTTTTCGTAATCGAGCATTCCCACATCATTTCCTATTAGTAGAATATCATCCACATATAGTACTAAGAATGCGATCTTGCTCCCACTAACCTTCTTGTATACAAGGTTCCTCTTCATTTTGCGAAGTCAAACTCTTTGACCGCCTCGTCAAAACGAAGGTTCCAACTACGCGACGCTTGCTTCATCCATAAATGGAACGCTGAAGCTTGCACACTTTCGAATATCGACTTCAGACACAAAGCCTTTAGGCTGCTCCATATAGATTTCCTCCTCGAGGAATCCATTAAGGAAAGCCGTCTTTACGTCCATTTGCCATATCTCATAATCGTGGTAGGCAGCTATAGCAAGCATCATGCGAATAGACTTGATCATGGCTACGGGCGAGAAGGTATCGTGGTCGATCCCTTCCTTCCGGGTATAACCCTTTGCCACAAGCCCGGCCTTATAGGCGTCAACCTTGCCATCACCATCGGTCTTTCTCTTGTAGATCCACTTGTTCCCAATAGGCACTATACCCTTGGGGCGGTCTACTAGAGTCCGCACTGATTGACATGCATCGAGTCTATCTCAGCTTCCATAGCTTCACGCCATTTCGCGGAGTCTACATCCACCATCGCTTGGTCATAGGTCGTTGGGTCGGTCTCTTGGCTATCACTTGGAACCTCATGGAGACCCAACTCCTCCAAGTGCACAAGCCCATACCTCTCAGGTAAATGAGACACCCTACTAGACCTACGAGGTGGTTGTACTTGTGTTTCAGAAAGTTCGGTTCCAGCTTTCTTGCACGGTGTCTCTCGAGGAGTTTCATTGTATTCTTCTAAAGAAATACTTCTACGCTCCGCCTTCCCGAATGAACTCATCTTCCAGAAGTGTGCTTGTAAAGCAACAACGATCCTTCGATCTTCGGGCATGTAGAATAGATATCCCATCGTCCTGCACGGAATCCTATGAAACGTCCCTTCGCAGACCTAGCTTCCAACTTTTCCACCTTAGTCTTCTTGACATAGGCGGGACATCCCCAAATCCTAATGTGATTAAGACTTGGTTTCCTTCCTTCCCACATCTCATGTGGAGTTTTAGGAAACGGATTTGGAAGGACATCTGCTCAAGATATATGCGGCGGTCAGTGCATACCCCACGGGTAAATCGGCAAGTCAAGATAGCCCGGATGGAACGGACCATGTTCGGTGGTCCGGTTCCTTCTTTCGACACACCATTTAACCGAGGAGTACTGGAGGTGTTAGTTGTGAAACTATTCCATGTTCCTTAAGGAACTCGTCAAACTCCGTACTCATATACTCGCCACCTCGGTCGACCAGAAGTGCTTTGATATGATTACCGGTTTGTTTCGACTAGGGCCTTGAATTCTGGAATTTCTCAAAGGCCTCGGATTTATGTTTCATTAAGTATACATAACCATACCTAGTATGATCATCGTAAACGTAATGAAATATTGATATCCGTCACGTCGCTTCCAAAGCACCACATACGTCGGTATGGATTAATCCCGATTTATCGGGCTCTTTGAAATGTCCTGTGAAGGGGACTTAGTCATTTGCCTTTAAGGCAAGATTCACAAGTAGGAAAGGGATCGATCCCAATGGACCCATAAGTCCATCTTTTCCATCTTGTAAACCTTGGTCGACCAACATGACCAAGTCTAAGATGCCATTTCAAAACTTGATTGGTTTCATCCCTACCGCGTTTTCTAGTTATAGTATTCACAACTACTTTGTTCTTGAGATTTAGATGATACAATCCATTCAACAATGTAGCAGTACCCACTAGTTTATTTCTAAAATAAATTTTGCAGAACCATCACCAATGAAAAATGAAAAGCCTTTTCGGTCCATGACCGGAATGGATACAATGTTTTGTGCCCCTTGGGCAAAACAAGTACATCTTCTAAAGTCAAAACAAAGCCGGATTCTAAACCCAAAAGAAGTGATCCTATGTCGGTCGCCTCGACACTATGCCCGCTTCCGACCGTGATCATAACTTCTCCACTCCAAGCTTCCTACTTTGTTCCAGATCCCGATTCACGGTACAAATATGAGAACTAGCACCGAATCCAGATTATCAGAAGTAGAAAATACGATGGCAGAACAATTTGTTTCCAAAACTAAAAGTTACATGCACAGTGCCATGAAGAATCGGACAGTTTCTAGCCCGGTGGCTCACTCACCGCACTTGAGACAAGCATCCTTCTTCTTCTTGTTCTTTGGAACCATCGGGGCCTTGCCCTTACCCTTAAGGTCCTTAGCATGTGGTCGTCCGCTTCTTGGTCTTTTTCTTCTTATTATTAGACTTCGAAGTCCAGAAGAAATCACAAGAGCGAGACTCCTTCATCCGCGAGTCTTCATCCGAGACGAGCGATCACAAGTTTGTTCATTAGCCAGCTAAATTACATGCAATCTCATTGCGATTGAAGTTCATAACAAAGCTGTGAGAGAAGGAATCGAGAGACTGTAGGATAAGGTCGGTTTGGAGAGAAGTATCCATTTTAAAATCAAGAGCCTCCAATCTCTCGATCATGGATATCATTTTGAGGACGTGTTCCCCAACATTCTCACCTTCCTTCATCCTTGCACCGAACAGTTGCTTGGATATCTCATATCTAGCAGTTCTGCTGTGCTCACCATAAAGCTCGGTTAAGTGAGACAGAATCTGCCTAGCAGAAGTCATTTTCTCATGAGCTCTCTGAAGCTCATTAGAAATGGAAGCCATCATATAAGCACGGACTTTCACGTCATCCTTAACCCACTTTTCGTGGTTTTCAATCTCTTCCTAATTGGCTCGGGTCCGCACAGGAGGCGCCGGAATGTCCGTCTCCAAGACGTATCCCAGTGCCTCTATACTGAGGACAATCATCAGATTGCGGAGCCAATCCACAAAGTTAGGTCCCATTAAGGTGTTCTTTTCGAGTAGAATTGCGAGTGGATTCATTGTCATATTGAGATTTGTGCGCATTAAGTATAACAGTTAATTAGTGACTCATTCAATTATGTTCTGAGTATAGAATTTAAGGTCTTTTCTATTCTTGTTACCCAGCTCCCACTATTTTTATCGGAATAACACACTCCCATGTGAAATCTGGAAGTATCGTCGCTCTATTTCATAGTGGTGATCGAGTTCTTTATAAATTTTAATAGAGGGCAACCAATGTGTTTCTAGTCTATTAATTTTCATAAAGTGGTGTCCAACACCAACCCATCTAATGGATGATTCGATCTTCTTTTTCCCCTTGTTCACTCCCCTCAACCTATACGGTTTCTATGGTTCGTGAACAAGTTAAGTTTATACCATCGACGCAAATCGGTTTCACAATTGAATCTTATCGGCAACCTATCGGGTTTCTAGGGATAAAATTTGCTCCAACCGAAGGCATCCAATGCGCTCCTTAATTTATCCGTCCTCCCGACGACTACCCCGATAACTCGGAAGCATAGCACATCCGGTTTGGATTTCAATTTCCGAAAACTCGATGGAGGAAGGAAAACCTTGAAACCTTATAAACTTAATTATTTGTTGTGGGAGAATTATCGCGATTAACGTTACACTTTGCACATTAATCGTTTAAGCGCGTTTGGCATTCATACAATATGAAACAACCAATCACAACCTAGTTGCTACCAACATGTGGTTCATGGACCGTTCTAGAAAACAAAAACTCCGTAATCTAATTACAAGTCTTCGTCTTGAATCTTCGTCTTCTCGAAATGGATCTTCCTCCGGTCTTCGTCATTACATATAAATTTTACATTGAAAATTGTATCCTAGATACAAATTTTTCTAGTAAAATAAATAGGCTCAAAACGGCCTTTACAACCCAATCGAATAAAACGAACGATTCAAAACTAAGTCCACGAACCACATCCCCATTCAAAAGCATTCATTCAATAAATACTAAATAAATGGAAAGCGTAGAGATACATTGATCCAATCAACAATACGAACCGATCCAATCGATTCACACAATCGGTAATATAATAACGTTCAAAATAATTGGTCGACCATAAATATTCCAATTAATCAAATTTCCCTTATAAAATGAAATACCATAAATCATTTTAATCATATTAAATCCAATTTAACATGCGAGATTAATTTTCAAGAATACGGAAAAATCGAAGGCGAAAATGGCTGCCATGGCGAGTCACTGCCGTGACCTTCCCGGCCCGGCTCGGCATGGCCGAGTCACGCTCGGCGACTACCGGCCAGCACGGCCCGTGTCTCCCGACACGGTCGGTGCACTGGCGATGCTGAAAGCCGCTGACACGGCCGTGTCACGGCACGGCCGAGTCACCTGGCAGCCTTCACGCCCTTTGTCCGAAAAGTCGTCCGACGACGATTTGGAGCTCGATTTTTGACCGGATATCCAATATCAATATTTTTCAACATTCATATCTTCAATATAAATCATATTTCCAAGAAATTAAGATTTATATTTAGACATAAACTTACGAAAAATATAACTACAACGAACGTAAAAATATATACCACGATTATGACTAAAATGATTCCAAATCATTCACCATCTAATCAAGCATTCCAAATGCCAATATCATATATACGATCGCAAGACCTACTCTCCGATACCACTGTTGGGATTCGGTGCCTAAAACGAAGGCCCAGCGGAAGCGGTAAAACGAAAATTAATTCGATCCGAATCCCTACGATGATCGATCGAGCTACGTATATACGAATATATAAACGAAAAGCAAGAGTTGTAAAAAACTAACCCTCGAAGTCCGTTGATTAAATGGTAACCTTCTCTTGAGCTATTCCCCAAGCTCTTGAACGATCCAACGCCGAAAGCACCGCGTCTCTACTTGCCACGCGCCGGAGAAACGAACGGAATGACAACACCTTGCTATCCTCCGAGGATACGGCTAGAGCTAGGTGATGAAGCTATATATGTAAAGATTACTACACTCTAAGTGTTTTAATCTTACTCTCTCTTTATGTCTTGATATTTTTTCTCTAAGAAAAACAAGAACAAGGTTGAAGAAGAAGATGACTAAAGAGAAAACAATTTTCTCTCTCTCTCAAACTCAATGATACGTAAATGCCAAGAAGTATTGTGAGGATGAGAGATCAAAGTCTTGTATATATTCTTATTCAACCCACATGAATACAAATACATATATCATGATTTGATTCCCATATAATGTATATGATACTTGTCCCCTCAATCACATGAGATTCCAAAACCATGATGGGGACAAGTCAATACACACACATGGTAATAAGTGGGGTTGGCCCATGCTAGAAAACGGTCGAGTTCGGTTCGTTTCGGACTCGTGAGTCAACAGATAAACTCCTATTCCGTTCCGATGTATTTATGTCGTTTAATTAATCCAATTAATTAAACATATCAAATACAAAATAACATAATTAATTTCTCCAAGAAATAATTATATTCATGAATTAAATTAATCACCCAAGAATTTATTTAATTCATTAGGCCGTAAATCAATTTATCCAATAAATCGATTTAAACATCCAATGTTCCAAAATTAGATATCCAATATCTAATATTCATAATGAGATAATTAGCTCGATTCATTCCGTTGTCAATCCTAATGCGCGACTCGGTAGGTCCGTCTCGATCGGCAATGGGAGGAACCAAAGAGTAGTAGCACCACCTAGCCACTGGTGGCCTACACTGCCTCGATCGAGAACGAATGATTGGGATCATTCAAGAACCATTCTAAGTGAATACCGATATCGTATAAACCCTTCTTTCAAATGTCCCGATCAAGTTATAGGGTCACGGTCACCAAACCATATACATGCTTGACGCTATGCATGCGTTAATGCAAATCGAGATCATCGAGTAGCCGTGTATCTAATACAACTAGCTCCATGCTTTGGCCAAAGACTTATGATCTCATTTGCCAATAACCGCATAGGACATATAACCCGCTCACTAACGGGAGAAAGAATTCTATCTTGGTATTGATGGGACTCGCTACTTGCCGTCAAGATGCACGTCGAGGTTGACCCCGCCTTAGGTTTACGAGTCGAACTACTCTAATGAAAATCTTGACGTCACAAGCACATCCCTACTAAATCCTCAAGTCGAAGGTTCACGAATACCTATCACAACCTTTCGATTCCGTCATTGTGATCCGGAGTGAAATCCATGTGACGAATCGAGGTGAGTCGGTTCGAGTATACTAATCCAATTAGCATACCTATAACGTGTGCTCCCACTAACCATTAGTGTTCGACAGGCACTCTCCATGTCAAAGAACACGTCATACAAGTCTTCACATAAACTTAACGCCTACCAAGTTTCATCGACTTGCGACGATTAAGTATTTGAGCTATAACCTTTCCAAAGGCCGACCCCTTATCCAATAAGGAGTGGAACGTTTTGCTCTCAAATACATGGACTAGTTTCTATATGTTTATTTACGAGTTAGGAATGCCAGTAACTACCAGTAAATAAAGAAACATTCATTTGCCTTATATAAATGGTTTACATAATTACAAGTACAATGCCCTCACTCAACAACCTCTGAGTGGCATTCGAGGGCATACTCCTAACAGACACATGTCATATGATGTGGAATGGGGGATGACACATGTCACTCCCACAATCCTTCCTACACTTTTTTATTATAAGACCCTTTTTAGAATAACCCAAACCTATATATATATATATATATATATATATATATATATATATATATAAACTATTCCGTGTATTTGAGAGCAAAATATTCCACTCTGTTGTGTCAAGGATTAACACCTTCCGACTGGCGATCGCCTAGGAGGTCGGGCGACCAAGTCGCTGCCGAGCGTCCGAGGAAGAGCTGCCGACCAGCAACCAGGCGACCTAGCCTTAGCCCGGCAGACAAGCATGAATCGCCCAGCCGAAGGTCCCAGGACAAGTCCCGGTGCCGAGCGATCGACCTCAGATACGATCGCCTCTCGGTACTCGGTGACCGACTTCTGGCGACCGACTTATGGACGATCATCTCTCAGCGCTTTGCCGACCGACCCTTGGTGACCGACCATTGCCGACCTTCAGTGGCTGGCCGAGAACGATCCTCGGTGTCCAGCTAGAGACGACCGCATCATGACGATCTGGGCCGATGGCCATCCAGTCGGCCAAGGCCGAGCAAACAGACGGACCCACGCGTGCAGATCCACAAAAGGCGCCGACAAACTGTCACCTACCTCACCTACCAACAGGCCTGTGCTGCGAAAGGAGCCGACGGACAAGGCGTGACCACACTGTCACCTACCACCGCCACCGACAAAGTCCGCCGAAAGTAACAAAGTGGGACCTCCCGTGATGATTTCCAGGACGCGTGCCGGCTCCTCATTGGGCCACTCGGCTAGTGCCACTGGATCTCTGGACTTTTGGCAGCCCATGTGACCTTTAGGACGATCGCCCCATTACATTAATGGCCGAAAGGCGATCGCCCACTAGGAAACAAGGCATCTCAACCCCTATATAAAGAGGGCAGCCTGCACTTGGAAGAAGGGTCTGCATTCTCGTATTTTCATACGACACAGAAGCAAATACACACACTTGCCAAACATCCAACTCTTGGCAACAGTTATCTTTCGGTCTTACTTCTCCCGGCCTATCTCATCCAGCAGATTATCGGCGGGGACGAAGAACACCGAGCTTCGCTCAAGAGCCGGATTAACAGAGTCTTTTTACACTCATTGTATTTAGATTTCTCTCATTAATACTTGTATCCACGAATATTCGTATTAATAACATCTCGCGAGAGCATTCAAGCCCGGGCCTAACAAACCCGGCAAATCTTGTATTATTTATCTACTCTCGGAAGTGCTCCCGCAATTGTTGTTTGTTGTCCGTCTTCCAGCAGTATTAATCTTCGGATAAATATTTTGGGCAACAACAATTGGCGCTAGAAGGAGGGCATCCAACCCTCGATTTTTTATACCTACCGTCCCGAAGAACACTCACTGTTCTCGGGGCAGATACTTGAAGTGACACTTACTGCACTTCAAAGAAATCCTTCAGAAATCATTTCTTCCGCCTCCGCGTCGAAGAAAGCCGCCGACGGCCCGGCCAAACCCCCTGTTCCGTCCCAGTCCGAGCCACAGCCGATGGTGGAAGGTAGCCGCCGCGGTCAGAGACGCTCGATCCCGTCCCTGGACGGCGGCCCAAGCCTCTCGCTCGATCGGTTCCGAACCAAGGAACAGATCGAAGGGGCCCTGGCCGTCCTACAGGAGCGACGGAGTGCTCTCAACGCGCCTCCTGCTATCGCCCCCTCGGCCGTCCGCCGGAAGTCCAAGCGGAAGCTCAAGGCGTCACTGGCCGAGCGATCGCTGTGAGGCTCCGTCCGCAGGAAGAGGCGCTCGCCGGTGGGCACCTCGTCTTCGATCGCACGGGCGGTGACTCCGACCAGCTCGGGCGATCGGCCCGGCTACGAGACGACGGAGTTTGAGTCCGTCACCAGAAGCTCGGCCTACCTTATTCCCAGAAGGCAGCCTAGCCGTCTGGCTCCCCCTCGCCGAATTGCCGAGGCCGGCGGCAGCGGAGCCCGGAGATCGGTACACGATCGCCTCGGCTCCTGCTCCCAAAGCCGATCTGCAAGCGACCAAGCCACGGCGATGGCTGCGATGCAACGTCAACTCGACGACATGAAGGCGCTCCTGGAATCCAGGGCAGGCGCCAAGAAGACGATCGTCGGGCCAAGCGAGCCGCTCGCGATCGACATCGAGCTCGCCCCCGTGCAGCACAAGATCGCTCCCCCGCAAACACCCGTGTACGAGGGGCGATCGGACCCAGTGCACCTAAGGAAGTTCAACATCTACATGGCCGGGTGTGGGGCATCCGACGCGACCAGATGCCGAATGTTCCCTCCGACTGGGACGACCTCGCCACCGGTGGTACACTTCATTGCCACCTCGGTCCATCGGCTCCTTTAACGAGTGGCGCACGTCTTCACGGAGTACTTCGCCACTGTGGTCGTCGGCCCGAAGGTCCCTCCGCATGATGCAAATCAAGCGGGGAGAAGAAGAGTCCGACTCGGACTACATCGACCGGGTAGACGTAATCATCCTCAATGGCGAGCCCATAAGCGATGAGACCGCCTCTACACGGTCTAGGAGGATTTCGGGGTTTTTCGCCTATGTTCGGGCATCTCACGAAGACCCAACCTACGACCTACGCAGCCTTAGGGCTAGAGCCGCGAATTTTCCGGCCGTGCAAAGGTTTCTTCTTAGCACATGTGGCGGCGCGATCGGCACCGGGCAGCGATCTCGCCCGATCGCCAATATCGACCTACGAATAAAGCGATCGGCGGCGAGCGACGATCGCGATCTTCCCGATCGCCGATCATCACGCTACATCATCCGCAACCGGAGGACGCGATCGCCATCTGATCCGGCCATATAACATGACGGACTAAGGCATAAGATCGCCTCCACCGCGCATCATAAAGCCATGGTCTGGCGGTCGATGGAACCGCCCGGCCATGCAAGGTCCCTTTCGCCAAGACAAGATCGCCGCCCTTCGTTTAAATACGAGGCCGGCGTAGTCGAGCTCTCCAACATTAATCGGTGGACACATGCCACAATCCGTCTCAACGCACACCGTCGAGGTCGGCCATCTCCATGGTGGCCGAGGTGGAAGCAGAGCTAACAAGCCGCGGGCGTGGAGTTGATTCATCCGACGCCGCGCAAGGACTCCTCTAGACCGAGACCGCACGCCCTTCGTTTAAATACGAGGCGGCGCAGCTAACAGAGGACCCTCATAATAAAGTGAGTCACGAGACACTCATTGTCTTCGCGCACCAAGACACGGTCATGGAGTCGGTCCATCGATCTCCGCGACTGTGCACGATTCCTCAAACAAAGCGAAACCACCAAGTTTCCGTGGGGGATCGGCCAATGTTGTTTTTGCAGGTACAAGACCGAAAGATAGCTAGCCAATCGACCATAATAGCCCAAGTCAGAAATCGTAAGTCAGCTCAGCAAGGTCGCCCGTCCTCATCCTTACACGATCACCAGCAAGAACCACCTCGCCCCACGTCTTCAACATAGGAGCAAGCTGGGGGGCAATTGTTGTGTCAAGGATTAACACCTTCCGACTGGCGATCGCCTAGGAGGTCGGGCGACCAAGTCGGCTGAAGGCGTCAGGAAGAGCTGCCGACCAAAGAACCAGGCGACCTAGCGTTAGCCCGTGGACAAGCATGAATCGCCCGGCCAAGGTCCCAGGACAAGTCCGGTGCCGAGCGATCGACCTCGAATACGATCGCCTCTCGGTACTCGGTGACCGACTTCAGCGGCCGACTTATGGACGATCATCTCTCGGCGCTTTGCCGGCCGACCCTTGGTGACCGACCATTGCCGACCTTGATGGTGGCGAGAACGATCCTCGGTGTCGGCTAGAGACGACCGCATCATGACGATCCGGGCCGATGGCCATCCCGGTCGGCAAGGCCGAAACAACAGGGCGGCACCCACGTGCGAGATCCACAAAAGGCGCCGACAAACTGTCACCTACCTCACCTACCAACAGGCCGGGCTGCGAAAGGAGCCGACGGACAAGGCCGGTGACCACGGCTGTCACCTACCCCGCCATCGACAAAGTCCGCCGAAAGTAACAAAGTGGGACCTCTGTGACAAGACTTCCGGACGCGTGCCGGCTCCTCATTGGGCCACTCGGTGCTGCCTGGATCTCTGGACTTTTGGCAGCGGCCCATGTGACCTTTAGGACGATCGCCCCATTACATTAATGGCCGAAAGGCGATCGCCCACTAGGAAACAAGGCATCTCAACCCCTATATAAAGAGGGCAGCCTGCACTTGGAAGAAGGGTCTGCATTCTCGTATTTTCATACGACACAGAAGCAAATACACACATGCCAAACATCCAACTCTTGGCAACAGTTATCTTTCGGTCTTACTTCTCCCGGCCTATCTCATCCAGCAGATTATCGGCGGGGACGAAGAACACCGAGCTTCGCTCAAGAGCCGGATTAACAGAGTCTTTTTACACTCATTGTATTTAGATTTCTCTCATTAATACTTGTATCCACGAATATTCGTATTAATAACATCTCGCGAGAGCATTCAAGCCCGGGCCTAACAAACCCGGCAAATCTTGTATTATTTATCTACTCTCGGAAGTGCTCCCGCAATTGTTGTTTGTTGTCCGTCTTCCAGCAGTATTAATCTTCGGATAAATATTTTGGGCAACAACACACTCCTTATTGGATAAGGGGATCGGCACTGGAAAGGTCTATGGCTCAAATACTTAATCGTTTGCAAGTCTATGAAACCTAACTGGGCGTTAAGTTTATGCGAAGACTTGTATGACGTGTTCTTTGACTTGGAGAGTGCTTGTCGATGACTAATGGTTAATGAGAGCACACGTTATAGGTATACTCAAACCATCTTGACGTAATCGAAAGGTTGTGATAGGTATTCGTGAACCTTCGACTTGCGGATTTAGAAGGGATGTGCTTGTGACGTTAAGATATTTATTAGAGTAGTTCGACCCAGAAAACCGGAAGGTGGGGGTCAACCTCGACGTGCATCTTTGTAATACCCGTAATTTCGATTTCTGGTAATTTCTTTTTTTCGGAGAAAGTCTGTTTTGACGACTCGCTCATGACCGTTTCGTCATTCCGAGAATGATTAATTCTGCACTTTTTGTCATCCGAGCTCGTTTCGGTGTCGTTTTGTTGAGTTCCGTGCTTTTTAGCGGTTTATACGTATACTGGTATTCATGACAGAAAAGTTTTGGAATAATCCCCATCATTTGTTCTCAGTTAGGTTACAGTGTAGGCCGCCAGGCTGGCTAGGTGGTGCTATTACTCTTTGGTTCCTCCCATTGCTAACTCAAACGGACCTACCGAGTCGCACAATAGGATTGACGACGGAATAAATCGAGCTTGTTCTCTCTTTAATAATATTAGATATTGGATATCCAATTTATTGAACATTGGATGTCTAATTAATGTTGGGACATTGGATGTCTAAATTAATTTATTGGATAAATTAATTTACGGACTTATGAATTAAATAAATTACTGGGTGATTGATTTAATTCATATATATAATTATTTCTTGGAGAAATTAATTATATTGTTTCTTATTTGATATTGTCACGCCCCCAACATCGGGAAGGACTTCTGCACAAACTTCTCTGACTTCTCTGACTTGTGTCTCTCGTCGGTCCACACAAACTTTTCTGACTTCTGCAACAACTGAGTAAGTGGTCGAGCGAGCTTAGAGAACCCCTCAACAAATCTACGATAATACCCGGCCAAACCCAGAAAACTACGGATCTCCTTCACGTTCTTGGGGCGCCCAATCCAACACTGCCTCAATCTTATGTGGGTCCACACGAACACCCTCGGCCGAGATTACGTGACCGAGAAACATAACCTCCCGCAACCAAAACTCACACTTTGAGAACTTTGCAAAAAGATGATGAGTTCTCAAGATTCCCAACACGATATGAAAATGACGTGCATGCTCCTCCTCGCTCGAGTAAATCAGGATATCGTCAATAAAAACAACTATACACTTATCGAGGTATTCGACAAAGACTTTGTTCATTAGCTGCATGAATACGGTTGTGGCGTTGGTTAGCCCAAAAGGCATAACCACAAACTCATAGTGGCCATATCTCGTCCGAAAGGCCATCTTCGGAATATCGAAATCCTTCACTCGGAGCTGATAATATTCCGATCTCAAATCAATCTTCGAAAACACGGTTGCCCCTTGCAATTGGTCAAACAAGTCATCAATCCTCGGGAGCGGATACTTGTTTTTGATAGTCAGTTTGTTCAACTCTCGATAGTCGATACACAGACGAAGTGACCCATCTTTCTTCTTTATAAACAAGACTGGTGCGCCCCAAGGCGAAGCGCTCGGTCGAATATACCCAATGTCTAGCAGCTCTCCCAACTGTTTCTTCAACTCAATCATCTCGGCAGGCGCCATATGGTATGGCGTCTTAGAAATCGGTGCTGCATCCAGCTCTAAATCAACAGTAAACTCAACCTCTCGGTCTGGTGGCAAACCCGGCAACTTGTCTGGAAAGACGTCAGGATACTCACACACTATCGGAATAGACGAGAGCTCGACTCCCCTTCTTCCAATCTCAAAGCATAACACCAGTAACCAGTGCAACCTCCACAAAGAAGTCTCACTGCTTTCATAGCGCTGATCAGAAATCTCTGACTACTCCGTCGACGTCCCACAAAAGAATAGTCGGTACCGTCAGAGGCTAACATCGAAATGGTTCTTGCTATATAATTCATGATCGCCCCATGCCGTTCTAGCCAATCCTCACCAAGAATCAAATCCTCATCCTTATATCTACCGCAATCAGATTAGAAGGCCAATCCCTCCCCACGATACTCACAGGAAAATCTCTAATCTCACGATCCCCCACGATGCTATTCCCACTAGGCAGTTTAACAGAAAATGGTTCGCATGCAACCAGATAATCAACATGCAGACGACGCACACAATCGAGAGATATGAAAGAATGCGTAGCACCAAAATCGAATAACACAGAAACAGGATGGTCAAGGATGTGAACGGTACCTGTTGCCACCGTCACGTCAGGATCTCCAGCTCGTCTCATCTCATACACACGGGGCGGACAGACCCCGCACTAGAAGCTCCCCCTCTAGAAGGCTGCCCACGTCCTCGACCTCTACCAAAACTCTGCTGGGGCTGAGAAACTATCGGTGCCTGATTCACGCTCGGTTCTCCCGCAGCTGGGGCTGACACCTGAGTAACTGGTGCCCGAACTACATCTATACAATACCTAACAAGATGTCCCGCCGACCGCAAGCAAGACACTGAATCGGAGGCCTGTCACACTCACTCATCATGTGTCCAGGACGAGCACAGTTAAAGCAGGTAGGACCACGAACGGATACAGTAGGAGCAGACTTAGAACCATTTCCTCACCCAAATGACGGGGACTAATTCCCGAAGACTCGCGAACCAGGCTGAGCCTTCTGATACCCGCCAAACTTACCTCCCGAAAACTGACCGGAGGTTCTCTGTTTCTTATCCTCGGTTGCTATCTCTGTCGCAGGAAACGACATCTTATAAGCCATCACCTTGTTCTGGTAGTCCTTCAAAGTTGTACACCCGAGACCAGACATGTAGTGACGAACCCTCGACTTCATATGCATGTCAAAGTGGCGGATCTTATCTAGCTCATCTCAGACCTGATTTCTCACATAACGAAGTTGCTGGTTGTAGTCCTTGATCACCTGCGAAATAGGAACATCCTGGGGCTTAGCCTCAAAGAAGGCTCGGATCCTCCCCTCTTTTACTGGCCATGGACAAAATTCGTCCTCCATCAACTTTCGGAACTCTTCCCACGTGGATGCCCGGTCACGTGGTTTCACTGTTTGCCACCACGTTGCCGCCTCCTTGGTGAGGAAGTACTTAGCGATGGGTACCTTCCTCTCTTCGGAGCAGTTAGCCGCCTCGAATACCTTCTCCATCTCAAATAACCAACTCTTCCAACCAGAAGGGTCGGAAGTACCATCAAACTGCGGAGGACGCATGCGAATCACGTCCTAAAGTAAGTTATCGGTGTCTGAACCAGTAGGCGGAACCGGGTTAGCATTATCTTGGCCGACTAAGATGGTGTGAGTCAGTAGCGTCATGTGGTTCGCTACTTGCTGCAAAATATTCACCACTCCGATATTCTGATGAGCATTGCCGGAGCTAGCAGACTGATCATGCTGGCCCCCGGCATTGGGAGGAATACTATTCGACAAGGAAGGCATCGCCGAATAAGTTCCTGAGTTATCGGACATGTCCACCCCACCAGCTGCGCCACATCCCCTATCGCGTCCGCGACCGCGTCCGCATTCTCTACCAGCAGGTATTCTGAAGAAGTAACGGGTGAGTACTGTTCAAACGCAAAACGCAACAAGATACCAAGAAAGGAACAGAACATAGCAACGTAACGAGTCAAGTTAGGAAAAACTTACGAGCACCGGCGTACTGAGATGATGGCGTAGCAGTGATACTGTTCAAAAATGACACTCAACTAGACCTAAATAACCGACAGCCTAGGTATCCATAAACCTAAGCTCCAATACCATAATCTATAACACCCCTAGGACGATCAGGGCATATTACAACGCCGTGGACCCCACACTTTGGAATCCACCAGGCTAACGAACCAACCCGAGATTCGACAAAGACATACATCATCAACAAACAGATAATTTCTCAATCCACGACATTCAAAACAAAAGACTGAAATTTGACAATACTATTCGACATCAAATCCACCCCAAAACGGGTACACAACATTAATAAATCAAAGAATGGAGTACTCGAGTACTTAAGCAAATGAAATGATAAATAAATTTAAAGGACATGACATCAAATGGACAACAACTGAACAGAATCACTTTTGCCCATCATCCTCGTATGGCCCGCATGCTCGTTTGCCTCCATGACCTGTACCTGAAATATAAAAGTATTTCCCCCATTTAAGGGGTTAGCGACAACTGCTAGTGCAAGTACAATCCATTTGGACTACCATTCTAATCAGATGAAATATGCGCCAAAAATTATTTTCGAAATCATTTATATTCCGGAATATTACGGTGCCAAGCATAAAACACATTTCTCCAACAAAACATTTCAAAGTTAACCGTTGGTACGACACTCACGGCCACCGTACCCCGCAGAGGCCCCGTCGGACCATCCCTGGGTGGTTAACCCTAGTTCGTGATAGGCACACTCACGGCAATATGTATCCCTAGAGGCCCCGTCAGACCGTCCCTAGGTGAACATGCACATATACATCCACAACATCCTCGGAAAGCCATAATTCAAATACTAGAACATGCAAACAAATGTAAAGCACTTGCCTTTGAGACATCTTCGACGAAACGGGAACGAACAACGACTATGAATGATCCGGAGGGAAAACGACCGATCCTAAACGAAGGATTAACACAACTCAGTCCTATGCGATAACAATAATCGAATGGAATACGCCCATAACCCCGATTACAACTATAACAATATACGTTCGATCGAAACGGGCGAGGGTTTACGCAAAATATCCCCAAATCGACAAATAACGGATTAAACTCGACGTAATCGGATTGGGAATCACCCAATAACAACAATCGGTAAGGAATATTACAACATACTTGAACAATTCGAGTTTAAACAAGCAAAACCCTAAAAACCCCCAAAATTGACAAAGTTAGGGTTCTAAGCCGTTTACCTCGGATTCGGACGGTGTAGGGTGATCTCGTTGATGATAATATATCACCACGACATTACGGTGATGGAAATTGAAGAACACGCGGATCGAAAGT
Organism: Orobanche coerulescens; assembly: GCA_033398695.1. Classification (NCBI taxonomy): domain Eukaryota; kingdom Viridiplantae; phylum Streptophyta; class Magnoliopsida; order Lamiales; family Orobanchaceae; genus Orobanche; species Orobanche coerulescens. Next base: position 75,331,496 of record CM065808.1, on the reverse strand, counting down.
GGTGGAAATCGCTCCTGGAGATTCTCTGGTGTCGCCCGACGAAGAAAAACGAGAAGAAGGATGGAAATGAGGTTTCTGACCTCTGCCATTGCCTTAAAGCAGTCACATTCTGGCCATGTGCGAGGGCTGACTTGTGGCTGTAACACGGCCAACTTACGGCCGTAACGAATGGGGTGTTACGGCCGTAACACCCTACTGGACAGCAGTCTGAGAAGCTACTGTCCAAACTATCCCGAACGGCTCTGAAACCCAGACCTACTATCGAACCAAAAATATGGTTATGAAGTATTCTCGATAACAAATCTAAGAGTTAAAAGGAAACACAATTCCGGCTTCCCAAAGGTTCGGAATTCGAAGATAGAAGTAAATTTCCCTTAAGTTTAAGGAAATTACAAAACAGCCCAAACGTTCGAAAATCAAGATACAATGTTGGATTAACAAACCGAAACTCAAAACATGAACAACTCAACCATACGAACTTATGTAAATAAAGAAACAACGAAAACGAACGAGTTTTACGAGAATCGAACGTACATACGGCAAAATATAACATAAAATGGAATTACGTAAAAATATCTCCGAAACTCGTCCAAATGGAGAAACTCCAAGAATAAATTAGATTCAAAACGTCGAAACGGTTACAAGCGAGTCGAAAAAAAAAATAGACATACACCAAAAATGGAAAGTGCTAAAAATGGAAAGGTATGGATATTATAGGTAGCAACTAGGTTGTGTATGAATTATTCATATGGTATGAATGCTACAAACGCGCTTAAACGAATTAATGTGCAAAGTGTAACATTAATCGCCAAATTTCTCCCACGTCAAAATATTAAGTTTAAAAGGTTTCAAGGTTTTCCTTCCCTCCGTCGAGCTCTTGGAAAATTGAAATCCAAACCGGATGTGCTATGCTTTCGAGTATCGAGGCAGTCATTCGGGGAGAGTCGATAAATTCCGAGAGTGCATTGGATGCCTTCAGTTGAAACAAATTTTATCCCTAGAAACCTGTTAGGTTGCCAGATAAGATTCACTTGTGAAAATGATAAACGTCGATGGTGTAAACTTAACTTGTTCATGAACTATAGAAAACGTATAGGTTGAGGGGAGTGAACAAGAGGAAATAGAAGATCGAATCATCCATTAGATGGGTTGGTGTTGGACACCACTTTATGAAGATTAATAGACTAGAAACCTGTTCGGTTGCCCTCTATTAAAATTTATAAAGAACTCGATCACTACTATAAAGTAATGCGAACAAATACTTCCGGATCTCACAAGGGAGTGTGTTATACCGATAAAAGTAGTGGGAGCTGGGTTAAAACAATAGAAAAGACTTTAATTCTAAACTCATATCATAATTGAACGAGTCACTAATCAATATGTCGTAATTAATGCAGACAAACAAAATATCAACTCTCAAAATGACAATGAAGCCGCTTACCATTCTACTCGAAAAGAACACCTTAAATGGTCCTAACTTTGTGGATTGGCTCTGCAACCTAATGATAGTACTCAGTATGGAGGCGCTGGGATACGTCTTGGAGGCGGACATTCCGGCGGCTCCGTTGCGGACTAGAGCCAGTCAGGAAGATGTTGAAAACCATGAAAAGTGGGTTAAGGATGACATTAAAGTACGTGGATATATGATGGTCTCTATGTCTAATGAGCTTCATAGAGCTCATGAGAAAATGACTTCTGCTAGGCAGATCTTATCCCAGTTAACAGAACTTATGGTGACCATAGTTGAACTGCTAGATATGAGATATCCAAGCAACTGTTCGGTGCTAGGATGAAGGAAGGTGAGAAAGTTGTGGACCACGTCCTCAAAATGATCTCTATGATCGAGAGATTGGAGGCTCTTGATTTTAGGATGGATGCTTCTCTCCAGACCGACCTTATTCTAAAGTTTCTTCATGATTCCTTCTCATAGTTTGTTATGGACTACAACTGCAATGAGATTGCTTGAAATTTAGCAGGGTTGATGAACAAACTTATAACCGCTCAGTCTCAGATGAAGACTCCGCGGATGAAGGAGTCTGCTCTTGTGATTTCTTCTGGATCTCGGAGGTCCAAGAATAAGAAGAAAAAGACCAAGAAGATAGGTCCATGAAGCAAGGACATTAAGGGTAAGGGCAAGGCCCCATTGGTTACTAAGAGCAAGAAGGGGAAGTCGGACAAATGTCTCAAATGCGGTGAGCTGGCCACTGGGCAAGAGACTGTCTGATCCTTCATAGCACTTCAGGTACGGAACTTTTAGTTTTGGAAATAAATTTTCCTGCTACTGTATTTTCTACTTCTTGGATACTGGATTCAGGTGTTAGTTCTCACATTTGTACCATGAATCAGGATCTGGAACAAAGTAGGAAACTTGGAGCTAGGGAAGTGATGATTACTGTCGGAAGCGGACATAGTGTCGAAGCGACTGGTATAGTATCACTTCTTTTGGGTTTGGAACCCGACTTTACTTTAACTTTAGATGATGTACAAGTGTTGCCCAAGGGCATAAAAATATTTTAACCATTCCGGTCATGGATCAGAAAGGCTTTTCATTATTCATTGGTAATGGTTCCTACAAAATTTATTTTCGAAATAAACTAGTGGGCACTGCTACATTGTTAAATAGATTGTATCGTCTAAACATAAACAACAAAGTCGTTGTAAATACTATGACTAGGAAGCGTGGTAGGGATGAAACTAATCAAGTTTTGAAATGGCATCTTAGACTTGGTCATATTGATCAGACCAAGGTTTACAAAATGGAAGAGATGGACTTATGGGTCCATTGGGATTGGATCTTTTTCCAACTTGTAAATATTTCCTTGAAGGCAAAATGACTAAGTCCCCCTTCACATGGACTATTGAAAGAGCCATTGATAAACTTAGATTAGTCCATGCTGACGTATATGGTGCTTTAGAAGCAGCACGTAACGGATATTAGTATTTTGTTACGTTTACGGATGCTCATACTAGGTATGGTTATTTATAATTAGTGAAACATAAATCCAAGGACTTTGAGAAATTCCAGGAATTTAAGGCCCTAGTCGAAAAACAAACTGGTAATCATATCAAAGTACTTCCGTTGGACCGAGGTGGCAAGTATATGAGCACTGAGTTTGACGAGTTCCTAAAGGAGCACAAAATAGTCTCACAACTTACACCTCCAGGAACTTCTCAGTTAAATGGTGTGTCAGAAAGAAGGAACCGAACCTTGTTGGACATGGCTCGTTACATGCTTATCTACACTGAATTACCAATTTACCTGTGGGGTTATGCGCTCCTGGCTGCTGCTTATATCTTGAACAGATGTCCTTTCAAATCCGTTCTTAAAACTCCACATGAGATGTGGTAGGGCAGGAAGTCTTAATCATATTAGCATTTGAGGATGTACTGCCTATGTCAAGAAGACTAAGGCGTAGAAATTGGAAGCTAGGTCCATGAAGGGACGTTTTCATTGGATTCCCATATGAGACGATGGATTATATATTCTACATGCCTGAAGATCGAAAGATCATTGTTGCTTTGCAAGCACACTTCCTGAAAGATGAGTTCATTCAGGAAGGTGGAGCAGGTAGAAGTATTTCGTTGGAAGAATATAATGAAACTCTCCAGGAGATACCTGTACAAGAAGATGGAACCGAACCTTTTGAAACACAAGTACAACCACATCATAGGTCTAGTAGGGTGTCTCAAATACTTGAGAGGTATGGATTTATGCACCGGGAGGAGCTGGGTCTCCATGAGGTTCCAGTTGATAGTCAAGAGAACGGCCCCATGACCTATGACCTAGCAATGGTGGATGTAAACTCCGTGAAATGGACTGTAGCAGGCTTCACGTAGTTGGGACCTTCATTTTGACGAGGCAGTCAAAGAGTTTGACTTCATGCAAAATGAAGAGGAACCTTGTGTATATAAGAGGGTTAGTGGGATAAAGATCGCATTCTTAGTACTACATGTAGATGACATTCTACTAATAGGAAATGATGTGGGAATGCTCAGTTTGGTAAAAGTTTGGCTTTTGAGTAGATTCTCCATTAAATGGAAGAAGAAACCTATATTCTTGGGATTCAACTCTACTGGGATAGAGCGAAGAGTATGATAGGTCTTTTCCAAGCCCTCTATATAGATAAGATCTTAAAGCGATTTAAGATGGATGATTCTAAAAGAGGGTTCCTACCGATGCGACATTGAATAAAACTCACCTTGAAGATGTGTCCTCATAGTGAGTAATATACCATATGCTTCGGCCGTGGATAGCCTTGTATATGCCTTGTTATGTACAAGACCCGACATTATGCATGCTGGGAGCGTGGTAAGTAGGTTTAAGGCAAACCCAAGTAGGGAACATTGGACCTCCGTAAAGAACGTTCACAAGTACTTTAGAAGGACTAGAGATCTAGTTCTTATGTATGGTAGTGGAGAATAGATTATGACGGGCTTCACTTTTTCAGACTTCCAAGGACAGAAAGACGACTCTGTGTCTACTCCTGGCTACATTTTACTCTTAATGGAGGAGCAGTGTCTTGGCATAGTTCCAAGCTTAGCGTGACTGCTGATTCCACCTGTTAGGCTGAGTGTCAAGCGGCCTAGGAGGCCTCCAAAGGAATGGTTTTTGGATTAAGAAGTTACTGGGTGAACTTCAAGTGACACCATGTGCTGCGCTGCCTGTTTTAATTTATATACGATAACAATGTGGAGGTATCATAGGCCTAGGAGCCGAGATCTCACAACAGTACAAAACACATTGAGAGAAAGTATCATCTCCTGAGAAAATTTGCTCGCAAAGGATACATTGTGCTGCGTAGAGTAGACTCAATAGACAACATCACTGATCCACTGACGAAGCCACTTTCTCAGATGAGCTTGGAGCATAATCTGGAGAACATGGGTATTAGATACCATAGTGTGTGGCACTGAGTGCAAGTGGGAGATTGTTAGGAGTATGCCCTCAAAGAATGTTAGAGTGAGGGCATTGTACTTGTTATTATGTAAATCATTATCAGAAGGCAATTGTATGTTTCTTTATTTACTGGTAGTCAGTGGCACTCCTGACTCAAATATATATATATATATATATATATATATATATATATATATAGAGAGAGAGAGAGAGAGAGAGAGAGAGAGAGAGAGAGATAGATAGAGAAACTAGCCCGTGTATTTGAGAGCAAAACATTCCACTCCTTATTGGATAAGGGGATCAGCACTGGAAAGGTTTATGGCTCAAATAATTAATCGTTCGCAAGTCGATGAATCCTGACTGGGCGTTAAGTTTATGCCAAGACTTGTATGACATGTTCTTTGACTTGGAAAGTGCATGTCGATCACTAATGGTTAGTGGGAGAACACATTATAGGTATGCAAATGAGATTAGTATACTTGAACCGACTCACCCTCAATTCGTCACACGGATTTCCTTCTGGGACAGTTAATGACGGAATCAAAAGGTTGTGATAGGTATTCGTGAACCTTCGACTTGAGGATTTAGTATAGATGTGCTTGTGACATTAATATTTTCATTAGAGTAGTTCGACCCAGAAAACCGGAAGGTGGGGGGTCAACCTCGACGTGCATCTTGACGGGCAAGTAGCAGGTTATACTAAATACCATTATAGGATTCTTTCTCCAGTTAGTGAACAGGTATATGTCATATGCGGTTATTGGTAGATGAGATCATAAATCTTTGGCCAAAGCATTGAAGCTAGTTGTATTAGATACACAAGAGCTTGATGATCCCGATTTGCATTAACTCATGCATTGCGTCAACTACAGATAGGGTTTGACTTACCGTGACCCTATAACTTGATCGAGACATTTGAAAGAAGGGTTTATATGTATACTGGTATTCACGATAGAAAGGTTTACAGTGTAGGCCGCCAGGCTGGGTAGGTGGTGTTATTACTCTTTGGTTCCTCCCATTGCTAACTGAGACGGACCTACCTAGTCGCGCAATAGGATTGACGACGCAATAAATCGAGCTTGTTCTCTCTTTAATAATATTAGATATTGGATATCTAATTTATTGAACATTGGATGTCTAATTAATGTTGGGACATTGGATGTCTAAATTAATTTATTAGATAAATTAATTTACGGACTTAAGAATTAAATAAATTACTGGGTGATTGATTTAATTCATAGATATAATTATTTCGTGGAGAAATTAATTATATTGTTTTGTATTTGATAATTAATTAATTAGATTAATTAGTTGATATAAATACATCGAAACGGATTGGAGTTTATCTGTTTGGACTCTCAAGAGTCCGAAACGAACCGAATTCCTCCGGTCCTTCTAGATGTCCGAACTACCCCTTGGTTTTGCCTTGGTCGTAATCTTCTACCTTAATTGGTGGAAGACCAAAGACAAAACATGAGGGATTTGTTTTGATTTTATATGATAGTATTCTTTTGGAAAGAATAATATGTTGAAGTAGGTTGAAGATGAAAAAGAATATCAACTCTTTGATTGAGAGGTGATACTCACGGCCTAAACAAGTGAGATCGAGAGAGAAAATAGTTTTCTCAAGTCTTCATCATCTTCATCTTCTTCATCTTTCTTATTCATTTTTCTTGGAGAAAAATTGAGAGATAATTCATAGAAAAATTGATAAATATACTTGGAGTATATACTTCAATTAACATAAGCTTCACCATCCTATTCTAGCCGTATCCTTGGAGGATAATAGGGTGGTTGTTATTCCGGTCGGCTTCCGATGTGTGGCAAGTAGAGGCACGGTGTTTCGGTGCTCGGGATTTCAAAATCTTGATGAATCAAATTCGTGGGGAAGATCACCTAAAGCCTGGGGAATTGCATTTTTGAAGAACACCATTTAATCAACAGTCTTTGAGGGTATGATTTTGAATCTTCTCTTGTTTCGTTATTTATTCGTATATACGTAGCTTGATTGATCCTCTTAGGGATTCAGATCATATTTGATGTGCATATTGCTTCCATTGTGCCTTCGTTTTTAGGCACCGAATCCCAACATGGGAAACAAGCAGATTTCCGAGACCAGATTAGAGTTGGCAACCGATGACAGAAAGCTGGCCAACCTTGACAATCGGGCCAGAGTCTATAGCAAACTCTTGATAAAGCCACCATGGTAAAAATCAAAATTGCAAAAATGTCAAATAAATCTGGGACACATTAGCAGTAATGTGTGAGGAAAGTGAGCTGATCAAAGAAAACAAGTCGTCAATTGCTACCCAAACGTTTGACAACTTCATAATGAAGAATAGAGAGACCTTTGATCATGTGGATACTACACTCACAGAAATTATCAATGAAATCAACTCTCTTAGAAAACCTTATGGCAACTGAGAGATGACACTGGAAGTATTAAGGTATCTAAAACCATAATGGAGCATGAAGGCCGTAGACATGAGGGAATCAAACGATCTTAACAAAATAAATATTCAAGAGTTGTTTTCCAGGCATCAATGCATTTGAATTCAAACTTCCTTGCTCATAATACAGTGAACCAACTGAGAAGGGAATTGCCTTTGCAGCCAAGTCCCCTGCAAAGGACCTAGCTCATGTCATTCCTCCTAGCCCTCTGAGAAGGGAATTGCCTTTGCAGCCAACCCTCAGAATGTTTCAGCTCAGACATATCTGAAGATCTAGATTTACATAGATCATTAAATCAACTGATAAGAGATTTTGAAACTCTTAAAGTAGCACACTTGGCTGTGACAACTGAGAATACCCAACTGAAAAATGAGAAAGTGCAGCTAAAAATAACTTTGACAAACTCATCCAGGATAAATCCAATTTAAAAAACAGATTAAAGGTGAAACAAACATGGCCATAGCTGAAACAAATAGATTAACAACTTTAAACAATGAAATATCAGGTGCGCTCGCTCATATTGAGGCTGAGCTCACCAAGCTCAAACAGTTAAACGATGCTCCAGCTAAAGAAATAACATCACTTAAAGCATCAAAATGCTAGAGGAACTGTGCACCAAACAAAGACCCTTATATTTGAAATCAGGTCTCGGATATATCCCAAATGTTGCTCCGATTTCAAAAACTACATTTGTTAAATAAAAAAACAAGTGTACAGCCAACTGAACTGGGCAACCAAAAAGGACATCACCCAAGTCATAAGACTCAGCAACAGTCTAGAAAATCTAGGCAGACACCAAGACAGCTTAGGAATCAGCCAAAATAGCCTAGGGGGCATCCAGGACTGTTTAAGACTCATCCGAGACAAAGAAACATGCAATAGCCAAATCAGAATCAGCAGATGAGACGTTATCAACAAAACTTTTACTACCAAATGTTCCCACAAAACAACTTTCAAATAGGGAGAGGTAAATCACGAAGGAATCAAAACTTTCAAAATATGTGGAAACCACAAAATTATCATCCTAGATTTAATAATGGCTCACCCCCAACAAGTTATCAACCTTACTATATGCACAATGCAAATAAGCGAGAGAGAAATCATAACTATGCATATAAAAAAATCAGAATAATTTTCATATTCCTAGGAGAAATCAATTCTCCAGAAAAGCTATTAACCCTTGAGGAAAGTAATAAGTCACATTCTTCCCAATACTTATCAAACTTTAGCCCCATTCTAACTACCATGTTCTGCATATGCTTAGTACAAAATTCGTACAACTGAGCATTGATTAACTCCTTAATTCTACACAACTCCAACAAAAACAGATTGACTGTTGGATAATTGCTGCCACTTATAAAATTTGTTACATCTAAAAACACTTCAAGAAACTCACACACTTCATGCACCTCAGCTCATTGCAAAGTAGTAGGACAAAATCTTAGAAAGGATTCATCATCTTCTCCAAACTTGTCAAAACATTGTCTATACCTATAGGCAATGTTAAGCATTACAAAGGTTGAGTTCCACCTAGTGTTATTATCCAACAGTAACTTATTTGAAGGCAACTGCAAATTAATTCTATGCTCATTGAAATTGGATAGCCTATTTTCAGAACCAAATAAGTACTTCACTCCTTCTCTTACAACACCAGTCACATGTTCTATCTCCTTTAACCCATCCCTAACCAACAAATTTATAATGTGAGCACAACATCTAACATGAAACAACTTGGCATCCAATATAATCTTTGACGAAGCTTTATAATATTTTTTTCAGAATATCAATACATACATCATAACCCGATGCATTATCAACAGTAACAGATGCCACTTTATCTTGAATTCCATAAAATTTGCTCACTCTGTGTACCTCTTTTGCTAATGCAACACCATTATGTGGTGGAGGGGCATTGACAAAAGATATTACTCTCTTATGCAAGTTTCAAATCTTATATATGTAGTGACAACTTATAAACATATAACCTATTTTTTGTACCCCAGACCACCAACAGTCAGTGGTGAAGCTTACTCTAGAAACCTTACCTAGCATCCCCTCAATTCTTTCCCTTTCTTTATTGGAAATAGCAAAGTATTCTTTCCTCACAAGATACCTACTGACTGGTCTATAGTAAGGACTGTAAGCCCTTAAGAAATCATTGGAAACTTTATGCTCAACTATAATGAATGGATATTCATGAGCAAGTATCATATGTGCATCAAGCATTTTTACCTTTCAATGCTAAAAGTGAAAGTTTTAACAGAACTTTCACCTTTAGAAAGCACAACACCATGTAACTGAGACTGAACAGTTTTAGAACCTTCAGCCTCATCATCTTTTTTTAGGAAATATTTTGTGTCTAGCAGGACAGGCCAATCTCAAATGCCTCATTTGGTGAGTAGTTGTGCCCCCTTTTTGATCTGAAAGGATTTTCATGCAATGATTGCATTTATTTTTCTTTTCCCCCCGGAAGTACAATTGGAGTCATATGATACCAAAAAAATACTAGATTTATTTAGATTAGATTCTGAAATAGGGGCTTCATTCTCACCATTAATTCCATCATTTACCTGGTCTCCCCCAGACTCCATCTCAACATCATTTACCAGCCGCAGCTGTAAGTCTTTATCATTACCTGATTCATCTCTATTAGAATCAGTACTTAATTCTAGGTCTACATGAACATCAATATTCAGGGGTGGTCTCTGAAGAATCAACAAAGGAAATATCCATGTATTAGATTTAACAAGTACAATCAAAACTTTTGATTCAAAAGGAATTATACAGAAATGACATAATCTAATATGCAAATTACTTCTATGTTACAATTTACAATTATGTTACAGGTCAAAATTGAAACTACTAATTAGAAATTCAAATCATGTTTTATTAAATTATAGTATTTAATTAAACAATTTTTTAAAATCAAAATTAGGAACACAATCGAAAACCATAATTTAATTAAACCTAAACATAAACTCAACTCGTTAATATAATTACATGCATACTGAAATCGGAACAAAATTCAACTAGAAAAATCAAATAAGTAACATGCATATTCAAATCCAAACCTAAATCATGTATTCAACGAATAAAAAATCCAATAAGTAACATATATACTAAAATCGAACCATTAAATAACTTAAAACATCAAAACCCCCCTCAGATTCAAACCTAATTGAAAGTAAAAAAGTCAACCCCCTCAGATTTATACCTAAATAGGAACTGAGAAGGCAAAACCATAACCTTCACCAGGAATTGGAACTGATTCTGACATCGCCCAACGAGACTAAGATTTGAGAGACTGAATTGATTATGAGAGATTTAATCGATTAAGATTATAGAGATGAAGTAAGAGAGAAACGGAATACGGCAGAAGAGAGACTCAGAGAGAAAGGGTTATGAGATAATTAGGTTTACAGACGGGGGGGGGGGGGGGGTTGGGGTTAAGACATATTTATATAATTTATATAAATAGGTGTAATATATATAATTTGCCAAAAAACTAGATGGCCGATCCGAACATGTTCGAACTATTCGGCTCGATTTGCCGAATATCAAAAGCAAGCATTCGGATCGACTCGTTGATTACTGAATCGAACATCAAACCGAACTATTTTGAACTAAACATTCCGGATCGAATCGAACTTTTATGTTTGTTCACAGCCCAAAATGGAACCTAGAACAACTAAACAAGCTCTGAATGATTACACTTGGGTAAATGCTATGCAAGAAGAGCTGAACCAAATGGAAAGAATTATGGTATGGGAAGAAGTAGACAAAACCTACCACAATAAGGTTATCGGCACCAAATGAGTTTACAAAAACAAGTGTGACGAAGATGGAGCTGTAATCAGAAGCAAAGCCAGACTAGTTGGCAAAGGATATGCTCAATGTGAAGGAATAGATTTTGATGAAACTTATGCACCAGTAGCAAGATTGGAAGCAACAAGGCTATTTCCTGCCTATGCAGTATTTAAGGATTTTGAAGTATACCAAACGGATGCGAAAAGTGCCTATCTAAATGGAGTTCCGGAAGAAGAAGTCTATGCAGAGCAGCCCCCTAGAATTTTCAGAGAGACAAAGTGTACAAACTGCTGAAGGCGCTTTATGGACTCAAACCGGCATCTAGATCCTGGTATGAGACACTTTACATATTTCTTGAAAAAAAAATGGATTCGGCAAAGGAAAAGTAGACAGGACACCTCCAGGATTGAACACATTACTAGTTCAAGTATCTGTGGATGATATTATCTTTAGATCAATTGGTCTAGATCTATGTAAAAATTCTAAAATCTTATGCAAGGGAAATTTGAAATGAGCATGATGGGTAAACTAAATTTCTTCCTTAGTTTACAAGTAAAACAAAATGACATATGCATCTTCATAAACCAAAAATATACTAGGGAAACTGATAAAATGATTTGGCGTGGAGACAGCCAAATGCTTAAGAGTACCAATGATAACATCTCTACACATTGACACAGATGATGAAGGCATTCCAGTGGATCCAACCCACTATAGAGGATTAAATGGATCATTATTGTACCTGAATGTAAGCAGACCAGACATATCATATGCAGTTGGAGTGTGTGCAAGATTCCAAGCTAAGCCAAAGTAATCCCACTAAGAAGCATCAATGAAGATAATCAAATACCTAAATCTACAATCAATGTCAGATTATGGTACTCTAAAGATGACAACTCTGAACTATCAGATTATTCTCATGCTGATTTTGCAGGCTGTAAAATAAACATGAAAATCACAAGTGGAAAATGTTACTTTCTTGTAACCAAGCCGATCTCATGGTTCAGTAAGAAGTAGACGTCAAATTCTATATCCACAACTGAATCAGAGTACCTAGCTATAGGCATATTTTGTGCTCAAATCCTATGGATTAGACAACATCTAAGAGACTACAACATTATAGCAAATGAAGTCCTAATATGGTGTGACAACAATAGCACAATTGCTATTACGAACAATCCAGTGCCTCACTCTTGAACAAATCACATCGATGTCAAGCATCACTTTATGAGAGACCATGTGATATACAAATGAGAACAAGTAGAAAGAGTCAGCATTGAATATAAGATAACTGATATATTCACCAAGTCTTTGCCACAGAAAGATTTCTTGAACTAAGCAGGGATCTTACCGGGAATCAAGTACCTAGGTGAGAACCTAGCTGATGCAGAAGCCAGCCAAGATCAAAGAACCTAGATAATGCAGAAATCCAACCAGGATCAAAGAACCTATGTGATGCAGAAACCCTGTAAGGATCAAAGAATCTACCTGATATAGAAATTCTGCCAAGACCAAAACACAGCTAGATCATAAGTCAAACAGTCAAATAGCTAAATTCCTAGTCTCAGTAATGGTAATTTGTTTTATCACACGTGGATTAATATGGACGATTATAGATATATCACGTCTACCCCATGTTGTCAAATCACTGCCTTATGTTCTCTGAAAAGACGAATCGCCGCTTCAAATTAATTATTTTTTAAAACCAACTTCAAAATAATTATTATTTAAAACAATTGAAATAAGCGAAAAAACTTATCGTCTTCAAAGTTTCTAAACAACAACCCTAGTTTTCCGATAGCAAAAATCGAAATCTTCTCTACACTGAAAACACTTTCAAACTGCAAAATGAATTCCGAGACCTATTTTAAGAACATCAACCTGAAGGTCGTGAAGGAACAAATCATTTTCAGCGTAGTGGTGGACTTCTTTGGACTTTTGGAGTCCAACAACACTCTTCTGATGGCGGACCTGATTCCAAAAATGAAGAAAAATGGTATCTACCAATATTTTGTGCACCAACTCTTCTGAAATCTACAAGGAAGCGGTTATCTATTTTTTCAAAGAAGCGAGAGTAACTGGGTGGGGCATAGAAACATCAATATTTGGTGAAAGCATCATCATCAACCATCAAACTAACTCTGATGCGTTCAAAATGCAGAACCGTGGAATAACGGTGGATGCTCTAAAACAAAATCACCTAGCGAACTGGCAAGGGATCAAGATGCCAGAACAGCTGAGCAAATGAAGAACACTGCAAAGAAGACGTACATCCAGAAGGAATATCGCTTCATAATGGACATGACCAACAACATAGTAATCGGCATGTATGGTAGATTTGATCATATGTCCATATCAAAATACACCGTGATGGGGGCAATTATACCGAGTTAGATAATTAACTGTCTTGACTACATCTTCAGGCAGATAGTTAAACAAGTGAGCCAGGTCAGTTGGGACAATGCCAAGAAAAAATTCAGCTAGCAGCTGTCTTTTGATACTCCAATCAGCTAGATTCTGGAACACCTGGGAATGGCCAAAGGCAGGTCAGAAAAATTCCACACCAACAAACGCCTTGGGCATTTGGACCCAGCTGCACTGGAGTTCATGTCAACACAACAACCTCGTCCTGAAGTAATGTTGTCCAAAATTGTAATAGACACATCATCATACAAAATGGCGTCTGAATCCGAGGATGAAGAAGAGGTGGAATCAGCAGCAACTATCTTACCCGCAGCTGAGGTCGCACCAACTGAACTGACCCCAACTGAAATAAATACAACCAATATCCTATTAGATAAGTTGCTCGATGGTTGAAGAACAACCAATCCATACCGCAACCCAACTTGAGGATGATGAAGATAGAGATAATCTACTATTGTCTACTCATTTCAGGAAGAGGAAGTCTCCTGAAAAGAAGGAAACCATAACCATCGATTCATCAACCGAATCTCCAGCTAAAAGAATCAAAGGAATAATTGATTACACAACTGAGTCCTTAGAAAAAAATGTTGCTAAGATTCCATTAGCTGAAATGACAGATGACCCCCACATCCAGGCTGAAACTCAACTTATTCCAATTGAAGTGCCAGCAGCTCAGACAACCGAGCTGGCCATTATGGATGAAAAGGGAGAGGATAAACTAATCCCAGCTGCACCACCTCTAGAGCTTCCTAGACCTCCCGAGGAAGCCGAAGCTCAAGAACAAGAAATAATTGAGGAAGCAGACATTCACTATAAGTTCAACCTCAAAGCCAAAAATCCATTCCAACTCAACAAGGAACAAATTAAAAGATAAGGAAGCACATTTTCAAACTTTCCATTACACCTACCTGTAAGGACTGGAAGAATTTGAGGTACCTTAGATTTATTGCCTATTGGGAAACTTCTTGTTTGGATAAATGCCTCATACATCCGAGTATCGTCCAGACAGAATGTCAGCTGAGTTTAGTCAAGACAATATCATCCAAGTAACGACGATGTTGCGAAAAATGATAAATGCTACATACAGCCTATCTGTAATAACCACGATTTTCGTTCCGGTTATTTTGGATTTTTTTCGGATATTTCCCGGTTGTCGAGTGCCGGTATTATTTTCTTGACAACTGATTTTGGCGTTTATGACCGTAGGTGATGATTGGTTATCCGTTGTTTTCATTTCGGATCAATGATGTTATCCCTGAGTGTTTTGCCGTGTTCGTTCCGTGCGATTTCGGAAAACCGAGTCGTCGAATCATGGTGGTCGGGCACTGGCCGGACGATTGCGGGCAATGGCCGGACGAGCGGAGGCACTAGCCGGATGGGTGCAGGCACTGGCCGGGCGGGTGCGGCAAGAACCGGCGTAGCGCACGTTATGGCAGGAAGGTAGCGCACGCTATGACCGGGAGGCAGCGCACGCTACGTCCGGTTGGCTGCGCGAGCTAGTCGGCCGAGGCAGTAGGGCAGTGGGTTCTGGACTCAGGTGGATAGGCAGGTAGCGCACAATACTGTCGTGCACTGCGCACGCTACGACCGGCAGGTAGCGCGCGCTACGGCCGGAAGGCTGCGCATGCTACCTGGCCGAGTCAGTAGGGCAGTGAGGTTCTGGATTGTGGCCCGGGCCGATAGCGCACGCTAGGCTGCACCAGTATAAATATGGCCGAGCAGTCCAGTTTCAGTCATTGTTCCCATTTCTCTCTTTCTCTTCCGCGGCTGGATCCTTTAAGAACTTGAAGGCATGTTGTTATACAATTAATCCACGAAGTTTGGGTGCTCATATCATCGATTAATCACTCCATAACATCCTTCAATCCAGCGAGGTTAGTTTTCCTAAAATCCTAGCTCTGGGAAAATTGGGGATTTTCTTTGATTTCGTTCGTTTAATTCGTTATAACTTAGAATAGTGATGGATTAATGATTATGTTGTATTATATCGAATCCCTTGTTTTCCACGGTTGGGTTGCCGAGGATTCGTCGTTTTGTTGAGTTCCTAATCGGTGCCTTGAAGGTGTCCGGGAAAATCCTTAGAGGGGGGTTTTGGGCATTCTACGATTATTCTTCCTCGTACGATCGTTGATTATTGATGGTATGATGTTAGGGTCAGGTTCCTTGCGAAGAACTCGAGTCGGAACCCTTCCGTTCGCCGTTTTCTGATCGGTTGTGTTACCGTCGTTTTCGCCGGAGAGTTGTGGGCGTTCGAGGTTTCCCGGTTGAGCCATGTTCGTCGGAGTGTCCGGTATCGACTATCGAGGCAAGTATCTTGCCCATACATTACGTGTGGATATAATGGTTGTTAATCAACGATATGTGCTAAATGAATTGTTCAAAACCATATTTCAAAAGAATCTGTATATTTACCATCATGGTTTTCTTAAAAGATAATTCTTGTGTTCATTAATTAATATGCTTAATTGACTATGTGTGTTGGTGTCGAGTATAGGATCACCTTATTTTCAAGTGATGCCATTATGTGTGATTTTGTTGTCGGTAAGTTTAAAGTTCAATTATTTTGTTAAGATTGCATGTGTAGTCATGCGGATGTGTGTGAATATGTGAGCTTGTGTGATATTGGTTGTGTCGTTTGGTGCTGTTTAGATGGTGTGCTTCGTTGTTAATTGTATAAGCTTTGGGTCATGAGTATGTGTTGGATAAGTAGGTCATTCTAGTAATATACCTCGACTATATATATTGTGATTGACTCTTGAGGAGTGTGGTTTTGGAAATGTGAATTGATGAGAATTGTAAGGTTGTTCTCGGGTACTCTCACTCGGGGATTGACTCGACGGGGTCACACGGGGACCTGATGGCTTAGCGGCTGGACCGGGTCGCGAGAGTTACTTCGAGTGGGCATTCTCACCTGGGGATTGCTCGACGGGGCACACAGGGACTTGGTGGCTTGAGGGCCGGACCGGTTTGCGAGAATTGCCAGAATGTTTGTACTGATGAATAATTGTGATATGCCCAGAGTAACACAATGCTTGATGCTCGGGGTCGAGAGACATTATATATCGAGTCTTTGTGTTTGGCTAGAATGGCATAAGAGTAATGTATTATGTGTAATATGTCTTTGGAAGTGAATTGAAATTGATGATCGAGTCGTGGACCCTGTGTTTCGTGACCGGAATGGTTGGGTCGTGAACCCCGTGTTTTGTTAACGGTTTGTATTTTGGAAAATGAACTTTGGGGCGGTGACCTTAAGTGGCTTTTGAGGAATTAGAACTTTTCAATCACAAATGTTTTCAAAACTTCCGAGATTTAGAAGTGTTTCCAAAGTGCTTTCTTGTTTTGTTTCTACTTTCAAAACTTAAACTATTTTTAAATCAAAATATCTCGGGAAGTCTTTTGCTGTATTCTCGGAAAGTGTTATGTATGGATCGTATTTGCACTTTATACTTGTACTAGCAAAACAGTGGAGTTTTGCTAACCCCCGAGTATTCGGGGGGTGGATGTCTATTTTTGCACCCAGGTACATGCAGGTTTGGGAGCAAAACACAGGATCGGTGCGAAGGATGATGGAAGGCGAATGATACTAATCACATGAAGGCCAGTTTTAGATGTAGTTAGTTGGAGTTCGTATATGGTCCTTTTCGCTGTCGTATTTTTGTTTGTGAGTGTATTTTACCCTTGCATGGGTATGAGTCCAGATAGAGATGTGTATTTTTGGCTTGTATGTTAGTGACGAAAGACCAAGTTGGTCTACGGATTTGGCATTTTATCATGTCGGTATGTAATTTATTGTGTGGTTTTGATGTCTAGCCTGGTGGATCCTCACAGAGAGGGTCTGCGGTGTGTAATATTCCCGGTTTGATTCTGGGGGTGTTAAACTATACGTGCAGTCTATCCATATAGGTGTTCATGCAATCCTATCCATACAACCTGTACATACAACTAAAGATCATACAACGAGCCAAAAGTCAAATCCTATAGCTTAGCCTTCAAGATACAACAAGATGAGACGTTGGCTACAACAAACAATGTTGTAGGTGGTTTACTTAGGTAAAGTAAAACAAAAACCAACAGGACTGAAAAGAAACTTTAAACCATTGTGAAACAAACATTCTTTATTCATAAAGTATTCATGGTTAAAGTAGCATTTACTACTGATAGGACAACATTTAATGCGGCCGAAGAGACTACAGACAGAAGAGCCTTGGATGCCGATCAAAGAGAAAGTCTGAAGAACTAAATGCGAATCACCTTTAATACAAACATTCTGGTGCCGCCAATCAGAGTTGTCTTAATCTCACCAACTGGCCAACGACTATATTTATAGCGGATTTATTTCCAAGGTTATAAATAGCCCCAAGCAAGAGGACATTGTTAACAACTTGTAGACTTACAGAATCTACACAAGAACAACAATCTGAACATCAGGCTTACAAGAGCATTATATTTCTTCAAGCATACAGCAACATCTTAGGTGAAGAAATAAAGAAGTCATAAACAACAAACAACACACATACAACAAAAGCTTAACAAGCCCAGAGCTATTGTTAAACTCGTGATAACCCATTCTTATTATTGAGTTACTTAGCCCTATATGGACTAAGCAAAGCTATTCTGACCTGTGTGGAACGAAGAGAGTTCAGGATGAAGCCTCAATCTGTGTGAAAAGAAGCAATTCGAAGAAGCCCAAGCTAATCTGTGTGAACGGCCAAAGCTACTGTCGGCTCTATCAATCTGTGTGAATGATACAACGACGAATTTAGTTAAAATCATAGAGTTGTGTACGTCATGATTTCAATAAACTATTTACTCTTGTGTGGAGGACATGTGGACATAGAGGGGTTTACCTCGAATCACATTAAACTGTGTGTATTTAATTATTATCTTTACTATTTTCTTACTGCATGTGTGATTTTAGTATACTTATCCTGAAACCCATGTAAGCACTAATGTAACACGAGACCATTTACTTGTTGTATCTACAGCAACTTAGTTTTAGACTTCCGCTACACAAACAAATTTTGAAAAGGATACAGCTTATTTAACCCCCCCTCTAAGCTGTTTATATTATATACTGTGACCAACAAGTGGTATCGAAAAGGTTGATTCTACAAAGAATCAGTTGATTTTTAACCGGAATCGGATACTTACAAAAATCACTAGCTTTTGAAAACTTCAGTTTTATATCTTTATCATTCATTCTACTTCTGCCATGGATACCTCTATGATAAAAAAAGTTCCCATATTTTTCGTTAACGGATTTGATGACTGGAGAATTGGGGTGGAAGCCCATCTTGTCGCGATGCATGAAGAGATGATCTTTGTCATCCAAGGAGGGCCTGTCAAGATCATAAAGGTCAATCTAGCTGCAAGAATAGAAGGAACATGAACAATGGACGACTGGTGATCGCAAGCGTCCGAATCTTGACGACGTCACCAAGAATGCGCTATTTGTCCAAGGTAAAGAGCTGCAAGACAGCCAGGGAAATATGGGAGAAACTCAAGTTGATATGTGAGGGTACTGAGCTCTCAAAGAAAACAAGATTTCAAACTAACTCAGCAATTTGAATTATTTGAAATGAAATCTTCCAAAACACTTGAGGAACTTGACCTATGATTTACAGGCATTATTGATGAACTTGAAGCAGTAGGTAAAGTGTATACCCAAAATGAGAGAAATCATAAAATCTTTACATCACTCCCTGCCCGATGGGACATTAAGACCACAACTATGTTTGTGTCTTGTATTTTAAATGATATATCTACTTTCGATCTCTTCTCTGACCTTATAGCTTTTGAGTATGATATTGACAAGAGAGTGAAGGATGAAGAGTCACCTGCTAAGACTACAACACTCGCTGCTGTATCTGATCGGAGACACAGTTCTTCCCCCAGCACATCTAAAGCCGTATCTAAGGCAGCTGACAATGATGATGACATCATGTCACAAGACGAAATGACCTTGCTCATGCACAAATTCTGGAAGTTCATTAAGAAATCTGGAAAGGCCCCCTAGAGGTCTAAACTGTTAACAAGGTGAGTTCGGAATCACCATCGTCCGCAGATCCTAACCTGTGCTATAATTGCAGGAAACTGGGACACTATGCAAATAGATGTCCTCATCCTAAAGTGCAGAAGTTGTGCGAAGCCGAGCAACAAGAAAAGGACGAGAAAAGACACGTCTGGCAAAACAAGCTAAAGGCCCTACTCCGTGAATCGGAAGCCTCGCCCACACCGATCAAAATAGATAAGTGCCTTCAGGCAATCACTGACGGTGACTCCTGCGATGATAAAATAGAACATAGGGCCTATATGTGCTTTATGGAAAACGAAGGGGATGATGATGGAGACAGTGAGAATGAGGTAAACTCAATATCAGCTACAACTATTAATGCATCACTTACATTTGTAAACATGATGAATGGGATCAGAACCATTCAAAAGGCCCATCATATGCTTAAATAAGAAAATCTACAACTCTTGCTTACAAATTTAGAGCAGAAGGACAAAACAATATGCTGAAAAACAACTATGAAAGTATGTCTTGAGATTGCGAAAACAACAAGATCATTCATAAAAATCTCGTGGAAAGCAATCATCAACTTGCGACCGAACTAAATGAGGTAAAAACTCATAGTAAATACAAGACAAATGATTATGGTTTGTTAGAGGCTAAATACAGCTTATCGAAAAAAAAGAAGTAGAACTCAAGACCATCCTCAAGTCATTTGAGATGTAACACCCCAAACTAGGCGGATATTACAGTGCCGTGAATCCCCGACTGGGACCCAACAGGCAAATGAAAATGATGAATTAAATAATATAATTGTAGTACCGAACCACATATATTACCAAGTACTCCGATGAGGAGTTTAAGTACGACACACCAGGACAAAACCGAATACTAGTATATTTTATATGGAGATAAAATACACCACCCTGAACAATTAAACATCTCAAACGGAATTTGCAGCGGAAATACAACTGTAGAGAAATATGCAAGACTTAAATAAACGGAATGACTGGGGCCCCCTACTAGTATCACTGGGACTCCTCGCCGTCAACATGCTCTTCCCGTGCCTTTGCCTTGCCGTGACCTGAAAACAAAAATCCCCAGCGAAGTCGATTTACTGAACAACAATCCTCAAGGGTTGAAATTACACAATCATGAATTAACTGAAGTTATGAAATATCCTTAGTTATGAATTACGCTGAAGAGGAGTATCATAGTACGCCCGTAATGTTCTGTGCAAGTGTACAAGACGAATGACCGGACACACCCGTCCTTGTACCTAATTAGTCTCACGGAGGTAAGCGTTACCATGTGCACGGTCGATGTATCGTGAACCCAAAACATGACCATCGTGTGCCCGACTAAAAATTCCACACACCACACCTGACCACGCAATATGAACCCAGAAGGTCATATGAACGAGAATAACCACAATGAATACCAATGAATAATAATTCGACAAGGCCAAGATGACTCACCGAGATGAAAATAATAGTGACTTGATTGATAACCCAATGAAATGATTTGGAACCGTCGTTCCTCGTGAATGAAATGATTATTCGACAATTACAAGTCTCAATATGATTAATACTATGATGAATGAATTATGATTATGAGCAATCAACAACAAAAGGAATGAGTATCCTTTTAACCGAGTAAGAGTTAACTTACTCAATACCGATGACAATGTCCTTCCACGAACAACGTCCTAATCGAGATACCGGTCGCTCGAACAACCTTGAATAACAATAATTACCAACAACCGATCAATACACGTGTCAAGCAACAAAACACGACCAACCCAAAAGTCGATACAACGATAATCAAACTCATAGGGGCATTCTAACGAATACGTAACCAACCACACAACTTCGGAAATATCCAATCCCGAATATATCGAACCCAACACCAAAATGAGTATTTCGAACTATCAAAACACTTCAATGATATCAGTAATCCAATAGGAATCCACAATTCAAGATTACAACAACATCAATCGGAAAATCCCCAATTAACCGAAGTCAACCCCAAGGGTTCTTGAACTAATTCCGAAAATAGCCATTTAATCCGTAGGAATATATTTATCCAAGGTAGATAATCCATATCTAACATATTCCAATGGTAATTCAAGCTTACACGAAGAAATCGGAAGGAAAAATCCAAAAATCCGAAATTCTAGATCCAAGAGATAAATACCTTAGATTTGATGTTAAGGAGTGATGAAGTGATGATTTATCCAAAAGATAAGCTTGAAGATGGTGTTCGATGATTACTCCCCGAAGAACACTCTCCAAATCGCCCGGAATCGCCCGAAACCGCCGAAGAAACGAAGAGAAATGATAAATGACGGATTAAGGGCTGAACTGTCCTATTTATACTGCTCCAGATTAGCGCACGCTATGACCTGCTACTTAGTGTGCGCTAACGAGTTGTATGAACATTCCAGTGAACTCTGGCTGACCCGTTAGCGTACGCTACGACCTGGTAGCGTGCGCTAACTCTATCCCAATAGCGTGCGTTAACTCCAAATGTTAGCGTGCGCTAGCTAAAAATCTGTTGCCCAGTACTGAAGTCCAGAACCTTCTGTCCTATGATCTGATCTCGGTAGCGTACGCTACAACCAAGAAGTAGCGTGCGCTACTGCACCATTTGCGTACGCTAAAAATCACTCATAGCGTGCGCTATGAATTAATCCAGTGCAGTCCAGTAGCCACTGGACTCAACCTGATCCGTCCTTAGTGCACGCTACAGCAATTATTAGCGTGCGCTACTACAACTCACTAGCGCGCGCTACTTACCATTCGTAGCGTGCGCTATTTATAACTCACTGCGATCCGGTACCTTACGGTGCGGCCAGCTAACATTAGCGTGCGCTAATGCTGAGTGGTAGCGTGCGCTACCTGTACTCAATTAGCGTGCGCTAGAAAGAGTACGTAGCATGCGTTACTCCTCACGCATAGCCCACAATGAAAAATGACAAAGATGATAAACACGGCACGGAACTCCAATTATATTAGTGATGAACGACGATTGATACACGATACAATTACTCTGAACGATGAATACCATGATTGAATAAGAGTGACAAATGATCAATAATGAGTGAAATTACTGAATGATAAGCACTGAATGATAATTACTGAATGATAATTACTGAATTACAACCGGGTATTACATACACCCCCCCTTAAAAGAGTTTCGTCCCCGTAACTAAGGGTCAAACAACTCGGGATAACTCTCCCGCATACTATCCTCGGTTTCCCAAGTAGCCTCTTCGACTCCATGTCTAGACCACTGAATCTTAACCAAAGGAATCGTCTTATTCCTCAACTGTTTGATTCGCCGCTCTAAAACTCGCACGGGACGCTCCTCATATGAATGATCGTCGGCGATCTCGATTTCATCGAACTGAAGTATGTGACTCGGGTCGGCAACATACTTCCGCAACTGAGAGACATGAAACACATTATGAATTTGGCTTAACGCCGGAGGTAAAGCCAATCGGTAAGCTAACTCGCCTACTCGATCCAGAATCTCAAACGGTCCAATGAATCTCGGACTCAACTTACCCCTTTTCCCAAAACGGAATATCCCACGACTCGGGGATACCTTGACCAACACGTGGTCACCTGCCTCGAACTCTAATGGTCGACGATGGTTATCTGCATAAGACTTTTGTCGACTCTGAGCGGTCAACAAACGACTCCTGATCAAAGCTACCTTCTCACGGGCGGCTATAAGCATATCGGGCTCGGTGCTGATTGATTCTGATAGGTCATCCCAACACAAAGGAGATCGAAAACGACGACCATACAAGGCCTCGTAAGGTGCCATCTTAATCGAAGCATGCCAACTATTATTATACGTGAACTCGATCAATGGTAGTTGGGCTTCCCAGTCGTCTTTCCAATCGAGGACGCATGCCCTCAACATGTCCTCTAATGTCTGAATAGTCCTCTCTGATTGCCCGTCGGACTGAGGACGAAAAGCGGTACTGAGATTAAGCTGAGTTCCCATAGCGCGATGAACTGATTTCCAAAAATGCGACACAAACCGTCCGTCACGATCGGAAACGATACTTTTAGGAGTACCGTGAAGTCTCACTATCTCTTTGATGAACATCTGGGCAAGTCTCTCGGGACCCCACGTATCCTTGATCTCAAGGAAATGAGCTGATTTGGTTAAGTGGTCCACGACCACCCAGATCGTATTCATGCCACGACGACTCGTCGGCAAACTCGTGATGAAATCCATAGAAATGTCTTCCCACTTCCACTCTGGAATAGGGAGAGGTTTCAGCATACCCGCCGGTCGCTGATGTTCAATCTTAACTTCTTGACAGGTTAAGCATCTCGAAACAAATTCTACGACTTCTCGTTTCATATTACTCCACCAGTAATTTTGTTTCAAGTCCTTGTACATCTTGCTAGACCCCGGATGAACAGAATAAGGGGCAGCATGAGCTTCTTTCAAAATCGAGTTTTTCAACTCGTCATTCGCCAGCACATGGCCGATTCTTAAACCTCAAAAGTCCAACCTCGTGGACCACAAATCCAGGGCCTTTCCCACGAGTCACATCCTCACGGATGCGCAACAATGAAGGATCGAACTCGATTCTCTCGGATTGCCTCCTCGAGTGACGATGAAATCTCTAACATACAAAGTTGTCCCCGAACTCGCTGAAGCTGCACTCGATCTCGGGTCTAAGGAAATCTACTTGAAGCTCCTTCTGAACTGTTAAACGAGAAAGCATCTGCTCCTGAACGGACTTACGACTCAAGGCGTCGGCGACAACGTTCGCCTTGCCCGGGTGGTAAAGGATCTCAATATCATAATCTTTGATTAATTCCAACCACCGTCTTTGTCGCATATTTAACTCCTTCTGAGTAAATATATACTTTAAACTCTTATGATCGGTGAATATCCGATCTGGTAACGCCATAAAGATAATGACGCCAAATCTTCAAAGCGAACACCACGGCTGCTAGCTCCAGGTCGTGTGTCGGATAATTAACCTCGTAAGGTCTCAATTGCCGTGAAGCATAGGCAATAACCTTTCCATTCTGCATGAGCACACATCCGAGACCCTATCTGGACGCATCACTATAAACCACAAATCCTTCCATCCCCTGCGACAAGGAAAGTACAGGTGCTGACATTAACCGGTTCTTGAGTTCCTCAAAACTCCGTTGACACGCGTCGGACCACGTGTATTTCTTATCCTTCCGTAAAAGGCTCGTCAAGGGTTGAGCGATTTTAGAAAATCCCTCCACAAATCGCCGATAATAACCCGCTAATCCGAGGAAACTTCGTATTTCCTTAACATTCTTCGGAGGTAGCCAATCACGAATAGCCTCCGTCTTCTGAGGATCGACACGAACTCCGTCTGAAGAAATTACGTGTCCGAGAAACGTCACTTCGGACATCCAGAACTCACATTTGGAAAACTTCCCATAAAGTTGTTCTCGTCTCAACACGTCGAGCACTTTATGAAGGTGAAACTCGTCTTCCTCTCGATCACGAGAATAAATCAAAATGTCATCGATGAAGACAACAACAAACTGATCCAAAAAGTCGATGAAAACCCGATTCATTAACTCCATGAATACCGCAGGCGCATTAGTCAATCCAAACGGCATAACCACAAACTCATAATGACCATAGCGTGTTCGAAACGCCGTCCTCACGATATCCGACTCTCGAATCCATGGATGATATCCGGATCTTAAGTCGATCTTGGAAAATCTGAAGCTCCTGAAGTTGATTTAAGAGATCATCAATACGGGGTAAGGGATACTTATTCTTGATTGTCACCTGTTCAACTCCGATAATCGATACACAAGCGAAAAGAACCATCCTTCTTCTTGACAAATAACACCGGTGCTCCCCCTGGGACGCACTCGGTCGAATATAACCCTTCTCGAACAACTCCTCAAGTTGGTTCTTTAATTCCTGCATTTCGGTCGGGGCCATCCGGTACGGTGCCTTCGATATCGGGGACGTACCAGGCTCCAACTCAATCGTGAATTCCACATCCCTCTTATGCCAATACTCGTCGTCGACCATTGGAATTCGAAGTTGGAGACCCTGTTCTACTCAAGGTATTGCCGACCAAAGGAGTTTTTCGCTTCGGAAAAAGGGAAAACTTAGTCCGAGGTATATCGGACCGTTTGAAATTTTGGACACGGCTGGAGATATAGCTTATCACTTGGCATTGCCTCCATCTTTGAGTCATGCCCATAATGTTTTTCATGTTTCTCAGTTAAGAAAGTTCGTGCCGGATCCAATTCATATCATCGATTATAGTGAGATTGATGTAGCCGATCATGTTACCTTTCCGGAGAGACCGGTGAAGATCCTTGAACGTCGTGAGAAGCAGCTTCGGCACAAAACCATTCTGTTGATTAAGGTGTAATGGTGAATACATGGAGTTGAGGAAGCGACTTTGGAGACGGAGGAGAAGATGCGATCGGGATACCCGAACTTTTATTTCTTGAGTTTCGGGACAAAACTTCTTTTTAGAGGGGGAGAATGTAATACCTGTATTTTTCATGATTTTGACCTTGTCATCCTTTCGCTTTTATCGCTCTTGTAAGCGCCTATCGAGATGTTGTTGATTCTAGAGTTTTGTATCCTTCGGAACATGTTCGTATCGAATGGACCTTGCAGCGATGATATTAGAAGGAGCAGATAACGCACGCTAGGCGTGAGCTAATGCACGCTATTCGTGTCAAGTAGCGTGCGCTAGCTTCGCTAGTAGCGCGCGCTAATGGGTTGAGTCTGGCAGAGGCAGTAGCCGAATTCTGCTCTCGGGACTAGCAATTAGCGCATGCTAGGCGTGAGCTAATGCATGCTATCGGCGTTGCACAGCGCGCGCTAGCGCCAGATGTAGCGCACGCTAACGACGCAGGTCAGAAGCTACTGGACTACCGGATGACCCCATTAGCGCACGATAACCTTGTGTTTTAGCACGCGCTAATCAGGTGCAGTATATAAGAGGGGGTCAACCCTGTTCTTCATCATTTTTCATCACTTTTACTCATTTCCGACGAAAGAGCACGAGAGGGCGATCCAGCGGGTGATTTGGGGGCGATCTTTCATCAGCGATCATCATCTTAGGTTGAATAACAAAGGTTATACAACATCTAATCCGCTTCTACCTTCCAAATAAAGTTAAATTCCTTAGAACCCTAGTTTGGGGAATTTTTAGGGATTTTCTTAGATTCATCCGATTTATTCATTTTGGAGCTTGAAATCTTTGAGATTATGATGTATCTACCCCGTACCCACGTTTCCCCTATGATTATATGATGTTTATGTACTTTATTCGGACTAGAGAGGGTTTGGATGATTTCCAAACCTCTAGGTGTTTATCCTTGGAGTTTTGTGAATTGTAGGAGGGTTTCGAGAGTTTCTTCGTGTGATTTGAGTATGGATTTTTAATTATCGTATTCCTTATGAATTGTTTAGGCAAGTATTCTTTTATGGATTTATAATTATCATATTCCTTGTATTCTTTTCCTTCCAATTCTCGATGTCTCAAAGGCAAGTATATGTTTATGATTGTACGTTCTCGACTTTGAAAGCAAGGTATATGAATTCAATGATTTTATATATTCACTCTGGGATGGACCGACGGGTCCTCTAAGGTTTCGTTGCCTTTGTTGCAGTTCCACGAATATTTTGGGTTAACCACTCTGGGAGGGTCCGACGGGGCCTCTGAGGGTTCTGTTGCCTTTGGTGCAGTTCCACGGTTGATCATGTATGTATTGAAATGAAGTGATATGAGATTTAGTAATTCCAGAATACTAGTCTTGAGCCTGATGGAATGATGATTACGTTTACTTTATTATCGAGAAGTATTGTGTTTCATATTCGATATACTTGTACTAGCTATTCGACGGCTAACCCCTTTTGGGGGAAATACCTTTCATGTATTTCAGGATCCAGGAGAGTGGATAGGCATGTACCGGGTTAGCATGCAGATGATGGGCAAATGTGATGCTGTATCTTGTCACTGGTTATACTTTGTATTTCATCCATTCAGTGATGTTGTACTTGAAATGGTTATGAGTACTCGGGTACTGTTTCTGGATTTCTTGATGTTTCAGCCTGTGTTGCCTTGGGATTGATTCTTGATGTATTATATTCGGTCTTATTGGATATTTTCTTGAGTGCCAATTTTATTGTCCTCCATTGGATTATGCTTGGACCTCATCGGTCAAAGTTCATGGTTCCGTGTGTTAATAGCCTTGTGGCTCCCACAGCGGGGCTCACGACGAATATACCCTGAATAACTTGGGGGGTTTACATACCGGTACCATCAGTGATTTTCCTGTGTACGGGATGCTGTCTGAATCTGTTATTAGTGGATATAGAGGATCTCCAGTGTGCTTGAATGCAGACTAAGCAAGGTATCATTGTCGGAAGGTTATCAGAATGCGTCACCATCTTTGGCTTGAGAGGATGCATGTCTGGCGTACGGATGCTGCAACATTTGATGGGGCTGAAGAGGTTGGTCACCCACCACGGGAGTGGACCAGTGAGGAAATTTTGGTCGTGCTAAATGAGAATGATTATGGATATAGTAGCGGCAACTCCTGAAATGCCGGACAAGTATAAGTACTGGTCCCACAAGAGTATTTTATGGGATCTACCTTATTGGAATAAGTTGTTGATTAGGAACTACCTAGATGTGATGCACATAGAAAAAAAATATTTGTGAAAGTGTTGTCGGTACAGTGTTATGTTGGGAAGGGAAGATTAAAGACGACCCTAAGGCACGGATTGGTTTAAAAGAAATGAATATTAGAAAATATTTATGTTGAAGAAACGGAATGGGAAACACAAAATGCCAAAAGCTGCTTACACCGTCACCCCTGAGCAAAAGGCTGTGATTTTTTCATGGATGAAGGTTGCTAGGTATCCCACAGGATATGCTGGAAATATAGGGAGATGTGTTAACTTCAAGGAGAACAAGTTAACTGGACTGAAGAGCCATGATTTCCATATCCTCATACAATGCTTGTTTCCTGTGTTTATTCGACCATACTTGTCCAAATAGTTGGTTGAGCCTTGTATATCGTTATCTAGGTTCTTTCAAAAGTTATGTACTAGGGAAATAAGGAAGTCAGATCTCCGGCTCATGAAAAAGGAGATTGTTTATATCTTATGCAAATTTGAGAGGATCTTCCCACCGAACTTTTTTGATATCATGCCTCACCTCATGATCCATCTTCCTCGCCAACTTTTACTAACAGGCCCGGTCCATTACCTGATAGTCATTTGCAACATTACGAGCTAGGAATTACACATTGGTGGATATTGCTTAACTGTACAAAAGTTCAATATTGGAAAGACATTCACCTTTCATGTGATGCTGTGAATGGAGACATTAAATTCCACAATGAAACATTTGCTGATTATTTCGGACAATGGGTAAGTGTTTAATTACTGTTTACTAAATTTTCTTACATAATTTACTTAATTATGACATCCACCTTAATTAATATCCAGATGACGCACATACAAAGTGATGGCCACCCGATGTGGTCACGTGCGTTGATGCTTCTCTCGATGAAGCCTGTTATATCTAGAGTTTATTAAATGGCGAAGGTAAATGGTGTGACATTTGTATGTATCAACAGAGATCAAAGAAGGAGGTGTCAAAATTCTGGGGTTATGATTGATGGTGGATATTATGGTGTTCTTCTCGAAGTTGTGGAACTAATTTATGGAGAAGGCTTGACAGTGTACTTATTCAAGTATAGGTGGTGTGATACAAATCCTCAAATCGAAAGGGAGGATAATTATGGACTATTATCTGTTGATACTTCTACAAGTTGGTACGAAGGTGATCCTTTTGTTTTTGCATCATCTGCTAAACCAGTTTACTACCTGGATGACTTGGTAAAAAAAGGAGCATGGAAGATCGTAAATAATGTGGCTACGAGAAATATATATAGTGCGGATACACTTGTACAAGCAGTAGATGAGGATGACGATGAGGCATATCAAGAGCCGGATACAACTAATATTCCTCTATCCTCCACAATACTACTGAATAATGTTGTAGAAGGTCGAGTGGTTCGACTACATGGTGAAGAATGTGGGTTCATAGATGCATGTACAGATGAATTACGTGCAGACTCTGATGAAGATGATGATGAAGAGTTCAGACATATGCTGCCAGTTATCAATTCCGACAAAGAGACAGGTGCGGAAAATTTTTTGTAATATATATTATATGCTAATTGTAGGTTTGGTTTGATATTCCTTCTTTCCTACTACATACTTGGTGTGATGAGCTGCAAACAATCAAGTAATTTTCACAATACGTAGTTGAGTAATTACTGGAGAATTTTTTGCATTATTTTAGTTATTGTTAAAAATATGTATTTGTAAAATATTTTAATGATTTATTTATTAATATAAAATAAGTTGTAATATAAAATTCACAGCTTGTAAACATATAAGGTAATTTAATTGATAATTTTAAACATGAAAAACATTCTAATTTACTTGTAATTATGAGTATTATAACATACACTTTTAGAATTACATAAAATATTATAATATTAATTTTACATAAGAATAATTACACTAACATATTAACATTATATAATTATATACAAATACAAATATAAAATGACTTTTAACATCATTACTAAAATTAAATATTAACATTCAACTGCACAATAACAACTGTACATGCACAACAGATTATTTATGAATAACATAATAAACAAATAACATTATTAATAAGAATGAAAAAGTAACACAAAATCACAATAAATAAATACATAAAATTAACAAAATACTTTACAAATATATTATACAAATAACACAATACATATTAAAATATAAACATTAATGTATTTAAACATATTGAACTGGTGATAATATTTGTTTGAGGTACAATTTAATTATGAGTTTAATGTTTGACTAATGTGTGATTATTATTTATAAATGTTTGTTATAGGTACAAATCTTGGAAGAATGAGTTATACATGTTTTGGTCGGCTTGGGTAATTCCCGCGAGGCTACTCCCGAGGAGTTCAAGTATCGGGAGTATGAGTGGAGGTGGTTATGCACATATTTTAGCGACCGGGACTATATTGTATGTAATCGAGCTCTAATATTGTCGTAATGTTATTGTTATTTAAATATATGTAATGTATATGGAACTTACTTGTGGTAATTTTGTTCCTTGTTGAATGAAAATTACATATTTCTATGTGTAGGCGGCGAGCAGTTCAACCAACACTGCTAACCGTAGGGGTTTGACGGAGCACCACAGCTTAGGTTCGCGTTCGTTAGCGAGAGTTTTGCACGAGGCCACTTCTGATGAAATGTGGCGAATGCCTTTGTCTACGTGACTCATAAGGTATATCCGAAATATCCGGATAGACTTGTAAGTTGTAAACGTATACTAATCATTTTAATATTGCTATAGTATTTACCTCCGAACTTTATTAATATTCGGTTACTTTTTTTGTTACCACTTAATTAGGAGAGAGTGACAGATGAGTCTGAGAGGATGTTGACATAGATGGTGAGGGAGGAGCATCCGGATTTGGACGAGACTGGCCTCGAGTTAGCACGCCGAGAGATCGATCGAGCCGATCCCTACATTATGGCAAGGGTGTGGGCTAAAATTTACCCTCCTAAAGGGAGTCATTACCGGACGTCGATGATGGGAGCTGAAGGCAACCAATTATTGAAGAATACTATAGGGTTTCAGCGCAATCAAAGGGGCGACACTCAAAAGGCCTATCTAGAGGAGCAATTGAGGATCGAGAGGGAGCTCCGAGCTGAGGAGCAAAGGAAGTCTCAAGACCAGTTCCAGAAATTCTAAGAGGAACAAGGGAAGGTTCAACATACCATGATGCAGTATATGATGTCATTGAGTCAGTCCGTGTCTCAGTCAGGAATTTTGGTACCACCACCACCTCAATTCTTCAATTCACAAACACCCCCTCTTCTTCACGGCATCGGGATGATGACATGCAAGACGGTAGTAATCCTTCTTCTATCATTATGAATTTGACGGATCTTTGAGGATTTTGGTTGTCATTGTAATAGTTCTGTTGCTATATAATCATATTATTAATTCTAAATATTTTTTAATTTAGACTCGTGTTCGTTAACGTTGGTCTTTATAGTGATTTTGTTGATGTTGCTACATGGCATGTTGATATGGTGTGATTTTTATAATGTTGGTGTATAATGTAATACCCGGTTGTAATTCAGTCATTTTATTCAGTAATTATCAGTCAGTAATTGTCACTCAGTAATTTTCATTCATTATTAATCACTCATCATTCATACTCATTCAATTGTGTTCATCGTTCGGCGTAATATTTGTCATACTCGTACTTTTGTCCCCGTACTTCTCGAATTCTTTGATTTTTGTACTCGGTGCATCGTTATGGCGTAATCGCTTGTCGAGCAGGCCGCACGAGCGCCGCATTTATCATCCGTCGCGGCGCAGCCGCGTGCGTTGGCCGGATCGGGCAGAGGCCCGGGCCGGCTGAGTCAGGGCCGCACGAGCATCTGGTCGTGCGCAGCGCTCGTGCGTTGTGGCTGTACTGGGTAGGAGGCCCAGTGGTCGAGTTAGTGCCGCACGAGCAGGCCACACGAGCAACTGCTCGGGCGTGGTGCTCGTGTGTTGCGACTGTACTGGGGCGTTCGAGTTAGGGCCGCACGAATTGCTGCTCGTGCGTGGCGCTCGTGCGCTATGAGAGTAGCCTGCAGAAGCCTCACGAACGACCGGACACACAGACACTTGGTCGTGCAGGTTTGGTCGTGCGTCCCTGGGACTATATAAGGTGGACCGACAGATTTTTTCTCATTTTCACCTTTCCTTCATTCTACTTCCGAGAGAGGGTTTGTGAGAGAGATTTTCATCATCAATCACTTGAGTACTCGATTTTCATCATCTTCTTTTGGTTTTGAAGCTTGGATAGTCGATCTAACGCGTTTTCATCGGATCAAAGTACTTGGATCTTCAAAGGTAATATTCATCAAACCTCTTGGATTTCGATTTTGTGTTGAGATATGATGTTTTGGACGTTATAATCATGTTGTATGAAGAGATATACATATGATTATGAGTATGTATGAATATTCATAGGATTATTGAAAGATTATCCAAGAACACTTTGAATATTGAGTTGGATTTGGGGGTTTTCGATTAAATATTGTTGAAATCACGAATTTGGATATTCATATTGTAACACCCCCAAATCCTATTGGGTTATTACAGTGTCGTGGACCCCACGCCAGGAGATCCACCAGGCGAACATGATTAAAAATACATTAAATTAAACAATAAGGGAAAATCATAGTCCTTACCATGATATCCGACACAATATTCCGATAAGGAATTTCAACGACGACGATGGGCCTACATGGCCAAAAGTAAAAATACAACAACATCCACGAGCATCTGCTCGGATAATACATAATGACAATGACTGACAGACTGAAGAACACTCCAACTGACTGACCAACATGAACAACTCGGACTAGTGTCGCTCGAATGCCTCGTCGCCATCATCATGCCCCTGTGTCTCAACTCTCTCCTTGCAAGCACCTAAAACATGAAAACATGTTCCACCCCCACGGGGTCAGTCATCCAGATAATGAATAATAAATACATGTATAACATGATATGCATCCAGAGGCAGAATGAAACGGTACAATGATAATAATAATACGAGATGCTCACAAACCAATGTAAGAACCGAGAATTCGTGAAATACTATACCCACGGCATACTATTAATACATGTTCGACAGGTTAGAACATAAGTGCCCAACGGCGAATCATAATCACATAATACCACAATGAATTACACGACATGAACCAAACCAGAACTGAATTAAATATGAATCACAATGCCCGAAGGCTCCCATGGAATTATCAAGACATCATAAAGACCTAAAAGTCTATCTGCCGAAGCTGTCAATTAACATAAACACTGAAACCGGAACAGCCCGAAGCTGTAGTTAATGAGGGCTAATAAGATCATAACCACGACCGTGACCTACTGAGCTGTAGGTGTTGGGAAGCCAACCGCGAAGGTTCAAGCCCCAAGCTTACCCATAAGGTCATAAACACAACAATGACCTACTGAGTTGTAGGTGTTGGGAAGCCAACCGCGAAGGTTCAAGCCCCAATCTTACCCATAAGGTCATAAACACGACCGTGACCTACTGAGTTGTAGGTGTTGGGAAGCCAACCGCGAAGGTTCAAGCCCCAAACTTACCCATAAGGTCATAAACACGACCGTGACCTACTGAGTTGTAGGTGTTGGGAAGCCAACCGCGAAGGTTCAAGCCCCAACCTTACCCATAAAGCACTAGCCGAGACTAGCCTCCAAAATATAATTAATCACAAACGACAACGATTCGTAGATTACCAAATTCACAAGAATGATAGTATGCTACCTTGAGTCGTCCAACACGATAATGATAACTCACGGATGGGCATCGTACTCGACAGTCCCAATTCAATACCTCGATTACCTTAGAATGGTCAATCGATAACAATGATGCAGCGGATGATTCAATATCTCGATTGCCTTATAACGGCTAATCGATGATGATGATACAATGAATGATTGAACTCCTCGATTGCCTTATAACGTCCAATCGATAATAATGATATGATGAATGATTGAACACTTCGATTTACCTGAGAACGGCCAACCGATAACAATGACACGATGAATGAGTGAATACCTCGATTTGCCTGAGAACGGCCAATCTATAACAATGATACGATGTATGCATCGGCACCTTTAATCGGTTACCGACAACGAAGAAGAGAAATGAATACGTCAATGCCTTTAATCGGCCAAACAACATCAAGGACAAAACTCCAACATTAATAGCAATGATTACAACGACGTCTTAAATCGACATTAATATCAACAACAACAATCGATACATCGATACCGCGAACCGGTGATCGATAATAGCATTAACAACGGGTATCACAATGCCTTGAACCGGCCATTAATGAACAATAAAAACAATTGGCATA
Organism: Orobanche coerulescens; assembly: GCA_033398695.1. Taxonomy (NCBI): domain Eukaryota; kingdom Viridiplantae; phylum Streptophyta; class Magnoliopsida; order Lamiales; family Orobanchaceae; genus Orobanche; species Orobanche coerulescens. Next base: position 75,296,853 of record CM065808.1, on the reverse strand, counting down.
ATTGCTGAAAGGTATCGTATCGAACGATCTCTTAATATCAATGAATTCGTGAAGAGACTAAGTCTCAGAATGATACAACACATTCATACACATATATGATAACATTAATCTCATTGACTAGTACAAGTATAAAACTTGCCTCAACCGACGACGATGAAATCCTTCCACGTACAACGGACGGCATTCTCCGATAAATACAAGCGCTCGAACAACCTTGAATGAAATAAAATTCATTCAATAACACAATATCAATCAAAATCAACATAACGACCGAAAGAAACTCTTTGGGACATTTAATCGAACACTAAATGTTCAAAGTTCCTCAAGAACCTAAGAATCACCAATTGGGTTGAACGAATCGAAGATATGGATATACAATCCATAGAACATGATTAATAATGTTTACAAACATCAACCGATTCATCAAATTCGGACGGAAAATGAAATCAGAGCCAAAACTCCCAAAAATCAAATTTTAGGGGATTTCAAGAAATTACCTTGATTCGACGAAGATGAAGGATTAGATGTTGATATGATCACCTAGAACCTCCTCAAAACATGATTGGATGGAGTAGAATCGATCAAAACCCCAACCCTAGTTGGATCGTCCGACTGCCGTGAGAAGAAGAAAAGAAAGGGTGAAATGAAATGAAAAACCCGTCTGACCCCCTTATATACTCCAGTGACGCACGACCAAAACGCACAACCAAATGTCCGTGTGTTTGGTCGTGCACCAGGCCACTTCCCGGCCACTGATCTCACGCACGAGCAGCACGCACGAGCACCTGCGCATGTGTCTTGCTCGTGTGTCCCTGATGGTCGCCAAAGTGAACTATCCAAAACTGATGCCACGCACGAGCAGCATGCACGAGCAGCTGCTCGTGTGTCATGCTCGTGCATCCCTGCTGAGTGCCAAAATGATAAGGGAACACAAACATGATGGGACACGTATGTCTACATACGACCTGCACGACTTATAGGATAATAAGTCACGTCCAATCGGTGAAACAATCATGGAACTCCCAACGCAAAGCGACCAATCATGATGATGATGATGAAAATATTCTCGTATCGATCACCGAACAGAGATGAGTGATGAATAAAATCTGATACACGACTCCAAGATAAGTCGAGTGATGAACACGAAATGAATGAATACGAATGACGAATGATTATTACTGAGTGAAAAAATTCTGAGTGGAAATTACTGAATGATAATTAATGAATTTACAACCGGGTATTACATACTCCCCCCCTTAAAAAGAGTTTCGTCCTCGAAACTAAGGGTAAACAACACGGGATATAAACTATCCATCAGGATCTGAAAACAACATCTCGAGGAATGCTCCTCAATGCGAAACACTTCGCCTGAACATATAGCACTGACTCACGCCTCAAAAGAAAAGCGACAACACACATATAGTACTCGGGACCATATCAATCGCACGCCCAAGTCCTCATGACTTGACGTCTCGAATCACAATGAACAATTACCCAGATTATCACGAAATCTCGGGTACAGCACAACAAGAATGCATCAATTGACCCAAATCTCAAGATTCTCAAATACGATCATTATAAAATAGATCAACAATGAATGATCCACAACCACGATACATTAATACGGATTAAGTTACACATTAATCCGAAAACAGAGAAAGGAAAATACAAAAATTAGGGCCACATATCAAATGTACCCAACACCGATATCCTCCAGATAATCGATCTTCTGGATCTCATCGATTTAAGGGGACCCAAATCTGAACTCATTGCTCAATATGATCCCGGGAGGTCACAAGAACAAGAATGATCACAATGAATGATAACGAACCGAAATCCAACAAGGATCAAGAATGACTAATCGGGGTGAAATGATAACATAATGAGTGATAGCTCAAATGAAATGATTGAAACCATTGTTCCCCGTGAAGTGAATGATTAGTTTGATAATTATAAGTCTCAACGTGATTGATATATGATAAGGGAATTATACGAATGAATGAACGATGATGAAATGAATGATTATCCCCTTACCGAGCAAGAATTAACTTGCTCAAAACCGGTGATGAATGTCCTATTGTATCACAGTTAAAGCAGACAATAGTCGAACTCGTCGTCTGAGATGAAGATGCTCTCCCAGCCCGAAAACGACTAGAAAATGATCTCTTGGACGTCGGAGTCTGATGTCCCTCTGACAGCTCTTTCCATACCGGGGCAGGAAAGTCACTTGATAATTACATATCTCGTATGAAGATCGCATTGTGATTACGAAACGGAATGATAACAATGAGCATACATGCTCTAACACAATGAATGCATTAATAATGCAATAAAATGATTGTCGACATGACGCCGGAATATGATAAGATCGCATGAAAGACCAAGTGAGGTGACATGATTATCTGATGAAATTCTTGAAATAATTACCTTGAACAAGCTAATCAAGGTTGAAAATTTGATCCACAAGATCAACAACTGAACCGTGAGATGGGCTGGATGATTAATTAATTAACTAAACAATGAGATTGACTTACTGATAAATGAATTAACTGAGCGATGAGATTGACTAAGTGATGAATGAATTAACTGAACGATGAGACTAATTGAGTGATGAATGAATTAACTGAACGATGAGATTGACTGAGTGGTGAATGAATTAACTGAACGATAAGATTAACTGAGTGGTGAATGAATTAACTGAACGATGAGATTAATTGAGTGATGAATGAATTATTGAACGATGAGATTAACTGAGTGATGAATGAATTACTGAACGATGAGATTAACTGAGTGATGAATGAATTAACTGAACGATGAGATTAACTGAGTGATGAATAAATTACTAAACGATGAGATTGACTGAGTTATGAATGAATTAACTGAGGGATGAATGAATTAACTGAGTAATGATATTGACTGAGTGATGAATGAGTTAACCGAGTGATGAACGAATTATCTGAGTAATGATATTGACTGAGTGATGAATGAGTTAACCGAGTGTTGAATGAATTATCTGAGTAATGATATTGACTGAGTGATGAATGAATTAACTGAGTGATGAATGAATTAACTAAGTGATGAATGAATTAACTGAGTGATGAATGATATTGACTGAGTGATGAATGAATTAACTGAATAATGAGATTGACTGAGTGATGAATGAATTAACTGAACAATGAGATCAACCGAGTGATGAATGAATTAACTGAACGATGAGATTAACTGAGCGATGAATGAATTAACTAAACGATGAGATTGACTGAGTGATGAATGAATTAACTGAACAATGAGATTGACTGAGTGATAACTAAATTAACTGAACAATGAGATTAACTGATTGATGAATGAATTAACATGATTGACAAGATCAAAATGATGATTGAGGATTATTAACTGATGAATGAGTTGATCCTTAGCACCTACACGAGTCACATGTGTTCCAAAACAATTAGTCATGAATCAATCATAACAATAATATCACATATAGGTTTCAACAAGGCATGCATAATTAATGACATGATCAATGTATGAACGTAAAGAGAATCGAGTCCTTACACAGGTCATACGAAGCTTCGAGGTCTCACGATACTAGTCTCAACTGACGACGACTCGATGAATGAATGACTCGTGCAGTCATACTAATATTACGACTCACAAAACCCGACTGTCCAGATTGTCATAACCTGACAGTCCTACTACTACCGCATCGGTAGAGCCACATAACTCACATACCAGGGTATCTCACAACCCAAACTCTCTGATACCATCTTCTGTAACACCCCCAAATCCTATTGGGTTATTACAGTGCCGTGGACCCCACACCAGGAGATCCACCAGGCGAACATGATTAAAAATACATTAAATTAAACAATAAGGGAAAATCATAGTCCTTACCATGATATCCGACACAATATTCCGATAAGGAATTTCAACGACAACGATGGGCCTACATGTCCAAAAGTAAAAATACAACAACATCCACGAGCATCTGCTCGGGTAATACATAATGACAATGACTGACAGACTGAAGAACACTCCAACTGACTGACCAACATGAACAACTCGGACTAGTATCGCTCGAATGCCTCGTCGCCATCATCATGCCCCTGTATCTCAACTCTCTCCTTCCAAGCACCTAAAACATGAAAACATGTTCCGCCCCCACGGGGTCAGTCATCCAGATAATGAATATCAAATACATGTATAACATGATATGCATCCAAAGGCAGAATGAAACGGTACAATGATAATAATAATACGAGATGTTCACAAACCAATGTAAGAACCGAGCATTCGTGAAATACTATGCCCACGGCATACTATTAATACCGGTTCGATAGGTTAGAACATAAGTGCCCGACGGCGAATCATAATCACAGAATACCACAATGAATTACACGATATGAACCAAACCAGAACTGAATTAAATATGAATCACAATGCCCGAAGGCTCCCATGAAATTATCAAGACATCATAAAGACCTAAAAGTCTCTCAACCGAAGCTGTCAATTAACATAAACACTGAAACCGGAACAGCCCGAAGCTGTAGTTAATGAGGGCTAATAAGATCATAACCACGACCGTGACCTACTGAGCTGTAGGTGTTGGGAAGCCAACCGCGAAGGTTCAAGCCCCAAGCTTACCCATAAGGTCATAAACACAATCATGACCTACTGAGTTGTAGGTGTTCGGAAGCCAACCGCGAAGGTTCAAGCCCCAAACTTACCCATAAGGTCATAAACACGACTGTGACCTACTAAGTTGAAGGTGTTGGGAAGCCAACCGCGAAGGTTCAAGCCCCAACCTTACCCATAAGGTCATAAACACGACCGTGACCTACTGAGTTGTAGGTGTTGGGAAGCCAACCGCGAAGGTTTAAGCCCCAAGCTTACCCATAAAGCACTAGCCGAGACTAGCCTCCAAAATATAATTAATCACAAACGACAACGATTCGTAGATTACCAAATTCAGAAGAATGATAGTGTGCTACCTTGAGTCGTCCAACACGATAATGATGACTCACAGATGGGCATCATACTCGACAGTCCCAATTCAATACCTCGATTACCTTAGAATGGTCAATCGATAACAATGATGCAGCGGATGATTCAATATCTCGATTGCCTTATAATGGCTAATCGATGACGATGATACAATGAATGATTGAACTCCTCGATTGCCTTAGAACGGCCAATAGATAATAATGATATGATGAATGATTGAACACTTTGATTTGCCTGAGAACGGCCAACCGATAACAATGACATGATGAATGAGTGAATACCTCGATTTGCCTGAGAACGGCCAATCGATAACAATGATACGATGGATGCCTCGGCACCTTAAATGGTTTACCGACAACGAAGAAGAGAAATGAATACGTCAACGCCTTTAATCGGCTAAACAACATCAAGGACAAAACTCCAACATTAATAGCAATGATTACAACGACGTCTTAAATCGACATTAATATCAACAACAACAATCGATACATCGATACCGCAAACCGGTGATCGATAATAGCATTAACAACGAGTATCACAATGCCTTGAATCGGCCATTAATGAACAATAAAAACAATTGGCATAATTGCTGAAAGGTATCGTATCGAACGATATCTTAATATCAATGAATTCATGAAGAGACTAAGTCTCGGAATGATACAACACATTCATACACATATATGATAACATTAATCTCATTGACTAGTACAAGTATAAAACTCGCCTCAACCGACGGCGATGAAATCCTTCCACGAACAACGAACGGCGTTCTCCGATAAATACAAGCGCTCGAACAACCTTTAATGAAATACAATTCATTCAATAACACGATATCAATCGAAATCAACATAACGACCGAAAGAAACTCTTTGGGACATTTAATCGAACACTAAATGTTCAAAGTTCCTCAAGAACCTAAGAATCACCAATCGGGTTGAACGAATCGAAGATATAGATATACAATCCATAGAACATGAATAATAATGTTTACAAACATCAACTAATTCATCAAATTCGGACGGAAAATGAAATCAAAGCCAAAACTCCCAAATATCAAATTTTAGGATATTTCAAGAAATTACCTTGATTCGACGAAGATGAAGGATTAGATGTTGACATGATCACCTAGAACCTCCTCAAAACATGATTGGATGGAGTAGAATCGATCAAAACCCCAACCCTAGTCGGATCGTCCGACTACCGTGAGAAGAAGAAGAGAAAGGGTGAAATGAAATGAAAAACCCGTCTGACCCCCTTATATACGCACGACCAAAACGCACGACCAAATGTCTGTGTGTTTGGTCGTGCGCCAGCCACTGCCTGGCCACTGATCTCACGCACGAGCATCATGCACGAGCACCTGCTCGTGTGTCCCTGATGGTCGCCAAAGTGAACTGTCCAAAACTGATGCCACGCACGAGAAGCTACTCGTGTGTCGTGCTCGTGCGTCCCTGCTGAGTGCCAAAATGACAAGGGAACACAAAAATGATGGGACACGTATGTCTACATACGACCTGCACAACTTATACGATAATAAGTCACGTCCAATCGGTGAAACAATCATGGAACTCCCAACGCAAAGCGACCAATCATGATGATGATGAAAATATTCTCGTATCGATCACCGAACAGAGATGAGTGATGAATAAAAACTAATACCCGACTCCAAGATAAGTCGAGTGATGAACACGAAATGAATGAATACGAATGACGAATGATTATTACTGAGTGAAAAAATTCTGAGTGGCAATTACTGAATGATAATTAATGAATTTACAACCGGGTATTACACATATTGGATTATTGATCGTATTGAAGATGTTTTGTTGGTTTGAAACACTCCTTGGGGATTTGATATTGGTATTATTGAGGTTTGGTTGTAAACAATCGAAGATTGGCCACAACGTGTTCGATATAATGCCCCAATGAACTTGTTTTAGTCGCATCGACGTTTTGAGTTCGTTATATTCGTGTTTGATTTGTTTGTTGAACGGATTCTTGGTATTTGTGTTATTCAAGGTTGTTCGATCGACCGACATCTCACTTAGGACGTTCGTGGAAGGACATTCTTCATCGGTGTATAGTAAGTTAATTTTTACTCGGTTAAAAGGATATTCATTCCTTTCGTTGTTGTTTATTCTTAATTAATCACTTCAGTCACAAGGAACGACGGTTCCAATCATTTCATTGAGCTATCATTCATTTCATTGTCATTTTATCTCGGTGAGTCATTATTGATTTTGATGTCACTTTTGTTATCTCGTGGCATTCCGGGTCATACTGGCGTGCCGGTTGGTATGTGTAGGACTTTCATGTCGGGCACATATTAAGTCGTGTGTTGGTTGTTAGCCTCACATTGGACTGTGCACACGAGAATATTACTTCGTGAAACTGATTAGGTATAAGACCACACGTGTATTCGATCGATACTCGTTGGTGGCTTGTGCTCGGACATATTTCCATCCCGTGCGTAGTGTGGCGCCACCCTTTGAGCCTTACCATTAGTTGATTCATACAGCATGTTTGATTACATATATTTTCAACAGGATTGGGTTATAATCTGACCGATTCACTTTTGATCGCATGTGTTCGACGGTTTGAGATTTTGATCGAACTTGTGGTTTATATAGCATATATGATTGTGTTTATTCAACTCTTGAGGATTGTTGTTCTGTGTAACTGATCCCGTTGGGGGATTTTGTTTTCAGGTCATGGCAAGGCAAAAGCACGGGAATAGAACGTTGACGGCGAGGAGTCCCAGTGATACTAGTAGGGGGCCCCAATCCTTTCAGTCATTCATGTTGTTGTCATTTATTTTCCGCTGCAGATTTCCATTTGGATACTCCGTTTCGTTCAGTGTTGTGTATTTTATCTTCATATAAAATATACATGTATTCGATATTATTCTTGGGTGTGCTATAATGAAACTCCTCATCGGAGTAATTGATGATATAATGTGGTTCGGTACTACAATTATATTATTTAATTCATTAATTTTCATTCGCCTGGTGGGTCCCAGTCGGGGGTCCACGGCACTGTAATATCCGCCTAGTTTGGGGTGTTACAGAGTTGGTATCGGAGCGTGGTTTTGAATACTACCTTCCGAGTCATGTCTCATTTGAAATCATTGTTCATCAGACTAGTATCATTGGACTTTCACGTCACGTGTGACCTGTGAAAATGCCGAACCCATCAGACCGAAAGAACTGTAAGACTTCTAACGCCATGGTATAATTTCTGGCAATAATCATTCATTCATAATTCACTAGTTAACAATCCTCAAACATCATTTTCATTTTAATCATGTTGATCATGTTAACTCATTAATCACTCAATTCATTTCATTACTCAGCTGTTTATCTTGAAGATCATATCATTAATCTTGCTAACTTGTTCAAGATAATCATTTCAAGAATATCATTAGATAATCATGTCACCTCAGTTAATCATTCATTTAATCACTGTGTTAGAGCGCGTATGCTCATTTTCATCATTTCATGACGTAAATCATAATGCGGTACTCATACGGGATCTATGATTATCATGCGACCTTCCTACTTCAGTCTGGAGAGAGCTGTCAGGGGATGCACGGAGAGAGGCCGCGGTGCGGGCCGAAACCCGGTAAATAATCACTCGCTGTCGGGAAATCGTACCCAGGACTCGGCTCGATCAGAAGATGTTCGGGTCGATCCACTCACTTTTATGCAGGTCATGATGACCCATATGCAATTGCTCAATCATCATTGCGCCACTCTGGCCGAATTAATCGAGAGAACTCTTCCGTATGAGCCTGCTGCTAAGGAAAGTGCTGAACAACAACCTTCATCTGTCAGCAGGAAATCAACGAAGCGTAATCAGTCCAAAGGCGGTCAGTCTACCTTCAATAAGCCTCGTGCGGGCCCTAACGTTTCTGAGCGACCTCCTACTATGCCTAATCCTGCGGGATCTCAGCCCCGAGCAGCCAAATGAGCCATCACCTATTTCAACTGTGGAGCGCCGGGTCATAACAGCACTAAGTGTCTGAAACCGTCTATCATGTGCCATAATTGTGGGATTTTTGGGCATAAGACCCTTTTTTGCTGAAGGGACTCCAAGCCGACTCCGGTAGCATCTCAGGCCCCGAAGCAATCAGCGATTCAGAATCAGACTGCTCTGTCAGTGTCGTTTAAGAGGACGGAAGTGAATAAAGGCGGAGCTCATATTTATCAGATGGGAACGTCCGGTTCGGGGGCCGGCAAGTCCCGGATTCACGAGATGAAGAGGACTGATGATCCGGAGGCCCGAACGATCTCAGGTATACTCGTAATTTTATCTAAACCTGTGTGTACCCTTTTTGATACCGGTGCACCGCATTTATTCATTTCCGAATCATGTTTAAATAGAGTTCACTTAGACAGTCCTAATAATTGTGGACCTTATATCATTGGTCTACCTGACGGTAGAAGAATTTCCGGAAATCATGAAGTTAAGAACTGACCGAATTAAGCTTAATGGCCGCGAGTGGTTGGTGGACCTAATCGTGGGGGATTTACCTAAGGACGATGTAATACTGGTTATGAGTGGGATGGATCGTCATGACACCATTCTCAATGCTCGTAAGCATATGGTCCCTATCATTTCCGTCGTTGGAGTTGAGTGTGTATTTCAGGGAGGTGATCCCCGTTGTTCCGGAAGAATCATTAATATGGTGAAAGTAGTAAAATTACTCAACCAGGGTTGTTCAAGCATTCATTATATCATTGTCATGGATTGACCATCCTAAGGTAATCGAGATGTTCCATCATTCCTTATATCATTATCATCGATTGACCATGCTAAGGCAATCGAGATGTTCCATCATTCATTGTATCATTGTCGTCGATTGGCCCTTCTAAGGCAATCGAGGTGTTCAATCATTCATTGTATCATTGTCATCGATTGGCCATTCTAAGGCAATCGAGGTGTTCAATCATTCATTGTATCATTGTCATCGATTGGCCGTTCTAAGGAAGTCGAGGTGTTCAATCATTCATTGTATTATTTTCATCGATTGGCCGTTCTAAGGCAATCGAGGTGTTCAACTATTCGTGGTATCATTGTTATTGTTTGACGATGTACTCCCAAACGAGCTACCTGTTTTACCTCCACCAAGGGATATGGAATTCACAATAGAGTTAGAGCCTGGTACGTCCCCATTATCGAAGGCACCGTATCGGATGGCCCCGACCGAAATACTGGAACTAAAGAATCAATTGGAGGATTTGACCGAGAAGGGTTGTATCCAGCCGAGTGCATCTCCGTGGAGAGCACCGGTATTATTTGTCAAGAAAAAGGATGGTTCTTTTCGTTTGTCTATTGATTACCGAGAGCTGAACAGGGTGACGATCAAGAATAAATATCCCCTACCCCGTATTGATGATCTTTTGGATCAACTTCAGGGAGCTTCAGTATTTTCCAAGATCAATTTAAGATCTGGGTATCACCAGTTGCGAATCCGAGAGTCGGATATTGCTAGGACGGCGTTCCGAACACGCTATGGTCATTATGAGTTTGTGGTAATGCCGGTTGGGTTAACTAATGCACCTGCGGTATTCATGGAGTTAATGAATCGGGTTTTAATCGACTGTTTGGATCTGTTCGTGGTTGTCTTCATTGATGACATTTTAATTTATTCTCATGACCGGGAGGAGCACGAGTTTCACCTTCATCAGGTGCTCGACGTGTTGAGAAGAGAGCAACTTTATGGGAAGTTTTCCAAATGTGAATTCTGGATGTCCGAAGTGACGTTTCTCGGACATGTAATTTAATCAGACGGAGTTCGTGTTGACCCTCAAAAGACGGAGGCTATCCGAGATTGGCAACCTCCGAAGAATGTTAAGGAAATCCGAAGTTTCCTCGGGTTAGATGGTTATTATCGGCGATTTGTTGAAGGATTTTCTAAAATCGCTCAACCCATGACGAATCTTTTACAGAAAGATAAGAAATACACGTGGTCCGACGTGTGTCAACAGAGTTTTGTGGAACTCGAGAGTCGGTTAATTTCAGCACCTGTCCTTTCTTTATCGCAAGGGACGGAAGGATTTTTGGTTAATAGTGATGCGTTCGGACAGGGTCTCGGATGTGTACTAATGCAGAACGGGAAAGTTATTGCTTATGCTTCACGGCAATTGAGACCTTACGAGGTTAATTATCCGACCCACGACCTGGAGCTAGCAGTTGTGGTGTTCGTATTGAAGATTTGGCGTCATTACCTTTATGGCGTTACCTGTCAGATATTCACCGATCATAAGAGTTCAAAGTGTATATTTACTCAGAAGGAGCTAAATATGTGACAGAGACGGTGGTTGGAACTAATCAAAGATTATGATATTGAGATACTTTACCACCCGGGCAAGGCGAACATTGTCGCCGACGCCTTGAGTCGTAAGTCCGTTCAGGAGCAGATGCTTGCTCGATTAACAGTTCAGAAGGAACTTCAGCAAGAATTACTTAGGCATAAGATCGAGGTTTGGTTACAGCGTGTTCAGGGACAACTTTGTATGATGGAGATTTCATCGCCACTTGAAGAGGCGATCAGAGTGAATCAGGGTTCGGACCCGTTTTTGTTGCGCATCTGTGATGATGTGGCACAGGGGAAAGCCCTTGACTTTGTGGTCCACGAGGATGGACTCTTGAGATTTAAGAATCGGTTATGTGTACCGGCGAATGACGAGTTGAAAAAACTCAATTTTGAGAGAAGCCCATGCTACCCCTTATTCTATTCATCCGGGGTCCAGCAAGATGTACAAAGACTTGAAACAAAATTACTGGTGGAGTAATATGAAGCGAGAAGTCGCGGAATTTATTTCGAGATGTTTGACCTGTCAGCAAGTTAAGATAGAACATCAGCGATCGGCAGGTATGCTGAAACCGCTCCCTATTCCAGAGTGGAAGTGGGAAGATATTTCAATGGACTTCATCACGAGTTTACTGACAAGTCGTCGTGGCATGAATAAAATCTGGGTAATTGTGGATCGCCTAACTAAGTCAGCTCATTTTCTCGAGATTAAGTATACATGGGGTCCCGAGAGACTTGCCCAGTTGTTCATAAAAGAAATAGTGAGATTGCACGGTACTCCTAAGAGTATCATTTCTGATTGTGACGGGCGATTCGTGTCTCATTTTTGGAAATTAGTTCATCGTGCCATGGGAACTCAGCTTAATTTCAGCATAGCTTTTCATCCTCAATCCGACGGATGATCAGAGAAGACTATTCAGACATTGGAGGACATGTTGAGGGCATGCGTCCTCGATTGGAAAGATGATTGGGAAGCCCAACTACCATTGATCGAGTTCACGTACAATAATAGTTGGCATGCTTCGATTAATATGGCACCTTACGAGGCCTTGTATGGTCATCATTGTCTATCTCCTTTGTGTTGGGATGACTTATCAGAATCAATCGACACCGAGCCGATATGCTTATAACCGCCCGTGAGAAGGTATCTTTGATCAGGAGTCGTTTTTTGACCGCTCAAAGTCGACAGAAATCATATGCAGATAATAGTCGTCGACCATTAGAGTTCGAGACAGGTGACCATGTTTTGGTCAAGGTATCCCCGAGTCGTGGTATCTTCCGTTTTGGGAAGAGGGGAAAGTTGAGTCCAAGATTCATTGGCCTTACCTCCGGCATTGAGCCGAATTCATAATGTGTTTCACATATCTCAGTTACGGAAGTATGTTGCCGACCCGAACCACATACTTCAGTTCGATGAAATCGAGATCGCCGATGATCATTCATATGAGGAGCGTCCTATACGAGTATTAGAGCGGAGAATCAAACAGTTGAGGAACAAGGCGATTCCTTTGGTTAAAATCCAGTGGTCTAGACACGGAGTCGAAGAGGCTACTTGGGAAACCGAAGATAGTATGCGGGAGAGTTATCCCAAGTTGTTTGACCCTTAGTTTCGAGGACAAAACTCTTTTAAGGGGGGAGTATGTAATACCCGGTTGTAATTCAGTCATTTTATTCAGTAATTATCAGTCAGTAATTGTCACTCAGTAATTTTCATTCATTATTAATCACTCATCATTCATACTCATTCAATTGTGTTCACCGTTCGGCATAATATTTGTCATACTCGTACTTTTGTCCCCGTACTTCTCGAATTCTGTGATTTTTGTACTCGGTGCATCGTTATGGGCAGAACTGTTTGTCGAGCAGGGCCGCACGAGCATCTGGTCGTGCGCGGCGCTCGTGCGTTGCGGCTGGACTGGGCAGGAGGCCCAGCGGCCGAGTCAGGGCCGCACGAGCAGGCTGCACGAGCATCTGGTCGTGCGCGGCGCTCGTGCGTTTCGGCTGTATTGGGCAGGAGGCCCAGTGGTCGAGTTAGTGCCGCACGAGCAGGCCACACGAGCAACTGCTCGGGCGTGGTGCTCGTGTGTTGCGACTGTACTGGGGCGTTCGAGTCAGGGCCGCACGAGTAGGCCGTACGAGTTGCTGCTCGTGCGCGGCGCTCGTGCGCTATGAGAGTAGTCGGCAGAAGCCTCACGCACGACCGGACGCACGGACACTTGGTCGAGCGGGTTTGGTCGTGCGTCCCTGGGACTATATAAGGTGGACCGACGGATTTTTTCTCATTTTCACCTTTCCTTCATCCTACTTCCAAGAGAGAGGGTTTGTGAGAGATATTTTCATCATCAATCACTTGAGTACTCGGTTTTCATCATCTTCTTTCGGTTGTGAAGCTTGGATAGTCGATCTAACGCGTTTTCATCGGATCAAAGTACTTGGATCTTCAAAGGTAATATTCATCAAACCTCTTGGATTTTGATTTTGTGTTGAGATATGATGTTTTGGATGTTATAATCATGTTGTATGAAGAGATATACATATGATTATGAGTATGTATGAATATTCATCGGATTATTGAAAGGTTATTCAAGAACACTTTGAATATTGAGTTGGATTTGGGGGTTTTCGATTAATTGTTGTTGAAATCACGAATTTAGATATTCATATTGGATTATTGATCGTATTGAAGATGTTTTGTTGGTTTGAAACACTCCTTGGGGATTTGATATTGGTATTATTGAGGTTTGGTTGTAAACAATCGAAGATTGGCCACAACGTGTTTGATATAATGCCACAATGAACTTGTTTTAGTCACATCGACGTTTTGAGTTCGTTATATTCGTGTTTGATTTGTTTGTTGAACGGATTCTTGGTATTTGTGTTATTCAAGGTTGTTCGATCGACCGACATCTCACATAGGACGTTCGTTGAAGGACATTCTTCATCGGTGTAGAGTAAGTTAATTCTTACTCGGTTAAAAGGATATTCATTCCTTTCGTTGTTGTTCAATCATAATTATAGTTCATTCATAATGTATTAACCAAATTGAGACTTGTAATTGTCAATTAATCACTTCAGTCACAAGGAACGACGGTTCCAATCATTTCATTGAGCTATCATTCATTTCACTGTCATTTCATCTCGGTGAGTCATTATTGATTTCGATGTCACTTTTGTTATCTCATGGCATTCCGGGTCATACTGGCGTGCCGGTTGGTATGTGTAGGATTTTCATGTCGGGCACATATTAAGTCGTGTGTTGGTTGTTGGCCTCACATTGGACTGTGCACACGAGAAGATTACTTCGTGAGACTGATTAGGTACAAGACCACACGTGTATTCGATCGATACTCGTTGGTGGCTTGTCCACGGACACATTTCCATCCCTTGCGTAGTGTGACGCCACCCTTTGAGCCGTACCATTAGTTGATTCATACAGCATGTTTGATTGCGTATGTTTTCAGCAGGATTGGGTTATAATCTGACCGATTCACTTTTGATCGCATGTGTTCGACGGTTTGAGATTTTGATCGAACTTGTGGTTTATACAGCATATATGATTGTGTTTATTCAACTCTTGAGGATTGTTGTTCTGTGTAACTGACCCCGTTGGGGGATTTTGTTTTCAGGTCATGGCAAGGCAAAAGCACGGGAATAGAACGTTGACGGCGAGGAGTCCCAGTGATACTAGTAGGGCCCCCCGATCCTTTCAGTCATTCATGTTGTTGTCATTTATTTTCCGCTACAAATTTCCATTTGGATACTCCGTTTCGTTCAGTGTTGTGTATTTTATCTTCATATAAAATATATATGTATTCGGTATTATTCTTGGGTGTGTTATAATGAAACTCCTCATCGGAGTAATTGGTGATATAATGCGGTTCGGTACTACAATTATATTATTTAATTCATTAATTTTCATTCGCCTGGAGGGTCCCAGTCGGGGGTCCACGGCACTGTAATATCCGCCTAGTTTGGGGTGTTACATATAAATTATGCTTTTCATATATTGATATGTTGATTGTGATGTATGGCGATGTACTGTACATTTGGAATAATAGGTTATCTGAACAGGTTTGGGGATCCCAAAATCTGAATATATTTTTTTAATAGACTTTGGCCGACGGCATTTACACAAACCGTTGGCTAAAGTTCATATTTAAAAAAATAAAAAAACTTTAGCCGACAACTACTTCGTCGTCGGCTAAAATTTAGGATTTAGCCAACAATTACAACGTCGTCAGCTATAAAAAAATCATCGGCTAAAATATGTAATACTTTAGCAGACAAGGCCTTTGCCGTCGGCTAAAACCTAAAGATTTTATCCAACACTTTTCCGTTGTCGTCGGCTAAAGTTAAACTTTAGCCGACGACCTTTTGTCTTAGTCGGCTAACCTAAAGTTTAGCCGACCGACCTCGGCCGACCGACTTTTAGCCGACAACTGGCCAAACTTTAGCCGACGACCTTTTGTCTTTGCCGTCGACTAAAGTTTAGCCGACCGACCTCGTCCGACCGACTTTTAGCCAACAATTGGCCACTTTAGCCGACGGTTTTTGACTTTAGCTAACGACTTTTTGCTGTCGGCTAAAGTCTAAACATTAGTAGTGCATCGAGTAGTCTAACTGGATACAACTTAATCTATGAATTGTTTGTAGACATGTTCTTACATCTTTTAGACATAGCAATTTTAATATTTAGCAAATCTTCCAATATATATCACAATCAAACAGTAAATAAAAATTACGAGCTGTAATATTTTGATATAAATCAAAATTTTATTGATAACACAAACTATATTACATTGCTTCAGGAATTAAAATATTACATCGGGATTACAAGGACATGAAAGATATAGCATAAAGGAATTATCTTCTATAATGCTGTTGTCTAGAAGACATCTTGAAGGGATCATGACCGGTTTCTCTCCACTAGTGAACTAAGAAATCTCTACCTCACTCCCTATAGATGTTTTTTCCTTCCGGGGTCACATCGAAGGCAAGAATCCAGTCTTCTGGGTGAATTATTTCTTCACCCTTCAGATGCCTTCACTTCAGCTTCAGTTGCAATGGAAGGTGTCCTTCTAATAGGAGCCTTAAGGACTCCTTCGCAGCAGCATCCAGCATTTTGAATTGATTGAACATGGTGGCTACCTGATGAGAAGACAAAATTATCTCAATAGTTTATTATTTTTCCATACCTTAAGTTCCGCTGCTGTCGGCTATCTATCTGTAGGAAGAGGAATCTCAACAGGCCTCTGGACTATACTCTTCCATGGGAATATTGGATCCTGGAACTTGAGATGAGAACCAGTCACCTTATATCCTCTATCTCCTTGACATGGCTTAGATCCGACTAGTCTCCCGGTGGCAGCAGCAACACTATCATCTAGTAGCGCTTCCATCTCCCTCTCTTTCTAACCTCCATCTTCTTCCAGCTTCACGAGCCTCTTCCCCCTTTTTGGTATTAAGCTCAGCAACTTTACCATGGTTATATCGGAGAATATGCATAGAGTCAGCTTGCTTGTTCTAAATATCTTTTGCCGAGTCCACAAGGCTTGCAACCACTGTACATGTCGTCAGTCTTCTAATTGTGGGCATTAGGTCTAGACCTAGTGTACTTAAGGTAGGCAACTATTTTGGCTTCGGCAAGTTGCAGCTTCTCTTGCTCTTGCTTGAGAATTTGTGCCTGGTATAGTTGGAGATGGTGCATGGCCTTATAGATTGCATTAGGCAAAATCCTGAAGGCTTCTTCAACGTCCCTCATTACTCTTTTCACAAGAGTAAGTTCATCATGGCGGTATCTCACATCCAGTAGAGTTCCTTCCTAACGCCATACAGTGCCTTCAAACACCTTATAGGAAGATGGTTTGGCGATGGATGTACTGTAGTTGCTCGATTCTAGCTTTTGTGCGAGAGGAGTCAGTTTGGGAGTTTGAGGGCTCTCCTACATGGACGATGACTATATTTTGGGAAAGGCTTCTTTGAACTGTCATCAGTTAAGAAATCCTCGTCTGGTTCAGAGGATGTACCTGTTGGGATAGGAGGGACTACCTGTTCGGAAGCTGGAACTTCTATCGGTTCAGTATATTTTTCATCTGAGAGACAAAAGGGACTGATTCCTCCTGCGTTAATTCGGTGTCTGTAGCCTATTGAATAGGAGGGACTGATTTCTCCTACTGGCTCTCAGCTTTCGCCTACTCCGTATGAGGGACTGAATCCTCTTGTTGGATTTCTCTTGTAAGTTGTCAATCTGGGCAACCTCATTCTCTAGGCTGGGGGACTTAGGCTTTTTAAGTGATTTATTGGATGTTCCTTGGCCTTGGGCGGCCTGTAAATTGGCAAACTCCTTCTCTCAGGCCTCTTCACGGCTTGTCAGGGAAAACCCTCCCTGTGTTTTGATAATTGTCTCATACATCAAGATTTTCAAAGTCAGAATACCAGTCTAAGTACGGAAGCTGTTAGGTGAACATCATACAGCCTATCCATACAGCGTAACATCTTATGTAAAAGTCAAGAGTCCTTGCCTATAGCGTAGTCTTCAAGATACAGCAAAGACGAAGATGTTAGATACAACGAACATGTTGTAAGTGTTTTACTTGGGAAAAGTAAGATACAAATCCAACAGGACTGAAGAAAATTTAAACCTTAAGAAAGAAAACATTCTTTATTCATAAAGTATTCAAGGTTAAAGTAGCATTTAATGCCGATAGTGCATCATTTAATGCGGTCGAAGAGACTACAGTCTGAAGAGCATTTAATGCTGGTTAGAAGAATGCCGAAAGCATTAAATGTGAATTTCCTTTAATTTGAAACATTCTTCCAATCAGATTAGTCTCAACCTCACCAATCGGCCAACGGCTACATCTATAACGGATTTATTTTCAAGGTTATAAATAGCCCCAAGCAAGCAGACATTGCTAACCTAACGAGTCAAAGAATTGACAATCTGATTATCAAGCTTACAAGAGCACTATATTTTTTCAAGCATATAGCTTCATTAAAAGAGAAGAAATATAAAAAGTTCTCAACGCGAACAACACACTTACAGCGAACACTCATCAAGCATACAACTGTTGTTCGATCTTGTCATACCAATCTTACCGATGGGTTTACTTCCCCCTGTATGGACTAAGCTTTGCTATCTCTGACCTGCGTGGGACGAATAGCGCCAAGGACGAAGCTTCAATCTGTGTGAGAAGAAGCGAGCCGAAGAAGAAAAGCTAATCTGTGTGAACGACCTAAGATGCTGTCAGTTGTATCAATCTGTGTGAACGATATAGTGACGTGTTTAGTTAAATTCACATAGTTGTGTATGCCTTGATTTTAATAAACAATTTACTCCTGTGTGGATGACCAGTGGACGTAGATGGGTTTATCTCGAACCACTTTAATCAGTATGTCTTTACTTTCTGTCTTTACCATTTTCTATTTGCCCATATGATTTTAGTATACTCATAAAAACCTGTGCACATCAAGCTAACAGGAGAATATTCAGTTGTTGTAGTTGCAACAACTTAACCATAGACTTTCCTACTGCGAACAAACTTCGAAAAAGTTTAGCTTATTCAACCCCCCTTGTAAGCTATTTATATTGTATAGTCTGGCTAACAAGTGGTATCGGAGCGGTTGATTCTACAAAGAATTAGTTGACTTTTAACCAAATCAGATCGGAAAAAATCACTAGCTTTTGAAAACTTTATCATTCATCTTACTTCTATGATGGACACATCTATGGTTAATAAAGTCTCTATGTTTTCCATTGATGAATTCGATGATTGGAGAATTAGGATGGAAGCTCATCTTTCTGCAATGCACGAAGAGCTGATCTTCGTTATCCAAGAAGGACTGATCAAGATAATGACGGTAAACACAGCCGCAAGAATCGATGGACAACCTTATAAGGAGATGCTCGAGAAGGAGCGCGAGCAATGGACAATAGATGATCACAAGCATCCGAATATCGACAATGTTGCTAAGAATGCGCAATTTGTCACTCTCGACAAAGGCACATTCTCCAAGGTAAATAGTTGTAAGACAACCAAAGAAATTTGGGAGAAACTAAAGCTAAATTTTGAGGGAAATGAGCTATCGAAAGAAAACAAAATTTCTAAACTAACTCAGCAATTCGAATATTTTGAAACGAAATCTTCCGAAACGCTTGAGGAGCTTGACCTTAGATTTACCGGCATTGTCAGTGAACTTAAAGCATGGGGTAAAGTGTATACCCAAAAGGAGAAAAATCTGAAAATCTTTAGATCACTCCCTGCCCGATAGGACAATAAGACCACAGTGCGTGTTTCTTCTAATTTAAACGACAATCAACGTTTGATCTCTTTTCTGACCTCAAAGCTTTTGAGTATGATATTGATAGGAGAGAGAAGGCAGAAACTCACCTGCCAAGACTACAGGACTGGCTACTGTATCTGACAGGAGATATAGCTCCGCACCTAGCACATCCAAATCTACATGCAAGGCAGCAGACAGCGATGATGACATCCTGTCGCAAGACGAGATGGCCCTGCTCATGCATAAATTCTGGAAGTTCATCAAGAAATATGGAAAGTCCCCATAAAGGCCCAAGCCATTTAACAGGGTGAGTTCTGAATCACCTTCGTCTGTAGATTCTAACATGTGCTACAATTGTAATATCCGCAACTTTCAGTTTTCGGTTAATTTCTTTTTTGGTAGGAGTCCGTTTTAGCGGCTCTCCTGTGACCGTTTCATCATTATGAGAATGATTAATTCTACACTTTTTGATATCCGAGTTCGTTTCGGTATCGTTTTGCTGAGTTCCATGCTTTTTGGCGACTTTTCCGCATTTGAGTTCGATTCTTGCGAATCTCATTCGAAACTGTTGTTTTGTGTTCCCCGTAAGTCCGTTTAACTTTGTTAGATGTGTTGTGAGCTTTGGTTTGGTTATTCGATTGCGTATCGTGATTTTCGGGCATTTTGGGCAATTTTATAATTTCCCAAAGTTGTGGGTATCCACATTCGTATTTGTTGTCTTGACCCTTTTCATGGTCGCATGTGAGTTTGATTTGTAGCTCAAGCTCTTAGTATGATATTATTCTGGAGATTTCCGTGCGTATATTGA
Source organism: Orobanche coerulescens (assembly GCA_033398695.1). NCBI lineage: Eukaryota > Viridiplantae > Streptophyta > Magnoliopsida > Lamiales > Orobanchaceae > Orobanche > Orobanche coerulescens. The sequence continues at coordinate 75,276,442 of CM065808.1, read as the reverse complement.
ACTTGGTGTTCCGATCGGAGGAGTCCTGTAAAACCCACTTCTCCATACTACGTCTAAATTACTAAAATGCCCTCCAGTTTGAAAATTTGAAGAAATATGTACGTTTACCAAACAAGTCCTAAATCAAAAACGGTTGCGGTACAATCATAAATATGAACATGTAACTTCAAGTAAATGATAATTGAGCTACTACGACATCATATGAACTCAAGAATGTGAAATTTGAATTAAGAAACAAATATTGCACGTTACGTGACCTAACGGGTCCGAAAACCTCCAAAACTTGTACTTAACTTATAAATTAAATAACAAAACTATCCTAAGTAATATTTTCCACAAAATTTTAAAGAGTTGACCTCTTTTTTTCCCCCTTGGCCGAAATTTCACATATAATGGGATAAGGATCCCTTAATTTTTGCCAATCACATTAATTTTCATTAAAAAGCACACTTCTTTCCCTAAATTCCTTAACCAGGAGAATTAAAACTCCATTTCTTCTTCTCCTCTCCCTACCATACGACCCAACACATACAAAAACACCAAAATATTGCTCTTGGATCATTGGTGATCATTCATACGCGTTCGTGGAAGGGTTTGGTGCACATTGGAATTTGTTTGGAAGCATTTGGTGGTCTCGTTCTTGGTTTTCCATCCCCATTCGATCCATAGATCATCTTGGAAGGGTTTTGATTTGGTTTTGGTTGATTTGTTTGGCCCGATTCTTGGTCACGTTTTTCTCAGCCCTATTTGGTATGTTCTTATGATTTTGATTCACTCTTTTGATCGTTAATTCGTGTGATAAAAACCTATTCTAAAAACCTATATAAATCGGCTAAGAAATAACCATGAAATTGTTATGAATCGTGTGAATGTTTTGTTATTGATCTTGTTGGATTCATATGAGAATTAGTTTGATGTGTTTTTGATGTTTATTTTCTGAAAATATGATGTGTTATGATCATATAATTAAATGGATTAAAATGAATTGGATAAATTAGGGTTTAAATGAATTAATTGATTTGGACAGCTTTGATAATCGAATATGTATGCATCACCAAACGAATTCTATTAATGTTTAATTCGGTAATTTTGTTTGTAAACTCAGTTTAGGGTCTTAGTTAAGTATTCCAATTGGTTTGGATGGATGTTAATTTGATTTGGTCCTATTTTTGAATTTTATGAGATGATATGTCAAAACTGTGTTTGCATAATTTAATTTCAGTCGTGGTTTATGATTTTTCATGTTCGAACTATAAGGAGTTAGGAGCTCTCCTTTTTACAGGGGTAATATTTGGGTTATTTTTGACTTCCTGGTATTTTTTTGGATTTTTCCTGAATGAAATGATAGGCCGTTGAGACGGATACTTTTTAGGTACTGCTGCTGGTCGGTTTTCTGAGTAGTCTGGGTTTGGGTATTTTTAATGTGGGCTTATACTAATACATAAATTCTGGAAAAATTCGTGTTGGTTAAAAATATTCAGGTACATGTGAGAATTTTTATGCGTTTTATTTTGGAGTTCTAATATGGAATAAAAATTGGTATATTGGTGACCTGTTTGTGTTTAAAAGCTGAAATTATGAAACATAAGAGATAATTGATGATTAGAAGGTTTATATTGTAAATATGATACCTAGAGAGACTAATAATATAAATATGATGAATGTATGCATGTTTTGGCTGGAATAATGTATTAGGGGCTGTTCGTGACACTTGAGAATAATTATGGGCCTTACATGCTAGTTTTGATAATCAATGGTTTAATTGTGGAAATTAGGGTATATTAGGGTTATTTTTTTGTAATTTGTGATACTTGAGAGTGTAATGTGTATATATGTGATACTTGTGTGTATGGGCTGTATATATGTGTATTTGAGTGTTTATATTCAGTTTTGACCCTTCACTTTTATTATTGACACTTTTAACCCTAAATTTTGAAGACTTGTCATAAGAAACACTAATCTTGGAAAACATGCATAAAATGAAATACATAACTTAACATGACTTGAAAACTTTATGAGATGAATAACTAACTATTTAGAACATGTCTATATCGAGAAAACTCGCTAATTTTGATAACCTGCTAAAATAGAAAGTTACCTAAAATAGAAAGCTGCTAAATATGGAAAGTTACTAAAAAATGGAAAGATAACTAAAAGTACTCTCGTCCCTTTTTATAAGAACAAATGTGATGTTCAAGATTGTTTTAATTATCGTGGAATAAACTAATGAGTCATATAATGAAATTATGAAAAGGTGTGATTAAACAAAAATTAAATTGGTTTTATGCCTGGGAGATCGACCATGGAAGCAATATATCTTATTAGACAGGTATGATGGAACACTGTCGAGATAAAAAAGATCTACATATGGTTTTTGTTTATTTAGAAAAGGCCAAGTACCGAGGGAACTACTTTGGTGGGCCTCAGCAAAGGACGTATCTCATAGATATATTCACCTCATAAAGGACATGTATGAGGGAGCTAGTATAACTATATGAACTAATGTTGGGAGGACAAAAGAGTTCATCACTTCAATTGGTGTGCATCAAGGATCTACTCTTAGTCATTTTATCTTTGTCATATTCATGGACACATTGACAAGGTCAATTCAAGAAGACATTCCTTGGTGTATGATGTTCGCAAATGATATCATATTGATAAGGCGAAGGTTGGAGAACTTTGGAGAGATACTTTGAAAATTCGAGGCTTTAAACGCCGCAGAAGTAAGACTAGATATGGAGTGTAGATTTAGAGAAAATAAAGGCAGAGAGGTTGGGATGATCACTTTTAATGGAAAAAGTTATTCAAAGATCCAATCTTGGATCTATTATCCTAAAGGATTGAGAGCTCGATGGTGGTGCGGCTCACAGTATTAACGCGAGTTGATTGAAGTGGAAGAGTACCACAGGGTTGCTTTGCGATCATGGCATACCTCATAGACTAAAAGGTAAATTCTACCATACGACAACATCATGGCACCGAGTATTGGGCAGTAAAACAGTGTTACGTTCAAAGGATGAATGTGTTGATATGCCTATGCTACGATAAATGTGTTGCCATATAAGAAAGGATCGGCTCAGAAAGGAGGTGACTAGAAAGAAGGTAAGTGTTGCATCTACAAAAGATAGGATGATGGAGAATCCGCTGAGATGGTTTGGTCATGTGGGACGGAGACCTGTTGATGCTCAGTGAGGAGGCTTAAAGATTGGGGAACAGATAACGGGATAAGACTGTCAAGAGTAGAGGACGACCTAAGAAACTTGGATAAATATGATTGGAAACAATATGAGGTTCCTCAGGATTGGAGAAAATATGGCAATGTAGAGGACAATGTGGATGGAAAATATACGGGTGGGTGATAGAGTTTGAGTCTTATTTTATTTATTCATTTATCTATTTTTTATCTTTAGTCAATCTGATTTTTCTTTACACTTCATATTTTCATTTATTTATTTCATTTTTTGCTATTGACTGATTTTATTGTATCATTGACGGTATCAAAAATTGACATCTATTAGTTAACCCCAAATCAGTTTGGGATTAACAAGGATAATTTGTGAGTCTTACCTTGCTGAAGGGAGAAATACGAGGAACTGAAGGTGGGTGCTTTCGGGACTGGAACGATTCTGGGCAGAAGAGTTTTCTCGAGACGGCCGGGTCGAAGAAGCTGATGCCTTCTCCTCCTTCCTCTGTGTATCGAAATTTTTTTTTCTGGCAATGAACTGTGTTGCAGAATTGTATATTGTATATTTTTCTCTTTTTTTGTTTGGATCTTGATCGTGAATTGTAAAAGAAATTCTGATTCTATGTAGTAGTGTATTTATAGATATAGGTTTTAAAGTGTTTTTATTGAACTAGGATTGTATTTAGGATAAAGATTGGGGAATTTTGATAAAGTGAGAATTCTGATGAGAGGGAACGATCGATGGAAAAGGAGGATTCTTAACTGTGATTAGTGTGGTTAATTAGATTTAATTATAGTTTGGTTAAATTAACCCATATGGTTAATATATAAATAGTGTAATAATAATAATGCTGATAATAGTAAATGTGGAATAACAATTGGAAATAAAATCTGAAAATAATAAAGATAATAATAATAGTATTAATACTTAATAAAATGGTATTAATAATATTATTAATAATAATAGTAATATTAATAATAAAAATACTAGTTAGTATTATACTTGAATAATTAATAACACTATCACAAAATAAATAATGACCACTTAAATATGTCTGATAAAATGACTCGGGCTAGGACTTGTGATACGTCGAAGTAAATGTTCATGATCCTCTAAATAAAATTAATTAAAATGAAATGCATTATAATATTATAATAAATAATAATATTGCATTACGAAAATAGTGGGTATTACACATTCGATTGAGTCACCTATTCAAATACCGGTTATACGTACTGAAAAAATAGTTTCGGAAATTGTTTTTCCCAAGATATATCCAAGTTCGTAATATCAGAAGGCCATTTTTAAAGTATACACACGGCAGATAAAACCAACAGTTAAAAAATATTTTTGCAGCGAAATACAACAACCAGTAAAATACTCGATTCCCAAATTACATGTCATAACCAGTATCACCCAGGAAGCTCATCTCTTCACGACCGCTACTAGCTCGATCTCCGAGTACCTAAAACAAAGCCCACAACGGGGTCAGCCACAATACTCAACAATAATAACGATTACATCATCATAAACAATTACATACCAATATAATTACAAAGTAGGGATATTACTACTATAATCTCAGCATCATAACCTTATCAACTCATGGTAATCCATATCAAATCAATCCTTACCATAATTCGCATCTCGCATTTTTAACATACGAAACGAAACCAAATCCAAACATGTGTACTGTATTCAAGCAATACCAAAAATCCTCAAAACATCATCATAACTCATAAGCGTGGAATTATCCATCCATGCCAAATCCTGTCCGTCGGATCATATAATCAAATCTCAATCCTGATAAAACCTATAGCACAAAATACATATGTGACACAACTGCCCAAACAATTGCAACAAGTCCCGAAACATCGACGCGGAGTCGGAATACTCATACAATCAATAATAATAACCAACTAAGAAATCTTCCAAAAAGACCATCGACAAGATAACTCCACTACGACCAATCAAAGGTCAACCACAACTGAGAATACCATCAACATGATAAACTCCCAAAACAATCGACAAAGGTTCAATAATAACAGAGAATACCGTCACATGGTAAGCTCCAACAGGATCAACATAGGATCAACAACGACCGAGAATACCATCAACATGGTAAACTCCAAACAAGATCAACAAAATCATGAGAGAATAATAATCTCAAACCATTGATCACACGCGATCAAACACGCAGTACGAATCAACCAGATCATAATCTCAAAATCACAAAATATACGCAATCACACATGTTGTATAAACCCCCAACAACATCATAATCTCAAATCGTTGATCACACGCAATCAAACATGTACGAATCAACCAGATTATAATCAAAATCCTGGAATATACGCAATCACACATGCTGTATAAACAACAATATCACAATCTAAACCCACTGATCACACGCAATCAAAGATGTTGTATGACCATAAGTCTAAAATGATGGCACCATACTACTCCTGGGATGGAAATGTGTTCGTGCACAAGCCACCAATGGGTACCAGTCGAATACATATGTGGTCTTGTACCTAATTAGTCTCACGAAGTAGGCGTCTCATGTGCACAGTCCAATGTGGAAACATCAACACACGATCATACGTGCCCGACTAAAAATCCTACACATAGACAATCGGCGTGCCAATGTGACCCGGAATGTCACGATATCAACATGACAACAAAACTCAAAGAATCTCAAATCGAATTAGGATAAAAAGACTCAACGAGGTGAAACAACGACAAATCGATAATGAAAGGTCGACACGACCAACAATATCCAAAACAGCAATCATGGGATCATCATCCCCCAATGAAAATCAACATGATCAATAATCTCAACACAACAGTCCTAGTATCATCACCCATCAACGATCGATCAACACGATCCACAATACCAAATAATGGTCCTGGGATCAGCATCCCTCAACAAATAATTCATACGATCATCAAGAATCTCAATTTACAAAATACAAAATAATGTACATCATTATGTACACCATCATCAAAATCATTATCTTCATAACCGAGTAATAATTGCTTACCTCAAAGCCCCTGACGAATATCCTTTCCACGAAAAAACGTCCTTGAATGATAGATAATTATTCGAAGAACCTCAGATGAGATAAAGTCAATTCAATATCAATAAACCATTATCCCGATGTCAATGTCGTCATGATAAACTACCCTCGATATCCAACATTTCATATCACAGACCGAGGATAACTCACATCTCCATCTTCACCAAACTGTATACTTGATACTCAAGTATACTAATAACACATTTAAATCATATATATTATCAAAATACAACATACAAACTATTATCTTCACAATTCATATTTATAATATCATTGCTAAATGAATTATAAATGAAATGGAATCATAACCATTCATTAAACATTATGAACTGAATGAGTATAAACTTGCCTCGATATAGATACGACAAAGCCCTTCCCAATCTACCTTGCCTTCGTCCACGAGTTCCTCATCCCAGACCAAAGCAATCCACAAACTCCTCAATCTCAATCGCAACACAACAGTTATAATCAACGATCAATTATCACAACCTTTGCGATAATCGATTAACAGTAAGTTCGATAACAATCAACAATCGAGATAATCAATCTACAAACTCAACGGCTCACAATATCTCGATTAAACACAAATCCAAACAACCCATTCCAACTAATCATGAACTCATAACCATTATACGATTTCTATAATTCGATAATCACACCAACAATCAATTCAACCTAATAACAAGGATTATAACATACTCAATTCTGAATTTAACCTCATATACGAATTAACAAGATTCCTCTTTGTTCAGAATCATAAATTCATAGTAAATCATGATACCGTTATTATCAATAATATGAACTATCCAAATATATCAATTCCATGAATAATCATATCCAAGATTAATCAAAATCTTTCCAAGTTCAACCTCATTTCGAAAATAATGTGTTCATCCATTATTCATATCCATCAAGTTCCATAACAAATCACAATTCCAAGGTTATCAAATAATCCAACACTTGTTCAATACGTATGAACACAGGTACTCAAGGATGAATAATAATCTCATTAACGTCATAATAATATTTGTGTCCTTACACGAAAATCACATCATCAATTAACATAACTTGTTTCTAGATATGAACATTCCATGTTCATATCCAAAAACATCAATACTTCAACATATGGTCATATTGATATTTATATTCACCAAGAACTTCATCAAGAACACCAATTAATCCATACTCACGTTCATAGTCAACAAAACAATATAATCCAAGATGTGTTCTAACATCTAAACCACCATCTTAACTCATAATCATCATCTTCAACACCACAAACTCCAACAAACACCAATCATAAAAACACTTCCATAATCTATCAACATACCAAGTAATCATCATCATACGAAGTAATCATCAACAACAATATCAAAAACACGAAAATGAAGCGTAGGATTGATCAAGATACTTCTTTAAGATGAGCAACACAATCAAATATCGTAAGAATCAACAATAACTCCAAGTCTCAAGTTCCAAATCCATGCTATCAAGCTCATAATCATGTTTAGAGTGTCCGGAAATCACTTAGAAATGAAGGAGGATGGTTTTGGGATAGAAACCCTCAGCTTGATCCGTGAGGAAATGAAAAACCAAACCTCATTTTATAACCTGCACAATTATTAACGGCTGCTACTGCTAAACATTAGCGTAGGCAATAGCTCCTCACGTACGATATTGATTCCTCTCTCCGATGCTTCTCATAGCATACACAATGCTTGCTACGTAGCATGCGCCACTCTTAGCACATTAGCGTATGTTAGCTTCTCAATTTAGCGCACGTTATAGCTTCTGTACTTAGCCAAATATAACTACTCCTGCCTGTCATCTCAACATACTGAATACATATACTCATCCTAACAATATTCTCATATGAGATTCCTGATATCAAAATTAAGATAACCTGGTACACGATATCCTTAAAAATAATTATCAACCAACTACGTCAATTATACCAATACAAATGTCTCATTTCTCAAATTATTTTATCCATATTGTACAAATGCCACTGCTATCCAATATATCTCAGATAAAATAATGCGGAAAAAAATATCATACTGAAAATCCAGGATATTACACTACATGACTTTTCTCGAAGCGAAAAAGGGAACAACTTCAAACGAATTGCATCACCCGGAACTTCGTTCATATTTATCATCTCAGATATTTGCATAAGATGCAAAATATGACCATGTGGATCCTCAATTTCAAATCCCCTGCTGTACCATAGACATGGATGGCTTTAACTCAAAATTTGTGGCATTAACTAGGATACTGCGATGTCACCATACTTCTTATCTAAATGAGGTTGGTATCTATCACAGATGGACTACTGTTGAATGACTCTTCAGCTCGTGTTCCCCCATTGGGCAGATTTTCATCAGGAACTGCTTCACTATTCGACGGTATCTTGGTATTTGGTTAGGATTTACAATTTCTGCCATTTCTTATGTCAAATTCCTTCTTATATTCTTAATTGTTGCACTTGTTCGCAAATCTTCAACTTTAATAATAAAAGGCTCACATGGTTTTTTCGCAGAGCGGGTGTGCATGCATTACCTGGAGCAAACAGAAAAATGTATATAGCCGAGAATAAGAAATAAAAATATCTAAATGAAAATCGGTTGTATTTATCACAATACCAATATGTATAATTGTCTTAATCCCCTGATGGTATCAAAACTTGTTAGCTTAATATATTCATACACTATTCAAGTGTATGGAGTAGTTGTAGGTAAGGGCAAACAACATCATATTCCACAGGAATTTATTCAATCATTATATTGAGTACTAGATCGTATAATTTTTTACTTTATCTAGACGATCGAATTTGGGTTGGATTCTAAAACTAACTCATTCCAAAATTGACAACAGAAATAAAACAACAAAGAGAAATCACAAGGGAAATTAACCAAGTTAATGAAGAGATTTTCTGGGGGAGAAACCCAGTTTGGAAAACACTTAGAAGTGTAGAGGGACGATTCTTTGGGGAAGAAACTGTAACACCCCCAAAATTTCCTGGGGCATTATAGTACGGTGAATCCCGTGTGGGACCCACAAGGCTATTTCAGGAAATTGATATTTTAAATAAGGTATTATAAAACGGATGAGTCCACAGTTACATAGCATGAAACGGAATGTCTTTGAAAGAAGCATAATTCAAAACACGATTATTACATAAACAGAGTTTTCAGAAATCAAATTAAAACATGCAGTAGCAGAATTTTACCCCAACACCATTCAAGCATGACCGGAACCTTCAGGGATGTCCTGCACATATTCAATAAATTTACCTGGCACGACGAATCATGCCAGACAAACCGGGGTCAGAGAATGATAATTAATAACAGTGCTTCACAACGAATACACGATTTATCAATACCGTACCACATAACATATAGATGATAATCCACAGTATAGCTGACATTGTCTTTCTCTTTTAACACATAAACCTCAAGGTCGCAACCAAGGGTCACGAAAGTATCTATACAGAAATACTCCGGAACGTGGGTGCCATTTAGGTCTTATCCCTCAACACATTTCCACACGGGTACCATTCAGGTTTTACCCCCAACACATAGGCCCATAATATATTTTCTAGAGAAAGACAATCGTTCGGCATTCATCACACAATGACACATTCATGTATTCCAAATATTGTAAATAAAACTACAATTCTTGAGCAAGATGTTACTTGCCTTGAGTCCGATGGTAAGTGCCTTACAACCACTTGAAATTCCACGTCCGATCGAGTTCAACCTAATCACACAATACTCGATTAACATTTCATATGGATAATGGCGAATGAAACTAGTTTCCTATTCCCTTTCCTAACCGAATTCTTAACTTAGTTCGATTTCGCAAAACTAGTATCATATTTCTAACTCAATAGCAATACGCATTATTACATGGTTTAATCCTTTGATTAACGTTTGCTATAACAATTTGTTCAACAAGATTATTCCCCACATTATTTTGGTTGACAAAAATCGAGTATAGCATAACCTACTAAATAAGGTCGCTACTCCGAGTTCTCTATTCGATGGGCTTCCGTTTCACACAACAATTTCAATGGTCGATTCTTTATGATGGTAATACTACCAAGCTTGACTTCATCTAGTTAATTAACATTCGATAACTATATAATCAAGGTGGATTTGAATGAGTTTAGCATAGGGTGAATGGGTTCTTAACATGATTTCCCCATTAATTTATTCGTCACGTTCATGTTTCTAAGGGTGATCGAAATGAGAATTTTGCAGTGATTATTACAACAAGATACATGAATTAAGGCTCGGGAATGAAATATACTTACAACTATAGTTTGATTACTATAAGTTAATCCGATTAGATTGTCTACAGGAGTTAACAAAACTACCCAAATACCCATAATTCAATAGGCATAACGACAATATAGAAGAGATAATCTCAAGGATTGATAGACTTACCTTAATAGAGGAAGAACAATGAGGAATGATGACGAACCAACAAAGAACAACGAGGAGGAACGAAGAGTGGATCGATCGACCTAGATAACCTCCTCCAGAGCTTGAGTAATCCCCTCTTTGATGTCAAAACAAGTGTTTGGAAGGCTAGGAATCGTATAAGGGGACTGGGGAAGGTTTTTCAAGAGGTTGCACAAGTATAATGGTCGTGGGAAATGAAGGAGGAGGTGTAGATTTATAACACACGATTATGTTTAATGTACGTTAACGCTCATGTGTTAACGTACGTAAGGAACGTTACGTACGTAGTCATGCCTAGACAATATACTTAATGGTCGACCAGAGGCTACTGCCTGGAATGTCCCTACTCATTACGTACGTAGGGGTATTAATGTACGTAAGCCTCCCTCCCATAGCATACGTTAAGCTTGACAGATAACGTACGTTACGAGCAGTTGAATCGTTTGTATTCTAGCCCACCAAAAGTACCCAATGCCTGTTAAAAGGAAAGATTCTGGTCGGAAGACCAACCCTCCCTTTACGTACGTAACCAAGTCGGATTAACATACATAATGCGTCAAAACTAACGTACGTTATGCATGTCATCTAGCGTATGTTAGTCTCTCAGTCCTTTAGTCATTTATCACATTTTAACCAACTCGGGGTGACTACCTTTTCACTCATCAACAATTCCTGGGGGAACAAGACGTTGGCCACCGTCATATTTGCACCGACAATTATCCAACGGCATCAAGGCATGTCACCTCCGACCCATTCACATCGCACAATTATATCGCAATAGCACTTTAATGAAACCATATAATATAAGAAGACAATATCGCAATTGATAGAAATTGTATTTTAATTTATGAATTACACGGTAATTAAAGCATGAAATACCCATGGTATTACATACCATCCCCTTAAAAATAGTTTCGTCCCGAAACTAAGAAAATAACGTGGGATGATTTTCCCTCATGCTCGACTCGGTCTCCCATGTTGCTTCTTCCATGCCGTGGTGCGACCACTGAACTTTCACAAGGGGTATGGCTTTATTTCGTAACATTTTCATACGCTGATCCAAGATACAGATCGGCACTTATCTAAAAGTAGCATCATCAGAAATTTCCACTTCTTCAAAATTGAGCTTGTGACTCGGATCATAGACATAATTCCTTAACTGGGAGACGTGAAAGACATTACGCACTCCATCCAAATGCGGTGGCAGGTCTAGTCGATACGCAAGTTTTCTGACTTGGTCCAATATCTCGAACGAGCCTATGAACCTTGGGCTTAATTAGCCCTTTTGGCCGAAATGTCGGATACCTCGCATAGGTGATACTTTGACCCAAACATGATCCCCGGCCGTAAATTCATACTGTCGCTGCCGGTTCTCGGCATATGATTTCTGCCGGCTTTGCGCTGTCAACATATGTTTTCGAACAACAGAGATCTTCTTAATAGATTCCTGGATCAGATCTAACTCGGTAGCCACGGTGTCAAAAGCATCATCCTAGCATAACAGCGACTTGCATCTTCGTCCGTACAGAGCCTCAAATGGTGCCATGCCTATGCTCGCGTGACAGCTGTTGTTGTACGAAAACTCTACTAACCCGAGATGCTTAACCCAATATTTTCCCCAATCGAGCACACATGCCCTCAACATATCTTCTAGGGTTTGTATCATACGATCGGTCTGTCCATCCGTATAAGGGTGATAGGTTGTGCTAAAATGTAACTGGGTTCCCATAGCTTTATGGACGGCTTTCCAAAAACAGGACACATACCTGGTGTCCCTATTCGAAATGATGGTGAGGGAACACCGTGCAATCTCACGACTTCCCGGATGAAAATAGTGGCTAATTGCTCTGTTTTGGTCGTCTCCTGAATTGGGATAAAATGCGCTGATTTCGCCAATCAATCAACGATAACCCAAATTGTGTCCTTCCCTCCCACCGCCGTTGGTATCTTAGTGACAAAATCCATTGATATGCTTTCCCATTTCCACTCTGGAATGGGTAAGGGTTGCATGATTCCGGCTAGTTTGCGGTGTTCTATTTTAACTTGTTGGCACGTCATACATCGGGCAATGAATCTAGCCACTTCCTGTTTCATATTTTTCCACCAAAAACTCTATCGCAGATCCTTGTACATTTTGCTTGCTCCGGGGTGAATGGAGTATGGAGTGGATTGTGTTTCTCTAAGTATAGTTTGCTTCAGCTCGTTATTTGGCATAATACAGGTCCTATTCTTGAATCTCACCAAGTCCCCCTGGATCTTGTAGTCGGAAACATTTCCCCCTTTGATTCCCAAACCGATCGCACGTAGTTCGGGATCTTCCATCTGTGCTAGACGTATCTCGTTTAATAAGTACGAGTGTATATTGATTGAGCACAATTTTCCCTGACTTTGTTGTACCCATACTTCAATACCACTCCTCCTAATGGCTTGCTGTAGTTCGGGTTGAACCGTTAGGCTGGATATCATTACTTCCTGTGTAGTTTTCCGACTGAGTGCATCAGCTACAACATTAGCTTTTCCGAGGTGGTATGAGATTTCCACATCGTAGTCCTTGATTAGCTCCAACCAGTGCCTCTTCCTCATGTTTAATTCCCTCTAGGTGAAGATTTATATCAAACTCTTATGGTCCGTGAAAATCTTACAAGTAACTCCATAAAGATAATGCCTCTAAATCTTGAGGGCGTGTACCATTGCGGCTAGCTCTAAGTCATGTGTCAGGTAATTCATTTTGTACAGCTTCAGTTGTCGAGACGCGTACACAATAACTCTATCGTTCTGCATGAAAACACACCCCAGCCCTGTAACACCCCCAAGTTATTCAGGGTATATTACAGCGCCGTAAGCCCCTCCGTGGGACCCACAAGGCTAATCATACGCGGAACTATAAAACTTGACCGAGAAGGTCCAAATACAACGAAATGAAGGACAATACAAAGGGTATTCAAACCATATCCAATGTATCCAAATACATCCCAACACAAAATCAATACATCGGCAACACAGGCCAGAACATCGAGGAAACTGAAAACAATACTCGAGTATTCAATAACCATTCCAGTACAACAACACTGAATGGAGGAACACAAAACATAACCGGAGACAAGACACAGTATCATGCTTGCCCACCATCTTCATGCCGACCCGATACCTGCCTTTCCGCTCTCCTGGAACATGAAATACGTAAAAAGTATTTCCCCCATAAAGGGGTTATCCGTCGAATAGCTAGTGCAAGTATATCGAATATGAAATACAATACTCCTCGACAATAAAGTAAAGGTAACCGTCAATTCATCAATTCAAGACTAGTATTCCGGAATAACTAAATCTCATAGCATCACATCAATACATACATGATCAACCGTGGAACCACACCAGCGGCTACGGAATCCTTAGAGGACTCGTCGGTCCATCCCAGAGTGGTTAACTCATATTATCCGTGGAATCGCACCAGAGGCTACGAAACCCTCAGAGGACCCGTCGGCCCATCCTAGAGTGGATATAAATAAACATGCCATTCATATATCTTTCTTTCAAAGTCGAGAACGTACAATCATAAATATATACTTGCCTTTGAGACATCGAGAAATCAAACGGAAAAAGAGTATGAGTTCGGTAGGTCCAAGAACGCACTTCCAGTACCTAAACGATTCGTAAGGGATATGATAATCAATAATCCATACTCATAATTCATGAAGAAACTCCCAAAACCCGTCTACGATTCACGAAAATACAAGGGTAAACAACTAGAGGTTGGAAAATCACCCAAACCCTCACAAGTCCAAACACGGCACAAACCAATCCGTAAAATCATAGGAAAAGCATGAATACGGGGTAGATACATCATAATCCCAAGATTCTCAAGCTTCAAACTGGATAAATCGGATGAATCTAAGAAAACACCAAAATGCCCAAAAATAGGGTTCTAAGGATTTTTACCTTGATTTGGAAAATGGAATGGATTAAATGTTGTGAAAATCTTTGTTCTCCAACCAAAGATGTTGTTGTTTGAAGAAAGATCGCTTCCAAACTCCCTGAATTGCCCAAACCCGCTGCTCCCGATCGGAAATGTGAGAAGAATGAGAAAAATGACGAAATGGAAGTCAACTGTCCAATATATACTCGCCCAGTCTAGCGCACGCTATGCCTATAATATTAGCGTGCGCTAGCGGGGTCACCGGGTAGTCCAGTGGCTTCTGTCGGTCCCGTTAGCGTGCACTAATCGCCTTCCTTTAGCGTGCGCTAGCCGAAAATGGTGTTCACGACTTGGAGTCTAGAACCTACTGTCCTCTGCCCTGCTCGAGTCTTAGTGTGCGCTCCCGCTATGGCTTAGCGTGCGCTATGCAGCCCATATAGCGTGCGCTAGCCGAAGCCTAGCGTACGTTACCTGATAGTCCAGAAAACCTGACAAATTCACTGCCTCTGCCGACCCAGCCCATTATCGTGTGCTACAGAAGTATTAGCGCGCGCTACTAACCATGAATAGCGTGCGCTAGTTAACTCCTAGCGTGCGCTAATTGCTAGTCCAGAGAGCATAATAAGTTACTGGTTCCGATCTGACTGGTCCCTTAGCGCGCGCTACGGCCCAAAGCTAGCATGCGCTACTCAAGCAGAATTAGCGTGCGTTAGCCTAGGCCTAGCGTGCGCTATATCTCTGATGCAGAACACTTTACAAGGTCTAAACAACATGATCAAGATCCAAACAAGGTACGAAACTCTATCACAAAATTGACAACATCACAAAGAGTTTACAGAGCGACAAAAATAGGAAGAACGGGAAGGTCAAATAGGTAATAAAAGTACGGATATTACATTCTCCCCCTCTAAAAAGGAGTTTCATCCCGAAACTTAAGAAATAAAAAGTTCGGGGTACTCCGATCGCATCTTCTCTTCCGTCTCCCAAGTCACCTTCTCGACTCCATGCCTCGAATGTAATATCCTCGGCTACGTCAATCTAGCTATAGTCTTATGCTGAAGTTGTTTCTCATGATGTTCGAGGATATTCACGGGTCTCTCCGGAAAGGTAATATCCTCGGCTATGTCAATCTAGCTATAGTCGATAACATGACTCGGATCCGACATGTACTTTCTCAACTGAGACACATGAAAAACACTATGGACGTGACTCAAAGCTGGAGGCAACGCCAAGCAATAATCTAAATCTCCAACCCTGTCCAAGATCTCTAAAGTTCCGATATACCTCGGACTAAGTTTCCCCTTTTTCCCAAAGCGGTAAACCCCTCTGGTCAGTGACACCTTGAGTAAGACATGATCCCCCACTTCGAACTCCAAGGGTCGACGACGAGTATCAGCATAAGATTTCTGACGGCTCTGGGCAGTCAGCAACCGGTCCCGGATGATAGAAATCTTTTCCTTAGTCTCCATCAACATGTCCGGCTCCGTTCTGATTAGCTCCGAAGCTTCGTCCCAACATAATGGCGACCTACATCGCCTACCATAGAGTGCCTCGAATGGTGCCATTTTGATAGACGCATGCCAACTATTATTGTAGGCAAACTCGATCAACGGCAAATGAAGCTCCCAATCCTTACTCCAATCTAGGGCACAAGCCCGCAACATGTCCTCCAATGTCTGAATCGTCCTCTCCATCTGACCGTCTGACTGAGGGTGAAAGGACGTGCTCAATCTCAACTCAGTACCCAAAGCCTAATGAACGGCCTGCCAAAAATGCGATACGAAATGACCGTCTCGATCAGAAACAATGGTCTTGTGGGCACCGTGCAATCTTACGATCTCAGATATAAAGGTTCGAGCCAACCTCTCCGGTCCCCAAGTATCCTTAATACCCAAGAAGTGTGCAGACTTGGTCAACCGGTCGACGATTACCCAAATCATATTCATTCCAACCCTAGTTCTCGGCATTCCAGTGATAAAGTCCATAGAAATGTCTTCCCACTTCAACTCGGGAATGGGAAGCGGCTTCAACAACCCCACTGGTCGTTGATGTTCGATCTTGACTTGCTGACACGTCAAGCACTGCAATACAAATTCCGTGACATTCTTCTTTATGTTATTCCACCAAAAATTGCACTTCAAGTCATTGTACATCTTACTCGTTCCGGGGTGGATTGAGTAAGGTGTAGCATGAGCTTCTCGGAGAATTCTCTGCCTTAACTCTAGATCATTCGGAACACAAAGCCTGCCTTGAAATCTCAAGATACTATCCTTGTGAACCATAAAGCTAGGAGCTTTTCCTTTAATTACATCTTCCTTCAGTTGAGAGATCATCGAGTCACTCCACTGTTTCCCCTAGATGTCGTCAACCAAGGACGAGGTAATTTCGAGAGTACACAACTGTCCTTGTACTCGTTGAAGCCAAACTTCTATTCCTTGCTTGATTAAATCCTGCTGAATCTTTGTCTGAGAAGTAAGAACCTCGAGCATCTGGAGAGATGCCGATTTTCGGCTCAAAGCATCCGCAACAACATTGGCTTTACCCAGGTGGTAGAGAATTTCTAAATCGTAATCCTTTATCAACTCTAACCAACGTCTCTGTCTCATATTCAGCTCTTTCTGACTGAAAATATACTTCAGGCTCTTGTGATCGGTATAAATCCGAATACAAATAATGCCGCCAAATCTTGAGTTTGAAGACAATTGCGGCCAACTCCAAATCGTGAGTAGGATAGTTCATCTCGTACGTGTAATACCCGCAATTTCGATTTCCAGTAATTTTCTTTTTTAGCGGAAGTCCGTTTTGACGACTCCCTCACGACCGTTTCGTCACTCTGAGAATGATTAATTCTGCAATTTTTGACATCCGAGTTTGTTTCGGTGCCGTTTTGTTGAGTTTCGTGTTTCTTAGGGACTTTTCCGCACTAGAGTTCGATTCTTGTGAATCTCGTTCAAAACTATTGTTTCGGGTTTCCCGTAGTCCGTTTAACTTTGTTAGACGTGTTGTGAACTTCGGTTTGGTTATTCGATCACGTATTGTGATTTTCGGGCGTTTTGGGCCATTTTTTAATTTACCCAAAGTTGTGGGAATCCGCATTCGTATTTGTTGTTTTGACCCTTTTCATGGTCGCGTGTGATTAATTGTTGCATGGTATTTCATTTCGGGTCGATGATGTTGCCCACGAGCATTTTGTCGTGTTCGTTCCGTGCAATTTCGGATAATCGAGTCGTCGAGTCCTGGTGGTCGGGCATTGGCCGGACGGTTGCGGGTCCTGGCCGGACGGTTGCGGGTACTGGCCGGACGGTTATGGAACCGGCCGACGGGTGCGCGAGAACCGCGAGCGCACGCCACGGTCGGAAGAAGCGCACGCCATACCGGTTAGGCTGCGCGCTAGTCGGTCGAGACAGTAGGGGCAGTGAGGTTCTGGACTCGAGTGGATCGGCAGGTAGCGCACGCTATGCCGGACACTGCGCACGCTACGACTGGCAGGTAGCGCACGCTACGGCCGGAAGGCTGCGCGCGCTACCTGGGCGAGCAGTCTAGTCCAGGAAGTCCCTGGATTGCGGCCCGGGCCGATAGCGCACGCTAGCTCGGCATCCTAGCGCACGCTAGGCTGCACCAGTATAAATGTGACAGAGCAGTCGCATTTTCACTCGTTTTTCATTTCCCTTCTTTTCGATCCGCGGTTGGAGATTCGGAGGAGGCGAAGCCATGTTGTTGAACAACAAATCCATGAAGTTCTTGAGTTTATATCAATGATTGATCATCTTATATCATCCTTTGACCCAGCGAATCAAGGTGAGATTTCCTAGAACCCTATTTTGAGAAAATTTGGGAGTTTTGCATTTTTGTCCGATTCGTTCCGTATTGTTCATTAATCCATGATGAACATGATTAATATTAGTAGTATTCTTGTGTTTAACATCATTTAATCCATTGTTCTTCGTTGAATCAAGGTATATTTCTTGATTTCCCTCAAATTGAATTTTTGGGGGGATTTATTATTTATTTCGTTTTCCATCCGTTTTTGATGAACCGATTGTTGTAAAATGATTTTTTAAACATATCCTATGGATTGAATATCCATATTTCGGTTGGGAAGTCCATTTTCATGTTTTGTCGGGTCGATTCGTGTTCTTGGCCGTTTTTGGGGAAACCCTTGAACTTTCGTCGTTTGTTCCTTAAATTCAGCGGCTTTGGGTCGTACTTTGGAATTCATTTTTGTTGTTATTGTTGTCGTTCGTAGTTTATTGTCGCGAGTTGCGTTTGGTGGAGTCGGCGGGTTCGTAGTCGGTTCGTGCCATCCTACCTCGGTCGATTCTCCGCATTTGTTTGAGGCAAGTATTTTCTTATACGACTTGTGCCCTGCAAATAGAGTTTACATGTTGGATTTACGATGGTTGGTTTACCCTTGTGAATATGATTCGTGTGAGTTGATTTTGATTTGATTATTTTGAACGTTGAAGGTTTTAATGATACCCCACTTGTTAATGTTGTGGAATCGTGTATCCCGTGTTAATTGTGTTGTTTGTGTTTTGAAGAGTTTGATAATAGTGTCGGATAAGTGGCCATCTCTAGTAAGTATTCTTGATGAACTTACATTCTTAGTATATTAGTATTGTATGAGTAACGTGTATGTGTATGCTCACTATGGGTTAGATCCGACGGGGTCCACGGAGGGGTGGATCCGCGAGCTTGCTTTTAACCACTATGGGTTAGATCCGACGGGGTCTCGGTAGGGGTCCACGGAGGGGTGGATCCACGGTTAATTGTGGTGTATTTCACAAATGTGATTTGATTATGGCATTTCCGGAAATGAGTGCTTTTGAACGGTTTTCATGATTGCATGCATCGACTAAGTGTGTAAGAGGTAAGTTGTTCGTTTCGCTTACTTGGCTAGGATGGCACTAGAGTATTTGTCGCCTATGTTTAAATCTTGGGTTGTGGATTTTGATGTTGGAAAAACGAACCTTGATATTATTCTCATGTACTGTGATTTGATGAGATTTGGGATGAGATCCCAACGGTTAGTAAAGGTCGTTTTATGGAAAGTGATTTTGGGCCGAGACCCGTTCATTTTTAAATGGATATTTTCAACTAAGGACTTGAGGTCTAGCAAAGTTTCTATTTTTAAAATCCCCGAGATGAGGAATTTATTTTCAAACATTTCTTTGATGGTTTCTAATTAGTAAAACTTCTCGGGAAGTTTTTTTTGTAACTATTTGTCGTACCCGATTCGTGATTTCTATTTGTTTGTTACATTTCGTATGATTTCATACTTGTACTAGCAAAACAGTGGAGTTTCGCTAACCCCCGAGTGTTCGGGGGGTGGATGTCTGTATTGCATTCAGGTTTTGGTGCATAGCACAGGGTCGGCATGAAGAATGATGAAAGATGAACGATACTAATCACACGAGGACCCGTTGATGTCGTCTTGGTTTAGTTGTATTCTATTTTCCGCTGCAGTATTCTTTCCCCGTTGTACGGGAGTGTGTTGTACTCGACCCCTGCGTGGGCATGTGTTGTGACTGAGTTGTATGCATTTATTGAAAGACCAAATAGGCCTACTGAGTCATTTAAGCCTTAAAGGCATTGTCGAGATGTTTAATGTTGTTACCAGCCTGGTAGATCCTTGAGGAAAGGTTATACGGCGTGTAATATCCTTGAGCGGATTGGGGGTGTTACATAAATAGTATCGGAGCAAGGTTGTGGAAACCTAGGCTTTCGGGTCAAGTCGTGTTGTTGAGTCTTGTTTCATCGGATTTTATCTGACTGAGTCGTGTCGCGACGCGTCGTCTGAGTTTGTTGGTCGTGATTAGTATCATGGGGCGATCATCATCTTCGTGCAACCTGTGGATGTAAGTCTCCCTTCTTTGTGTTTGTGCCTCGTCTGATGCGAGTTACAGGTATGATTATGAGTTAATTGACGGAATCCTCTTATGGATTTTGATTTCGTGATATGTGGTTATTTGACTCTCATATTTCGTTCATATGAGGAGTAGTGTTGCTGGATTGTGCATATTGGACCGTATTTCTTTTATCCGCTGCGTGAGTTCTTTTGTAATGGCTTTCAGTATTTTACCGACTGAGTTTTATTTCGGAAACTGATTCCCTTAACCGAGTTTTTGGCATTATGGCCTTGATCGTTTTGGCAAAATTCTTATGACGGTATTTAGTATTTTGTAAATGGCTTTTGTGAGTTTTTGAAATATTACCGTCATCGGCCTTTTTGGCCTTTTTGTAAATGCTTTTTAGCCTGGTGGGTTCCGGCACGAGACCCACGGCGCTATAATGTTCCGTGTAATTACCTGAAATTTTTGGGCATTCTAGCCCATTGAATTATCTTTGAAAACCTTGAGTATCTTAGAAAATAAATTTCGAGACGTACTTTTAAAATGAATTATTTTCTCGTGGTACATCCAAGATGGCACAATATGTTTCAAAATTCTTCTACCTCGAGGACCAAAATGTTTTGAGATATTTTCAATGTTTTAGAAATACTTTTACTTAGACCCGAGGGTCAAATATTCTGAAAGTTTTTCACTAAGAGAAAGTGTCCTCATTTTTATCAAATGCGAAATGGTTCTCCAAAGTCTCGATAACGATGTTTCTTTGAAAGGTGATACTCAAGATCAACCGGTGTTTTTCTAAATTATTTTCAAAAGGAGGTTTTCGTTTTTAAAACCTATCCATTCCCGTTTGAGGGCTGGGTATGTATGTATGATGTTTGCGTTGTCGTTATGATGTTTGCTCCCGAGTATGATCGAATTGGTGGCATGAACTTCGAGGCGTTGCCACGCATTTGTTGTACTAGCCCTTTATGAGAGGTGTGAACTGGTGTTTACTGTTTATCGCCTCGTGGTGATTTGCGTGTTGTCGCATGAGTGTGTGTTGTTAAAGCTTGGATTTTTGTGCGTTTATGCACATGGGTGATTGTTTCATGATGTTTGTGATTGTGTGCTGGCTATCGTTCGGGCCGTTGTAAACGTCGAACGATGCCGTTGTGGTTGTGATTTTTGTATGTGTTGATATGTTATGTTGAGTTGGCATCTCCGGTATGTTGTTTTGCGGTGTTATGTTTCATTGTATCTAGCATCTGTATTTTCAGTATGCCGAGCCGAGGCATTTCAACCGTGATGTGCCGGGGGAATGTATGTGCAATTTGTCCTTCCTCGCCTGAGACGCGTTTCAAGTGCGGACTCGAGGGACATCATGTTCAGTTTTGCGAGTTGATTACCGAGCCTTCCGAGGCACGGACTTGAGCATTGATATCAGGACCGGCTCCGAGGAGTCCCTAAGGGGGGCGTAGTCTATCAGTTGTATGTTATGTTATTTCCTTACCTTGTTATTTCAAACATCGGAAATTAAATTCTTCTATTCGAAGTGGATCGGATTTTGAACTTCTGTATTTTCGACTCTGTCGAATCGTTTATGTTCATTAACATCTTCTGAGCTTGTCCTGTCCCTTGATTTTGTTGATCGAACAAGTGTGGTATTTTTTCGGAATAACTCGTTGGTTTTATTATGTCTCTGCCTGTGATGTTGTGATAGTCGTCGCGGAGCGTGTTTTCACACCGCATGTGTCTTCAAGTGGCTTGTAACGTTTCGCCGTTTGACGCGAGTTTACGGTTCTTGTGTATTTCATTGAATTTTTCCTGACAGGATATTACTTCTCCCTACTTGTTTTAAGTTTCGGGACGAAACTTCTTTTAAGGAGGGTAGTATGTAATACCCGCAATTTCGATTTCCGGTAATTTTCTTTTTTGGCTGAAGTCCATTTTGACGACTCCCTCATGACCGTTTCGTCATTCTGAGAATGATTAATTCTGCACTTTTTGACATCCGAGTTTGTTTCGGTGCCGTTTTGTTGAGTTTCATGTTTCTTAGCGACTTTTCCGCACTCGAGTTCGATTCTTGTGAATCTCGTTCGAAACTACTATTTTGAGTTTCCCTTAAGTCCATTTAACTTTGTTAGACGTGTTGTGAACTTCGGTTTGGTTATTCGATCATGTATCGTGATTTTCGGGCGTTTTGGGCCATTTTGTAATTTACCCAAAGTTGTGGGTATCCGCATTCGTATTTGTTGCTTTGTCCCTTTTCATGGTCGCGTGTGATTAATTCTTGCATGGTATTTCATTTCGGGTCGACGATGTTGCCCACGAGCATTTTGTCGTGTTCGTTCCGTGCGATTTCGAATAATTGAGTCGTCGAGTCCTGGTGGTCGGGCACTGGCCGGACGGTTGCGGGTCCTGGCCGGACGGTTGCGGGTACTGGCCGAATGGTTGCGGGCACTGTCCGGACGGGTGCGGCAGGAACCGGCGTAGCAAACGCTACGGACGGAAGGTAGCGCACGCTACCGCCGGAAGGCAGTGCACGCTACGGCCGGTTAGCTCCGTGCACTAGTCGGCCGAGACAGTAAGGGCAGTGAGGTTCTGGACTCGGGTGGATCGGCAGGTAGCGCACGCTATGCTGGACAATGCGCACGCTACGACCGGCAGGTAGCACACGCTACGGCCGGAAGGCTGCGCGCGCTACGTGGCCGAGCAGTCTAGTCCAGGAAGTCCCTGGATTGCGGCCCGGGCCGATAGCGGACGCTAGCTCGGCAGCCTCGCGCATGCTAGGCTGCACCAGTATAAATGTGACAGAGCAGTCGCATTTTCACTTGTTTTTCATTTCCCTTCTTTTCGATCCGCGGCTGGAGCTTCGGAGGAGGCGAAGCCATGTTGTTGAACAACAAATCCATGAAGTTCTTGAGTTTATATCATTCATTGATCATCCTATATCATCCTTTGATCCAGTGAATCAAGGTGAGATTTCCTAGAACCCTATTTTGAGAAATTTTGGGGTTTTTGCGTTTTTGTCCGATTCGTTCCGTATTGTTGATTAATCCATGATGGGTATGATTAATTTTAGTAGTATTCTTGTGTTTAACATCATTTAATCCATTGTTCTTCGTCGAATCAAGGTATATTTCTTGATTTCCCTCAAATTGACTTTTTGGGGGGATTTGTTCTTGATTTCGTTTTCCATCCATTTTTGATGAACCGATTGTTGTAAAATGATGTTTTTAAACATATCCTATGGATTGAATATCCATATTTTGGTTGGTAAGTCCATTTTCATGTTTTGTCGGGTCGATTCGTGTTCTTGGCCGTTTTGGGGGAAATCCTTGAACTTTCGCCGTTTGTTCCTTGAATTCAGCGGCTTTGGGTCGTACTTTGGAATTCATTTTCGTTGTTATTGTTGTCGCTCGTAGTTTATTGTCACGAGTTGGCGTTCGGCGGAGTCGGCGGGTTCATAGTCGGTTCGTGCCATCCTACCTCGGTCGATTCTCCGCATTTGTTTGAGGCAAGTATTTTCTTATACGACTTGTGCCCTGCAAATAGAGTTTACATGTTGGATTTACGATGGTTGGTTTACCCTCGTGAATATGATTCGTGTGAGTTGATTTTGATTTGATTATTTTGAACGTTGAAGGTTTTAATGATACCCCCAATTGTTAATATTGTGGAATCGTGTATTCCGTGTTAATTGTGTTGTTTGTGTTTTGAAGAGTTTGATAATGGTTTCCGATAAGTGGCCATCTCTAGTAAGTATTATTGATGAACTTACATTCTTAGCATATTAGTATTGCATGAGTAACGTGTGTGTGTATGCTCACTATGGGTTAGATCCGATGGGGTCTCGGTAGGGGTCCACGGGGGGTGGATCCACGAGCTTGCTTTTAACCACTATGGGTTAGATCCGACGGGGTCTCGGTAGGGGTCCATGGAGGGGTGGATCCACGGTTAATTGTGGTGTATTTCACAAATGTGATTTGATTATGGCATTTCCAGAAATGAGTGCTTTTGAACGGTTTTCATGGTTGCATGCTTCGAATAAGTGTGTAAGAGGTAAGTTGTTCGTTTGGCTTACTTGGCTAGGGTGGCACTAGAGTATTTGTCGTCTATGTTTAAACCTTGGGTTGTGGATTTTGATGTTGGAAAAACAAACCTTGATATTATTCTCGTGTACCGTGATTTGATGAGATTTGGAATGAGATCCCAACGGTTTGTAAAGGTCGTTTTATGGAAAGTGATTTTGGGCCGAGACCCATTCATTTTGAAATGGATATTTTCACCTAAGGACTTGAGGCCTAGAAAAGTTTCTATTTTCAAAATCCCCGAGATGGGGAATTTATTTTCAAACATTTCTTTGATGGTTTCTAATTAGTAAAACTTCTTGGGAATTTTTTTTTGTACCTATTTGTCGTACCCGATTCGTGATTTCTATTTGTTTGTTACATTTCGTATGATTTCATACTTGTACTAGCAAAATCGAAGTGAGCAGTACCCCTATATCTTCAACCAACTATTAAAATGTATCAACAAGTTTTTCATTTACAGGAGGGATTACCACTCTAAGAATGTCGGGATAGTACATTTAGGGAGGATTGATAAATTCTTAAATTGCATTAGATGCTTTTGGTAGGGGCAAATCTTACCCCAGAAACCATATGGGTTGCAAGGTAAGATTCAATTGTCAGACTGATAAAAGTTGATGGGTTAAACTTAGATAGTTCATCGAGCTATAGATATCGTTAACGGGTTGAGTCAAGTGAACTAGGGGTAAAAGTTTTAGGGTTGTATAATGCAAACCATACTTTATGATTGTATTACCTTATTTCCCATGTTATACCGACTCAGATTTTTCATCAGACAAAGAAAATTCAAAGTCTACCTCGGGGTATGTGTTTACTCTGGAAAGTGGAGCCATTAGTTGAAGAAGTGTGAAGCTCAAACGTATAGTGGACTCTACAATGGAAGCCGAGTACGTGGCAGCCTCTGAGGCAGCCAAAGAAACAGTGTGGCTCAAAGTACTTCCTGTTGGACTTGGATGTGATTCCTAATTTGCCAAAATATATTACACTTTATTGTGATAATACCGGTGCAGTCGCAAATTCGAGGAAACCACGAGCCCATAAGGCAAGTAAACATATCAATCGCAAGTACCATATCACACGACACTTCGTAAAGCGAGGAGACGTAGTGGTATCCGAGATTGCATCGAAAGATAATCTTACTGATCTTTCACGAAAGGCTTCCGAATAAAATCTTTTGAAGGGCATCTAGAAGGAATAGACTTTTATTGAAAAATCCATGTCGGATATCCATGTCGAATATTCCACTAACCGTAAACCATAGTTGTTAGAGGCGAGAGGCGCACAGAGGCGCAAAGGTTGCCCCAGCGCCCGAGGCGCGCGCCTCTTGAACAGAGGCGCAAAATTAATTAAAAATTAATAAAAAAACATAATTCATGTAATTAAGTCTAAGAATTCCATAACATAATATTTAACTTCAACTTCAATAATAAATCACATAATCAACAAAAACCAACACATAACCAACAAAAACCAACACACAAAAGACATGTTTAGGTTCATCACTTCTTAAAGAGATAAATGACAAAGAATTAAAATAAAACAGAAAATTTAATAAAAACAACATAAAAGAGACATAAATATTATAAGAAATGCATTATAAGAAAGAAAGAGATATAAAATTAAATATAGATAACAATATTAATCAAATGAGAAATTCAAAAATAATGAAAAAAACAGAAAAATAAACATAAAAACAGAAAATATAATCTTTAGATACAAAAAAGCTGAAAATATGATAAATCATATCACATATTAATCAAATGAGAAATTAAAAAATAATTAAAAAACAGAAAAATAAACATAAAAATAGAAAATATAATCTTTAGATACAAAAAGATGAAAATATGATAAATCACATCACATATTAATCAAATGAGAAATAAAAAAATAATGAAAAAAACAGAAAAAAAAACATAAAAACAGAAAATATAATCTTTAGATACACAAAGCTGAAAATATGATACATCATATCACATATTATATTATACAATAAATTGCCAAAAAAAATTGAAATAAAAATAAAAAATAGCCAAAACTTACCAGTAAACCCTAATTTTAAATTCTCCAATATATAACATCTAATATATATATATAATATTATTAAAGGTTGAAAATGAAGATGGGCGAAAGGGGCGCCTCAGCGTCCTCGGAGGCGCGCTAGGCGCACAAAGGCGCCTGCCTCCCTCCCGGCGCCCGCCTCGCCTTCCAGGAGGCGCTGCCCTTGGCGCCCCTAGCGCCTCGCGCCTCGGGCGCGCCTCTAACAACTATGCCGCAAACTAACGGGAAGTTTAGTAATTGCAAAATAAACTTTTATTGTTGAGTGGTAAGTTTCTAATCAAGATCGATTTTCCCCAATATTGAATGATGATGTTGAATCATGTGAATAAATTAGATTTATTCCTGTAGATTTAATTATTCTTGGTAGATTTATTTTTGTTATTTGATGTTTGTATATAAATTTGATTTTTTTTAAAAATAGATTTATATCAAAAGCATAGACATCGGAGAAAAAATTGGATTTTGAATTCTAGCCAAAAATGAGCCGCGTGCCTCCGAGAGGCACCACACGGTTGCCGGTGCTGTCAGGCAGAGTTCGACGCCTGGAAGCAAGCTACTCGACTAACAGCAGCAATACAACCAGCATGACCAGCGCCTCTCGGCACTGTGGATCGAGTCTCAGTACATCAAGTAAGGTTCACATATGTTAGGCGCACTAAACCAGGCAGCAGACCTAAATTTAATTACTATATTAATTTCAATAAAGAAGAGGAAGGAAATAAGGGATTATGTTAGGAGATTTGATTATAACTTAATGAGAATAAATTAGGGAGGGAAATAAGGAATTTGATTATGGAGTTAATGAGAATAAATTAGGAGAGATAATCCTGGAGTTAATTGTGGAGAGAGTTGGTATAAATAAAGGGAGGATGAGAGCCAGTGGGGCATCCAGAAATTATTCTTTATTGTAATCCTTGGAGTGAGTTGGCCATTTGAAAGCCGTACAAAGTTGTTTCTACTGCTTTCAGTTTCAAGAAATATATATTACTACCCTCTCAACATATTTTATATCACTATCCTATATATACCACATTCTATTACAGTTGTATCGGATCAGATCCTATGCGGGGTAGGATCTTCTGCGGACATGATGGTGCCTGCACCGGCGCCGTTAGATCGGACACATACACACACACACCCGTGCGGGTGTGTGTAATCTAACGGCCTACAGTGCACAGCACCATGCTGTGCACTGTAGAGGATCCTGCCCCCCAACAACAACTCAACAACTCAGCGACTTGAGCAATTGGAAGAGCAGATTGGTTCCATTCGTAGCTCCATCATGGAGGAAATGATAGCAGCCCTGGAGAAGATCACTAAGAAGTTCGGGAAGATCAACTGAAACTCCATTCAGAACTTCAGTCATCCACGATAAAGCTCAAAAATGACTTCCATCCTTCTGGAAAATAGAAACAGGTGGAAGGAGGAGTCAACAAAGCCTTTCATGGTGATTCCTTGAATGGAGAGTTAGGAGGAAATCATGACACAAAATTTGGGAGTAGCTATTTTGGAGATTCAACAGGACGTGGACTAGCGGAGGATCTGGTGGAGGACATTATGGCTATGGTGGATCGGATGCAGGCGGAGGTAACTTCTGATTTCGCAAGCTGGATATGCCTCTCTTTGATGGTAAATCCCGTTGCGTGGATCTTAAGGGCAAAAAGGTACTTTCAATTTTACCGGTGGTCAGAATGGAAGAGGATGCTCTTCTTTGGTACCAATGGGAGCACCGAAGACGGATGGTTCGCCAGTGGGAGGAACTTAAAGCCCTGATGTTGCGCCAATTCCGGACCACATATTCTGGTTCACTATACGAGCAATGGCTTGCTTTGAAGCAGCAAGGGACAGTGGTAGAGTATAGGCGAGATTTCATTGAAGTGGCAACCCCCTTGACAAATGTTCCAGAAGATATCGCCCTTGCTAATTTTATTAATGGGTTGAAAGAAGATGTTAAAACTAATTGGATCCACGAAATCTGGACCATGCTATGGACTTGGCCGTTAGGGTGGAAGACAAGCTTCGGAATGGGCCAAAAGCAAAATCTACTTACGACGTAACTCATTTTAAATCACTGATTCCCGGTATCAGAGCGACGTCTATGTGATCGTATATTCGATATTTGCATTTGAAATGCTTGGTTATTTTTTTATGATTTAGAATCATAATTATTTTATAGTTAATGTTTAATTGTTAATCTAAAAATTACTTTTCATGATTTTACGGTACAATATAAATCTTTTTTTTTTGAAAAACTGATTTAAATGTGTAATATACAAATTAAAAAATATTATTTTTGGATTCGGGACGAAAAGAGGAGCCAGAAAAATGGTCGGACCCGGCAGCTCGGGGCTGCCAGGAAGCTGTCGGGACTGCCCGGCAGCAGGCTGCCTGCCGCGCCGAGCGACTCCATTTTTATATTTTGTTCAGTAAATTAATTTCCCGCAAATTAAATTGAATTTAATTTGACTAAAATATAATTATGGTAATAGGTGTATTAATTGGATTTAATGAAATATGTTTGAGGAGAAAAGTAAAGACAGCAAATCAATTGTATTCATAACACTGATAGAGGGGCCTTTATATAGGCATTACAATGAGAGTCCTTCCATACATAGGATTCCTAGATAAGGTAAGACATCTAATAGGATCCTACTACCTCTAGAAGGATCTAGAACCTTCCATCTTTGTATCTACAATCAGTATTAGGTAAGACACATCACGGGAATAATAATTCCCGGAACACTCCCCCTGTGTCGAGCACTAATACAACAATGGTGCAGAAGATGTTGCCTTCGTAAAAACCTATTCCAAGCCAAAACAAAATCCCATGGGAAAAACAAAGGCTTGATGAGGAAAAGATTGCAACGCACCAACATAACATGTCGTGTATACTCCCCCTCATGTATACGTAACGACTCCCCCTGATGAGTACCTCAAATCATAGGAGTCAGATGCCAAGTTGCCCTCACAACTATACCAAGGAAAAACTCAGTGGGAAAAATACCTCTTGGTCTAAGTTGAACAGAAGTACAACGCATCATTGTATGGATGTTCTCATAGGTCGCCTCGTTAAAAACCTTACCAAGTGAAAACCCAATGGGAAAAACAAACCTTGGTCTAAGGACAAAAAGAGCGCGACACATCCAAAGTGCAGAGTCGCTAAAGACTTATCATGTTTTCTAAAGTCTTGACCTCTATGCACCAAATCAGTCATAACTTCTTCGATTCAATAGGTATCAACGAAACTGTAAGAGCTTATGAAAACTAGACACCCATAGCTTTTCATTCACATACAGAACGTAACCTAGATCGACCTGAGCAGATCACAAAGCTCTATCGAAGTTGACTCAGCAAATTACCAGACATATCCTGTCCTACTTTGCAACAATAGTCATATGTGACTCAACATGATGGATGTGATCAAATGGTTGGTTTCCTTGGAAAGTAGACACAAACCTTTCCAATGGCACCAATTTCACCATTTTCCATCAAGTGAGCTGCCCTGTAGGTCATATGGGAGATAGACCAACACATTCTGGGCATATTCGGGTATCAGTTTTCAAGTGTCCTTTTTATCGAGATAGAGCGAGCTTCAAGCTTCTTGTCAATCACAGACATTGCGTGAGCGCATCCTAGGCCATCATCACAGTGGCTTTACCGGATTATTACGAATGAGTACATCGAGTCAAACTTTTCTGTTAAGACTACATCATCACTTAAGTGATCCAAGTCTTATGATGACTTCGACTAATCATTGGGAATCATATAGGCATTACTTTATCGTCTCTTAGGGAAACCGTCCCTTAGATTGCCTTAAACCGATTGATGAATACGCATCATCAAGTGTCCCAAGATCCTTTCATTCTTAACTTTGGATTTAGCGGAATCTCTTAGTCTCACAAGAGTACATCACTATAAACCCTTAGTTTTACACGCAAAAGCTTCATATCTCTTCCAAATCAAGTATATACTTAGTATGCGTTCCCGACAATCACTTGTCGACGCGCTCCGTGGTCAGGAGCCACTTGATTTGAGTCTGATCCACCACGAGATCATTTTTATCACTTAACTTAGTTCCCCACTAAGATAAGATTTAACCACAAGCTGCACGTCAGTTTTTGGGAAACTATCTAACTGAAAAGATAGTGGATGTTATAACATCCATTACGATAGCACAACTAAGTTTCGTGTCATCGTAGTCGATTCCAGTGCGTTCATGAGAAACCTCGCGCCATGAGGTGAGTTTAACTCTTTCTCTCACTCGCTTTAAAAAAGTATATGGATAGATCTTATCTTTGGAGTGTCGGTACCACTTCAACAAAGGGCTATCACTTTGTCCATACTGGAGTCGCATATGTTTCCATTTTAGGCCAAGGCTAAAACGTTGTAGATTTTCAACGAAGTATGGTTCGATTAAACTCACATTCCACGTCCTCATGAACCGGCTTTATTCATAGAGTACTCTTTATGGATTGGCATTCATTGAGGCGTCCCCCAATGATGACTATAATCCAGAATCACATGAGATGGATGAGTTCATTTGATCAGATGATCAAGTTTCATGTACCAAACTCGCATACATTCTTAGCGAGAGTATTTATCGAACCAAGTGGCATCCCAATACTCGATGAGATCCACGGCCTAGTAACACCATCTACCACAATTTGTGATGTTACCATATCACCATTTATAGGTGACGAACGTCCATGACCGGACACAATCCTTGCAGACATGTTTGCAGCATGTATTTAATCTCGTCACTTTAGGGAACTTGGTGAGGCACAGTAGGGACAAACTACGACAATTCCAAGTCGTTCTACTCGAACATGATCGTTCGCATCTCCCCCTAACGACGGGAGGACTGGCTCATCAAAGTGACTTACGAGATCGTCTGCCAAGGTACATTTTAAGCGGACTATGAGTGAAAGCGCATGCCATATTCATCATTTATAACCCGTCATAATGCGTTGTGGTGACGCACTTTGGCACATGAACATGTGGACGATAAAGGTTTTCATTGTTAACAATATCCAGTTAACAAAATGCATACTGTTACACTCGTAACTAAGCATTTGAATGATGATAGGTATAGGTGAATATGACATGTTGACCTATGCTACATAGCCGTAGCTACTGGTCTTGAGAATTCAACAAAACCGCCACCATGCACCACCGGGATCGAACATGAAGAAACGATTGAACCGATGATAGGCCGTTGGTTTTATCAAACCTCTAATGCTTTCTTGAAGAGTTCACTCCCTTCACCAGCCCCAAACACCTCAAAATTTCGTGAGCATGTATAAACGGGTGTTTAGGATTCCCAAAGCATCAACCTTGTGGTAAAAAACCGATCGAAATGACATCGAACTGGTTAATAGGACGGCTGGTGGTATGTGAAAACTTCATTTAAGTGGTTCACCTCCTTCCAAGTTTCCAAATGGTACCGAAGTTTGTGAGAAGGTAGCCTTGGATGTTATGAAGTACTTGTTAAAATTTCACTTTAAGACTTGGTCTAAAAGTGGGTGAACCGACCTTTACAATGACTGGTCCGCAAGTTGGACAACCATAACTCAGGTTTCATCAACTTATCAATCATTGTCAAAGGAACAACATAACATATAAATGTTATTACTTGAGTACGACCATTTGTGGACACCATCATAGCATCATAAGCCACCCAGGCTAATACTTATGATCATGTATGTATAAGGACTCGGTGAAAAGGGAGGACTCAGCACCATGCTTATGCGAGTCGCTACATTATTCTCTTTAGCATAGGAGGGTGTCATCTCCTAATCGTGCCAAAGAATAGGCTTTAATAAATGAACATGGCTAAGAAGGATCATCGGGGGGGTCTTTGGCGTTACACATGCTTATGAAAGCAAGACGCGGATGACATAAATATCATCATTGGTCATGAGCCCTGCTCACGACTCCACCAACGTACTTTGGTGCCTTTGATCCAACTAGTTTTTTTGTTCAAAGAAAATGATGTCCATGACAATACCGTGATATATGGATCATCAAACTGTCCAAACTCCGGACTATTAAAGCCTAAATGTGTCAATGTCCCAATACATCTTCTGGTTACACAAACCGATGCAAGCCGGACCATATTGACTCATGAATATTCTTCCTTTTCATATATCCAATACAAGTTATGCATAAGATTTTATTTCTCACAAATCACAATGAGATGCTATGAGTGATACACTTTGGCATATGTATCATCGAGTCATAACATGGTTCAATTGTTACGGAACATATGTGACTAGAAAACGCCATTCGGCATTCAACAACTTGAGGATCATACCGCTCATTGATTGTGATGACCTACTCATCATAGTCACAATGGATTTATAAACCGAAATCCAAAAATATCATGTTCCTTGAAAATAGCTTAATACGCACTCAATTTCGCTTGCAAAATTTTACAAACATGAGCATAGCGAATACTCTAACAACATAGAGATTTTATACTTGATATGATCAAAATGATCTATCATATTGAGTGCATAACATGGCAAGGTTATATGCCTAAGGGGCAAAATTACGACACAAGCATGGTGTAAAACTACCATGCACACGCTCGACCTTCTTATAAGGGTGCGTGTTTTGGGCTTCCCCAAGGAAACTGTTTTTCAACATTTGAAAGATGATAGTTTAGCGTACAACGCATACCAAAAACTGCATCATCTATGGCAAATTCGGCCAAAAATAGGTTGAAAAACATGTGTCATAAGACCACTTGCAAATTCAAGATGGGAACCAAGTTGGTTGGGACAAAAGTTAGCACAATCGCTGGAAATAAAATTCCGCGCAGCTTGACCTTTGTTCACTAAAACAGCGATAACTCCCTTGTTAGGAAGTCTATGGATGAACGGTCAGATGTTCTGGAAACTAGACTTCCGTATCTTTCTATCCATATATTGTGCACCACACGGATCATTAAACTCAGATCACAGTGCATGTTTTAATTGGCTGCTTTAGTATTTCCCAAGTTTAGTGAGAAAACAAGGTTGAGACCATATCCAATGGCATAAGTGTTGATGCAAAAACCATGGCAATAACAGCCATAGGTGCGTTTAAACGCAGCAGGTGTTCGATTTCTTATCTAGACTAATGATCCTTTCGGTAACTCCAACTTGGTAGACTTGCAGAGAAAGTAGGAATGTCTGCTGTAAAGAACGTTTAAAAACCACTTATTCCGTTTGAACTTTCAAAGCATAAACAAATACCAAGGAGGATGCGCCTAGTCATGATCAAACGTGTAGACAAAATCCACCAAAGTGCATCAATCAACCAAGTATTTTAATTCTCAATTTGCAAGCATACGTCATAATAGCCATGTTATATGGATGCAATGCGGCGCATCATAATTAAGCATTTTGAACCATGAGACATAATGAATATACCATAACCAACTCGTCTTGACCATCCAATAAGATCGACTAAACATAGTCAAATGTATAAGGCACATGCCTTTCCAAATACTCGGAGAAGTATTCGGACCTATAGTCATACGAACTATAATCGAGGTCAACGAATTCATGTATTTACCGCAATATGCCATTGCTTTACATGTTGAAACTCGTGAGAATTACTCGTACATTCTTTCATATATCATGTTGCAAGGAGACGATACATGTCTACACCCACATGCAATATTTTATTTTAATAAGATGAAAGATAGAGTTTTCCAAGTATGGGATTGGGTCAAGACCAACGTGGTGGTCGCTCAATTCAACGTGACAATTCCGTCACAAATCGATTTTAACCACGACATATCCGTCGCAATCGATGTTTGTCCCATTTGTATGTCACAAATCCGTGACTAATCATGAACGAGTCATAACTTTACCATTACCGACAATGTTCATTTTTTTTTTCAATTGTTGGTTTAAAATCGACAAAAAGGCGACATCAAATCGCACCCAAAACGTGGTGTATGCAACAACCACAAATATCGACTTTCAACAATTATCCGTGACTCCCCCAGGACCGTCACACAATTTACTTCGACATCCGAGAGTGATACCATCTCTCATTGTCTCATCCACCGCAAAGTAGCGTGGGAGATAAAGAACCCAAATACCCAATTCCCCAAAAAAAAAATTTCCCAAAAGAGAGGAATTGAAAAACGGAAACTTTAATAAAGTCTTACGGGTACTTGGTTCCATATATGCTTTGATCCTTGAACGGGAGATTCTCTCCATATGAGCAACATATTTCCGTGGGTACTCCGTTCTATATTTACTTTGATCCTTGAACGGGATAAATATGGCTTTTTCTCCATAGCGTGCACATCATCATGAGTGACGTATTTTCCTATATACACGTAAAACATAAACATGTAAGATTCATAAGTGTACAAATCAATGAACAAATGAATCATTAATTTGAAAAAGATGGAGAGTTTAGAAACGCCCGGATAGGGCTACTGGGATCGATAATTTGGCCAAAAAAGGACTCGAGCGCGGCGGTGCAGTAGCTCGGTATTAGATGAGGTCGGATCTCCAAATTTCCTCGTAAAAATCTGCTTCTGTTCGGCGGCAGATTCAGTAGTCAATATTACTCAGAACCCGATCTCCACCGTTGAATATACAGATATTTGTGTTGGGAAGCTGCTGCCAAAATTTCACACCGATCCGACGGTTAACGAATCGGGAAACATGATTTTGGTACGACTGCGCTGTGCAGAAAATTTACGCGCGGAAATTCTCGTCTCTCGTTTTTTTTTTTGGATTTTGATAGGTTTGTCTCGACTGCACTAGGTTTTGTCTCGATTGCACTAGGTTTAAAACTGTTTGGACAGTCCGGCGGTGCTTCGATCAGATCGGGTCGCAGCTTTTAGGCAACAGTCGGCTGGACGAAAGCGATCTGAAAACGGGACTGCCAGGCGGGTCGGATCGGGTCAACAATCGGGTTGGGTCAGCAACCGGGTCGAAGGCTGTATGAACGGGCCGGAATCTGGGCGTGCAAACGGGCTGGGCCGGAATCTGGAACAGCGAGCCGAGCAGGTTGTTGTGAGTCGGAAATCGCAGATCCGGTTTGCAAATTGGAGGTGAGACGGAGGCACAACGTCTGGTCGCGGATGGAGGTGATCTATTCGTCCAAGTTATTCCGGACTCTGGATGCGGGCGGAGATGGCGATCTTAGTGCGGGGCATCACAGAGCAGCGACGCGACGGTGGTTTGCGGTCGGATTTTTGGGGGCTGGGTTCGACGAGGCAGGTGACGTTGGAGTCCGATCGGGATGGAGAGGGCGACGTGCAGCTGGCGCTGGCAATTCCACAAGTCCGAACGGTCGGGCAGAGTGCAGTTGAGCGGCGATCGGGATTAGGGTTTTTGATTTTTTTTTTTTTTTTCGGGATTTCTGAATTTCGGACGAATTTTTCCTACTCAATTGAGATACTACGTGCTGATAACGTGTTTGAGGAGAAAAGTAAAGACAGCAAATCAATTGTATTCATAACACTGATAGAGGGGCCTTTATATAGGCATTACAATGAGAGTCCTTCCATACATAGGATTCCTAGATAAGGTAAGACATCTAATAAGATCCTACTACCTCTAGAAGGATCTAGAACCTTCCATCTTTGTATCTACAATCAGTATTAGGTAAGACACATCACGGGAATAATAATTCCCGGAACAAAATATTAATTTTTGTTAGAAACAAATTAATATTAACGGTTGTGTGAATTAATTGGATTAATTCTAATAGGTGTATTAATTTTATATTGATTGGATCAATATTTAAATTAATTATTTTTGCCATTTATTTTAATATAATGGCTGCATTATTATTTCAATGGTGATGTAGTTCATGGACTTAGTTTATTGATTCTTTATTCGATGGGTTGTAATAGCTGTTTTGAGCCAATTTATTTTATTTTAGTAAATTTGTATAGGATGCAAATTTTATTAATGTAATTAATTAGCTATGAAGAAGAGCCGAGGACGGATCGAGATGAAGACGAAGATTCAAGACTTGTAATTAGATTACTTGTTTTTTATCGAGTCGATGATGACTCGGTACTTAGGAACGGTCCATGAACTGCATGTTGTTAGATTTAGGTTGTGTATGTTTTCATATTGTATGACAAACAAACAAACCTACAAACCGCGCTTATAAAAGGAAGAATGTGCAAATTGTAACATATAATCGCGTTAAACTCCCACTTACAAAAACTAAGTTATAAAGGTCACGAGGTTTCCTACCCTCCATAAAACTTACGGAAAATTGAAATCTAAACTGAAATATTATTCTTCCGAGAATGTCGAGATAATATTTTGGGGGAGGTTGAAAAATTCATAGAGTACATTAGATGTCTTTGGTTAAGACAAATCAAACCTCTAGAAATCGTATGGGTTGCCGGGAGAGATTCAATTGTCAGACTAATAGGAGTTTACAGTTTAAACTTAGATAGTTCAGCGAGCCATAGACACCGTATGGGTTGAAGGCAAGTGAACTAGGGTAAAAAAAATTTCGAATCATCCATTAGATGTGTTGGTGTTAGACACCACTTTATAATGAATGATAGGATAGAAATCGAATGGGTTACCCTCTATTAAACTTTGTAAAGACCTCGATCACCACTATGAAGTCAACCGTGACTCTCAGATATCACATTGGAGTGTGTAAATGTCGATAAAATAGTGGGAGCCAAGTTATGGATAAAGAAAGTCCTTAAATTATTTATTCGGATCATAATTAAACAATCACTAACGAATCTTAAATTATTCCTGCAGTTAACATCCATCCCTTAAAATGACAATTAACCCACTCGCAATTCTACTTGAAAAGAACACTCTAACTGGACTCAACTTTGTGGACTGGCTCCGGAATCTGAGGATAGTTCTCAGTATGGAGACGCTGGGATATGTCTTGGAGGGGGACATCCCACGACTCCTGCAAGGACCAGGACAAAGTAGGAAGAAGTTGATGCCCATGAGAAATGGGTTAAAGATGATGTCAGGGTCCGTGGTTTTACGATGGCCTCTATGAACAATGAGCTTCAGAGGGGCCATGAGAATAGGCCTTCTTCAAGAGCTATTCTAGCACATCTGACTGAACTTTATGGGGAGCACAATCGAACTGCTCGGTATGAGATATTGAAACAGTTATTTAGTGCTCGAATGAAGGAAGGAGAGGAAGTTGGGGATTATGTCCTCAAAATGATATATATGATCGAGATATTGGAGGCTCTTGATTTTAGTATGCAAGTTTCTCTCCAGGCTGACCTCATTCTTCAATCACTTCCTGACTCCTTCTCTCATTTTGTAATGAATTTCAACTGTAATGAAATTGCATGCAACTGAGATGGGCTAATGAACAAATTGAGTACGGCACGGTCTCAGATGAATACTAGGCCGAAGGAGGCTGCTCTTGTAATTTTTTCTGGGCCTTGGAGGTCCAAGAATAATAAGAAGAAAGGTAAGAAGCCGTTCAAGCCAAAAGGTGGGGTACATAAAGATAAGGGCAAAGCCCCAATGGTTCAAAAGAGCAAGGGGGCCAAGAAAACGGACGTATGCCTCAACTGCGGTGAGCTAGGCCACTGGAGGAGGTACTGTCCAAAACTTGATCGAAATGCGCTTTCAGGTACGGAACTACTAGTTTTGGAAATGGATTATTCTGTAACTGTTTATTCTACTTCATGGATACTTGATTCTGGTGCGAGTTCTCAAATATGTACAATGAATCGGGATATAGAACAAATTAGAAAGCTTGGAGCTGGAGAAGTGATGGTGACAGTTGGCAGCGGGCATAGTGTCGAGGCTACTGGCATCGGATTACTTATGTTAGATTTATACTCCAATTTCGTAATAACTTTGGATGATGTACTTCTTTTGCCCAAGGGGAATAAAAATATTGTATCAATTCCGGTCATGGACCGAAAGGGATTTCATTTCATTAGTGGAGATGGGTCCTCTCGATTTTACTTTAGAAATAAATTGTTTGGTACTGCTACATTATTAAATGGTTTATACCATTTGAATCTATAGAATAAAACAACTGTGAACACTATAACTAGGAAGCATGATAGGAATGAAACAAACCAAGCACTTAAGTGGCATCTTAGACTTGGTCATGTTGGTCAGACCAAGGTTCATAAAATGGAGAAAGATGGACTTACAGGTCCATTTGGGATCGGATCCCTATCACCCTAAAGTGGAATCAACGAGTCAGTTTATACGAGGTAAGAGATAATGATCCTTAGGGCATGCTTTATTCAGGTTGCTGAAATCCACACACATTCACCATTTTCCCTGGCTTTTTTCCCACCAGGATTGCATTGGGTAATCACTTCTGGAACTGGATTTATGTTATATGTCCAGCGCAGAGGATCTTGTCTACCTCATCTCCAATAATCTCATCCATGTCTGGCCCGAATTATCTTTTCTTCTGCTTCACCTGCCTCCCCAATGGATCGATATTTAATCTATGCTCGGTGATCTTAGGACTTATTTCCACTAGGTCCTTAGCCAAAAATGCAAAGATGTCGAAAAATTTTCTTAAGCGAATTAGATCTTCTTTCAGAAGACTATCTAACCGACTTCCCACAGGAGTTTTTGTTTCCGGTTTGCCTAGGATTAGTTATATCTCAATTAGTTCTTCATTAGGCTTTAGTTCCTGCTTTTCCTCCAACATCTTCAACTTCTTATCTTTTTATACGCTTTGTATCTGAGCTCCTCAGCTCTAGTGTTTTTTATTATTTTATACCCCATACTTTACCATTATTTAGTAGAAGGATTGGGAGATAAATTGGTCTCCGACTCCTTCAGCAATCTCGTTTCCAGTTGGGAATTTCAACTCATATGGCACGTGGATGCCAATGCTTCGAATTTTTTAAGTCCCAAACGCCCAAAGATGACAATATATGTGCACTAGGTGTCGACTACTAGAAATCTAACTGTCTTGACTTTCCTGTGAGGTGCCCGGCCTAAGGCCACTAGAAGTATCACCTTGCCCACTTGTTGGACTTCGGTCATCAAAACCCCATAAAGTACCATATCCACTTTCCTCGACTCCACCACGAGATTCATTTGTTTGAAATAATCATATAATAAGATGTCTATCGAGCTTCTCATATCAATGAAAATCCTTTGTACCTCGTAACCAGCGATCTCCACAGAAACAACAAGAGCATCATTATGTGATGCGTGTATCCCACTATAGTCTGAAGGACCAAATTGGATGACGGGGCTCCTACTCACGACGACGACCTCCTCAAACGGACGGTGTTTTACTTTATGAGCATGAGCTTTTCTAGCTTGTTAGAACTGCCATCAGTTGGCCCTCCTGATTTAGGGCTGGGACCCGAATAACTAAAGATCCAAACCGAACTGTCAATTACGATTCGGTTCAGTTCGTATTGAGAAAGAAATCATTAAAAAAAATCGGATTCAGTTCCTGAAATAAACTTGGGGTTCGGATTCGATTATTATAATTTCAAAATTTCAATAACCGTAATACCCGAAATTAATATCAATAATTGAAAAATATATTATAACGTGTAATACCCGTAATATAAACCCTACTGTAGTTTTTATAACAATTTTTATTTCTATTTTTTTACATACTATATAAATTACACCACCCTAATTTACTATCACTTCCTTGGAGAAATTTGAAAATAACCAAAATAATCGAAAAGAATTCGATTCTTTTCGATTCTTTCTGAGAAATTTAAAATGTAAACTACGGTTCGGGTACTTCGATTTCTTAAGAAAATTAATTTGGTTCCTAAAAGTTTGGTTCTTAGAGAAAAAAAATCAGGAATCGAACCCGAATTACATAACAAATTTTGAATTTCAGTTCTAGACTTTTTTTCAAGAAACCAAACTATCCCAGCCCTACCCGATATCATATAAATTACTCCTCTCCTGGCGGGATAAGTAGGAGTCCTTCGAGGAGCCTCCTTTTTTATCCCTGGACCCCCTGGTGCCATGGGTAGCTTCTTCCTAGCTCCATTTCTTTTTTGGTACATGAACTCCATCAATGGACCTGCTCGGATGAGCCTCTTTATCTCGTCCTTGGGGTGTTTACGATCATCTATTTTATGCCTGTTGGTCACGGTATACTTAAACGACAGCTTTGAAGATGGGTGAATAAGATGTAGTCTTTTTCGAAGTTCTAATATGCGTTAATGCAAGTTGTTGTAAGTACAACAGCTAAATGATCTCCTATTAGCCTGGTGCTTACAGGATTTCTCAAAGTGGGTAAAAAACAATTACATGCAATAAATAAGCAGTGAATACAGGAAATAAAAGTACAATGTTTAATGTGGTTCGAGGCAACTCCCTCTACGTCCATAGGTTCTCCACATAGGAGTAAATATTTATTAAAATCACGGCGTACACAACTATATGCTTTTTAACTAAACTCATCTTGTACCGTTCACACAGATTGATACACCTGACTGTAGCTTTAGGTCGTTCACACAGATTGGTTGTAGGCTTCTTTGAACTAACTTCTTCTCACACAGACTGATGCTAAGGTCTGAACTCTATTCGTCCCACACAGGTCAGAAAGGTTCCGATTAGTCCACACAAGGCTGATGTACTCAACGATCAAAGTGTTGTATGATAAGGTATTCCCAAACAACAACTTCAGGCTTTGAGTTCCGTGTTCTAGTGTGATGATCTCAATTGAGGACTGAATATTTATTCAATAAGGACAATGCGCTATAGGCTTGAAGAAATTGATTGCTCGTGAAGATGATAAGTGCCTTAGATATTTCAATGCTTAAATTTTCAAGTGATTCAGTAAGTGAGCAAGTCCTCTGGATTGGCCAATTTATAACCTCGAAAATATATCCATTATAAATATAGTCGTTGGGTCAGTTGGTGAGATGTGGACACTTCAGATTGGCGGCTTGATGAATGTTTGAATTAAAGTGTCTTAGCATTCAATGCTTCAAACATTCCTTTTGGCCTTCATTAAATGTTCTTTCGTCCACAGTCTACGGCCGCATTAAAAGCCGTCTCCATCAGCATTAAAAGCACCTTTGAAAATCGTGAATACTTTGTGAATAAATAATTGTTTATTTCACAATGGTTTAAGGTCTAAGTATTTCCTGTTGATTTACATTTTACTTTTCCCAAGTAAAATGCCTACAACGATATTGTTGTAGCCAATAATGTCTTTTTGTTGTAAGCTCAATCTTCATTATTCTGTAGGAAGAGCGTCATTTGAGCACTGTATGAAGATTATTGTAGGATGCTGGCTGTATGGTGCATTTATCAAAACATTTAGGGTAGTTTTATCCCAATAATTTCTCTCTTTTTGATAATGCCAAAACTCCTTTAAACAAACCAGCTTCAAGTCTTCTGTTGGATGATCCGATCTTCATATGACTTAGACTACAAGAAAGTTGAACAGCTCGCAGGCATGTTCTAAAATTCCAAAACTTACAAGGCTAAGTGTTCCACAACTTAAATTATGGTTGGCTAGAAGACACAGTCTTACATCAAGTGTCTTTAGTGAATACAACTTAATCTATGAACTGTTTGCAGATAGGTTCTTACAGCTTTAGTCGTAACAAATTTTATACTTAAAAAATAATTTTCAATATCAAGAACTCATATAGTAAGTAGAGATTACGAGCTGTAATCTTTTGAGAGAACAAAATGTGTTTATTGATAAACAAAGAAATTACAATGCTTGTACTTAAAATTTAAAATAAGGGACCAAAAATGAAGAAAATAGAGTATGAAGGATTTATTTATGATAATGTTGTTGTCGGGTGGATCTTCTGTAGGATCATTCTCGGTCCCTTTCCACCAGTTGACTATGAGGTCTTTGCCTCGTTTCTTGTAATTACTTTTTCCTTCCGGAGTCAGATCCTAACTGAGAATCCAGTCTTCCGGGTGAGTAGGTCGACCACCCTTCAAGTATCTTCCTTTTATCATAATCTGCATAGGCAGCTTTCCTTCAGCCAGTAACCATGAGAACTCATTTATTGCAGCATCCAGCGTCTTGCAGTGACTTAAGAGTGGAATTACCGCATCAATTTATTTTTCATCCAAGCTTTCTGTTCTTCTGCTTTCGGATGCCTTTCTGTAGGCAAAGGAATCTCAGTAGGTACTTGTGTTGTAATTTTCCAGGGAAATTTAGGGTCCTGGAACTCAGGTCGAGAACCAACCACCCTGTAACCCCTTGCACCTTGCCCTGGCCCTGGTCCAGCCAGTCGACCGATTGCTTGGGCAATTATATCTTCAAGTACGACCTCCATTTCATTTTCCTTCTCCATCCTCCACCTTGTGCTAGCCTCCCAAGACTCTTCCCACTTTTTGGCAGTATCAAGCTCTATGAATTTGTCGTGAGTATCTCCAATGATATCCATGGACTCAGTCTTCCAGTCTTGAGTATCTTTCACCAGGCTGACAAGACTGGCTACCATTGTACTAAGATCATCAACCTTTCGATCATGACTGCTGATCTTGTCCCTGGTGTGCTTGAGGGCGGCGACAACAGTGGCTTCAGTAACACCTATCTTTTCTTGCTCCTTAATAACACAAGCCTGATGTTCTTGAAATTAGCGGAGGGTCGTACCAAATGCATTAGGGAATAGCATGAAAGCCTCAGTTACATCTTTTACTGCCTGACACATGTCTGTGAATTCATCGATGGCTGTGGCTCTCATCCAGTACAGTTCTTTTCCAACCTTATAGAGGACTTTGACAACATCCTTTAAAAAGATTGTTTGTGAGCTAGGGGCTTTCATCTGAGCTTTGCATCCTTCGGTACATGAAGATTCGGGAAAGGCAAGTGGGGCAGGAGAGGATTTTCCTTCGTGGATTATGACTACATTGTGCTTCAGTTGGGGTGGAGTGTCCTCCATTAAAAAGTCATCATCCGGGTCATATGTGATGTACCTGTAGGAATAAGATGTACCTGTTCCGGAGCTGTAGCCTCTGTCGGCTCAGCCTGAGCATCCATCTGGGAGATAGTCGGTTTCGAGTCTGTAGCCTCTTGGACAGGAGGGAATGAATCCTCATATTGGCTCTCAGCAGCTTCCGACTCCCCAGGAGGGACTCTGTTGGATAGCGGGGACTTCTTCACACATGACATTTATTGCAACTTGCTATGCCACTTCACCAGGCTCCTTCAGACATTGCAATTTGTCCCTAAAGTATTCCATTCTTCTGACAAGTGTTTTGGACGCATCCCAACATTTCCCAGCTATTAGCCGATTTTCACTATAAATAGGGGCAACGTACAATGAAAAAGAATTTTGGAAAAGTTCCAATTAACAAATTACAAATACTCTGTATTGTGCTTTAAGTACAAAAGATCAACCTGAACATCCAATTTAGCTCTTCACCCAAAATACAAAGTATCAATAAAATCTCGTATTCCCGTATATGCATGGCTTTTTCTTTCCGATTCTTTGAAATTACATGGCCTTGATTTATCTATTCCTAAGTAAAAATCAGCATTGTTGAACAAGAGACATCAACACCACGCAATATATGTAGTTAGGTAGCTTATAATTTTATGAGTAGGGAGATGGATGAGAAGATAGGAATGAAATGATAGATGAATATTAAAATTAAGCAGTTGGAAGATAAAAGGTAAAGGAAGAACCTGTGTTAATGGGAGAGATTGAAGCTACAGTTAG
Source organism: Orobanche coerulescens (assembly GCA_033398695.1). Taxonomy (NCBI): domain Eukaryota; kingdom Viridiplantae; phylum Streptophyta; class Magnoliopsida; order Lamiales; family Orobanchaceae; genus Orobanche; species Orobanche coerulescens. The sequence continues at coordinate 75,232,189 of CM065808.1, read as the reverse complement.
GGTTGTACAACAAAAATTAAAAAAAATTGAAAACTCAAGAAAATCGATTCAGTTTGAACCGTACAAATAGGTAACCAAACCGCTTAGAGTAAGTGGATGGATACACATTTATGTTCAAAAATAATGAATATATACAGTAATCAAATCAATACACTAGTAGTTGGCACAAACTGTAATGGACCAATTTCACGGTTTGTGCCAACCACATAAATGGTCCATTACAGTTTGTGCCAACCACATAAATTGGTAATTAAATCAACACATTTATGTTGAAAAATAATGAATATATACAGCAATAAACAAATGAACATTTACAGAATAATGAACATTATTACTTTAGTACACATTTCCATACTAAGATATATGGTAGGGCTGCAATTGCGCCGAACTGCTCGCGAGCGGTCACAAGCATGCAAGGTCAAGGCTCAACTCGAACTCGAATTGACCAAGCTCAGCTCCAGCTCAAGCTCAACTCGGCTCGAACGCGAGCTCGAAAATACTTACCTCGTGAGCTCAGCTGTTTGCAGCCCTATATGGTATATGGCTGCATTAGACGTTGGACTACTGCCTGACTAACGGCTAGCAATTTCTGCAACCTAGTCTACACATGAGTTGGCAAAACCCGCATAGTGATAAAATGATAATGACAATGGACTCAAATCAATCGAGGGCAAAATTAGTATTTTATTATAATAAATGTGAAACAATTACATTACATCATTATAAAACAAGACGAGAAACATGGTAACTTTTTTACTTCATATGTAAATCAAGGGGGTTTTCTAAATAATTAGGAATTAAACTTGAACACAAAATAAAGGTACAAAAAGAAAAAAGGATTGAAAAAAAGAGAAAAAAAAAAGTTTGTCTTGACCCTCTATCTTTCATAATTACAAACACCCATTAATTTTTATTTTTATTTTTATTTTTATCTTCTAATTATTCACTGATTAAATGGAATTGGGCATTTTCCACTCCAAAGCAAATGACAAAATATTGTATACTCCTCCCTCAGCAGATAATTTCCAATACAAAAAAGATGATGAATTTTTTTTTTTAATTGCAGCTGACCAATGTAAATACACGGTATTGCTCATGCAAATAAAGGTTTAGGCTAAGGTTACCTCATAAATTAATTGGGTTCAGTAAAATTTATGCTGCTGCAAATATATACTAATAAGCAAACAGCAGGCCAGACGAACGAGCTTTGATTACGGCCAGGCGGATAAATTCAAAAGGCTCTTCGCTCGACTTTGGCAGTTGTTAGTTACTGCCACCTCCCAAATATTCTTCTGAGAATACCACCACGTCTACGGGATCCTTTGAGGTTACTATCTGATACATACGGACAGAAAAAACAACAGATGTTCTGCTTACCAACACGGCGGGCGCTAAAGTCCATTATAATCAGATAATAAGCTCACTGCATAATCATAGAGTGAACGGATCGTGCCCAAGCTCTATCAGGTAACACATACAAAGGTAAGACTCAATTGAGATTATATGGATCGGAGATGAAAAGCAGATTTTATTATCGCTGAAGCGGAAGTGGTTGAGAGAATTAGAAGTTGGCAGCTGTATTGATTAAATTAAGAGACGAGTGTATGTTGAGGAAGTTTTGGAATCTAAAGCAGATCGTGATCTAAAGCACCCCTCCTCCTGTTTTCACTTTTGATTAAATGAAGCTGAATCAGAAGTAAAAGTTTTGGCATTTGCAAACATTAAAATTGTCATTTTTTTTCCAAACTAAAACCTCAGAATCACTTTTTTTTTTTTTTTGGGAACTATCGAGGAATTTAAATTTTAGAAAGGGTCACCTGTTAGCCTCCCTGCAAGAAAAAGAGCTTCTTCAGCTATAGGCCTCCACTGCTCGGCACATGAATAGTTAATTCCCAGCCCTACACTAAGCCCTCTCAGTAAATGCACCGTACGTAGAACAGAGAAAAGTTCTTCTGGGAATGCCTGTCATTACCACCACTGGAATCAACTTTAACATATTCACACATTTCTCGTAATTACTTGAAACAACTTAACAATGAGTGCATATATGTAGAACAAATAGAAGAAAATGGGGGCAAAATGAAATATATGAAGTATATAGAACTTAAATATATTTCAATATTCAAAAAAAAAAAAAAAAAAAAAAAAATACTCCATTCAAGCAATGCAGGAATTAGAAGAAAGTCATCCTCATCAACTGCACATTAATCGCAACTATGTCCGGGCCGGTGACATGAAGATTATAGTACCAATTAATCGTCTAAAATTAGTTAACACTACAATTCATGCAAATAATATAAATTACTTAACATTAAAATCTCCCGACTTAATACCATAAAGAGAAGCAGAGAGAGGGCATGGAGTCAAAAAAGTCAAATATATATATATATAGACCATCAAGTAAGGACACATCTTGGTGGAATGATGAAGTTAAGCAAGCGATAAAGACCAAACGTGAATGTTATAAGGTATTGGGTAAATGCTCGAGCGATGAGAATTATGAGAAGTACAAGAAAGCTCGAACAGAAGCTAAAAAGGCAGTGAGAAATGCCCGATCAAAGGTCAATCAAGAATTATATGCAAGATTAGATACAAAAGAAGGGGAAAAAGACATCTATAAACTTGCTCGAATGAGAGAGAAGAAGACACAGATATTGGAAAAATTAAATGTGTAAAAGATAACCAAAAAGTTTTGGTTCAAGATAAAGAGATAAAAGAGAGATGGAGGTCATACTTTGATACCCTATTCAATGGCCATCAAGAATAAGATATTGGGAATTTAAACATCCCCTCAAGTATGGTTAACCGAGAGTTTAAGAGGAGAATTCAAAAGGGTTGAGTGACAATTGCATTGAAGAAGATGGGGTCAAAGAAAGCAGAAGGACCAGATGGTATACCTATTGAAGTTTGGAGGTGTTTGGGGACTATGCTTTTCAATAAGATTTGGAAAAGCAATAAGATGCCATCAGCATGGAGGAAAAGTATTCTCGTCCCTTTGTATAAGAACAAAGGTGATGTTCAAGATTGTTCTAATTATCGCGGAATTAAACTAATGAGTCATACCATGAGGTTGTGGGAACGAGTGATTGAACAAAGGATCAGGAAATATGTGAAGATAACAGAAAATCAATTTGGATTTATGCCTGGAAGATCGACCATGGAAGCAATTTATCTTATCCGGCAGTTGATGGAACATTATCGAGATAAAAAGAAAGATCTACATATGTTTTTTATTGATTTAGAGAAAGCATATGATAAAGTACCAAGAGAAGTACTTTGGTGGGCCTTAGCAAAGAAGGGTGTATCGCGGAAATATATTGACATTATAAAGGACATGTATGAGGGAGCTAGTACAAGTGTACGTACTAATGTTGGGAGGACAGACGAATTCCCTATTACGATTGGGGTGCATCAAGGATCTGCTCTTAGTCCTTTTCTCTTTGCCATAGTCATGGACGAATTGACAAGAGAAATTCAAAATGACGTTCCGTGGTGTATGATGTTCGCAGATGATATTGTGTTGACAAGAGAAATTCAAAATGACGTTCCATGGTGCAACAGAAATTGGAACTTTGGAGGGATACTTTGGAAGCTCGAGGCTTTAGGCTGAGCAGAAGTGAATATATGGAGTGTAGGTTTAGCGTAAACAGTGATAGAGAGGCGGGGATGATCACATTTGATGGGAAAGTTGTTCATGGATCCACTTTCTTTCGGTATCTTGGATCTATTATACAAAAGGATGGAGAGCTAGATGGCGATGTGGCTCACAGAATAAAGGCCGGGTGGTTGAAGTGGAAGAGTGCCACAGGGGTTTATGTGATCCTGACATGCCTCATAGATTAAAGGGTAAATTTTACCGCACGGCAATTAGGCATGCGCTGTTATATGGCTCCGAGTGTTGGGCTGTAAAACAGTGTCACGTTCAAAAGATGAATGTGGCGGAGATGCGTATGTTACGATGGATGTGTGGTCATACAAAAAAGGATCGGCTCAGAAATGAGGTGATTAGAGAGAAGGTAAGAGTTGCGACTATAGAAGACAAGATGATGGAGAATCGATTACGATGGTTTGGTCATGTGAAGAAAGACCTGTTGATGCCCCAGTGAGGAGGCTAGAAAGTTGGGGAACTAGTCATGTTGTGAAAAGTAGAGGAAGACCCAAGAAAACTTGGATAAAGATGATTGAAAATGATATGCGGTTTCTTGGAATTGGAAAAAGTATGGCGATAGAGAGGCAAATGTGGCGGGAAAGAATACGGATGGTGGATGGAATCTGATTTTTTTTTTCTTTTTTTTTTCTTTTTTTTCTGTATTTTTGTTCCTATTTTCTGTTATTCCATGTTATCTGTTAATTTATTTTTCAGGATTTTTCATTTGTTTTTTGTTTTTTGTTTTTTTGTTAACATTCATTCTCTTTTTTATTTGCTTTTTTCTCTACTTTTTTCTCTACTTTTTTCCCTCTTTTTCTCCTTTTATGTTATTTATGTAACGATCATTGACGGTTTCACAGTTTGATTCATGTTAGCCGACCCCAAATTATTTTGAAACTAAGGCTTAGATGTTGTTGTTGTTGTATATATATAAATATAGGAAATAGATCATATGAAAACTAATTACCTTGTGAAATCTAGAAATTTTTGTAGGCCTTTGATATTAGTGATCTAACGGCTGTAGATGAGTAGAATTATATGCATTTATGTATTTTATTATTGCATTATTTGTTGCATATACTAGCTACCAGCTTGATGCAACAAATAATAACAAATATGCAATGAAATTACTTAATAATGCAATTGGTTTCTAGATTTCACCATTAAGGGTGTTTCCACCATAGTCAATCCTATAAATATATATATGCAAACCTGAACAGCAATCTTTTTTATTGAAGATTCATCGGAGAAAGGTTGCAACATTGTTACACCAGGTGGTAGCTTTGTATCGAACATTGTTTGGGCCAATCTAAGCAACTCCTCCTTCTCATTCTCACATGTGCTAAAGGTGTCTATACCAAGCTCCCTAACATCATGATAGGCATGTTAAACATATTGTGAATAAATATAAGATACTGATTGTCATGCGATCAAATCCCATCATCTCCAAAAGAGCTTAAGAGCTTGCATATGTAGAATAATGCAAAGTAATCTCCAAATCCCCCAATTTTTTTTTAAACGAGAAATTCAAAGCCGTCAACAAAATAAGGCCTGAAATTCCAAACCGAGAGCTTAAATCAATTAGCATTAATTCACTCTTCTTAACATTTCAGAAGCTGACAATTTGGACAGAGACTGCTCCAGTATATCTGTCCACGAATTATATCAAACTTGTTCCGAGCATGTGCTTGCCTTCTTTATCATAAGAAAATAATTTCATGTGTTCTAATAGGGGTGTGCATGGTACGGTATGGTACGGTTTTAGGATAAAACTGATACCGTACCAAATATGTTCAGTTTATTATGATTTAATACCATACACATACGGTTTTTTTCGGTTTGGTAGTTCGGTATTTCGGTTTGGTTTACATCGGTACGGTATTTTTTCGGTTTTTCTACTTGATACTTGATAGCATTAATAATACAAAAATACTCGAATAAATTAATTCAACAAGGTACCATAAATAGCTGATCCAAATTAATAGTTAAACCAAAAAAATCACATCAACCTTAAGATAGTAACTAATTTAATGTTCAAGTTTTCATCCAACTATTTTGGAGGATAAAAATAAAAAAAATAAAATAAAAGACAAACAGGTGTCTTGAACTTCAATAAATTTGTTATACTTCTATATTCATATGAGTTTGTAACTACTATATATATATGATATATTATCATAAAAATATTTAATATAAATAACGGTACGGTACGGTTTTTTTTCCCGGTATTTAAGTCAAATACCGTAACGTTACCGAAATTTCGGTTTTATAAAAAATAAAAACCATGTATGTCGGTTTAAGCGGTTTATCGGTTTTTTCGATACGGTTTTTACGGTACGGTGCGGTTTTTCGGTTTAATCGGTTTTTTTGCACACCCCTATGTTCTAACCTCTGGGAGACATTTTGACCTGTTGAAGTCAAGTCAACTTTGTTTGTAGTTACTCGTTTAGGTCTGTGGGAAAAAAATATATATGATTGATCGCTCATACTTCGTAAAATAATTTAAATTTCTGGTGAAAGTAAAAACACAGAAATGTATCCCTGACAAGGCCGGAGTAATTTTTTGAACAAGGGAACTGATTGATTTTGACATTTCATACCAATTTATAGGGGCAGTGCAAGAACTTTTAATTTACTAAATCCCACACCCCCGGGTAGGACATAAATTGGACCAACAATGCAGAAATATTTTAGTCCAGGGGCTTCTTGTTTTCAGTTGGACCTCGATAAATTGATGTGCACATGGCATTGGGCCAGATAAGTTAACAAATCTGGACTTATCTTAGAAAGCAACAGATGGGGTTAGTAAACAAGCTGTAACACCTGTAGCTCTCAGATGCCTTTACAGGGTCATTGTCTGCAATAGCAAGCACGAGACCAGCATATCCTAGCCTCAGTTTCTCAGGAAGATCCTTCACTTGCCCATAATCAACCAATGCAACCTAATTTTTGGAAAATAAATAGTATATTATTAAGTGGGATTGTCGAAACTACTTCTGACAGGATTGACCAAGGAAGTAGGAGAATAGACTAATTAATTATGATAGAAAATATTGGATATGAACTTACCTCAGAACCTCTACAAATCAAAATATTTCCAGGATGAGGATCTGCGTGGAAGAAACCACTCCTCAGTATCATTTGTCCATAAGCAAGTGCCAGACTCTTAAGGATGCTCCTGTAAGGCAAAGGATGAGATAATAAAATTCCCAATTAAATACCAATTAAATCCAAACAAACGGTTACCCAATCAAATACTACCAATTAAATCCAAAACCACAATTCGCAAGTAGATCCAATCAAGATGGGGAAATTACTTAATGTATCAACAAACTTGTCGCAAAGAAATTTACTTGATGTATCAAGTAATGGGACGTCGCACCATGAAGAAGTCAGCAACCGGAGGATTGATTACAATATGGCTGATTCGACAGTCAGCATTATATATAGAATAATCTAGAATTGCGTCAGACTTCGCTGGAAATATTGCTCCAGCAGAAACTCAACATGGTGTATCTAAAAATACATTTTGACCATCACAACAGAACACTCACGTGGGAACACATAAATTTCGCGGAGAATAATAAGATTCATTAGTCGGATGCCATAAATGAATTTGCAGTGATAGGTTATGGAAAGTGGCAAGAAAGAATTTTTCAGTCTTAAAGACAAGGTACAAGCAGATACTATCAATAACTATGAATTAAGTGTACAGACTACAGAGTACAACATGCACAAAGAATCAATAAAACTAAGAGTTCAGACACTCTGGGATGGTATTAGGGGCTTACTGCTTTGCGGCTGCTGCTACCTTACCAACAGGATTTATGCCTCTTTTTGCCATCTCGTCTTCAAGCTTCAGAATCGGGACGCCATCAATATATTCCATCGCTAAAACCCTCCTACCATTAGAATTGGAAAAATCTATAACATGAGAAAATCCAGTTAGATGAGCTTTTTTTTGGTGGGTCATTATTTAGGGACATGCATGCATAAATCCAGAACTTAACATTTAAAAAAAATTAGATGATCAAGATTCTAGAACGACAATATGACGTCTGACTCGGAAAAATAACCAAAAAGAAGATAAACCACTACTATACCTTGTGAGCATATTTCGAATCACTCGTGGCACTAAAACCGGTGTCTTTTTATTATTTTCAGAAAGGAAGAGCCGGATTTTCTCCATAGCATCAGCTTCCCTCAAAAAATCGAATTCATATCCAATCTTTAGAAGAAAAAAGTAAACAAAAATCACTCAATGATACAATGCAAAAGCTTTCAAACACTGAATGTCAAAAGAAAAGAATACTTCTTCAGTCTATAACAAAAGAGCAACTAAACGTAAGACTTCATTCACATGTTAAAAGAGGAGATTGACTTGTCCATCTGTCAGTAGTCATTTAAAAAAAAAAAAAAAAAGACTTCCGAAAATCAATGAGCAGAAGAAGAATTCTTGGACTGAGATTTCATGGTTGCATGAAAAGCATTAAGTGCAGCGGCATATATATGAACACTGAGAATAAGAACAGCCAGAGAAAGCTTAACAGGCAATAACTTCCGGACTCTGAAACAGTAAGCTTAGAAAAATTAAATTATTGCCGCAATCACATTGAGGAACTTAGCACGTAGTTTTTACTAATTTAGGGTTCAAAATGTCGGTTATCCGTGTTGGAAATATGTCCTCGACTGCACTTTGAGGATGAGACAAAATGCACTGTATTTGTAAATATGAACTTGTATCATACTAATAAAAGGCACCGGTGTTTTTATATATATTTTTTATATCATAGGCATTCATGATTTAATATATAGAAACATAGTCTTTCGTTTGAGAGGAAGCATTCCATTCCTTATGAGAAGGAAGTAGGCACTGGGAACTAGGCATTAAGTTTAGTCAAGACTTATATAACATGCACTTTGATATGTAAAGTGTTTGTCTTCACTTAGTGGCAGTGGGAGCGCACGTTATAGGTGCACTGGTGGGATTAGTGAACTCGGACATGACTTGCCTCGATTCGATCACAGGGATTTCACTTTGAGGTAGTCAACGACTGAATCGAAAGGCTGTGATAGATATACGTGAATTTAGACTTAAGGATTCGATAGGAGATGTGTTCGTGACATTAAGTTAGTCACTAGAATCCAATCACGTGACGGTGACGTCGACCTCGAAGTGCAAGTTTATGGCAAGCAACAGTCTCTACGGAATTCCAAGAAACTATTCTCTCTCCCGTAAGTGAACAAGTGCATGGCCTATACATTTAGGTGCAAATGAGATCTAAAGTCCATGGTTGTTACGGCGACAAGAGAGTCGAGTTGACAGTGGTCCGGCATGGCGAGTCATAGACTAGTCGACTAATTATAATAAATATATATATATATGTATAAAAATTATATTAAATATAATATATATATATAGTGTGTGTAAATTTGTGATGTAAATATGTAATGACAATTGACAAATACCAAATTGCAAAATGGAATACTCATAGATTACAATGTGAGCTACGGGACTGGCTAGGTGTTACTCACTCTTTGGTTCCTACCTTTGCTAACTAAGAACATATGGAGTCGCATAATCAGGATAGACAATGGATTAATTAGAGCTATTTCTCTCTTCGTGAAAATGGGATAGTAGATGTGTAATTTAATTTATTGGATAAATTATTATGGTATGGTGAATTAAATAAAATACTGGATGATGAATTATTCGCTTACTTGCTTATTTAATTAATTAAATATTTTGTGGGAGAAATTGTTTACATAATTAATCATGTTGTATTTTTTAGTTAATTGGATTAATTAAATAAACACCTAAATAGGGACCGAGGTGAGCCTAGTGGACTAGATGGCCCGAGCAGGGCCCCGTGGGGCGCCCATATACACCTCTAGGGCCGATTTGTTGAGGCCTTTGAGGGATAACCTAATGTTCAGGAAAGGTATAGAAGTACCCTCTCTCCCAAAGCTAGGGTAAGCCACCATCTGGCAAGTCTGAGATACAAAATAGAGAAAAGAAAAACTCCCTCCCCTTTTCCATCTAGCGGCCGATCGAATGTGTAAGGTGGAGGAAATTTTCCTGTTGTCTTCTGTGCGTGATGCGTCTAGACGGTGTACCTCCGTCATTGGATCATTCAAGCATGGCTCGTTCATCATCATCACATCACCTCGGGATCACTACTAGGTATAATTGGCCATCTCATTTATATTTCAACTGCGTATACGATCGTGACCTATCCTGTGAGGATTCGGATGACATGCATTTAAATACGCTGTGTATTTTTTGGCTTGAATCCTAACAGTAGTATTAGAGCCAGGCAGTGTTGTGAAACTCGCGCATATGCGCGCGCTTAAGCGCAACACGACGCGATGCGCACAAGTTGGGAGTCGCATCAGCTATGCGATGCGGTTTTGAATATGCGAGCGCTTATGCGCGCTTCTGGGCTTAAGCGCAGTGCAGATGCGCTTAAAAAGCGCGTTTTTTTATCAAAAAATGTTTACATCTTTATATGGGCCAAAAAACGGGTTATAATAGATACAGCCGATATGGGTCTCATAAAACCCTAAATACAATCCCGCCTCTTCCTTAAACAATCCCGCCTCTTCTTAAACAACGAGAGAAAACCCTAAATATTCTCCCCATATTTCATCTACTCTCTTCAAGAATCTGGGCAGTTTCATCTCCTCTCTTCAAGGTATTCTCTTCTTTTTCTTTATAGACATAGTATATATATATAGTGTATATATATAACATATGCACGCATATGCGCGCGCTTAAGCGCAACACGACGCGATGCGCACAAGTTGGGAGTCGCATCAGCTATGCGATGCGATTTTGAATATGCGAGCGCTTATGCGCGCTTCTGGGCTTAAGCGCAGTGCAGATGCGCTTAAAAAGCGCGTTTTCTTATCAACAAATGTTTACATCTTTATATGGGCCAAAAAACGGGTTATAATAGATACAGCCCATATGGGTCTTATCAAACCCTAAATACAATCCCGTCTCTTCCTTAAACAATCCCGCCTCTTCCTTAAACAATCCCGCCTCTTCTTAAACAACGAGAGAAAACCCTAAATATTCTCCCCATATTTCATCTCCTCTCTTCATGAATCTGGGCGGTTTCATCTCCTCTCTTCAAGGTATTCTCTTCTTTTTCTGGTGAGAATGATATTTAAGTTAAGAAATAAAAATGAATTTGATCCATAGATCTTGATTAAATGGATGGCCTTGATTTATTCTCCCAAAAACGTATGCATAGAATGTAATATTTTAATGCATCGATATTTTGATGCATATAATGCAGAGTTTTAATGCATTGCAAGTTTGATGCATGAAATGCATATATTGCATGCATAAGCCAATATGGACCGTACATCACACAAAGATCAATGATTCAGATTTATTCTTATTTCTTACTCAAAAAGTCTTTCTCATTTGATCCAACATCTATAGTATATATATATATATATATATATATATATATATATATATATGTATAGTGTATATATAACATATATATTATATAGTATATAGTATATACTATGTCTATATTTAGTGATTATACACTGATCGTGCACTGATTTCAGATGGGTGATAATAAAGACGTGGCATGAAAATATGCAAGGGCACTGTCAGAGGGTAGCTCGGTTCGACTTTGTTGTAATTTTTGTGGAAAAGTTACAACTGGAGGAGTATTTAGAATGAAAGAACATCATGTTGGGGGCAAAGAGGAATGCTACAAGCTGTACAAAAGTAACTGAAGAAGTCAGGAAAGAAGTTGCAGATTTTATGGAAGCAAAAAAGTCAAAAAAAAAAAGAGGTTGATTTAAATAATATTGAAGAGGAAGATTATTATGATGATGATGTAGTGTTAATGCAGTCTCAAGCCATCAAAGATGATTCCGTATGCGGCAGCACGAGTACTTCTCTACGCAAGCCACCAAAGATGAAGGGTCCCATGGATGTCTTCGACCTGCACTCAAAGAATTGTAGTGAGAAAGAGGAAGGGAAAACAGCCAAAAATTGATGAGAACGACGGGGCGAGAAAAGAGTTAAAGAGAAGAGCTTGCGAAGCATTTGCAAGATGGATGTACGATGCTAGAATCCCCTTTAATGCTGTCAACTATCCAAGTTTCAACGTTTATGTGGAAGCTCAAGGGCAATACGGACTGGGAATGAAACCTCCTAGCTATCACGGAGTGAGAGTTCCACTGTTAAAAGAAGAAATTGCAGATGCAAATCAGTTAATGAAAGCTCATGAAGCAGAGTGGGTTATTTACGGCTGTTCACTGATGTGTGATGGTTGGGAAGATAGAAAACACAGATGTCTTATGAATTTTTTAGTCAACACTCCGAGAGGTAGCTTTTTCCTTGAATCAGTTAATGCATTTGCTGATGCAAAAACAGGAGATATGTTATTTGAACATATATCTAAGTATGTGGAGATGATTGGGCCTAAAAATGTTGTTCAAGTTGTCACGGACAGCGCCTCAAATAACAAAGCAGCTGGACGAATGTTGATGATCCTATCAACCCTGTTCTCCTGCCCACTGCATAGATCTCATGTTGGAGGACCTTTTCGATATTGAGAGGCTTAAAAAGTGCATAAAGAAAGGTATGAAATTGAATGCATTTATATATACACAAAGCTGGCATTGGTGAATATGCTACGAGAATTCACTGCTGATCTAGGATTAACAATCAAAAGGCTAATCTCCGCATAATGTTCTAATCAGAAAGATGGCAGAAAAGTAGTTACTCCAAGGATCCAGTAGGACGGAACATAGCTGGTTTTATCGCGGCCGCAAATTTTGGAACATTGTTGTTTGTTCGGTTAAGGTTGCAGGCCCGCTTGTAAAGGTTCTTCAATTGGTTGATGGAGAAAAAAAGCCACATATGGGTTACATTTATGAAGCTATGGGCAGGGCTAAAGAAACGATTGCACGGGCTTTTGACCATGACTAGCATAAATACAAAACCTTCTTTGAAATCATTGATAACAGGTGGGGCGTTCAACTCCATCAACCTTTGCACGCCGCTGCATATTATCTCAATCCAGAATTTCACTACGCATTCAAATATTGAGAATGATAAAGAAGTATCCCTAGGTTTGTACAAGTGCCTTGAGAGTGATGATGTGCAAGACAAGATTGGAGATCGGTTAGAGTTATATAAGAGAGCGGAAGGTTTCTTTGGCTTACCAATGGCTATTCGACAAAGGTCATCATAATCTCCTGGTAAATTTCTAAAACATAAACTAAACGCATTACACATTTTAATACTCTGGTCATCACATCACATGTAACTGTATGATTTATTTCTTGACTAGCTGCATGGTGGAGTTCTTATGGCAAACATACTCCGGAATTGCAAAGCTTTGCCATTCGAATTTTTAGCCTAACTTGTAGCTCTTCCGGATGCGAGAGAAATCGGAGTGTATTTGAGCATGTAAGTAACCTTTAAACTCGTAAGTTGAACCACCTACTAGGCTGCTACCATTTCAAATTGCAGTGATCTTATTATTTTGATGCTTTTATTTGTAGCTTCATAGCAAAAAAAGAAACCGGCTTGCACAACAGAAGTTGAACGATTTGGTGTTTGCCAAATACAATAGAGCTTTAAAACGTAGATATGAAATTCGTGACGTCATTAATCTCATCTTGTTAAATGAGATTGATGATAGCAATCAGTGGTTGATTAGTAAGATGGACGGAGATAACAAAGAAGAAGATGATGGATTTGTATTTTCCAGAGAAGATGGATTAACTCACAAGGATGTTGCTAAAGCTTCTGGAGCAGAACCTCGTTATAATTCTAGGTAAAGTTTATACAAAAATAAATCTAATAATTAATACAAGTAATTCATTAACATATTTATTATATAATATATATATATATATGTATATCTTTATTATAGGCCAAATGCCTCTTGTGGATCCTCAAAAGTCAACTAAAAGGGAACAAATGCCTCTGAACAGTCATCTAAAAGGCGTTTAATTGATGAAAGTGAAGACGAGGAAGATGAAATTGAAGTTAATGAGGGAGATAAAAATCATAATTCTGACCAGGACTTGGATGATGAAGATTTTGAAAATCTTGAAGAAGAGCCTGAAGATTACTAATAATTATAACAAGTTGTTTAACTGCATAAATTACCTGAAGTCCTAAAATACTGATCTACAGGGCATTAGGGCTGTAGTTGATTTTCTAGCTTTATTATGTTACCATGACTTCTTATTTGTGCCTTAAGTTTGAATCTGGTTGCTATTAATATGTTTTATGACAACTTAATTCGCTTATGACATGTTAAATGAGAATTTTATGCATTTTTTCAATTGCTGCATTTTTTTTAAAAAGCGCGCATATCGCATTGCGCTTATGCTCCAAGGGGTCTTTGCGTTTCGGTGCGCGTTTCACATTTGATAACACTGGAGCCAAGTCATACGCGATCGTAGATATAATTTTATGCGCTTTGAATACTTGAATAATATTGAAGGGAAAATAGATTTTTTTTATCACTTAACTATTAGGTCGGTTTGAAATTTACCACTCGACTATAAAAGCTTATTTTTCAGTCACTAATGTTACATTCGATTAGAGAATACATCTTTCGTTTAGTTTAAGGTTAATGAAATATCCAATGTGGACAGGTATTGCTGACGTGGATAACAAAATAAACCGACCTAATAGTTATTCCTTTATTTTGTTATCTGGACCATGCTATGGACTTGGCCGTTAGGGTGGAAGACAAGCTTCGGAATGGGCCAAAAGCAAAATCCACTTACGGCGTCTCCTTCGTGAAAGGTATAAACCCAGTTACTTCCTTCAACACACAAAAATTAGCCCAACACTACAACAAAACCCACTTACCTCAGCAATCAAAACACTTACCCTGCCCCAAATAGTCAACTCAACTCAACCCAACTCAAATTAACAGGGAAGGGCGTGAGGTTTGAATGGAGTGAGAGGTGCGAGGAAAGTTTTCAAGAGTTGAAGAGGAGACAAATCTCGGCACCAGTATTAACGATTCCTGATCCGACGGAGGACTTTGTTATTTATAGTGATGCCTCAAAGCAGGGTTTGGGTTGTGTTCTGATGCAACATGGTAAAGTAGTAGCATATGCATCGAGACAGCTTAAACCACATGAGTTGAACTATCCAACGCATGATCTGGAGTTGGCTGCTGTAGTACATGCGCTGAAGATTTGGCGTCACTATCTCTGAGAGGGAAGTGCGAGATATACACACACCATAAAAGTCTGAAGTATCTTTTCACACAGAAGGATCTTAATATGAGGCAAATGAGATGGTTAGAATTGGTGAAGGACTATGATTGTACTATTCATTACCATCCGGGTAAGGCTAATGTGATAGCTGATGCCTTGAGTCGGAAGACTAGAGGCGGGTTAGCTTGCTTGACCGATCAGGAGAGTTTGATAAATGAGTTCTCCCAGTTGAGGATTGAGGTAGTTGAGTCTTCAAAGAGTTCGAAAGCAATCCTATCATCTTTGGTCTTGCAACCAAACTTGAGGGATAAGATTAAGGAGGCTCAACCACGTGATAAGTTCTTGTGCAAGATGAAAGATCGAGCGCAAGATGGGAATATTGAGAAATTTGTCGTTGCCGCAGATGATGTTTTGACTTATGATCGGAGGTTATGTGTTCCTAAGGATCCATCCCTTAGGAAACAAATCCTTGAAGAAGCTCACAATGCACCATACTCCGCCCACCCGGGAGGTACCAAGATGTACCACGACCTGAAGAAGTTCTTTTGGTGGAGAGGAATGAAACGGGACATTGGTGTATTTGTGGAAAGGTGTATGATATGTCAGCACGTGAAGGCAAAACACCAACGGCCAGGAGGTTTACTTCAACCGTTGGAAATCCCAGAATGGAAATGGGAGCATATTGCAATGGATTTCGTGGTTGGTCTGCCGCGAACCGCGAGGAAGAACGACGCTATATGGGTGATAGTAGATCGTTTGACGAAGTCATCTCATTTTCTACCTGTGAGGATGACTTACAGTATGGAACAATATGCGAAGATTTATATTCGGGAGATTGTGAGGTTACATGGTGTTCCAGTGTCGATCGTCTCGGATAGAGATCCACGATTTACTTCGAAATTTTGGACGAGTCTTCATAGTGCGTTGGGCACTAAGTTGAATTTCAGTACTGCATATCATCCGCAAACCGATGGTCAATCTGAACGGACTATCAAGACACTTGAAGATTTGTTGAAGGCGTGTGTTCTTGATACTGGTGAGAATTGGGAGAATAGTTTGCCGTTAGTAGAGTTTGCTTATAACAATAGTTACCAAGCGACTATACAAATGGCCCCGTACGAGGCTCTGTTCGGAAGGAAATATCGATTGCCTCTTTATTAGAGTATTGTTGGAGAAGGAAAGATTTTGGGTCCAGATTTGATCGAGCAGACTGTAGAGAAGATAGCCGAGATCAGAAGTAGGATTAAGACCGCCCATGATCGACAGAAGTCTTACGCTGGTAAACGAAGGAAAGATATCCAATTTGAGATTGGAGAAAAGGTGTTCTTAAAGGTAGCGCCGATGATACGATTCGGTAAAAAGAGAAAACTACAGCCTCGTTTTACCGGACCTTTTGAGATTTTAGGCTGTGTTGGTGATCTTGCTTACACTTTGTCATTACCGTTGGAGTTATCGGGAGTGCACAATGTCTTTCACGTCTCCATGCTGAGAAAATTCGTACATGATCCTGGTCGTGTATGCAATTTCAAAGAGTTGCACGTAGCCAAGAACCTGTTTTATGAGGAAGTACCTACAGCTGTTTTGGAACGTAAGGTACATCGGTTGCGAAACAGAGAGGTTAAACTGGTGAAAGTTCAGTGGAGCCGTCATGGACCGAACGAAGCGACTTGGGAACGTGAAAACGAGATCCGTTCTAAGTATCCGACGTTGGCCATTGAAGGTACATGATTTAATTTTCGAGGACGAAAATTCATTTAAGAGAGGTAGGTTATAACGCCCCAATTTTCGAGCATGCATTTATTTTATAATTTATAGAAAGCGCATGAATGATTATAAATGTCCAACAATTTATTTACGAATTTTATTTCAGTTATTAAATAAGGTCAAATTTTCCTTATTCGCATATCATGATTGTAGTTTACACTCCAGGCTCAAGTCCAAACTCTCGTATTATTATAGTCCAATAATGTTTATTTCTATAAATAGCCCAAGTCGAATTTCATTTAATTATGCCCAAAATATTATTTAGCTAATTTCTATAATAATTATTATTATGAATAATAATATTTCTATTATTATAGTTATCATTATTATTTTAGTTTACGTAAGCCAACTATTTAATTAGTCCAATATTATTATTATTATTACTTTAAATTCAATTCTTATTATTTGTAATATTATTATTTGCTCATATTAATTTAATGGCCCAAGTCTTTTTCTTAGCCCAATTATTTTATTTTGAATCCAATTTAATGGGTTGGGCCAAACTCTTTTTCTAGCCCAATTGAGATTTTTCTAAAACCTAAGCCCGTAACTTTTATACCCTAAACCTAATTTATACTGTATTCATACTGCAGCCTACCCTACAATATACAGAATACACAAATATATTTTTTTTCCTCCTCCCTGCGGTCCCGTTCTGCAACTTTCATCTTTTTTCAACAAAGGTAAATTATCAAAGCTTTCTCCTATCTGGTTTTATGTTTTGTCACCTTCCTAGTATAATGATGCTTGCAAAACCCAGTACAGATATAGAAATCCGACAGCCCGAATCCAAACATCATGGTCAGAACCAGAAACCCCGGACCATCGCGTCCAATTCCGATCTGGAGCCCGATTCAGGCCTTTATGTTCCAATTTCGGAAGCTAGATCGCCTTTCCAAAAAAAAAAAAAAAAAAAGTGAGAGAAAGATGGCCCGATACCAACTTATTTCTGGGCCTAGCCGGAGCCTTATCTGGTTGGCCGCGGCTGAATACAGGCGGTCCGATCTAGATGCGCCGCCAATCGAACCCATCCCCTTTCTATTCATCTTGTCGCCGCACCACAATCTCTTCACCAGTCGTTTCCTTTTTCAATTGGTGCGGAGCCCCGTGTGTGGATGTGTGTATTTGTATGTGTGTATTTGTGTGTGTGTGAAACTTCAGGGCGGAGGGTTTTTTAGAGAGAGAGAGTAACCCGACAGAGGAGAACGAGAAGTCTGGTCTTCAGCGTGAGAAGGGATTTTTATATCCCTGACTTTTGGTCAAATTCGTTTAAGCCCCCATAGTTCCAGACTTTTCAATTTGAACCCAAATCAACTATTCAATTTATTCAATTTCAGTCCCCAGATAGTTAATTCTTACGAATTAACCCCAGTTAGCTTTATAACTCCTTTTAATTTCAGTCCATTCAATCTTCAATTCTTTCAAATTAACCCCAGCGTATTTATAATTATTCTAATTTCAGTCCTTCCGTTTTCTCAATTCTTTTAATTTGATCCCAACCAGTTCTCAATATTTAAATCAGACCTCTTTTACTTAATATATATAAACTAATAATTTATATTAATTCTGGACACTATATTAATATTAAAATTTAATTGTTATTTTAGGAGACGAGGACTTGGAGCCTAGGATTTGAACTGCATTCGCATCTCAAATTTTCAAGGATCATCATCGTACTTCGAGGTGGGGATTTTACGCTTATTTTATTTAATGCATGATGTTACTTGTATATATGCTTGTTTCTTGCCAAACATTTATATGCTCAAAGTTTGCATATTATTTACGTTGTAGCCTCCAATGAATAGTAGGCATAATGTGCTCAAAGTTTGCATATTATTTACGTTGTAGCCTCCAATGAGTAGTAGGCAGTATGCACAAAGTTCGCATATTAATGGCCCTCGGGCAATCACCAGGTTCAAGCATGTCATATCTACTTGGCAATATGTATGTATTTAAATTTAACAAACCGTTGTGAGCGAGTTGAAAACTCACCCCATTATTTAAACCTTTCAAGTTGAGGAGTCTGGCGTGGCGGGCAAAGGCATGGCGTGATAATAATAGTTATCTGCTTTTTCAGCTATTTCGTTTATTTAAAGTTTTAAACTTTGGCTTCAAAGTCACAGTTGGATATTATGGATGTTTTGAAATGTTGGGATTTAATTTATATTTAATTGCGAAATGGATGACTTTATTTCAGTTTCCGCTGCAATTATTCAATTATTCTTTTGGGATATTTAATCTCCCTTGAAATTATTTCAAAATGTCATTTTAAAAAGTGGTCGCTACAATTTATTTCTGTAGAGTGATTATTCTTGGTAGATTTATTTTGTTATTTTATGTTTGTATATAAATTTGATTTTAAAAACGGATTTATATCAAAAGCATAGAAATCGGAGAAAAAATTGGAATTTAGAATTCTAGCCAAAAATGAGCTGCGTGCCTCCGAGAGGGTGCTGTCAGGCAGAGTTAGGCGCCTGGAAGCAAGCTACTCGATTAACAGCAGCAATACACCCAGCATGACCAGTGCCTCTCGGCACTATGGATCGAGTCTCAGTCTCGGCAATTTGTAACAGAACGGGATAAGCGTCAAGTAAGGTTCACATATGTTAGGCACACCAAACCAGGCAGCAGACCTAAATTTAATTACGATATCAATTTCAATAAAAGAGGAAGAAAATAAGGGATTATGTTAGGAGATTTGATTATAAGTTAATGAGAATAAATTAGGGAGGGAAATAAGGAATTTGATTATAGAGTTAATGAGAATAAATTAGGAGAGATAATCATGGAGTTAACTGTGGAGAGAGTTAGTATAAATAAAGGGAGGATGAGAGCCAGTGGGGCATCCAGGACTGATGAGAATTTTGAAGTTGGTGACATGGTATTCTTGAAGCTACAACCATATCGTCAGCAGTTCTTGGTCAAGCGACCTTTTGAGAAGTTGGCAGCTCGCTTTTATGGTCCTTATAAAGTGCTACAAAAAGTGGGAAAGGTCGCATATAAAGTAGGACTTCCTCTTCACGCGAGGATTCATCCTGTATTCGAGACTAGTCGACTAATTATAAATAATAAATAATAAATATTTATATGTATAAAGTACATACCTAATATACGTGTATATATATAATATATCCATACAGCAAAACGGCTTCAGCAATTAGGTTTCAGATAACAAAGAAAAAAATAACTAGGTATATACAGCGGTGATTCAGCAAGAAAGAAAGATTGATGGAAAGAAAACGGCTTCAGCAAGAAAGAAGAAAAAAACTAGAAGAAAGAAAGAGGATTAGGGAAAGAGAAGAGTACCACTTAGTTATGTACAGCAAAATGCCGACAGTCGGTGGCAGATCGGCGTGGAGTTGGTTCAGTCAGCTCTGCAATTAGGTTTCAAAATACCACTTTCTTTTTCCCTTTTTCAATATATGGGTCTTAGACGGGTCGGATCATATACCAGTCGGCTCCAAGTCGTCGCCCAGTCGACTTAAGTCGTCAACTAGCCAACCCATGTCGTTCCTGGGGCGCGAAATACTTACATCAGTCGAGTCGGAGTCACACAGCGACTGTCCTGAACCCCCTGGGCGACTAGTCGCCCGCAGTAACAAACATGGTTATACCCAAAAGGAAGAGATCGATTATCACGAGACTTTCTCGTCTAACTATGATTATGTCAATTTGCATTATGCTTTGCTACAACAGCTCATATGCATTACGAGATATGGCAGATAGACGTAAAGACGGCATTCCTGAATGAATCCCTCGAGGAAGAAATCTATATGAAACAACCTAAAAGCTTCATATCCAATATTGATATCCGAGATATGCAAGCTTCAGCAAATCCACCTATAGGCTGAAGTAAGCTTCACGAAGCTGGAATTTTTGTTTTGACGAAGTACTCAGAGTTTGATTTCGTCAAGAATGAAGATGAACCTTGTGTTCACAAGAGGGTTATTGGGAGCAAGATTGCTTTCTGAGCACTACACGTAGATATCATTCTAATTATAAGAATCGAAGCACGCATGCTCAATTCTATTAAAGTTTGGTTTTTTAATACGTTCTCCATGAAAGGCTCACATTCTAGGGATTCAACTCTATCGGGATAGAGCGAAGAGAATGATAGGACTTTCTCAGGCCTTCTACATGGAAATGTCTTAAAGTGATTTAGGATGGAAGATTCCAATTTCCAAGAAACTGTTCCTATCAATGCGATATGGGATACGTCTTTCCAGAACTATGCCTCTTCAAAGTGAGGAAGATAGAAAGGAAACGAGTCAAGTACCATGTGTCCCGCAATGGATAACCTTATGTACGCATGTTGTGTATGAGCCTTTCATACTTTTGGAGAACTTCCAGCTATCAACATATGCTGCGAGCGTAATCAGTCGGTTTCATGCAAACCTGGGTAAGTAATATTGGACAGCCGCGAAGAACATTGTTAAATACCTTCGAAGGACTAAAGATTTGGTTCTTAGGTATCACTGTGGAGAACTGAATACCTTCGAAGGACTAAAGATTTGGTTCTTAGGTATCTGTGTGGAGAACTGAAAGTGGACAGCTACATGACTTTGAACTCCCAAGGTGATGTGGATGATCAAATGTTCACTTCCAGGATACATGTTCACTTCCAGGATACATATTCACTCTGTATGGAGGAGCAGTATCTTGGATGAGTTCCAAATAAAGCGCAACTGCGGATTCCCATTTGATAACAAAAGAAGTTGTTTGGATTAAAAAGTTATTTAAAGAACTTCAAGTGGTCCCTGGAACACAGCTGCCCCTGCCTCTGTTCTGCTACAATGACGGAACTGTTGCACTGGAGCCTAGGTCTCACCACAAGACCAAACAGATTGAGAGAAAGTATAACATCGTCAGGACAAGAAAAATATACCTGTGCATAGAATAGCCTCGCCGAGAACGTCGTCGACCCATTGACCAAGCTACTATCTCAGATGGTCTTACATTGTCATCTTGACATGATGGATATTAGATATCATAGTGTGTGGTATTGAGTGCAAGTGGAAGATTATTAGGAATAAAAGGCATTGATGCTTCTACATATATTCTTTATATCACGGGCACTACATTTTAATATATAAAAACATAGTCCTTGGCCTTGCATTTGAGAGAACAGTCATTTCACTATGAGATTAAGATTAAGAAGTAGACATTGAAAGTGTTTAATGCTCAAATGCTCAATAAATTCGCAAGTCAATAAAACCTAATTGGGCATTAAGTTTAATCAAGACTTGTATAACATGTGCTTTGACATGTAAAGTGTCTGTCTTCGCTTAGTGGTAGTGGAAGCAGAAGCACACGTTATAGATGCACCGATGGAATTAATATACTCGGACGCGACTCGCCTCAACTCCATCACATGGATTTCACTTTGGGATAGTTAATGACTGAATCTAAAGGTTGTGCAAGGATACGAGAACCTTAGACTTGGGGATTTGATAGGAGATGTGCATGTGACATTAAGTAAGTCACTAGAGTAGTTCATCAATAACCTAACGGTGAGGTCAATCTCAAAGTGCAACTTGATGGGCAAACAGTGCAACTTGATGGGCAAGCAGCTGTCTCTACGATTCTCTCCTATAAGTGAACAGGTGCATGGCATACGCAGTGATCTAAAGTCTTCGGCCGAAGCATATGAATGAGGTCTTTTTAATACTCACGCGCTCAAGGATCTCGATTTATATTATCCCATGCATTGCATCAAGTTGTAATAGAGTTTGACTTTGCTGTGACCCTAAAACTTGATCAGGACATCTAATTGAAGGGTAACATATACAGTATTCATAACGAGGTTTAGAACAATCTCAATCGTTCTTTCTCAGATAGGTTACAACCCACAACCCACAGGGCTGGCTACATGTTACTCACACTCTTTGGTTCATCTCTTTGCTAACTGAGACGAACCCAGAGAGTCGTGCAATTAAGAGAGATGACAGATTTATTAGAGCTATTTCTCTCTTTGTAAAAATTGGATATTAGACGTCTATAAACTTTTTGTATGAGAGACCAAAAGATGCGGAAATTGGAAGATTTAAATATGTGAAGAAAATTGACAAAAAGTTTTTTGTTCGAGATAAAGATATAAAAGATAGATAGAGTTATACTTGATACCCTGTTTAATGGCTATTAGGAACAAGATATTGAGGATTTAAACTTCCCCTCAAATATTAGTAAATCGAGAATTTATGCAGAGAATTTAAAAGGGTGAAGTGAAAATAGCAATGAAGAAAGTCTAAGAAAGCAAAAAGACCAGATGGTATACCTATTAAAGTTTGGAGGTGTTTGGAGGAAAGAGATAGAATGGATAATTATGCTTTTTAACAAGATTTGGATAAGCAACAAGATGTCATCGGCATGGAGGAAAAGTACTCTCGTCCCTTTTTATAAGAACACATGTGATGTTCAAGATTGTTTTAATTATCGTGGAATAAACTAATGAGTCATATAATGAAATTATGAGAAGGTGTGATTGAACAAAAATTAAATTGATTTTATGCCTGGGAGATCGACCATGGAAGCAATATATCTTATGAGACAGGTATGATGGAACACTGTCGAGATAAAAAAGATCTACATATGGTTTTTGTTGATTTAGAAAAGGCCAAGTACCAAGGGAACTACTTTGGTGGGCCTCAGCAAAGGACGTATCTCATAGATATATTCACCTCATAAAGGACATGTATGAGGGAGCTAGTATAACTGTATGAACTAATGTTGGGAGGACAAAAGAGTCCATCACTTCAATTGGTGTGCATCAAGGATCTGCTCTTAGTCATTTTCTCTTTGTCATATTCATGGACACATTGACAAGGTCAATTCAAGAAGACATTCCTTGGTGTATGATGTTCGCAAATGATATCATGTTGATTGATAAGGCGAAGGTTGGAGAACTTTGGAGAGATACTTTGAAAATTCGAGGCTTTAAACGCCGCAGAAGTAAGACTAGATATGGAGTGTAATTTAGAGAAAACAGAGGCCGAGAGGTTGGATGATCACTTTTAATGGAAAAAGTTAATCAAAGATCCAATCTTGGATCTATTATCCTAAAGGATTTGTTGACGCAAAGTATTTTGATGATGATCGTATTCAAAACATTTAACAAAACGTATCTCATCGAGATGTTATATTGAAAGGGAAAACTGGTCCTAGCGCACGCTACGTGGTTCAGAGTAGCGCACGCTATCGAGGCATATATACAGTCAAGTCAACTCAGCTGCAGTCTAGTCGGAACCTACCTGATGGATAGCGCATGCAAAAGCTTCAGTATCTGCGTACGCTAAAATACTAATATTAGCGCACGCTATACCACATTATTAACGCACGCTATCGCATCTCAAGTCAGAGGACAGTAAGGTCTGGAAAGAAAAAGGAAAAGGATTCGCGCACGCTAAGGACGTTCATTTATATCAGCTTTTCCAGATTTCACGGATCTTCTTTGACTTCTTCTTTCCAACGGGTAGAATATCCAACGGTAGAATTTTGACTGATTTAGCGTGCGCTAATGTGTATAATGTAGCATGCGCTAAACAACTTCCAGATAACGTACGTTAGCCTGAGTAACGTACATAAGAGCTTTCCACATTTGAGTCCAGTGGCTACTGGACTACCAAACTTGTTATCCGGTAGCGTGCGCAAGACTTGAAATGTAACGTGCGCTAATACCTCATAGTAGCGTACGTAGCCGTTGGATAAAGAGACGTTGGGGAGACAAACCGACATTATCTAAAGTCAAGATTGAAGACCTGTTGACCAACCGTTAGCGCACGCTACGAGTATATGACTAGCGCACGCTAGACATGTAATTTTACCGTTGGAACAGTTTTGTGACCGTTCAGATAGGTCAAGTCAGAGATCGATTGCGCACGCTATGGAGGTATTATTAGCGCACGCTAATAATACAAATATCAGAATTTGAAGAAGGATTGACACCTATAAATACCCATAGGACTTGGGTATCACATACATAACTTCAAGCATACAAGCATACAAGCAATCAAAGCAATCTTGAGTTCAAATATCTATCTATTACTACAATCTAAGTTGTGAGAAGAAAGATACAAAGAGTGAAACACCTTGTAATATTTATTATACTTTGTATTCTTTCATTTGGTTGTGAGTGTTGCATCACTCATACGAGAGCTTTAGAGAAACGAATTTAGAGTCGCTAATCCGGTGTTATTAGGATCTTTGATCCGGCATTATTAGGATTACACTCCAATATTCGTAAAGTAAGGATTATCTAGTTCCTATAAAACACTAGATAAACAAAGTTTATTTTGAGAGTGGTTGAGCTTGGACCAATAGAAGACAAGTGGTTGTAACGGTTATTGTACTCGGACCGATCGAAGACGAGTCAAGTGTGTAGTTGTTCTTGAGCCAATAGAAAAAGAAGTCGGAGAGAGGATGTAGGCAAGTTGCCGAACCTCTATAAATCTTTAAGTCTTTTACTTTCCGCACTATTTTCATTTATTCGCGAGAAAGTTCGATTTTCCGCATTACCACTATTCAACCCCCCTTCTAGTGGTGAATTTATCTCTTCAGTTGGTATCGGAGCGGGTCTCTATTTAAAGGTTTAACCACCTAAGGGAAAAAGATCCACAAATGGCACTTCTTGGCCAAATCGAAGGAAATGCTCTCAACCGTCCTCCTTTCTTTGACGGTTCCAATTTCATGACATGGAAAAAGAAAATGGCTATCTTCGTTGAAGCCTACGATATTGAAATTTGGAAAGTTATTGCCCTTGGTCCGAAGCTTGCAAAGAAAGAGGATGGATCGTTGAAAAAGTTCGACGAATTCAATGACGAGGATTGGAAGAACACACACGTCAACTCACGTGTTACTCAACTTCTTTATTGCGCCCTTAATCCCGAAGAACTCAATAGGATATCCTCCTACGAAAGCGCAAAGGAAATTTGGGAAATCCTTGAAGTAACTCATGAAGGAACCACCCAAGTAAAGGAGACTAAAATCAACATGCTATTTCATGACTACGAACTCTTCTCCATGAAAGACGAGGAAACGATCACAAATATGTTGGATCGATTTTCAGCTATAACCAATGGACTTGCATCTTTCGGAAAGCCTATATCGAGCAGCGACAAAGCCAAGAAAATTCTTCGCTCGTTGCCACGAGAATGGGATGCTACGCTTACCGCGATCATGGAGTCCAAGGATCTCAACAAACTTGAGTTTAGTGCCCTCATCGGGTCATTTATCAACTATGAGATCGTTCTCAAGTCTAGAGGTACTAAACCAAAACCTCGGGAAAAAGTAGTCGCATTCAATGTTGATAGCGATGTTGAGGAAGATCTTCCCGAAGATGAAGATGACGAGGAACTTGCTCTCTACGCCAAAAATTTTAGAAGGTGTAAAAGCCTAATTCAACAAAGGCGAAGCTTCCTTAGTCGGGATGGCAAGCCGGAGCAAAAGAAGAGTGGCTATGCTCCTATAAAGAAGTTCGACAATAATTGTCGGAAATGCGGTCAAGCCGGTCACTATGCCAAAGAATGCCGAGGATCCTCTTCAAAGCCTCAAATGGAAAGATTCAAAAAGAAGGAGGTCATAATCGCTTCTTGGAGTGATGACGAGGAGGAGATTGAAAGATCTCTAGACGCGAATCTCGCATTCATGGCACTCGACTCCGAAAGCAATATCGAGGTAAGTTCTAAACTCAATGATGACGAATATGATTCATTTGATTTTTGCGATTCACAAGAAGTTCATCATGACGATGAGTTATTAAGTGCGTTTGAATCCTTGAACACGGAGTATGACGAGATGGTTAAATTAAATATATCTTTAAAGAGAAAAATAAAATCTCTAGAACTCGAAAATTCCTCTCTTCAAAACAAAGGCAAAACTATTGAGCTCGACCATACCTTATGCCTTGAAAAAAAAATATTTTGAAAATCGAGTTGACGAAAACTCAAAAGGAGCTAAAATATATTTTGCACAAATTTACTCTCGGAAACGAGAAATTCGAAAAGCTTTTATCTATTCAAAAATCTCCATTGCTAAAACACGGTGTTGGTTTCGATCCGTTTAAACGGGAACAATCTCTTATCAACCTTGACAAAATAAAGAAAACTGAAACCGAGAACTCAAAAGCCCCTTTCAAACAACGAGCTCATGATGTTAATGTTCGTTCAAAGTTAAGAACCATCAAGGTTAAACAAATATGGGTTCCTAAAGGGACAATTGTTCCAAATGTTATAAGTATAGTTAACTTTGGAGGACCCAAACGGGCTTGGGTACCGAAACAACTGAGAAATTCTATTTTTGTAGGTACCGGCACCAAAGAAAAACAAGTGGTACATTGATAGCGGATGTTCAAGGCACATGTGCGGCTCCGAGGATTTGTTTGAAGACCTCGAGTATCAAGAAGAAGGACATGTGACCTTCGGTGACAATCAAAAAGGAAAAATTAAGGGAATCGGCAAAGTCGGTAAGGAACATTCTCCCTCTATCAACAAAGTATTGTTTGTTGAAGGTTTGCATCATAATCTACTTAGCGTTTCACAACTTTGCGATGAAGGTTTTAAAATTCTCTTTGAGCAAACGCATTGCACGGCATTTAGAAATAATAAAATTGCATTCATCAGTTTGAGATGTGGAAACATTTATATTGTTGATCTTAATGATAAAAGTTCATTCAATGAAAAATGTCTTATTACTTTGGATGATAATGCATATTTATGGCATCGAAAATTGGGGCATACATCTTTACCTATCATTTCTATTTTATCAAGACCTTGTTCGTGGATTGCCCAAACTCAAGTTTGATAGAAAACACTTGTGTGAATCTTGCATAAAAGGGAAACATACTCGAGAATCTTTTAAACCAAAATTCGAGGTTTACACTAGTCGCGTTCTTGAACTTGTGCATATGGATTTGATTGGACCATCTAGATATGTTAGCTTAAATGGCAAGCTTTACACTTTGGTTATTGTTGATGATTTCTCTCGATTTACTTGGGTTAGATTTTTAGCTCATAAGGATGATGCATTTTCCGAGTTCTCTAAATGGTGTCGTTTGGTATCAAATGAGAAAAATCTCTCCATAATCTCTATCTGCACCGATCACGGAGGTGAATTTGATTGCACTCCGTTTGAACTCTTATGTGACAAATACGGGATTAATCATAATTTTTCGGCTCCTAGAACGCCTCAACAAAATGGAGTTGTTGAAAGGGAAAATTGATCTTTGGAAGAAATGTCAAGGACTATGCTTAATGAATACTCTCTTCCACGATATTTTTGGGCCGAAGCAATCTTTACGGCATGTTATGTGATTAACCGGGTTCATGTTCGTAGAACTCATCTTAAAACCCCGTATGAATTATGGAAGGGCAAAAAGCCAAATATAGCTTATTTTCATCCTTTTGGTTGCAATGTATTTATTTTAAACAATGGTAAGGATAACTTGGGCAAGTTTGATGCTAAATCCGACTCCGGAATATTTCTTGGTTATTGTACAAATAGCAAAGCATATCGCGTTTATAACATTAGAACCAATAAAGTTGAAGAATCCATTCATGTTAAATTCAACGATATGATCTCACCCCCGAGAAAGGTAGAATATTTTGATGATGCAGGTACTTTTCCGGATCCCTCAACCAAAGTGAAGAAAATTTCGGAAATCCAAACGAACACAATCGTTGATTTACCGAAAGATTGGAAGCACATCAAAGTCCATCCAAAGGATCTCGTGATTGGAAATATTGAAGACGGTGTTCAAACCCGAAGGAGAACCACCGAATATATGGCTCATTGTGCTTTCGTATCCGAAATAGTTCCCAAAAATATATCCGAGGCTCTTGATGATGAAAGTTGGGTGATGGCAATGCAAGAGGAGCTTTGTACAATTCATGCACAATAATGTATGGAATTTAGTTTCCGCTCCTAAAGATAGAACAATTATCGGAACTAAATGGGTGCACAAAATTAAGAGTGACGAAGACGGTTACCCAATTCGAAATAAATCTCGTTTGGTTGCTCAAGGGTATAATCAAGAGGAAGGCCTTGATTACGAAGAAAGTTTTGCTCCCGTGGCTCGACTCGAAGCCATCCGATTGTTATGTGCATTTGCCGCTCACAAAAAGATCAAACTATTTCAAATGGATGTGAAAAGTGCATTCTTGAATGGCTACATTCAAGAAGAAGTCTATGTCAAGCAACCTCCCGGTTTTGAAGATCATCAATTTCGGATCACGTCTACAAGCTCAACAAGGCACTCTATGGGTTGAAGCAAGCACCCCGAGCATGGTATGATCGTTTAAGTCAATTTTTAATTGCAAATGATTATAAAAGAGGTAAAGTCGATAATACCTTGTTTGTGAAAATATTGAATAATGATATACTTGTTTGCCAAATCTATGTTGATGACATTGTATTTGGAGCTACTAACGAATCATTGTGCCAAGATTTCTCTAATCTTATGAAAGGAGAGTTCGAGATGAGTATGATGGGAGAATTAACGTTCTTCCTCGGGCTTCAAATCAAGCAATGCGAAAATGGAATCTTTATCCATCAAACAAAGTACTCAAACGATCTCCTAAAGAAATTCAAAATGGAAAGTACCAAGGAGATTTCAACGCCAATGTCTTCATCATTAAAACTTGAAAAAGATGAAAATGGCAAATCCGTAGATCAAAAATTATATCGAGGTATGATCGGATCTCTGTTATATTTGACTGCTTCTAGGCCAGACATTATATTTGCTACATGTTTATGTGCTCGATTCCAAGCTAATCCCAAGGAATCACATTTAATTGCTTGTAAACGCATTTTCCGTTACTTGAAAGGGACTATCAGACTAGGTCTATGGTATCCTTCTTGCTTGGACTTTAATTTGATTGCATATAGTGACGCCGATTTCGACGGATGCAAAATTAATAAAAAGAGTACTAGTGGTACATGTCATTTTATCGGTTCATGCTTAATATCTTGGGGAAGCAAAAAGCAAACCAGTGTAGCTTTGTCTACAGCTGAGGCCGAATACGTCGCTGCAGGGAGCGCCTGTGCTCAGGTACTATGGATCAAAAATCAACTCCGCGACTACGGCATTTATTTTGAAAATACCCCTATATTATGTGATAATACTAGTGCTATTAATTTGAGCAAAAATCCTGTGTTGCATAGTAGAACTAAACATATAGACATTAGACATCTATTCTACGCGATCATGTGCAAAAGAAAGATATCTGTTTAATTTTTGTCGGGACGAAGGACCAACTTGCTGATATTTTTACAAAACCTCTTCCCGAAGAATCATTTAATTTTATTCGTCTGCAACTTGGTATGGGACATCTAGACAATTTTTGAAATTAGTTTTCTACTCAAGAAATCAATATCCTTGAATTGTCTTATTCGCTAGCGTGCGCTAGCTTCATTTTCTTAACGCGCGCTAACTTTCGTCTTCGATAGCGTATGCTATCCTTTTATATTTTGCGTGCGCTAATTAAAACCCTTCATATTCCGAATCTGCTACTGGACAGTCCAGTGAGCTTCCAATTTACTCCTAACGTACGCTAATCTTTCATTCCTAGCGTACGCTAATTAAAACGACTCAGTCCACTATATAAACTCTGTTCAGCTCAGAAACCGTTTCATTCTCTCATAACGTACGCAAACATCGATCCCCTTTTCAGCAAAGAACCCTAGCCGACGAAACCGAACCATCATATTCCGATTTCTTCTTCAAATCTTCCAATTACTTCCAGATTCATGACGAGCAAAGGCCGCAAAGCCATGGAAAAATCTTACAAAAACGTAAAACGCCCTCGCAACCCAGAATACGATGCGACCCGCTTCGTGTCATACACCGCGTCGAAAGTGTTTTCTGAAATTCTCCCTCAGGAGCATATTACTGATTGTTATTTCTTCAATTTCGGAAGTCTCGAACGAGCAAAGGTACAAATCCATGAATTTTTTGAAGCTCTAGGCATAGCTCGTTTCGTTGAATGCAAAGAGATCATTTATCCTTCTTGTGTTCGGGAGTTTTATGCTAATCTTCATTTGGGAGAGTGATGGCTCTTCTGGTGGATTCGTTCTCAATAGCTTGGTGAAAGGGACTGTGGTGAAAATTTCGTCGAAAATCCTTCACGAGTTATTTGGTTTGTCAAAGGACGGCTTCGCTTGTAGTGGGAAGTCGATTGATGAAGAATCGGACGTATCCGAGAAAGAGATTGCCAACTTCTTGTGTTCGAAGGCTGTCATCGAAGTTACCGATGAAGTGTTCGAAAACAACGACTTTGGTATTCATATCTGGTTGTTGGCTGCACTTACTAAATGCTTAATGCCAAAGGTGAACACGCAACACAAGCTGGTCGGCGTTGACAAACACGTGGTGTACCGGGTGCTTAAAGACGACAAAGTGGATTTCACCGCAATTGTTTTGAATTGGATGAAACTAAAAGGAGACTCCTTTCGCTCGAAACATTATTCGACGAGAAAGCGGAAGTCAGGGCTCCCATTCGGTTCCATTCTCACTGTGATCTTCCGTCATTTCCGTGTCGATTTATCAAGCGAGGCATCGGTTCCGGTGTCTCGAGGACACGAGATTAGCGATCTCACCCTCAAAGCAATGCACTATATTGAAACGTTTAATAGAGG
Source organism: Orobanche coerulescens (assembly GCA_033398695.1). NCBI lineage: Eukaryota > Viridiplantae > Streptophyta > Magnoliopsida > Lamiales > Orobanchaceae > Orobanche > Orobanche coerulescens. Next base: position 75,200,925 of record CM065808.1, on the reverse strand, counting down.
TTGGGTGTTATTCTCGTATCTTCGGGAAGACGACCAAGTGCCGAAAGGGACGCGAACACCGACTCCGGCCGAACGTGTGCTCCATCGGGGACCTTACACACTTCGGGAATTGCAAGTCGGAACGTTTGTTCGTCACCCTAAAACAAAAGGAAAACGACCAATGAAGGATTCAATCACCGAAGAAGAAGAGAGTGACCTCATTGCTCGGATGCGGAGCATCGAGACCTCTCAAATGGAAATACGTGAGGATGTTCGGTCTCTGCGCTCGGAAGTCCGAGGGCTGATCTCTGATTTCATCTGATACACTCGCCCGTCGTTCCCATTCCCATCCTCCTCTTCCGATCAAGCTTCTTAGATTCTAGGAGTTTGATACTTGTTGTAGCAACTTATCTTTCAAATGGTTTTGATGTCTCATGCTTTGAATGACTCTAATGCTTGAACTACTGTTTAATGAAATTTGCATTTTCGTTTGGTTTTATGAAGTTTGGCATTTGTTAATTATATGCTTTCGTTTTGGTTCATGGCATTTGGTTGGTATTATTTTTTATACGCAACAATTCAGGGGGAGTTCCTTTTTGTTTATGTCAAAAAGGGGGAAAAATACTCCAAAGACCGGAACGTACTAACATGTCGAACAAGTTACCTTGATTCGAAAATTTTTAAAACGTTTTTTGCAGGTATAAATTAAATGTTTTGACATCATCAAAAAGCGGGAGATTGTTGACGCAAAGTATTTTGATGATGATCGTATTCAAAACATTTAACAAAACATATCTCATCGAGATGTTATATTGAAAGGGAAAACTGGTCTTAGCGCACGCTACGTGGTTCAGAGTAGCGCACGCTATCGAGGCATATATACAGTCAAGTCAACTCAGCTGCAGTCTAGTCGGAACCTACTTGATGGATAGCGCACGCAAAAGCTTCAGTATCTGCGTACGCTAAAATACTAATATTAGCGCACGCTATACCACATTATTAACGCACGCTATCGCATCTCAAGTCAGAGGACAGTAAGGTCTGGAAAGAAAAAGGAAAAGGATTCGCGCACGCTAAGGACGTTCATTTACGTACGCTACTATGAGGTATTAGCGCACGTTACATTTCAAGTCTTGCGCACGCTACCGGATAACAAGTTTGGTAGTCCAGTAGCCACTGGACTCAAATGTGGAAAGCTCTTACGTACGTTACTCAGGCTAACGTACGTTATCTGGAAGTTGTTTAGCGCACGCTACATTATACACATTAGCGCACGCTAAATCAGTCAAAATTCTACCGTTGGATATTCTACCCGTTGGAAAGAAGAAGTCAAAGAAGATCCGTGAAATCTGGAAAAGCTGATATAAAATAAATACTAGCGCACGCTATGCATAATTGCTAGCGCACGCTAAGTACAATTTTAGTCGTTGGATAAAGAGACGTTGGGGAGACAAACCGACATTATCTAAAGTCAAGATTGAAGACCTGTTGACCAACCGTTAGCGCACGCTACGAGTATATGACTAGCACACGCTAGACATGTAATTTTACCGTTGGAACAGTTTTGTGACCGTTCAGATAGGTCAAGTCAGAGATCGATTGCGCACGCTATGGAGGTATTATTAGCGCACGCTAATAATACAAATATCAGAATTTGAAGAAGGATTGACACCTATAAATACCCATAGGACTTGGGTATCACATACATAACTTCAAGCATACAAGCATACAAGCAATCAAAGCAATCTTGAGTTCAAATATCTATCTATTACTACATTCTAAGTTGTGAGAAGAAAGATACAAAGAGTGAAACACCTTGTAATATTTATTATACTTTGTATTCTTTCATTTGGTTGTGAGTGTTGCATCACTCATACGAGAGCTTTAGAGAAACGAATTTAGAGTCGCTAATCCGGTGTTATTAGGATCTTTGATCCGGCATTATTAGGATTACACTCCAATATTCGTAAAGTAAGGATTATCTAGTTCCTATAAAACACTAGATAAACAAAGTTTATTTTGAGAGTGGTTGAGCTTGGACCAATAGAAGACAAGCGGTTGTAACAGTTGTTGTACTCGGACCGATCGAAGACGAGTCAAGTGTGTGGTTGTTCTTGAGCCAATAGAAAAAGAAGTCGGAGAGAGGACGTAGGCAAGTTGCCGAACCTCTATAAATCTTTGAGTCTTTTACTTTCCGCACTATTTTTATTTATTCGCGAGAAAGTTCGATTTTCCGCATTACCACTATTCAACCCCCCTTCTAGTGGTGAATTTATCTCTTCAAGATTGAGAGCTAGATGGTGGTGCGGCTCACAGTATTAACGCGAGTTGATTGAAGTGGAAGAGTACCACAGGGTTGCTTTGCGATCCCGGCATGCCTCATAGACTAAAAGGTAAATTCTACCATACGACAACTAGGCTTGCACTGCCACATGGCACCGAGTATTGGGCAGTAAAACAGTGTCACGTTCAAAGGATGAATGTGTTGATATGCCTATGCTACGATGAATGTGTGGCCATATAAGAAAGGATCGGCTAAGAAAGGAGGTGACTAGAAAGAAGGTAAGTGTTGCATCTACAGAAGATAAGATGATGGAGAATCCGCTGAGATGGTTTGGTCATGTGGGACGGAGACCTGTTGATACTTAGTGAGGAGGCTTAAAGATTGGGGAACAGATAACGGGATAAGACTGTCAAGAGTAGAGGACGACCTAAGAAACTTGGATAAATATGATTGGAAACAATATGAGGTAACTCAAGATTGAAGAAAATATGGCGATGGAGAGGACAATGTGGATGGAAAATATACGGGTAGACGATAGAGTTTGATTCTTATTTTATTTATTCATTTATCTATTTTTTATCTTTAGTCAATTTGATTTTTCTTTACACTTCATATTTTCATTTATTTATTTCGTTTTTTGCTATTAACTGATTTTCTTGTATCATTGACGGTCTCAAAAATTGACTTCTATTAGTTGGCCCCAAATCGGTTTGGGATTAAGGCTCAGATGTTACTGTTGTTGGTGGCAGTGAATTAAATAAATTACTCAGCAATTAGTTTTTTTTTTACTACTCAGTAATTAGTTTAGCTTACTTGCTAAATATTTTCTTGGAGAAATTATTTACATAATTAATCATGTTGTACTATTTAGTCAATTCGATTAATTAAAAAGACACCTAAATACGGACGTATGTGAGTGGACTAGGCGCATAGGGGCTTGGGCAAGGCCCCATGAGGCGGCCATATACACCTCTAGGGGCCGATGTTTTTTAGCCCTTTGAGGGATAACCTAAGGTTGTATATAAGCACCCTGTTGTGTCGAGAATTATACTCCTCGGCCGGCGATCGCCTCAGAGACCGGGCGACCGTGCCGTAGCCGAGCAGCCAAGGCAGAACTGTCGACCGAAGGTCCCAGGACTAGTCCCGGTGCCGAGCGATCGACAACCAAGACGATCGTCTCTCGGTACTTGGCGATCGACTCCTGGTGGCCGACTAGCAGACGATCATCTTTCGGCATTTCCCGATCGACCCTTGGTGGCCGACCGATGCCGACTTCAGTGATCGACCAATGACGACCATCATGCGCCGTGTCGAAGCTAATGATCGCCCAATGCAGAATGGCCAAGCTCGTGACGTAACCCACGTGCAGCCGGACAAGATCCGCTTTTCACGGATCATTGACCACAACTCGCAAGATTTTTCCACCAAATGACAGCCCGCCGAAAGGTGTCGGTAGACCGCCCGTGATAGTGACTCGGACGCGTGCGCTCCTCATCGACCGCACAGTGGCCGCCAAGAATGCCTTGGACTTTAGGCAGACAGCCCATGTGACTTAAAGACGATCGCCCCATTATTATATTGGACGAAAGGCGATCGCCCGCCAGGAAACAAGGCACCTCGGCCCCTATAAATAGAAGGCTGCCTGCACTTGGACAAGGATCGGATTTTTACTCTCCAACTCTCGACTTCTTGACAAGCAATACTCACAACTTGGCTTTCTCAACTCTTGGCAACAGCTATCTCTCGGTTCCTTCTTCTCTCTCAGCATCTCCTACACTAAGACGATCACAGAGAGAGCAAGAACACCAAGGCTTCGCTCAAGAGTTAGATAAATAGGATCTTTTACACTCATTGTATTTAGATTCCTACATTAATACTTGTATCCACGAATATTCGTATTAATAACATCTCGCGAGAGCATTCAAGCCCGAGCCTAAAAAACCCGGCAAATCTTGTGTTATACACACCCCCACGAAAAGTTCTCCCGCAACCTTGTTTGTTGTCCGTCCACTCCAGCAGTATTTCATCTTCGGATAAATATTTCGGGCAACAACAATTGGCGCTAGAGGAAGGGGATCTAACCCTCAATTTTTTACTCCTACCGTCTCGAAGAACACTCACTGTTCTCCGGGGCATATACCTGAAGAAACACTCACCGTTTCTTCGTAGAAAGCTGAGAATCATGACTTCGCCTCCTCGTCGAAGAAAGCCGCTAGCCGCCCGCCAGACGCCTGCCTGCCTCGCCCGAGCCACGCCCGATGCCGAGGGTAGCCGCCGCGGTCCAAGATGCTCGATCTCGCCTCGAGGGACGGCCCAAGTCTCGCCGATCGGGCCCAAACAATGGGATGACGAGGAGGCCATGGCCATCCTACAGGAGCGACGGAGTGCTCTCGACGCGCCTCCCGCTATCACCCCCTCGGCCATCCGCCGCATGACCAAACGGAAGTACAAGGCGTTGCTGACCGAGCGATCGCCAGGAGGCTCCCATTCGCAGGGGGAGGCGCTCGCCAGCCGGGGCACCTCTGTTTTCGATCGCCTCGGCAGCGACCCATCTTGGCGACCGGGGCAATCCGGCCCCAGCAACGAGACGACGGAGCTCGAGTCCGTCACCAGGAGTTCGGCGTATCCAACTCCCAGAAGGCCGACCAGCCATTTGGCTCCCCCTCGCCAAATAGCCGAGGTCGGCAACAGCGGAGTCAGGAGATCGGTACACGATCGCCTCGGCTCCCGCTCCAAAAGTCGATCCACGAGCGACCATGCTACAGCAATGGCCGCAATGCAACGCCAGCTCGACGACATGAAGGCGCTCATGGAATCCGGGGCAGGCGCCAAGAACAAGATCGTCGGGCCGAGCGAGCCGCTCGCGGTCCACATCGAGCTCGCCCCCGTACAGCACAAGATCGCTCCCCCGCAAACACCTGTGTACGAGGGGAGATCAGACCCCGAAACACACCTGAGCAAGTTCAACATCTACATGACCGGGTGTGGGGCATCTGACGCGACCAGGTGCCGAATGTTCCCTCTGACGCTGGACGACCTTGCCCACAGGTGGTACGGCTCATTGCCGCCTCGGTCCATCGGCTCCTTTAACCAACTGGCGAGCGACTTCACAGCGTACTTCGCCACCAGGGTCGCTCGGCCAGAAGGTCCCCATCGTATGATGCGAATCAAATAAGGGGAAGAAGAGTCCCACTCGGACTACATCGACCGGGTAGACGAGATCATCCTCAAAGGCGAGCCCATAAGCGATGAGATCGCCCTCTACGCGGTCCTAGGAGGATTCCATGGTCTTTCGCCTATGTTCAGGCATCTTACGAAAGACCAACCCTCGACCTACGCAATCTTCCAAGCTAAGGCCGCAGACTTTCTGGCCAGGCAAAGGTTTCTTCTTAGCCTATGAGCAGCGCGATCGGCGCCCGAACGGCGATCTCCAGTCTTCTAGCCCGATCGCCGGTACCAACCTAGGAATAACGCGATCGACAGCCGAACGACGATCACCAGTCTTCCAGCCCGATCGCCATTATCAAGCAACATCATCAAAACCGGAGGACTCGTCCGCCATCTACAGTTCACCATCTAACATGATGGACTAAGGCACGAGATCGCCTCCACCGCACAACGTACACCCATGGTCCTGGTAGTCGATGGAACCGGCTGCTTCGGCCATGCAAGGTCCCTCTGGGCCAAGATCGCCCGCCCTTCGTTTAAATACGAGGCTGGCGTAGTCTGAGGGCCCTCCAAAACTAATCAGTGGACACGTTCGCCCGCCCTCAAAGGTTCATCATCTAACATGGTGAACCCGGACAATGCGACGCGTCACTACCCCCGTCTCAACGTACACTGTCGAGGTTCGCCATCTTCATGGCGGGCCGAGGTGGAAGCAGAGCTAACAAGCCGCGGAAGTGGAGTTGATTGATCCGGCGACGCCCCGCGCAAGGACTTCTCTAGACCGAGACCGCACGCCCTTCGTTTAAATACGAGGCGAGGCGCAGCCTAACAGAGGACCCTCACAATAAAATGAGTCACGAGACAGTCAATGTCGTTCGCGCACAAGACACGGTCATGGAGTCGGTCCATCGAACTCCGCGACTGTGCACGGTTCCTCAGCGACGAAACAATCAAGTTTCTACGAGGGATCGGCCAATGTTGTTTTTTGCAGGTACAAGACCGAAAGATAGCTAGCCAATCGACCAGATCGCCCAAGTCCGAAACCAGAGTCCGCTCAACGGATCGCCCGTCCTCATCCTACACGATCGCCAGCAAGAACCACCTCGCCCCATGTCTTCAACATTGGAGCAAGCTGGGGGGCAATTGTTGTGTCGAGAATTATACTCCTCGATCGGCGATCGCCTCAGAGACTGGGCAACCGTGCCGTAGCCGAGCAGCCAAGGCAGAACTGCCGACCAAAGGTCCCAGGACTAGTCCCGGTGCCGAGCGATCGACAACCAAGACGATCATCTCTCGGTACTTGGCGATCGACTCTTGGTGGCCGACTAGCAGACGATCATCTCTCGGCATTTGCCGATCGACCCTTGGTGGCCGCCCGATGCCGACCCCTGGTGACCGACCAATGACGCATCGCCATGCCGTGGTCGGGCCAATGATCGCCCGGCAGAATGGCCAAGCTCGTGATGTAACCCACGCGGCAGAGCCGAGACAAGATCCGCTTTTCACGGATCATTGACTACAACTCACAAGATTCGTGCACCACCTGACAGTGCCCGCCGAAAGGTGTCGGTAGGACCGCCGTGAGGTGACTCGACGCGTGGCCGCCCTCATCTGACCGCACACTGGCCGCCAAGAATGCTGACTTTAGGCAGACAGCCCATGTGACTTAAAGGCGATCGCCCCATTATTATATTGGACGAAAGGCGATCGCCCGCCAGGAAACAAGGCACCTCGGCCCCTATAAATAGAAGGTTGCCTGCACTTGGACAAGGATCGGATTTTTACTCTCCAACTCTCGACTTCTTGACAAGCAATACTCACAACTTGGCTTTCTCAACTCTTGGCAACAACTATCTCTCGGTTCCTTCTTCTCTCTCAGCATCTCCTACACGGAAGACGATCAGCAGAGAGCAAGAACACCAAGGCTTCGCTCAAGAGTTAGATAAATAGGATCTTTTACACTCATTGTATTTAGATTCTTACATTAATACTTGTATCCACGAATATTCGTATTAATAACATCTCGCGAGAGCATTCAAGCCCGGGCCTAACAAACCCGGCAAATCTTGTGTTATACACACCCCCACGGAAAGTGCTCCCGCAACCTTGTTTGTTGTCCGTCCATTCCAGCAGTATTTCATCTTCGGATAAATATTTCGGGCAACAACACACCCTCTCTCCCAAAGCTAGGTTAAGCCAACATTTTGGCAAGTCTAGTGTGAGACAAAGTACCCAAAAAAAAAAATCCTTCCCCTTTTCCATCTAGCGAGTGTGTCAAGAGGAAGATTTTTCCACCCGTCTTCCATGCGTGATACATAGAGACGGTGTACTTTCGCACATCTCATTCATCATCATCACATCACCTCGGCCTATCACTACTAAGTTATCTCATTTTATATTGCAATAGTGTACACAATCCGTGGTCGATCCTGTGAGGATCGGATGACATGTATCTCATTCTTCCGCTGCGTGTTTTTTGGCCTGAATCCTAACCATCTGAACATTACATAAACATCTTTATTTCCATAAAATAATAAAAGTTTAACCATAGTAAAATAAATTGTACAAAAAAACAAGAAAGAACATAATTATTAATTCAAGATTTCCAGATAATGCTTCCGAGCTCTTGCAATTTACTTTCTACTATGACTAAGTTAGTATAAGCAGCAACTTTGAGACTATTAAACTCCCTTGGCGAGCATAAGCAAAAGAGTACATGTAAATATTGGCACTCAGCTGAACAAAATTTAAAAGAAACCAAAATCGGCAAACCATGAAAACGGGGAAACGAATAAAAACAGAACCGAAAAAATTATATAATCATTCATCTCTTTCACTTTTTCTACTTTAGTTTCCACAAAATGATATCAAGACTCAAACAGATAGGGAATCCAAACAAAACGTAAGAAATGAAGTTTAAAAAGAGCGAAAGAAAAGGTTAACGACTTAAGAATCAAGTCATCTAAATGATTAAAACAAGCATCTGTTCATATAGCTATAATCACAAAAATGGGACGCTAGCGAAGAATCCATATCAAAATGTACTGCTTTCTCCATTTCCTTGGTCACGGAATAAAGATCAAACTTTATATCCGTCTTTTGCATATATAATGCAAAAGCTTGCAAGTTGCGGATATCAATCATCATCAAGTCTTGACACCAGGATGCGAACTCCGCAATGATAAGACAATTAAACCTTAAAAAAGAAATTCAAGGACCAAAATCAGAAGTGAAAATCTCTTAGTATGTGTTTAGTTGATGGAAAACTGTTTTCCGTAAAATTTTTCTAAGAATACACGGAATTCGAAAATATGTTTATCAATGATATTTCCAAGAAAAGGGCTGAAAAATAGAATACCCGGTTTTCTAGAAAATCATCAAAAATTGAAAAACTATTTTGGATAGTTTTCCAGTTTTCCTTTATAAACAAGGGTGGGTTTTCCAATTTGGAAAAATAGAATACCCGGTTTTCCAGAAAATCACCAAATCGCATCTAAACATATTTTCTCAATTTTTCATGTTTTTCCAATGAGTTGAAGATTTGGAGAACTTCTTAAAAACCAAAAAAAGAAAAATTGGAAAAAAAATTCCTCCAACTAAACAGACCCTTACCTTCACCACAACATCACTTTTATCACCTTTGCGTCGTGCTCGGTGAACCTGATTAGAGAGCGGATACAAAAGATCGCAAGCACACATCAAACGAAAATGAGATCTGAACTTCTGAAGAACCAACACCTTACTACAGATAAACTCTCACCAGAGCTTTAAGAAACAAACTCAAGCATCAAGATGTGAAGTTCTAAAATTCCATAGCATTATCACTATTGTTACGGCGCTCGACTAGTCGCGACTAGTCGTCGACTAGTGGACCAGGCGATGAAGGACCATCGACGTGCGACTCCGAATCGCCTGGTCTAGATATTTCGCCCGACTTGACCGACATGGGTCGCCTAGTCGATGACTTGGGTCGACCGGGCAACGACTACAGTCTGACTTGGACGCGTGGTAGAGTATTTAAAAAAAGAAAGAAAGAAAAACCGTTATTCACAAATCTAACTGCAAAGAGTCAGTCGACTGAAGCGACTCCACTTCGGGGCCCGTCGAGTCCCAATCTGAAGCGACTACCGCCGTCCTCTGACTTGCCGTCGATAAGTGGTACTCTTACTCTACTCTTCTTTCTTCTAATTTCTTTCTTATTTCTTCCGCAATTTCCGATTTGTTGTGTAAAGTATAAACCTAAGGTGAAGGCGTGAAGACATTTTTTTCTTCCGCCGATTTTTGATTCCCGAGTTGTTTTACAAAGTTACAAACCAAACCTACTTATTTCTTCCGCCGACTTCCGATTTCCTATATAGATATTAAAACTATATATATATATATATAACACACGTATATGTATGTATATAAATATTATATGTATATTATATGTATGTATATAAATATTATATGTAATTATGTATATTATATAATCAGTATATATATTAGTATAAATATAACGAGTATATGTATATTATATATTATATATTATATAATCAGTATATGTTCGGTATACATATATAAGTATATGTATATTATATAATCAGCTATTCGGTATATATATTATAAAATCAGTGTTTATAATATTATATAGATATATATTATTTATATTTATAATTTATAATTAGTCGGCTAGTCTCGACTAGTCTACGAGCCGCCATGCGGACCTCCGTCGACTCGACTCGACTTGCCGCCATAACAACCATGAGCATTATGATATCATTTATAGACACAAGATTCTACTCAATCATGCCTAAGCATTTAAACAAATTTTGAAGGAGAAAAACGTCAATAATTTTTTTGTTAATCCTTTCTGAGGAAGACTTTACTCTCACTGAAAATATTCAATCTAAAGCTAGATTAGCCTTCACTGCACCAAGGAATAAAGCGGCAATAATGGAAAGCTTTCTTTCTTCGATAAGCAAATAGAGGGAAAAGGACAGAACATTTCTACCAGCAATACAATCCAAGCTTTAATTTGTTCTTCCATAGTACAGCTCACAAGAACAAATACCTGTGCAATTGAAGCAGAACCAAGAGGATCAGCATCAAACCTTTCGAATAGTTCATCCACACTTAGACCCAACTCCTCCTCCAACACAATCTTGATTACACTATATGGGTTAGCAGGAGCCTGATCACACAGTGTGACCAGCCTCCTCACCCAAGCAGCCGGTGCCAAGTCCGGCTTCCCAATAATTTGTGCAACCTATACCAAACCGGAAATCAGAACATCGTACACTAATTATAATTCTAAACCACCACCCCCACCACCCAAAATTACATTGAATGTATCACAATATGCAAGGCCCACAACTATGAAATCGTAAAATAACAAAAACGGCAGATAAACAAGAACTCTACCAACTAGAAGTACCAAGAAAACACAGTAAAAATGTAAAAATAACCACTCAAGCAATCAAGCCAGAGCTCAGGAATATGGAACCGAGGCCGAGCTATTGAAAATAACAACCGTGAAAGATATCAAAAATAAAACAGAAAGTAGAAGTTACTACAAAGAAATGGAAAAAGAAAAACCTTGAGAAAAAAACCGCCGAGGTCAGCACACATGTTATATATCTTATCAGCCGCAAATTCGTGTTGTTTCTCCCACATTGCCTCCCTCGTCTCCGCATCTTTCTCAAAATTCACTCGAAATTGAAACACCTAGATATTTACAGTCGCATTATTACATTTCTATGAATTTCGACCCCAAATTCCCTCGAAACACACGCATAAAGTACCTTGTAACCTGTGTAGATATCAACGGCTCGAACCCAGAAATGGAACGAACGTTGCCAGGGTCTGAAGCGAGTAGAAACCTTTCCTTGAAATTCTTTAAAATCAAGAGGAAGCATGGCGGATTTCTTTTCTTTATTTAATCATTTTCCTTGTTGAGTTTTCTTCGATCTGGTGAATCAATTTGAGGGCCGCTGTTATCACACACCTAGATATCAACGGCTCGAACCCACCGAAATTGGAGTACACAATCTGTGGTCGGAAGGACAGCAAATTAAGCTTTACATGTCCTCTAAAAATTTGTGGTGCCCTCTAAAATTATATTGAAATGGTTAGATTTGACCTGTATTCGAGTCATTTATTCGAGTAACATATTCGAGTCACCTACTTGATTGACACAAAATACATTGGAGTCATCGAAATTGCATTCGAGTCACTTAATTTACATTAAAGTCCCCTATTCGAGTGACTCATTTACATTCGAGTCACCTATTCGAGTGACTCATATACATTCGATTGAGTCACCTATTCAAATACCGGTTATACGTACCGAAAAAATAGTTTAGGAAATTATTTTTCACAAGATATACCCAAGTTCGTAAAATGCCAGAAGGCCATATTTAAAGTATACACGCAGCGGATAAAACCAATAGTTAAAAAATATTTTTGCAGCGAAATACAACAACCAGTAAAATACTCGATTCCCAAATTACATGTCATAACCAGTATCACCCAGGAAGCTCATCTCTTCACGACCGCTTCTAGCTCGATCTCCGAGTACCTAAAACAAAGCCCACGATGGGGTCAGCCACAATACTCAACAATGATAACGATTACATCATCATAAATAATTACATACCAATATAATTACAAAGTAGGGATATTACTGCTGTAATCTCAGCATCATAACCTTATCAACTCATGGTAATCCATATCAAATCAATCCTTACCATAATTCGCAGCTCGCATTTTTAACTTACGAAACGAAACCAAATCCAAACATGTGTACTGTATTCAAGCAATACCAAAAATTCTCAAAACATCATCATAACTCATAAGTGTGGAATTATCCATCCATGCTAAATCCTGTCCGTCTGATCATATAATCAAATATCAATCCTGATAATGATTATCAATCATGATAAAACCAATAGCACAAAATACATATGTGACACAACTGCCCAAACAATTGCAACAAGTCCCGAAACATCGACGCGGAGTCGGAATACTCATACAATCAGTAATAATAACCAACTAAGAAATCTGCCGAAAAGACCATCGGCAAGATAACTCCACTACGACCAATCAAAGGTCAACCACAACTGAGAATACCATTAATATGATAAACTCCCAAAACAATCGACAAAGGTTCAGTAATAACAGAGAATACCATCACATGGTAAGCTCCAACAGGATCAACACAGGATCAACAACGACTGAGAATACCATCAACATGGTAAACTCCAAACAAGATCAACAAAATCACGAGAGAATAATAATCTCAAACCATTGATCACACGCGATCAAACACGCAGTACGAATCAACCAGATCATAATCTCAAAATCACAGAATATACGCAATCACACATGTTGTATAAACCCCGAACAACATCATAATCTCAAATCATTGATCACATGCAATCAAACATGTACGAATCAACCAGATTATAATCAAAATCCTGAAATATACGCAATCACACATGCTGTATAAACAACAATATCACAATCTAAACCCACTGATCACACGCAATCAAAGATGTTGTATGTCTCAGCCAGATTATGATTTCAGACCATAAGTATCAAATGATGGCACCATACTATGCCTGGGATGGAAATGTGTTCGTGCACAAGCCACCAATGGGTACCAATCGAATACATGTGGTCTTGTACCTAATTAGTCTCACGAAGTAGGCGTCTTATGTGCACAGTCCAATGTGGAAACATCAACACACGATCATACGTGCCCGAGTAAAAATCCTACACATAGACAATCGGCGCGCCAATGTGACTCGGAATGTCACGATATCAACCTGACAACAAAACTCAAAAAATCTCAAATCGAATGAGGATAAAAAGACTCAACGAGGTGAAACAATGACAAACCGATAACGAAAGGTCGACACGACCAACAATATCCAAAACAGCAATCCTGGGATCATCATCCCCCAATGAAAATCAACACGATCAATAATCTCAACACAACAGTCCTGGGATCATCACTCATCAATGATCAATCAACACGATCCACAATACCAAATAATGGTCCTGGGATCAGCATCCCTCAACAAATAATTCATACGATCATCAAGAATCTCAATTTACAAAATACAAAATAATGTACATCATTATGTGCAACATCATTAAAATCATTATCTTAATAACCGAGTAATAATTGCTTACCTCAAAGCCCCTGACGAATGTCCTTTCCACGAACAAACGTCCTTGAACGAATAAATAATTATTTGAAGAACCTCAAATGAGATAAAGTCAATTCAATATCAAGAAACTATTATCCCGATGTCAATGTCGTCACGATAAACTACCCTCGATATCCAACATTTCATATCACAGGCCGAAGATAACTCACATCTCCATCTTAACCAAACTGTATACTTGATACTCAAGTATACTAATAACACATTTAAATCATATACATTATCAAAATATAATATACAAACTATTATCTTCACAATTCATATTTATAATATCATTGCTAAATAAATTATAAATGAAATGGAATCATAACCATTCATTAAACATTATGAACTGAACAAGTATAAATTTGTCTCGATATAGATACGACAAAGCCCTTCCCAATCTCCCTTGTCCACGAGTTCCTCATCCCAAACCAAAGCAATCTACGAACTCCTCAATCTCAATAGCAACACAACGGTTATAATCAACGATCACTGGTACACGATATCCTTAAATATAATTGCCAACCAACTACGTCAATTATACCAATACAAATGTCTCATTTCTCAAATTATTTTATCCATATTGTACAAATGCCACCGCTATCCAATATATCTCAGATAAAATAATGCTGAAAAAAATATCATACTGAAAATCCAGGATATTACACTACATGACTTTTCTCGAAGCGAAAAGGGGAACAACTTCAAACGAATTGCATCACCCGGAACTTCGTTCATGTTTATCATGTCACATATTTGCATAAAATGCAAAAGATGACCATGTGGATCCTCGATTGCAAATCCCCTGCTGTACCATAGACATGGATGGCTTTAACTCAAAATTTGTGGCATTAACTAGGATACTACGATGTCACCATACTTCTTATCTTAACGAGGTTGGTATCTATCACAGATGGACTACTGTTGAATGACTCTTCAGCTCGTGTTCCCCCATTAGGCAGATTTTCATCGGGAACTGCTTCACTATTCGACGGTATCTTGGTATTTGGTTTGGATTTACAATTTCTGCCATTTCTTATGTCAAATTCCTTCTTATATTCTTAATTGTTGCATTTGTTCGCAAATCTTCAACTTTAATAATAAAAGGTTCACATGGTTTTTTCGCAGAGCGGGTGTGCATGCATTACCTGAAGCAACCAAAAAAATGTATATAGCCGAGAATAAGAAATAAAAATATCTAAATGAAAATCGGTTGTATTTATCACAATACCAATATGTATAATTGTCTTAATCCCCTGATGGTGTCAAAACTTGTTAGCTTAATATATTCATACACTATTCAAGTGTATGGAGTAGTTGTAGGTAAGGGCAAGCAACATCATATTCCACAGGAATTTATTCAATCATTATCGTAGGATTTTTAACTTTATCTGGACGATCGAATTTGGGTTGGATTCTAAAACTAACTAATTCCAAAATTGACAACAGAAATAAAACAACAAAGAGAAATCACAAGGGAAATTAACCAAGTTAATGAAGAGATTTTCTGGGGGAGAAACCCAGTTTGGAAAACACTTAGAAGTGTAGAGGGACGATTCTCTGGGGGAGAAACTGTAACACCCCCAAAATTTCCCGGGGCATTACAGTGCCGTGAATCCCGTGTGGGACCCACAAGGCTATTTTAGGAAATTTGTATTTTAAATAAGATATTATAAAATGGAGGAGTCCACGGTTACATTGCATGAAATGGAATGTGTTTGAAAGAATCATAATTCAAAACGCGATTATTAAATAAACAGAGTTTTTGGAAATCAAATTAAAACATGTGGTAGCAGAATTTCATCCCACCACTATTCAAGCCTGACCGGAACCTTCAGGGATGTCCTGCACATATTCAACAAATTTACCTGGCACGACGAATCATGCCAGGCAAACCCGGTTCAGAGAGTGATAATCAATAACAGTGCTTCACAACGAATACACGATTTATCAACACTGTACCACATAACATATAGATGATAATCCACAGTATAGCCGATGTTGTCTTTCTCTTTTAGCACATAAACCCGAAGGTCGCAACCAAAGATCACGGAAGTATCTACACAGAATTACTCCGGAACATGGGTGCCATTTAGGTCTTATCCCTCAACACATTTCCACACGGGTACCATTCAGATTTTACCCCCAACACATCGGCCCATAATACATTTTCTAGAGAAAGACAATCGTTCGACATTCATCACACAACGGCACATTCATGTATTCCAAATAGTGTAAATAAAACTAACACTTCTCGAGCAAGATTTTATTTGCCTTAAATCCGACGGTAAGTGCCTTACAACAACTTGAAACTCCACGTCCGATCGAGTTCAACCTAATCACACAATCCTTGATTAGCATTTCATACGGATAACGGCGAACGAATCTAGTTTCCCATTCCCTTTCCTAACCGAATTCTTAACTTAGTTCGATTTCACAAAACTAGTATCATATTTCTAACTCAATAGCAATACGCATTATTACATAGTTTAATCCTTTGATTAACGTTTTTATAACAATTCATTCAACAAGATTATTCCCGACTTTATTTTGGTTGACAAAAATCGAGTATAGCATAACCTACTAAATAAATTCTCTACTCCGAGTTCACTACTCGGTGGGTTTCCGTCTCACACAACGATTTCAATGGTCGATTCTTTATGATGGTAATACTACCAAGCTTGACTTCATCTAGCTAATTAATATTTGATAACTATATAATCAAGGTGGATTTCAATGAGTTTAGCATAGGGTGAATGGGTTCTTAACATGATTTCCCTATCATTTTATTCGTCAAGTTCATGTTTCCATGGTTGATAGAAATGAGAACTTTGCATGTGATTATTACAACATGATACATGAATTAAGGCTCGAGAACGAAATATACTTACAACGATAGTTTGATTACTACAAGTTCATCCGATTAGATTGGCTACGGGAGTTAACAAAACTACCCAAACACCCATAATTCAATAGATATAATGACAATATAGAAGAGATAACCTCAAGGATTGATAGACTTACCTTAATAAAGGAAGAACAATGAGGAATGATGACGAACCAACGAAGAACAACGAGGAGAAATGAAGAATGGATCAATCGACCTAGATAACCTCCTTCGGAGCTCGAGTAATCCCCTCTTTGATGTCAAAACAAGTGTTTGGAAGGCTAGAAATCGTATAAGGGGGCTGGAGAAGGTTTTTCAAGAGGTTGCACAAGTATAATGGTCGTGGGAAATGAAGGAGGAGGTGTAGATTTATAACACACGATTGTGTTTAACATACGTTAATGCCCATGTGTTAACGTACGTAAGGAACGTTACGTACGTAGTCTTGCCTAGACAATGTACGTAATGGTTGACCAGAGGCTACTGCCTGGAATGTCCCTACTCATTACGTACGTAGGGGTATTAACGTACATAAGCCTCCCTCTCATAGCGTACGTTAAGCTTGACAGATAACGTACGTTACGATCAGTTGACTCATTTGTCTTCTAGCCCACCAAAAGTACCAAATCTGTGTCAAAAGTAAAGATCTGGTCGGAAGACCAACCCTCCATTTACGTACATAACCAAGTCGGATTACGTACGTAATGCGTCAAAACTAACGTACGTTATGCATGTCATCTAGCGTACATTAGTCACTCAGTCCCTTAGTCATTTATCACATTTTAACCAACTCAGGGTGACTACCTTTTCACTAGCAGAAAAGGTACTTGTTTCTCCACTTCCTTGGTCACGGAATAAAGATCAAACATTATATCTGTCTTTTGCATATATAATGCAAAAGCTTGCAAGTTGCGGATATAAATCATCATCAAGTCTTGGACACCAGGATGCTGAACCTGCAATGATAAGACAATTAAACTTTAAAAAAGAAATTCAAGGACCAAAATCAGGAAGTGAAAATCTCTTACCTTCACCACAACATCACTTTTATCACCTTTGTGTCGTGATCGGTGAACCTGATTAGAGAGGGGATACAAAAGATCACAAGCACACATCAAAACGAAAATGAGATCTGAACTTCTGAAGAACCAATACCTTACTACAGATAAACTCTCACCAGAGCTTTAAGAAACAAACTCAAGAATCAAGATGTGAAGTTCTAAAATTCCTTAGCATTATCACTGTTGTTACGGCGCTCGACTAGTCGTCGACTAGTGGACCAGGCGATGAAGGACCATCGACGTGCGACTCCGAATCACCTGGTGTAGATATTTCACCCGACTTGACCGACATGGGTCGATCGGGCAATGACTACAGTCTGACTTGGACGTGTGGTAGAGTATTTAAAAAAAAAAGAAAGAAAGAAAAACCGTTATTCACAAATCTAACTGTGAAGATTCAGTCGACTGAAGCGACTCCACTTTGGGGCCTATCGAGTCCCAATCTGAAGCGACTACCGCCGTCCTCCGACTTGCCATCGATAAGTCGTACTCTTCCTCTACTCTTATTTCTTCTAATTTCTTTCTTATTTCTACCGCAATTTCCGATTTGTTGTGTAAAGTATAAACCTAAGGTGAAGGCGTGAAGACATTTTTTCTTCCGCCGATTTTTGATTCCCGAGTTGTTGTACAAAGTTACAAACCAAACCTACTTATTTCTTCCGCCGACTTCCGATTTCCTGTATAGATATTGAAAATATATATATATATATATATATATATATATATATATATACACACACGTATATGTATGTATATAAATATTATATGTAATTATGTATATTATATAATCAGTATATATATTCATACACATATAATGAGTATATGTATATTATATATTATATAATCAGTATATGTTCGGTATACTTATATAAGTATTTATATATTATAGAATCAGCGATTCGGTATATATATATATATTATAAAATCAGTGTTTATAATATTATATAGATATATATTATTTATATTTGTAATTTATAATTAGTCGGCTAGTCTCGACTAGTCCACGACTAGTCTACGAGCCGCCATACGGACCTCCGTCGACTCGACTCGACTTGCCGCCATAACAACCATGAGCATTATGATATCATTTATAGACACAAGATTCTACTCGATCATGCCTAAGCATTTAAAGCAAATTTTGAAGGAGAAAAACGTTAATAATTTTTTTGTTAATCCTTTCTCAGGAAGACTTTACTCTTACTGAAAATATTCAATCTAAAGCTAGATTAGCCTTCACTGCACCAAGGAATAAAGCGGCAATAACGGAAAGCTTTCTTTCTTTGATAAGCAAATAGAGGGAAAAGGACAGAACATTTCTACCAGCAATACAAACCAAGCTTTAATTTGTTCTTCCATAGTACAGCTCACAAGAACAAATACCTGTATAATTGAAGCAGAACCAAGAGGATCAGAATCAAACATTTCGAATAGTTCATCCACACTTAGACCCAACCTATCCTCCAACACAATCTTGATTACACTATATGGGTTAGCAAGAGCCTGATCACACAGTGTGACCAGCCTTCTCACCCAATCAGTCGGTGCCAAGTCCGGCTTCCCAATAATTTATGCAACCTATATGTTGGTTTATGTTAGCCCAAATGATTTATTTATGAGTTGGACCAAATAATAAAACATGGTTGTGCAGCCCAGTCCCATTAATACCCAAAAGAACAAATACCTCTATAATTGAAGCAGAACCAAAAGGATCAGAATCAAACCTTTTGAATAGTTCATCCACACTTAGACCCAATTCCTCCTCCAACACAATCTTGATTACACTATATGGGTTAGCAAGAGCCTGATCACACAGTTTGACCAGCCTTCTCACCCAAGCAGCCGGTGCCAAGTTCGGCTTCCCAATTATTTGTGTAACCTATATGTTGGTTTATGTTAGCCCAAATGATTTGTTTATGAGTTGGCCCAAATAATAAAACATGGTTGTGCATCCCAGTCCCATTAATACCCAAAAAGCGCAGCCCGAATTCCAGAACACCCCTAAGATTAATCTGGACCATCCCTTCTTGTGGTGGGATCTCAGCCATCCACCCGATTATATTAATTCTCGGTTGCCCTAACCCTAATCACTTTCACCCTCGCCCCCTTCTCCCCTCACCGTCTTCTCCGCCTCCATCTCTCTCTCTCTTCTGAGAACCCATTCCCGTTCCGATTTAGGAGGAACCGCAGCCCCTATCAATCTGATGATAAGGATGGCCGCGATTTCCTCGGCCGATCGGGATTCTTGTTACGGTTTCTGGCCCTATATATTTTGGAGATTCTTGAGAGGGAAATACCGAAAATTGAGTGATGTTTTTAAAGCAATAGCAAGCCTTATCTTTCTAAGTGAAAAAAAGTGTTTTTCTGTGTGAATCTTTGCTTTCGGAAATCTCGAGAGTGAGTATTAGGGTTCCGGGTACTCTGGTGGCGATTTGTGATTCCTCTCATTTCTCTGTGAAACCGATTGGGATTTTTGGGTATTCTTTGACTGCTGGCCGTCGATCCACTGAGCCTTGGACGTGGGTACATTGAGAGTGGAGGACTGAGCCAACTTGTGATCGCCTCTCACCACCTCCACCTATGGTTTTTCCAGATCTTGTGTGATCTGTTTAGTTTGAATTCTTGAACTTTAATTTTCAGTTCTATGTGTTCGGGTTTTTTTGAGTTTAATTCATTTTTACTCCGTGTAATTCATTTGGTATTAAGATTATTATATAATCCATAATCCCGTAACCATAGGCTCTTTATTTGTATTTCATTTATTGTTGAGTTGTGTAATCCTATGTATTCCGGATAGATACCTAGCAGTGGTATCGGAGCCACTAAACGTGGTTTCTATTCGGAAGGGCGTACGGATTCCGGACGAGGGATCTGCTCAGGTATTGCAGCTTATACTCTATCTTAGTTATTTTTCGTACTGTGTTACTGGTGGTGTGATGCTCTTTATTAATCTGTTAGCTTCCGTCTGTTTTTATTTGCTATATCTTATTTGTGCGACTGTGATTGCTTCGATTTACTATCTTTGTGTTGAGACTGTGGTAATCGTAATCTCCGAGTACACCAAACCCTCCTCCTGGACCGTAAGTGCTCCTCGGATCTTGTAGGGGCTTGGGGTTACGATTCCAGCTCGTTTAAATTTAAAATCTGGTGTGATTTTGGTCTTTGTGATATCTGCGTGATATTTAACTGTCATCTCAGCCTTTACATTATTAATAGTACCTTGAGTTGTTATTTAAAATATTGTGTGATTTTTACAAATACTAAAATGGGTTCTCTTACTTCATTTACCATGGCACCTTTCGATGGCAAAGGAGATTTCAGAATCTGGCAACAGAAGATGAAATCTATACTTGTCCAACAAAAATATTTTAAGGCCATTGAAGGTACTTTTCAGTCTAATGTAACTCCTGAGAAACGTGAATAATTGGTTGAGTTTGCTCATTCATCTATAATCTTGAACTTGTCTGATTCTGTGATTAGATGAATAGGCAAAACTGATAACGCTAAACAACTTTGGGATAAACTGGAAGAAACGTTTACTGAAACCTCTCTGCCCAATAAGTTATTCCTTCTTAAAAATTTTTTCCGATATAAGCTGGATTTAAATAAAGATATCGATGGTAATCTTGATGCTTTTACAAAGTTAGTACAAGATATAAAACAATCTGATGATAACGACATCGATGATTATACTCCTATTGTGCTTTTGAATGCTATTCCTGATACCTATAATGATGTTAAATCTGCTATCAAGTATGGAAGGTATTCTGTCACTTTAGATACTGTCATTAGTGGCTTAAAAAGTAAGGAATTAGACCTAAAGGTTAATAAGGTTTCTAAACCCGTGACTGATGTCAATTCTGTAAGGGGTAAGCAACATCTTAAAAAGAAACCTTTTAACAAAATTGATTCTGATAAGCCTAATAAGAAAAAGGGGCAATGGAGGGATAAATCTAAGTTCCGGCCTAAGAATCGCAAATGCTATAATTGTGGGGAATCTGGTCATTACATACAAGAATGTACTAAACCTAAGAAGAATCAGCAAAATGACTAGACTAATATGGATATGGGCAATGTTTTTATGGTAATTGATGAAATGCATGCTTCTGTGGATTCTGTGCTGGCTGGTCTAAGTAAAAATGAGTGGATGCTTGATTCAGGATGCACTCATCATATGACACCTTATAAACAACATTTCACTAGTTACACTAATCTTGGTGATCGATATGTGTATATGGCTGATAAAGTGAAACGACTTGTGGCTGGTGTAGGTAATGTTTGTCTGAAATTTGCTTCTGGTACTCAGTTCACTCTGAAAAATGTCAGACATATTCCCGATTTATCTCATAATCTAATATCATGCACTACTTTGGAAGATGAGGATCTTAGAGGTTGCTGGGGGAATGGTTGCATGAAAATCTGTAGAGGGTCTTCAATGTTGTTTAAGGGCATTAGGAAATTTAATTTATATATTTGCCAAACTGAAACTACTGCATGTGCTAATATGGTTTGTGCTGATAAAACTGAATTGTGGCATAATAGGTTAGGGCACATAAGTATGAAGGGATTGGATATCTTGCATAAACAAAACTGTTTTGGAAAAGATAAGATCTCTAAGTTGTCTTTTTGTGAGTCTTGCATGTATGGCAAACAACACAAACTTCAATTACCTAATTCCCCCGATCCTCTTCCTGAAAAATCTAACAAAAGTTACAATGTACTTGAATATGTTCATGCCGATGTGTGGGGTCCTGCCAGTGTTCCAACGCATGTTAGGAATCAATATTTCCTTTCCATTATTGATGACTACTCGAGGAAAGTTTTTGTATTCTTGTTCAAACTGAAATCAGATGTGTTTGAAAAATTTCAGAATTGGAGAATTTTAATGGAAAACCAAACAGGTAAACGAATTCGAAAACTTAGGACAGATAATGGTCTTGAATTTTGCAATGCTCAATTTGATACTATGTGTATCGAGAATGACATTCTTAGGCATAAGACAGTTCCCTACACCCCCAACAAAATGAGGTAGCAGAGCGAATGAACCAAACCCTTCTTGAAAAGGTAAGGTCCATGCTTGCCACCTCCGGATTGTCCAAAAGTTTTTGGGGTGAGGCTTTTTTAACTGCTGCCTACCTTATTAATATATCTCCATCTGTTCCGTTGAACGGTAATTACCCTGAGTCTGTGTGGTCAGGTCACCCTATTGACTTTTCAAACATTCGTGTTTTTCGTTGTGCTGCTTATGTGCATCAAAATGCTGATAAACATGAACCTAGGGCCATAAGATGTGTCTTTCTTGGTTACCCTAATGGTATTAAAGGTTATCGTTTATGCGTTAGATCTGACCTGGTTTAAAAGTTATAACGAGTAGGGATGTGGTATTTAATGAAACTGGATTTCCTTGTTTGGATAACCCTTTGCCTGCTCCTGTTTTAGCTACCGAAACTTCATCTCACCCTGTTCAGATCAGGGTGGAGCATCTTAGTGATAGTGAAGTACCCGTTGAATCTAAAAATGTGGAAAATCCTAATGCTCAGGCTGATAATCCTAACTCTTCTGAAAATGAAGATGAATCTGAATCTGTTTCTAATGACTTGTCTGATTATCAATTAACTAGGGATAGGCCTAGAAGGAACACTAGAAGACCTATACATTTAGATGATTTTCACATGGCCTCCCTTGCTTTCAATGTTATTTGATATGCTTGATAGTAATGAACCCAAAACCTACAACGATGCTTTAAAATCTGACAATTCGAATGAATGGTTAAATGTTATGAATGAAGAAATGACATCCTTGCATGCTAACTAAACTTGGACTCTTGTCCCGAAACCTAAGAACTGCTCGTTGATTGATTGCAAATGGTTGTTCAAGGTTAAAAATGAAGAAGATAATGTCAGATTTAAAGCCAGGTTAGTTGCTAAGGGATTTACTCAATGTGAAGGTGTTGATTATACCGAAATCTTTGCTCCTGTAGTTAAATGCACCACTGTTCGCATCATGCCAGCATTAGTTGCACATCATAATTGAGAGATGAAACAATTAGATGTTAAGACAGCATTTCTGCATGGTGAATTGAAAGAAACCATTTATATGAAACAACCAGAAGGTTTTACAGACACTAACCATCCTGATTATGTGTGCCTACTTAAAAAATCCTTATATGGTTTAAAGCAATCTCCTAGACAGTGGAACAAAAAGTTCAATGACCGCATGCTTTCCTTGAAATTTTGTCGTAGGGCATATGATCCATGCCTTTATTTCACTAATGTTCCTACTTTCTTGCTTATTTATGTAGATGATATGATGTTGATTAGTTCTAGCATTAAATCTATTGATCATGTTCAAAGTTGCCTAAATAAATAATTTGACATGAAATATTTAGGAGATGCAAAAAGGATATTAGGCATGAATATTGTTAAGGACAGGCCTAATGGCACTTTATTTCTCAATCACTCTTCATACATCGATAAAATTCTTGAGAAATTTTCTATGACTGATGCCAAAATTGCTAGTGTGCCATTGGCTCCTCATTTCTTATTATCTAAAACTCAGTCACTAAAAACTGACTCTGAAATTAGTGAAATGAGGTTTGTCCCTTATGCAAATGTTATAGGATCGGTTATGTACCTTATGGTCAGTACTAGGCCTGACATTGCTTATGCGATGAGATGTTTGAGTAGATATATGGCTAATCCAGGTAAACCTTACTGGGAGGCCCTTAAGTGGTTACTCCGTTACTTAAAAAATTCGGTATCCGATGGCCTTGTTTTCTCTAAATCTGAAGATGGGATAAATCTTAAAGGTTATGTTGACTCCAATTATGCTAATGACAGAGATGAATGTTGTTGTGCGGCGATTTATACGCCTCGACGGTGATCGGTATAAGGGCCGAGCGACCGAGTTCACGACCAAATGAGCTACGAAAAACTTGCCAAGTCTAAGGTAACAGTCCATCTTCGAGTATCTAACGATCGACCTCCCGGAGCGATCGCCTTTTGGTACCTAGCGACCGACTCTGGTGCCCGACCATGGATGACCGTCCTTGCCACGAGTAAGGCCATCGTCCATCAAGTCTACGAAGATTAGATCACGAAGCAAAGGACCCATGTGCAGATCCGCGAATGGCGCCGCAGAACATGGATCGTTGACTCCAGCCCATCAGCAACTGTCAGTGACAAGGACGGCCTCACCTACCGACAGAACCGCCGAAAGGTCGTAAGTGGGGCCTCCCAAGATAGCGACATAGATGAGTGTTGGCCTCTCATTGGTTCGCACATCCGGCTGCCAGCAGCTGCTGCGGACTTTAAGGAGACCAACCCATGTGCTAAAGACGATCGCCCGCTTATTATAATACAACAGAGGCGATCGCCCATCGACTCCCAGTCTTATAAATAGAGAACCTCCAGCAACTGGAGAAAAGTTCAGAGAAATTCAGACTCTCGTCTTTCTCTTGAATCTATCCAGGATTTCTCTCTCAGAACCTCTTAACCAGAAGACGTTCGGCAGAAACGAGAACTCCCTACAGATCAGAGAACTCCAGATTTAAAGGTTCACAAGTACAGAAACTACTTCATACGAGAGTCCAGCTAATTCACACAGTGAGAGACCGTCGATTTCTCACGGTCAGCACAACACTCCATCGTTGTTACAAGAACGCTCAGAGCATCATCTCTGGTTCTTCCGACAATCTTCAACACTCAAGAGCTAAGATAACTAGGGTCTTTACACTCATTGTAATTGTACTCTAACATTAATATTTGTACTCCCAAGTATTCGTATTAATAATATCTCGCGAGAGCATTCAAGCCCAGGACTAACAACCCCGATAAATCTTGTGTTATTTACTTTCCCCACGGACGTGCTCTCGCATTTGTTTGTTACTCGACCATTCCAGCATATCATCTTCAGATAATATTTTGGGTAACAACAATTAGCGCTAGAAGGAGGGCATCTTAACCTTCATTTTCATTTCGACCGTCTCGAAGAACACTTACTGTTCTCCGGGGCCTACACTTGAAGAAACGCTCACTGTTCTTCAAAGAAAAACCTTCAGAATCATGACGTCTGCCACCACATCGAAGAGAGCCACTCTCCGATCCACCGGACGCCTTATTCCGGCTCAATCCGAGCCCCAGCCTACGGCAGAGGGTAGCCGCGGCGACGCGAGACTCTCGATCCCGCACCTGAGGGACGGCCACAGACTTTCGCTCGACCAGTTCCAAACCGCGGAACAGATCGAGGAGGCTATGGCCATCCTAAGAGAGCGACGGAGAGCATGCGCAGCGCCCGCTATAACCCCCTCGGCCTTCCTCCGCGCGGGCAAACAGAAGCTCAAGGGGTTACTGGCCGAGCGATCGTCAGAAAGCCCCGATTCGCGAGAAAGGGCTCTCGCGAGGCGGGACGGTTCCATCTTCAGCTGCTTGGGAAGCGATCCATCATGGTGACTGGGGCATTCTGGCCCCAACCACAAGACGACGGAATCCGAGTCCGTCACCAGGAGTTCGGCCTACCCAGCTTTGAACCATATATAGGTCAGCCGCCTGGCCCCCATCCGCCAAAGAGTCAAGCCACGCGACAAGGACATCATCGACAGCGGAGCCAGGGGGTCAGTACTTGATTGCCTCGGTTCCCGCTCCGAGCGCCTAGCAGCGGGCAGCCAGACTGCGGCGATGGCCGCTATGCAACGCCAGCTCGACGAGATGAAAGCGCTCTTGGAAACTGGGGCAAGCTCCAGTAGAAAGATCATCGGACCGACTGAGCCACTCGCGGTCCACATCGAGCTTGCCCCCGTGCAACCAAGGATCGCTCCTCCCAAAACACCTTTGTATGAAGGGAGATCGGACCCCGAGACTCACCTAAGCAAGTTTTAGATTTACATGACCGGGTGTGGGGCATCAGACGCGACCAAGTGCCGAATATTCCCATTAACGTTGGGCGAGCTGGCCCATAGGTGGTACGTCTCACTACCACTGCGATCAATCATCTCCTTTGAGAAGCTGGCGAGTGACTTCACGTCATACTTCGCCGCCAAGGTCGCCAGACCAGACGGCCCCCACCGCATGATGAAAATCAGGCAGGGGGAAGACGAATCCGACGCAGACTACATCGACCGGGTGGATGAAATAGTCCTCACCGGCGAGCCCATCAGCGACGAGCTCACTCTCTACTCGGTCCTGGGGGGATTCTATGGTCATTCACCCATGTTTAGGCACCTCACGAAGGACATCCCCCCGACCTACGCGATCTTCCACGCTAAGGCTGCCGATTTTCTGGCCAGGCAGAGGACCCTCCGCCTTGGCGAGGGGACGCCGCCTCCCGTCCGAAAGACGGCGATCGTCAAAACCAACAAGACGGTCGCCAAGCCACCCGGTGATTTCAAGGCCTACGAGGATGTGGAAGTCCATCTCCTCCACAAGTTCAACCGAACTCCGGCCCACATTTTTTACGCCATCAAGGGGCGCGAACCGCTAAACAAGCCAAAGGCGATAAGGGACAACGGTCATATGGACCACAATCAATATTGTGCTTACCACAAGAGTCCCGGTCACAACACCAACCAATGTCGCGACCTCCTCAGACAACTCTGGAGATTGTTCGAGGAGGGCAAGTTGGACAGTTTATTAGCTTAGCCGGAGCCCCATCGATCTCCCGATACAGTCGCCAGAGTCGAACGCGAGCAGGCCGGAAAGCTCATACGAGTCGACCCCTCGATCAACCTCAGCGACCGGATCCATATGCTTCAATCAAGAGGAGGAAACTTCGGAAGTCTCCCCCCGATTCCCGCCTCATCAAAACCAAAAGCTACTGCCTGAGCAAACGCTTCGAAAAAGAGGATGACTCGCCCGCCCTCTAAAAGTTCGTCATTAAACATGATGGACCTAGGCAGCGATCGCGTCCCCCAGCACAACGTATACCGTCGAGGATCGCCAACTAACGTGATGGTCCGAGGTAGAAAAGTGCCGCCATAGGTCGCGAAGGTCGATGAAACCGACGATCCGTCCATGCAAGGTTTCTTTGGGCAGCGATCGCTCGCCCTTCGTTTAAATACGAGGTGGACGTAGCTGAAGGACCCTCCAAAAACAAATCAGAGGATGACTCGCTCGCCCTTTAAAGTTCGTCATCAACATGAAGAACCTAGGCAAGCGATCGCCTCCCCTTACATAACGTATACCGTCGAGGATCGTCATCTGACATGACGGTCCGAGGTAGAAGAGTGTCGACATGGCTGTGGAGGACGATGGAACCGTTCTCTGTGCCCGTGCAAGGTCCCTTTGAGCAGCGATCGCTCGCCCTTCGTTTAAATACGAGGCGGGCTTAGCCAAATGGCCCTCCAAAACAGATCTGTGGACACGTTCGCCCCCCCTCAAAGGTCCATCACCTAACATGGTGGATCCGGACAATGCGACGCGTCCCTCCCCCCGTCACAACGTATACCGTCGAGGATCCCCATCTTAGATGACGGTCCGAGGTAGAAAAGTGCTAACAAGCCGCAGTCGTGGAGTCGATAAATCCGACGATGCCCCGCGCAAGGACTCCTCTAGACCAAGACCGTACGCCCTTCGTTTAAATACGAGGCGGGCGCAGCCTACGGAGGACCCTCACAATTAAGTGAGTCGCGAGAACCCGACCATCAGACGGAATGTCGCTCGTGCACAAGACATGGTCGTGGAGGTCGGTTCCATCGAACTCCGCGATCGTGCATGGTTCCTCTAGACCGGGATGGTCGGCCTTCCTCGAGAAATCTGCAAAATTAAAGACCGCTCACTCAACGATTTATTTTCATCCCCTTACTTTCACTAAGTAAACAAAAACAAGGGGGAAGGGCGGAGCTATATATACCACGATCGTCCCTATCCAATTACATACGGAGATCGGCATTTTTCAGATGTATGTGCAGCGATCGACTTTGTTGTAAAAGTTATCAATATGAGTTTATCAATTCGCTTGGAGCTGTATACGCAACAACCTTTCCTCACACACTTGTATAGAGTCATGCAAAAGACTCAGAAATACAATCATTCAAGCAATAATTACAAGCCAAAAACAAAAACAAAAGAAGGACGAGAAACCTCAGGCCGCCCCTGCCTGGCCTTTACCTTCGGCCGCTGGATCGGCCCGCGCTCCCCCGCCGGCTTCTGGAGTGGACTCCCCGTCCTCTGGGGCATTTGGATGAACGAGATTTTTGAGAATCGGGTACCAGCTCAGGTCTACGCCGAGATCCAAGAGGTCCAAGATCGGCACGGAGAAGGCGGGATGCAGAGGATGCTCCAGCGCGTAAGCCTTGAAGTTTTCAGCCAGAGGGACGACCTCCAGCCCTCCCTTCTTAGCGGCGCGGAGTGAGTCAGCAAGCGCCATATAGTAGGCAAACTCGCTGACGAACTCCAAGTTGAGAAAAGGATCAGCCTCAGTCGCCTCCATCTTTCCTCTCAACTCCGCAACCGCCTGGTGCGCACCCTGGAGCTCGGACTCCTTAGCAGCCGTTTCCCCCCTCGACGACGCCAGCTCGCTAGTCAGCCGAGCGACGGTCACCTTCAGCTGATCGGCTTCCTTCTGAGCAGCCGCGTATGACCGACGGGCCTCTGTCATCTGATCCCGAAGCCGGTCAACCGTCGCCCGGGCCCGCTCAGAATCCTGTCTCGCCAGCTCAAGATCTTGACTTGCCTGTTTAGCCGCTTCCAAGGAATCCTTCTCTATAGCAACGATCCTGTCGGCAAACTCGGAGTTCTTTTTCCGAGCAGCCTCGAGGTCCGAATGGAGACGGGCAGAAGAGGGCCGCCCCTCATAATCCTTTACAGCTTGAGCGGCTATCGTCGCCGCTTGGAGGGTCAGGGCAAGAGTCGCCTGCATTACGTCTCCGGACCGCCGGCGCGTGATCGTATCCAGGTCGGTCGTCCAATCCTTCGGTAGGGCGGAGATGGCCCGAGAGACGTAGTGAGGGACGTCGATAGGCTCGTGGGGAGACCTGCTCGCAAGGAAGTCCACCACCATCGACGAACAATTCGGGTCGGCAAGGCGGACCCTGCAACAAGAACAAAGGGGTCAGTACATCTCCTACGCAAGTGACAAAACTCAACAGATGAACCAAGCTTACCTTTCGACCTTCTCGGGGTCGCGGCCGAAGAACGGTTTCCCGCGAAGGGTCTCAGTCTCGGCAATCGCCGTGGCCTGCAGGAAAGCCGACGAAGGCGTAGGCTCATCCACCAGGGGGACCGCGGTGAGCAGAGGTGCGGCGATCGGCGGCTCACCAGCAGGGGCAGAGACTGGGGGTTGCCCCGACCTCTGTCGCTTGCGGTTCAGCCTGAGTCCCTCCTCCCGAACCTCCCCCTCCACTGCGATCGGCTCCTCATGAGGCCTCACCTCCGGGATAAGAGGTAGCTCCACCGGGGGAACTCGACTCGACTTCTTCTGGCGCAGGCGACTCAAAACTCCGGGGTTTGACATGGCAATCTCTGGCGGAGGCTCCAGGAAGCGAGGGAAACGGACCTCTGCAAAAAGAAACGATCAAGCAATAGTTAGACGCATTCCTCAAACAGGACGATCGCCAAGCAAAAGGAGATCGTGGAAATTCATACCTGGGACCGAAAGGTGTCGCGGAAAACAGAATAACCGAGCAGACAACCAACGGCTCTCTTTGTTAATCTGGAGAGCGTCTATATCGTCGTCCAGAAGACTGTGTATCCGCTCCCAGACGACCAGAAAGTCAAAAGGTAGCTCGTCAGCTGCCGGAATATAGAAACCTGCAAAAGGAAGACCAAATTAGATCAGTTCAGAACATATCCGAACAAAGGGAGCGTCAGAACACTTACTCGGATTCCTCTCCCGAAAGCCGATGGGAATGTCGAGCTCGCCAGTGGGATTGTCGCTTGCAGATGCTTTCCATGCACCGCCGACCCAAAACCATTTCACCGAATCGCCCCGCACCTTGTTCGGACCCCAAGGATCACCCGACCAGAACGGCCTTGGATATGGTAGCCACCGACGGACCCCTTTTGAACCGTCAGTTTGAATAGGTGGTTCATCTCCAACGGCGAGGGAAGGCGGTACAGTCGGTGACCGCCGAACAAAGTGAGGGCACAGATAATCTGGAGCCAGGCGTTCGGCGTTAGCTGAAGCGGCGCCACATTCCAGGCGACCAACGAATTGGAGACGGCAAACGACAGAGGGAACCGCAGCCCGGCCTCCATTATCGCCTCATTCACGGCGACCATACCCTCTGGAGGTTGGTCGGCTCGCTCGTTCTCGGCAGGCGCAAAAAGGTCCACATTTGAAGGGACATGGTACCTCGCCCTCCAGATGGCCAGGTCCTTCCTGGTCGTTGAGCTCCTGATCTGGCCAAGGGACCACGGAGAGCGCTGCGTGGCCCGGAACAGCGACCACTTCGCGGATTGATAGGGATGGGCGATCGAGTATTCCTGATAGTCGAACTTGGGACACGGACCGGCCAACCTCTCCATGATTTCTGTGAAGGTCAAATAGGCTTGGCCAAAGGCGCTATGTTGCTCCCAGTACACCCTCACCGCCAAATCCTTCTCCATCAGCAAACGTTTTTGCTCAGTCGCCGCCTCCCTAGCAGCATCGGCCTCGTTGAATAGTACCTCGACTTCCGCGGGATTAATACCGACGTGGGTAGCCTCGACAGCCGTCTCCATATGAAATTCCGCGGAGGATCCTTCCCGGACTGTCGAAGTCCCGGCGGCGGAGGTGCTGCCCGTTCCAGACGTTGAAGGTACTCCAGACATTCTCAAAAAGAAGTGGAGAAAGAGGATTGTTTCTTACCAAAGAATTGAGTCGATCGACGATCGGCAGGCAAAGCTTCAAAAATTTGGGCTATCTTCTTCTCCGACGAAATCGCGTAAAGAGGTTTGCACTGCAACCCTTGCCATTTTATAGGAGAAGGCGGGGGCTTCCATGCAAATAAGGAGAATCTCGAGGGCTGAAGTGCAACCGTCAGATAAAGTCGCAATCAATGCCTTCCTTAAATCCCACGTACGCGTCGTTTCAAGGACATGCCAGACGAGGAGTCTTAACTAACTGTCAGACTCCCCTAATCGCATCGCGACACGTACCCCCATGGAGTTTCGAGCCCGATATTTATTTCCCGCTCATTTCAGCGACCGACCATGTCGTCCAGATTCAAAAGCAATCCGCTCAAAGACGATCGTCTGTTCCCTAAAATGCTGAGTCACCCGTCAAAGTTAAGCAATCGCCAGTAGAACCACCTCACCCCACGTCTCCAACATCGGACCGAGCTGGGGGACAATTGTTGTGCGGTGATTTATACGCCTCGACGGCGATCGGTATAAGGGCCGAGCGACCGAGTTCACGACCAAATGAGCTACGACAAACTTGCCAAGTCGAAGGTAACAATCCATCTTCGAGTATCTAACGATCGACTTCCCGGAGCGATCGCCTTTTGGTACCTAGCGACCGACTCTGGTGCCCGACCATGGACGACCGTCCTATGCCACGAGTAAGGCCATCGTCCGTCAAGTCTACGAAGATTAGATCACGAAGCAAAGGACCCATGTGCAGATCCGCGAATGGCGCCGCAGAACATGGATCGTTGACTCCAGCCCATCATCAGCCGTCAGTGACAAGGACGGCCTCACCTACCGACAGACCCGCCGAAAGGTCCTAAGTGGGGCCTCCCAAGACAGCGACATAGACGCGTGTTGGCCTCTCATTGGTTCGCACATCCGACTGCCAGCAGCTGCTGCGGACTTTAAGGAGACCAACCCATGTGCTAAAGACGATCGCCCGCTTATTGTAATACAGCAGATGCGATCGCCCAACGACTCCCAGTCTTATAAATAGAGAACCTCCAGCAACTGGAGAAAGGTTCAGAGAAATTCAGACCCTCGTCTTTTTCTTGAATCTATCCAGGATTTCTCTCTCAGAACCTCTTAACCAGAAGACGATCGGCAGAAACAAGAACTCCCTACAGATCAGAGAAATTCAGACTCTCGGCTTTCTCTTGAATCTATCCAGGATTTCTCTCTTAGAACCTCATAACCAGAAGACGGTCGGCAGAAACGAGAAGTCCCTACAGATCAGAGAACTCCAGATTTAAAGGTTCACAAGTACAGAAACTACTTCATACGAGAGTCCAGCTAATTCACACAGTGAGAGACCGTCGATTTCTCACGGTCAGCACAGCACTCCATCGTTGTTACAAGAACGCTCAGAGCAGCATCTATGGTTCTTCCGGCAATCTTCAGCACTCAAGAGCTAAGATAACTAGGGTCTTTACACTCATTGTAATTGTACTCTAACATTAATATTTGTACTCCCAAGTATTCGTATTAATAATATCTCACGAGAGCATTCAAGCCCGGGACTAACAACCCCGGTAAATCTTGCGTTATTTACTTTCCCCACGGACGTGCTCTCGCATTTGTTTGTTACTCGACCATTCCAGCATATCATCTCCGAATAATATTTTGGGTAACAACAAATGTAAATCCACAACATCTTATGTGTTTACCTTGTGTGGTTCTTGCATTTCATGGAAATCGCAACTTCAGCACATAGTTACCTTGTCTACTACTGAAGCTGAATATATTGCCTCTGTAACACCCCAACTAAGCGACTATTACAATGTCGTGGACCCCCGACTGGGACCCACCAAACGAATGAAAATTAATGACTTAAATAATATAATTGTAGTATCTAACCACATTATATCATTAATTACTCCGATGAGGAGTTTCAAGTAAAACACACACAAGATAATACAGAATACATATATATTTTATAGAAGATAAAATATACAACACTGAATGAAAATAAGTATCCAAACGGAAATCTGCAGCGGAAATAAAATGAAGACAACATGAATGAGTGAAAGGACTCGGGGCCCCTACTAGTATCACTGGGACTCCTCTCCGTCAACGTTCTCTTCCCGTGCCTTTGCCTTGCCATGACCTGAAAATAATGTCCCCCAACGGGGTCAGTTACACAGAACAACAATTCTCAAGAGTTGAATATACACAATCATGATATATCTTAATTATGAAATTAAGCTGAAGAGGGGCATCGTAGTACGCCCGTAATAGTATGTGCATGTGCACAAGACGAGTGACCGGACACGCCCGCCCTTGTACCTAATTAGTCTCACGGACAGGGCCGGTCCAATAGTTTCGGATGCCCTGGGCGAAGGGCGAAAAATATGCCCCTTAATTTAAGAAACTAATAACACAATTTTTTGAAGGGGTTTGGAACCTAGTCAAGCTAGGCGGCTCATCCCCACGCCGATTATTATTAAAAAGAAAAGTTACAATGTCATAAACCAAAATCCCGAAAAACAAAACAAACATAATATCACCTAAAACGATGTCTTTTTGCATTTCGTGAAGCAAAATCTTCAATTAATCTCTCATAGTCAACATTCGCTAAAAACTTACTTTCGATGCTCAAAATTGCTAACCCGTTAAGCCTCTCTTGACTCATGGTAGTCCGCAAATATGACTTCAATAGCTATAATTTTGAAAACTTCGTTCGCGGATGCTACCGTGACTGGTATGGTTAACCAAATCTTGTAGGCAAGCAACACGTGTGGGAACATATCCACCTTCCTTACAAACTCCATAACTTGAATAGACGTCCAAGGTTTTTCTTCCTCGTATGCTTCGGATGGTATCATGCCTGCAAAATTTGTAACTCCGTAAAGAGATACTTCCCATCAATGTCAACATCGTCACCATGTGTCAAAGCAACCTCAAGATTCAAACAACATTTCTTTAATTCATCATCTTTTAATTTGACCAAGCGTGACGCATTAAACAAGAACCCAAATATAGACTCAAAATGTTTCATTTGTTCAAATCTACTTCTTAAGCGAGAAAGTGCCATATCCACTAAAACTAGAAAGTAATCGGTCTGAATGATTCTTGTGCAGATTGTTGTTCTCTTTCACTATTTGGGATCTCGTCAAAATATTTTTTTCTACAAGCATAACGTTTTAGAGGAAATTCGGGTTCAACTCCAATATTTTCTGCAATTTCTTTAGCCTCAATAATAGCTGAGTCAAATCCATTGTCCCTATATTTTCAAAATAAACAACCAATCCTTCCAAGTTTTTACCGCAACATCTAGAAGCATATCTTTTGATTGTAATTTTTTACTAACCAAGTTGATTCGATATAAAATTTCATGCCAAATGACCAAACTTAAAACAAATTCAAAACTTGAAAGTTCACCATTTATCAAAGATTCAGCATCTCTACACACTTTTCCGTCTTCACATACGTTGGCTAATTTTATTAAGGCATCTTTTATTTGGCCAAGTTGAGATTTTATTGCTCTAACACTTTCAACATGACTTTCCCAACGAGTAGCACATAAAGACTTTAAAGTCAAGTCATCAATATATTCAAGTAAAACGCTCTACCGTTTTGTAGAATTAGAGAATACAGTATAAATCGTTTGACATGTACCAAAAAAAGTTTTTGCTTTGTGACAAGAGTTTGCCATATCGCACAAAACTAAATTAAGACAGTGGCATCCACATGGCATGTAAAAAGCTCTAGGATTTATATCAAGTAATCTTCTTTGAACACCTTGATGCTTTCCTTTCATATTAGCCCCATTATCATAACCCTGTCCCCGTACGCAATCAATATCCAAATCAAGAGATTTCAAAACATCTTGTAGCACATCAAAGAGACCTTTACCGGATGTATCTTCTACAACTAAAAACTCTAAAAAAAACTCTTCTACTTTAATAGGAACACTCAAGACATCAACACATCTTACAATCAAAGTCATTTGTTCTTTATGACTTGCATCAGGAGTACAATCAAGAATGACAGAAAAATATTTTGCCTCTTTGATTTTTGAAATAATTGCACATTTTACATTGGATGCCAACATTTCAATCAACTCATTTTGAATTTTATGACTAAGATAATGATGATGAGTTTCTTTTTCTTTAATCATATGAAAATGGTGTTGCATGACGGGATCAAACTCAGCAATCATTTGAAGAACACCTAAAAAGTTACCATTTGACTCTTCATAAAGCTTTTCATTTGTTCCACGAAAAGCCAAATTATATTGTGCCAAACATTTCACAACAGCAATTATGCGTTTCAGAACTTGTTTCCAATGAACGGTGTCTTTCTTGATTAACTCTTGCAAGTCCTTATCAATAGTTTGGTTCTTGTCTAACCTCATTTTCAACTCAGACCATGCTCTCAAGTTAATCCAATGTTCAGAACTATTTTCATGTAATGATAATGCATAACTAAGATGTTTCCAATCATTTAGTCCCTCACTTGCTAATTGACTTTTTGATCTAGCAACTTTGAACAATTTGCAACAAAAACAAAAAACTTTATCCAAATCTTTGGAATAAACCAACCATTTTCGATCATAGGATTCACCATTTCGTAGCTTCCGAATGTAATGAGTACAAGAAAAATGTCTATTTTGTTCATCTTTTGGAAAAACAACATTTGGATCTCTAATAGGCCCCTTTTCTTTAAGCAAATCTTTCATGTTTGAACTCATACCATCCCAAACACTCGGCTCAAAAATATTCAAATCTATTTTATCAACATGAGGCTCATCAAAGTCATTAGAGTTAGGAATACGAACAACTTCTTCATCAATAAGATTTTCCACAAAATCATTAGAAATGGGATCACCAACAAGTTCTTCATCAACAAGATTTTCCACATTGTCATTAGGATCACCAATAAGTTCTTCGTCAACACGATTTTCCATATTGTCATTAGGATTTTCAATGGGTTTTTCTTGTCTAACAAAAAAATCTATTTAATGATCCATGTAAAGATTGAGCAATTTCTTGTTGTTTTTTCTTTCTTTTTCGATTTTGAGCTCCGGATGGTTGTGATCTAGGAAACATTTTTCAAGAAGTAATCAAGCAACTAAGCAAAAATACCAAATAATACCAAGTAATACGGTCCTACTAATACCAAGCAAATAAGAAAATAATACCAAGTAATTTAGCAAATAATACCAAGAAATAAAATAAAAAATTTACTTGAAAGGAAAAAAAATGGAAAGAAAACACATGGGGTTGGGGGGATTGTGGCCTGGCCGGCCGATTGGATGAAACGGGCGAGAGGCTGGAACTGCTGCTACTACAGGAGGGGAAAGAAACGAAACAACGAACCGGCTCTCCTTGGCTTCGACGACAGGGCCGGACCGGAGGGGAAATCAGACGAGCAGGAGCACTGGAGCAGAGTGATAGAGAGTCAGAGAGAGAGGGGAAATCGAGAGAGAGGCAGAGGCGAGCGAGAGAGAGGAGGGTTTAAAAAAAAATAGGTATACTACTACTACTACTAGGTGGGTCGGCCGATGATGCCCCTTGGGCTGTTGATGCCCTGGGCGGAGGCCCATTTGGCCCACTATGTGGGCCGGCCCTGCTCACGGAGGTACGTTACCGTGTGCACAGTCCATTGTGTCGGTGAACCCGAACACGTGACCATCATATGCCCGACTAAAAATTCCACACATCACCAACCGGCCACGCAATACGAACCCAGAAGGTCATAGGAACGAGAATGACCATGATGAATATTAATGAATAACAATCCGACAAAGTCAAGAATGACTCACCGAGATGAAATAATAGTGAAGTGAGTGATAGCTCAATGAAATGATTGGAACCGTCGTTCCTCGTGAATGAAGTGATTATTCGACAATTACAAGTCTCAATACAGTTAATACATTATGAATGAATTATTATTATGACTGAACAACAACGGAAGGAATGAATATCCTTTTAACCGAATAAGAATTAACTTACACAACACCGATGAAGAATGTCCTTCCACGAACAAACGTCCTAAATGAGGTGTCGGTCGCTCGAACAACCTTGAATGACACAATTACCAACAATCCGTTCAATATAAAAATCAAACACGATTATAACTAACTCAAAACGTCGATACGACTAAACCAAGTTCATTGAGGCATTATATCAAACACGTAACCACTCTTCGATTGTTTACAACCAATCCTTAATTATACCAATATCAAATCCCCAAGGAATGTTTCAAACCAACAAAACATCTTCAATAAAATCAATAATCCAATATGCACATCCAATTCGTGATTTCAACAACAACTAATCGAAAACCCCCAAATCCAATTCAATATTCAAAGTGTTCTTGAATAATCCTTCAATAATCTAATGAATATTCATACAAACTCATAATCATATGTATATCTCTTCATACAACATGATTATAACGTCCAAAACATCATATCTCAACACAAAATCGAAATCCAAGATGTTGAAGAATTTATCTTTGAAGATCCAAACACTTTGATCCGGTGAAATAGTGTTAAATCGACTATCCAAGCTTCCCAATCCAAGATATATGTTTAGAACACTCCTTAACAAGTGATGTGATGAAGAAAGTCTCTCCCAAAAACCTCTCTCTCGGAACTCAAGTGAAGAAGGGTGAAATGACTGCAAAAATCCCGTCCAAGTCTATATAAACTGCCGAACGTTACGACCGTAAGTCGGCCTACTTACGGCAGTAACCTCTCCAAGTCAACGGCCTTACGGCCGTGACCAGCCACATCGTACGGGCGTAACTCGGTTTCATCGAAAGTCTGCCGACAGACTTACGGCCGTAAACGCACCTGCCTTACGGGCGTAACTCGACTCATACGGCCGTACTCGGCAAGACTTACGGGCGTATAAAACCTTCGTCGAAACTGACCGGGCACCCTGCTCGAATCGTACGCCCGTAACCGGCCAAGCCTCACGGCCGTACCTGACTCATCTTACGACCGTATGCCGCAACCCTTACGGCCATAAGCCCTCTTTGTCCGACATGTCCTGAAAACCACGAACGCATGTTACGGCCGTAGCCTGCCTATCCTTACGGCCATAACTCTGTTGGGATTCCGAAAATAAAACGAAATACGCAGCGGAAATAAATACGAATCCCAAACAGGATCGATCAAGTAACGTATATACGAAAAAAAAATACGAAGATAAAGATCATACCCTTGAAGCCTTTGAAATAATTCTTCGTAAATTTGATGACGATCACGAACCTCGTCCCGAACACGAAATCCCTTTGTTCCAAGCACCGAAAGTTCGAAGCCTCTACTTCACACGCGTCGGAAGTTGCCCGGAAAAATTTCGACGAGACTCCGTTCTCCAAGAACACGGCTAGGGAACTCGTAGGAATTTTTTCTCTCAATTTTTCTTAACTTTTATAACACCTCTAAGATGAAAAATATAGAAAAGAAAAATTTCTCTCTTTCCTCACTTTTTCTCACGGCTAGGAGCAGAAAGAAAGTGTATGTGTGTGTGTTTCAAGCCCCCATCATACACCATATGAGTTGGTTTTTATATAGATATAAAACAACTCATTTATGTAATTATAAATTGAGAAAGAATCTCAACTTAACAATTATGCATGACAAGACAACACAAAACACATGCATGGTGATCATGCCATGTGAGAGGGGGCGGCCCATGTAGGAGTTTCCTAGAAACGAGCCGAGCCACTCGGCTCGTGTACCGGACGTTCGTCAAACGACTGCTTAAATACACTCCGTTTAATCACCAATGTATTTATATTAATTAATTAATTTAATTAATTAATTATATCAAATACAAAAATATATTTCTCT
This sequence comes from Orobanche coerulescens, assembly GCA_033398695.1. Classification (NCBI taxonomy): domain Eukaryota; kingdom Viridiplantae; phylum Streptophyta; class Magnoliopsida; order Lamiales; family Orobanchaceae; genus Orobanche; species Orobanche coerulescens. The sequence continues at coordinate 75,161,724 of CM065808.1, read as the reverse complement.
AAGAAATATAATTTTATGAATAAAATTAATTACCCGATAACTTAATTTTAATTCATAAGACCGCTATTTGATTTATCTAATAAATCATAATTAGATATCCATATCTAATATTAATAGAGAGATAATAAATTTACATTTATCCGTCAACGCTCCCGATGCGCGACTCCGTAGGTCCGTCTCGTAGGCATTGGGAGGAACTAATGAGTGCGGGCACTTAGCCGACTAGCGGGCCGCCTTGTAAACCCCGGCGAGAACGAATGAAGGGATCATTCCGAACCATTATGTCGTGAATACTATATACGTATAGACCCTTCATCGGATGTCGGTCAAGTCTTGGTCACGGTAAAGTCAAACCCTACTGTTGACTAAACTCTATACATGTGTTAATGCAAATCAAGACCGATCGATTAACGGTGTATCTAATACGACTATATCGTAATGCTTTGGCCAAAGACTTATGATCTTATTTGCCATTAACCGTATAGGACATTCGCTGCTCACTAACAGGAGATAGAATCCTTTCTTGGCGTACGGTAAGATCGCTACTCGCCCGTATAGTCCGCACTTCGAGGTCGACTCGGCAATTAAGCAAATGAGTCTAACTACTCTAATGACAAACTAAACGTCACAGGCACATCTTCTCTTTGAACCCTCAAGTCAAAGGTCCACGTATACTATCACAACCTTTCGATTCGTCATCGACTCTCCGAGAGTGAATACGTGTGGTGAATCGAGTATGAGTCGTGTTCGAGTATCTTGGCCCCACCAATATACTTATAACTATGCTATCAAGACGTGCACACGTCCTAGCATCGATTATACAAGTCATATTAAAACTTAATGCCCATTTTAAGTTTATTGACTTGCGAACAATTTACGTAAATAAACTTTAAACACTTCGAAGACATTTTCTCTTATCCCATAACGAGAATGGAATGTTCGATTTATTTACATGGACTTCACTTCAATGTTTACCAAGTCAAGAATGCAATTGAAATACAATAAACAGTGAATGAATCGTATTGCCTTTTTATTAATTATTCCATAATTACAAGTATAATGCCCTTACTCTCTCATCCCCTGAGTGGCATTCGAGGGCATGTTCCTAACAATCTCCCACTTGCACTCAATGCCACACATCATGGTATCCAATACCCATGTTCTTCAGATGTCTTTCCAAGACGGCCTGAGATAATGGCTTAGTCAGCGGGTCAGAGACATTGTCTTCTGAGTCTACTCTTTCCAATGAAACATATCCTTTTTCCACCATCTCTCGAACGATGTGGTACTTTCTCTTTATATGCTTGGTGTTGTGGTGAGCCCTCGGCTCCTTGGCTTGGGTGACAGCTCCATCATTATCACAGAATAGTGATATAGGCAACTCCGCGTTAGGCACCACTTGAAGTTCTTGTATAAACACGCATCCAAAATGCTTCTTTGCTAGCCTCGAGGCGACTTGATACTCTGCTTGGCGGTGGAATCCGATGGCGGTTTGCTTGGAGCTTCTCCAAGATCTTGCTCCTCCATTGAGAGTAAATAAATACCCGGATGTCGACTTAGAGTCGTCATTGTCTCCTTGAAAATCGAGAATCGGTGAATCCAATCACCTTGATTCTCCACCACCATAAGTAAGAACTAAATCTCTAGTTCTTCTTAAGTACTTAAGAATGTTCTTTACGGCGGTCAATGTTCCATTCCGGGTTTGCTTGAAATCGACTTACCATACTCACAGCGTAGGCTAAGTCTGGTCTCGTACACAACATAGCGTACATGAGGCTACCCATCGCGAGGCATAGGGTACCTTACTCATCTCTCTCTTGTCTTCCTCACTTTGAGGACACATTTTCGTGGTGAGATGAATTCCATGTCGCATGGGAAGGAACCCTCTTTTAGATTCATCCATCTTGAATCTTCTCGGGATTTTATCGATATAAAGGGCTTGGGAAAGTCCTATCATTCTTCGTGGTCTATCTCTGTAAAGACGGATCCCTAGAATATAGGAAGCTTCTCCCAAGTCTTTCATGGAGAACGTTTTAGAAAGCCAAGCTTTCACGGTCTTGAAGCATTGCTACGTTATTTCCTATAAGCGAGAATATCATCTACATATAGTACTAAGAACGCAATGTTGCTCCCAGACCTTTTGTAAACACACGGTTCCTCCTCATTTCGTTCAAGTCAAAGTCCTTAATCGCTTCACAAATCGAAGGTTCCAACTCCGAGAAGCTTGCTTGAGACCATAAATGGCTCGTTACGGCTTACACACTTTATGAATATTAGCTTTGGACACAAAACCTTTAGGCTGTTCCATATAGATTTCCTCCTCGAGGTATCCATTTAGAAAAGCCGTTTTGACATCCATTTGCCATATTTCATAATCATAATAGCACAATGGCAAGCATCATGCGAATCGACTTTATCATAGCTACGGGCGAAGGTATCATGATAATCGATTCCTTCCCTTTGGGTGTAACCCTTTGCCACAAGCCCGGCCTTATAGGCATCAACCTTGCCATCCCCGGTCTTTCTCTTATAGATCCATTTATTTCCAATAGTCCTCATGCCGGTTGGAAGATCTACTAGAGTCCAGACTGATTGGTATGCATCGAGTCTATCTCGGCTTTCATTGCTTCTTGCCATTTATCGGAGTCTACATCCACTATCGCTTGGTCATAGGTGACAGGTCGTTTTCATGCTATCGGGTGTGTCGTGGAGACCCAGTTCCTCGACATGTGTATAGCCATACCTCTCAGGTAAGTGAGATACCCTATCAGACCTTCGAAGTGGAGGCTATGTTACAATAGGTTCGGTTCTTGATCCCTGATCAGATGTCTCCTTAGGACTTTCATTTTGCTCTTCTAAAGAGATATTTCTACCCGAGCCACCTTCTGAATGAATTCATCCTCAAGGAAGTGCGCTTGTAATGCCACAACGACCCTATGGTCTTCCTCGGCATGTAGAATAGATAACCCATCGAGTCCTCTGGGTATCCTATGAAACGTCCTTTTATGGACCTCGCTTCCAGTTTGTCCACCTTAGCCTTTTTTACATAGGCTGGACATCCCCAAATCCTTATGTGATTAAGGCTTGGTTTCTTACCCTTCCACATCTCATGCGGAGTGATAGGAGCAGATTTGGAAGGACATCTATTTAGGATATAGGCGGTTAGTAAGGCATACCCCCATAGGTAAATAGGTAAATCGGTGTAATTTAACATGGAGCGAACCATGTCCAACAAAGTCCGATTTCTCCTTTACGAAACACCATTTAAGCGTGGGGTTCTGGAGTGAATTGTGAAACTATTCCATGTTCCTTAAGGAACTCATCAAACTCAGTGCTCATATATTCGCCACCTCGGTCCGACCGAAGTGCTTTGATATGACATCCGGTTTGTTTTTCAACTAGGGCCTTAAATTCTTTGAATTTAGCAAAGGCTTGATTTATGTTTCATTAAGTACACAATCCCATACCTAGTATGATCATCATGAACGTTATGAAATATTGATATCCGTCTCGGGCTACTTCTAAAGCACCACAAACATCGGTATGCACCAATCCAAGTTTATCGGCCCTTTCAAAAGTCCTGTGAAGGGAACTTAGTCATTTTGCCTCTAAGGCAAGATTCACAAGTTGGATAGGGTTCTACACCCAATGGACTTAAAAGTCCATCTTTCTCCATTTTACGAACCTTGGTCGACCAACATGACCAAGTCTAAGGTGCCATTTAAGAGCTTGATTAGTATCTTGCCTACCACGTTTCCTAGTTATAGTATTCACTTCTTTGTTTTATTTTGCATGTTCGGATGATATAATCCATTCAACAATGTATTATTCCAACCAATTTATTTGAAAATAAATTTTACAAGCCATTGCCAATGAAGAAACAAAATCCTTTCCGGTCCAAGTGGAATGGATACAATGTTTTATGCCCCTTGGGCAAAACAAGTACTTCATCTAATGTCAAAATAAAACCGATTCTAAACCCGGAAGGATTGATCCAATATCGGTTGCCTCGACACTTTGTCCGCTTCCAACGGTGATCATTATTTCCCGACTTCAAGTTTTCTACTTGTTCAGATCCCGATTCATGGTACAAATGTGAGAAGTGGCACGAATCGAGAATCCATGAAGCGAGAATATACGATGAGCGGAACAATTAGTTTCAAAAACAAAAAGTTCCGTGCACGATGCGCCATTAATCTTGGGACAAGTCCTTCGCGATGTGACTCACCGCATTCAAGGCATTTGTCCGTAGGTTTTGGACCGCCTACCTTTTGAACCTTTCGGGCCTTGCCCTTTCCTTTTGCACCCCTTTCTTGGGTTTGTCTTGCTCGTAGGTCTTTTCTTCTTGTTCTTGGACCTCTTAGGCCCGGAAGAAATCACAAGAGCAGCCTCTCTCGGTTTAGTCTTCATGTTAGGCTGCCGTCACGGTTTATTCATTAGCCCAGCTAATGTGCATGTAATTTCATTACAGTTGAAATTCATTACAAACTGCGTGAAAGAGTCAGGTAGAGATTGAAGGATGAGATCAATTTGAAGGGATAAATCCATATTAAAGTTGAGCACCTCGAGCCTCTCAATCATAGAGATCATCTTGAGGACGTGGTCTCCCACTTTCTCCCCTTCTTTCATCCTAGCACTGAACAACTGCTTTGATATCTCATATCTAGCAGTCCTACTGTGCTCTCCATAAAGTTCGGTCAAGTGTGCGAGAATCTGCCTAGCAGAAGTCATTTTCTCGTGCGCTCTCTGTAACACCCCCAATCCGCTCAGGGATATTACACGCCGTAGACCCTCTCCTCGAGGATCTACCAGGCTGGTAACAACATTTAACATCTCGACAATGCCTTCAAGGCAAAATGACTCAGTAGACCGATTTGGTCTTTCAATAAAATATACAACTCGATTACAAACATATACCCACGCAGGGGTCAAAATACAATAAACTCCCGTACAACGGGGAAAAGGTACTGCAGCGGAAAAGAAAATACAACTAGACCAATACGACATCAACGGATCCTCATGTGATTAGTATCGTTCATCTTTCATCATCCTTCATGCCGACCACACTCTGCTCCAAAACACGAATGCACAGACATCCACCCCGAATACTCGGGGTTAGCAAACTCCTTTGTTTTGCTAGTGCAAGTATAAAATACGAAAACGAGCCATACATATCATACTCCACGGAACATGTTAATCACAAACATACTTCCCGAGGTAAATCACTTAATCAAAGCGGTTAAATCGAAAGATAGGGGTAAACCCGATATACATCTTGTGAAAACATTTTACGATCTCGGGAGTTTTGAAAACACATTGGGATTTAAGAATTCTCAAACCTTTCAAAAACGTTTAGGGACACAACCCAAAAGTCATTTTCCCAAAACATAAATCCGATAACAACAAATGGGGTCCACGACCCGATCATACCATAACAACTGTTTCCACAGTTATTCGCGTCCGTGCTAGCAAGCCACGGACCTCGGATGCTCCGTAGAACAAACCCGAGTGAATAACCCAGGGAAACTATATCAAATCACATGTCACCGTAATCGCGATCACGTGACTACAAGCACATATACGTACATAATCAAACCACAACCATAAGTTATCCCGGCATCGCGCTAACAAGCCACGAACCTCGGAGTCCCATAAGACATACCCGATGATACCCCACAAGTTATCTCGGCATCGGGCTAACAAGCCACGAACCTCGGAGTCCCCGCAAGACATACCGTATTGGATAACCCTACGGTTTCGCCCGACCCATACTAGCAAGTATGGATCCCGGAGATTCAACAATCCTACCGGAGGCACATCACATACATCAAGCACACAACAATAATCACTTATCAAGCCAAACAGCATTAAGTATCACAACCTCCTTTCAAGGAGTAACAACTAATATCATACACATTACGTTCTTACCGAACAAGTACACAATAACAATACGTAATCCCCGGCAAAGGATTACGGTCTATCAACTCACTCGAAGTGATCATATTATCTTTAAACATACAAAACCAACACACATATTCCGAGAACACATATTCACGAAGTATTCGAATTATCGTTGAAAGACAATATTTATCGAGGACATACCGATCCTTTTTAACGTTCATTAAATATTGGATTTCGCATAAAATCATTTATCAATAATTATGCCGATGAAATATGAAATGTATGGGCAAGATACTTGCCTCAAAATCGCACGCAAGTATTCCGACGAACACGGCTCAACGGAAAGCTTCAAACGCCCAATGCTATCGAAGCGGAAGACGGCGGCGAGCGAAAGGGTTCAACACGGTTTCTTCGCAAGAAACACGACCCTAACATCATACAATTAATAAATCAACGATCATACGATGAAGAATAATCGTAGAACGCCCGAAAACCCCTCTAAGACATTTTAGGACACCTTCAAGGCGTCGGTCAAGAACTCGACTCAAACAATGAATCGATACGATCCAACCATGGAATAATAAAGGAAATGATATAATACATCTAAATATTCATCAATACATCATAATCCTAAGTTAAATCGGATTAATCGGACGAAAACAACCAAAACCCCAAATTCCCAAAACTAGATTTCTAGGAAATCGGCACGGTCGCTCGATCAAAGGATGTTATAGGACGGATGATTGGATATGAACCTCAAACTTCATGGATATGTTGTTAAACAACATGGCTTCAAGCTTAGAACACGCCCGGCCGGAAGAGGAGAAGAAGAAGGTGAAAAATGGCAAGAAAAAGCGTCTGCGGGGCCTTTATAGGGGTTGACTGCCGGACGGCCCGTGCGATCGGCACGGTCGTGTCCACTGCTGGTAGCAGCAGGATGATGACCGTCAAGCGGCGACTTCGGCAGACTCGGCCGTGTCTGGAACACGGTCGGCGTGTCAGCGATCGTCTCGAGCTTATCCGGAAGAAATGCAGCCGCCGTGTCGGACGACACGGCGGTCGGTCGCGAAACTTCGAATTTCCGACGAAATGCAGCACGGGCCGTGTCGGACGACACGGCCGAAGTTCGGCCGCGTGATCGCCAATAACGGCGGGTGAACTAAAGCGACCATAACTCTCTCGTCAGGACTCGATTGACTCACCGTTTGAACCATTGGAAAGCTAACTCGATGCTCTATAATATTGCAAAGATTTAGAATTTTTGGAGTTACCAAAAATTAATGGTGAGTTTACAAAGTCGAACTCCCACGTGAAAAAGTCGATTAAGGACACGGAACTCAATAAAACGACACCGAAACGAACTCGGATGACAAAAGTGCGAGAATTAATCATTCTCGAAATGACGAAAGGTCATGAGCGAGTCGTCAAAACGGACTTCCGCGAAAAGAAAACTACGAAATTGAAATTGCGGATATTACATTCTACCCTCCTTAAAAGAAGTTTCGTCCGAAACTTAAAACAAGTAGGGGAGCAATATACACTTGGAAAACTCGACGAGATACACAAAATAGGAAACTCGCGCCCAACGGCGAAAGCGCGCAAGAAACGCAAAGAGACATACGGCGTGAAAACACGCTCCACGACGACCAACACAACGTCGCCGTTAGGGATACAATAACACCAACAAATGACAAGCGTCATCAAACACATAATACTGATCAAGTCAATCATCCAAACAATCACAAAACACAAAGAACGAAAATCAATAGGATTGACTAACCCAATGGTACATCAATCAAAACGCGAGCCAACCGCCGAACAAATACGAATTCCACCGCCCAAGGGTTGGAAGATTGAAAACGAGACTAACTTCCCGAACTTAAGGGAATTAGGAAGGAGCCCACGCTCAACAATCACGAAGCGAGAACAAAACCGAACAAACAAACGATCGAGACAACAAAAATCGAACGATCATGTTCGGATCACGAAGAACAATAAGGTTCAACCGACAACTCCGAGGTTCACATCTCGACTCGAGACAAAACAAGATCCGGTGAAAACAACAAGATGCACACTCGCATAAGATCCACAGGAAAGGGAATAACAATTGAAAAGTCACATCGACGAACGAGTAATTCCGAAATAATACCACCTCGTTCGATCCCGAATAAGAGAACTAGTAAAACCAGATGATGTCACTTCCGAACAAGGTTCACAAGAATCGAACCGAACTCGAAAAGTCACGGCGATAACCCAGTTGACCCAAAACAAGATCACGGCTCGTTCGAACGATGAAACCGAAATACGAACAAGTTCGAAAGTGTCAACGAACACGAGCGAGTCGATAGAATCGAGAAAGAGAAAATGCGAGTCTAAAATAACACGGGTACTACATTCGACCTCTTATAAAGAAGGTCGCCCCGCAACTCACAACAAATAAAACAAGGTGACGACACAACAAGCAACCGACGAAACATCCTTCGAAGGCCTCTCAAAGCCGATTCCGATGATCTTTGAAGCGTGAACTCCGAAAGTCTCGGTAGCCAATTCACAAAACTGAATTCGGTGTCCTCGAGTCCACACTTGAAATGTGTTACCGACGAGAAGGACAATTTACATGTGCATGCCCGGCACATAATGGTTGAAACGCCTCGGCTCGGCGTCACAGAAAATACAAATGCTAGATACTGATAGGGCATAACATCGCAAAACAACATAGCGGAGATGCCAACTCGGACAACAAAGAATCATAACACATACCATATACAACGATTACCATCATAAAGTAATACACACACAAACACTACAGCAACGACGGTATCGTTCGGCGACCTCAACGGCCCGAACGATAACCATCACATAATTACAACCACCATGAAACAATCACACATGTACACAAACGTACAAACTCAAGCTTCAACAGCTCACACCCGTGCGACAACACGCAAATCACCACGAGGCGATAAACGGTAAATACTAGTTCACACCTCTCACGAGAGGGCCAACAAAACATATGCGTGGCGAACGACTCGACGCTCACGCCACCAATTCAATCACAATTCGGGGTTGACACCGTAACGAAAGTTCGAAAACCATACACGCATTTCCGGTCCGCAAACAGGAATGATAGGTTTTAAAAACGAAAACCACCTTTTGAAAATAGTTTGGAAACAACAGTTGATCTTGAGTATCATTTTACAAAAAGTAGTACAAACACCATTATCGAGACTTTGAAAATCATCTTGCGTTTGAACAAAAATGAGGACACCTTTCCTTTAGTGAAAACTTTCAAAATATTCGACCCTTGGGTCTAAGCAATCGCATTTGAAAATATCTCAAAAATAATTTTGGTCCTCAACCGGAAAATTTTTGAAATGTATTGCGGCATTAGAAAACACCTTGAAAACACCGCAAGAAAATAATTCGTTTTAAAAGTACGTCTCAAATTTTAATTTTCTTAGATACTCAAGGTTTTCAAAAATAATTCAATGGGCTAGAATGCCCAAAAATTTTCGTAATTACAAGGAACAATATAGCGCCGTGGGTCCCGTAGGAACCCACCAGCTAAAAACCATTTACAAAACGCCAAAAAGGCCGATGACGGTAATATTTCAAAACTCACGAAGCCATTTAGAAAATAATAAATACCGTCATAAGAATTTCGCCAAAACGATCAAGGCCGTAATGCCAAAAACTCGGTTAAGGAATTGGTTTTGAAATAAAACTCGGTCGGTAAAATACCGAAAGTCATTGCAAAAGAACTCACGCAGCGGATAAAAGAAATACGGTTCAACATACACAATCGAGCAACACTACTCCTCATATGAACGAAATATGAGAGTCAAATAACCACATATCACAAAATCAAAATCCATAAGATGATTCCGTCACTTAACAAATAATCATAAAAATAGCTCGTGTCACACGAGGCACAACACAAAGAAGGGAGACTTACATTCAGAGGTCGCACGAAGATGATGATCGCCCACGATACTAATCACGACCAACAAACTCAGACGACGCGTCGCGACACGACTTAGTCAGACAAAATCCGACGAGACAAAAACTCAATAGACACCACTAACCCGACAGCCTAGGTTTCCATAACCTAAGCTCCGATACCATTCTGTAACACCCCCAATCCGCTCAGGGATATTACACGCCGTAGACCCTCTCCTCGAGGATCTACCAGGCTGGTAACAACATTTAACATCTCGACAATGCCTTCAAGGCAAAATGACTCAGTAGACCGATTTGGTCTTTCAATAAAATATACAACTCGATTACAAACATATACCCACGCAGGGGTCAAAATACAATAAACTCCCGTACAACGGGGAAAAGGTACTGCAGCGGAAAAGAAAATACAACTAGACCAATACGACATCAACGGATCCTCATGTGATTAGTATCGTTCATCTTTCATCATCCTTCATGCCGACCCTGTGCTCTGCTCCAAAACCTGAATGCAATACAGACATCCACCCCCCGAATACTCGGGGGTTAGCAAAACTCCACTGTTTTGCTAGTGCAAGTATAAAATACGAAAACGAGCCATACATATCATACTCCACGGAACATGTTAATCACAAACATACTTCCCGAGGTAAATCACTTAATCAAAACGGTTAAATCGAAAGATAGGGGTAAACCCGATATACATCTTGTGAAAACATTTTACGATCTCGGGAGTTTTGAAAACACATTGGGATTTAAGAATTCTCAAACCTTTCAAAAACGTTTAGGGACACAGCCCAAAAGTCATTTTCCCAAAACATAAATCCGATAACAACAAATGGGGTCCACGACCCGATCATACCATAACAACCTGTTTCCACAGTTATTCGCGTCCGTGCTAGCAAGCCACGGACCTCGGATGCTCCCGTAGAACAAACCCGAGTGAATAACCCACAGGAAACTATATCAAATCACATGTCACCGTAACGCGATCACGTGACTACAAGCACATATACGTACATAATCAAACCACAACCATAAGTTATCCGGCATCGCGCTAACAAGCCACGAACCTCGGAGTCCCCGCAAGACATACCCGATGATACCCCACAAGTTATCTCGGCATCGGGCTAACAAGCCACGAACCTCGGAGTCCCCGCAAGACATACCCGTATTGGATAACCCTACGGTTTCGCCCGACCCAAACTAGCAAGTATGGATCCGGGAGATTCAACAATCCTACCCTGATTCAAAACACATACAAAAAGCACACAACAATAATCACTTATCAAGCCAAAACTAATTATGTATCACAACCTCCTTTCAAGTAGTAACAACTAATATCATACACATTAAGTTCTTACAGAACAAGTACACAATAACAATACGTAATCCCGGCAAAGGATTACGGTCTATCAACTCACTCAAGTGATCATATTATCTTTAAACATACAAAACCAACACACATATTCCGAGAACACATATTCACGAAGTATTCGAATTATCGTTGAAAGACAATATTTATCGAGGACATACCGATCCTTTTAACGTTCATTAAATATTGGATTTCGCATAAAATCATTTATCAATAATTATGCCGATGAAATATGAAATGTATGGGCAATATACTTGCCTCAAAATCGACGCAAGTATTGACGAACACGGCTCAACGGAAAGCTTCAAACGCCCAATGCTATCGAAGCGGAAGACGGCGGCGAACGAAAGGGTTCAACACGGTTTCTTCGCAAGAAACACGACCCTAACATCATACAATTAATAAATCAACGATCATACGATGAAGAATAATCGTAGAACGCCCGAAAACCCCACTAAGACATATTAACGGACACCTTCAAGGCGTCGGTCAAGAACTCGACTCAAACAATGAATCGATACGATCCAACCATGGAATAATAAAGGAAATGATATAATACATCTAAATATTCATCAATACATCATAATCCTAAGTTAAATCGGATTAATCGGACGAAAACAACCAAAACCCCCAAATTCCCCAAAACTAGATTTCTAGGAAATCGGCACGGTCGCTCGATCAAAGGATGTTATAGGACGGATGATTGACGATATGAACCTCCAAACTTCATGGATATGTTGTTAAACAACATGGCTTCAAGCTTAGAACACGCCCGGCTTCGGAAGAGGAGAAGAAGAAGGTGAAAAATGGCAAGAAAACGTCTGCAGGGCCTTTTATAGGGGTTGATCGCTGCCGGACACGGCCCGTGCCGATCGGCACGGTCGTGTCGCATACCTGGCCGACAGGGCGGTGACCGTCAAGCGACTGACTTCGGACGACTCGACCGTGTCACGGAACACGGTCGGGCGTGTCAGCGATCATCTCGAGCTTATCCGGAAGAGATGCAGCACGGGCCGTGTCGGACGACACGGCCGAAGTTCGGTCGGCGAAACTTCGGAATTTCCGGACGAGTGCAGCCGGGCCGTGTCGGACGACACGGCCGAGTTCGGCCGGCGATGATCGCCAATAACGAGCGGGTGAACTAAAACGACCATAACTCTCTCGTCCGGACTCCGATTGACTCACCGTTTGAACCATTGGAAAGATAACTCGATGCTCTATAATATTGCAAAGATTTAGAATTTTTGGAGTTACCAAAAATTAATGGTGACTTTACAAAGTCGAACTCCCACGTGAAAAAGTCGATTAAGGACACGGAACTCAATAAAACGACACCGAAACGAACTCGGATGACAAAAAGTGCAGAATTAATCATTCTCGAAATGACGAAAGGTCATGAGCGAGTCGTCAAAACGGACTTCCGCCGAAAAAAAGAAAACTACCGAAATTCGAAATTGCGGATATTACATTCTACCCTCCTTAAAAGAAGTTTCGTCCCGAAACTTAAAACAAGTAGGGGGGAGCAATATACCCGCCAGGAAAACTCGACGAGATACACAAAAATAGGAAACTCGCGCCCAACGGCGAAACGCTGCAAGAAACGCAAAGAGACATACGGCGTGAAAACACGCTCCACGACGACCAACACAACGTCGCCGTTAGGGATACAATAACACCAACAAATGACAAGCGTCATCAAACAGATAATACAATCAAGTCAATCATCCAAACAATCACAAAACACAAAGAACGAAAATCAATAGGATTGACTAACCCAATGGTACATCAATCAAAACGCGAGCCAACCGCTGAACAAATACGGAATTCCACCGCCCAAGGGTTGGAAGATTGAAAACGAGACTAACTTCCCGAACTTAAGGGAATTAGGAAGGAGCCTGAACGCTCAACAATCACGAAACGAGAACAAAACCGAACAAACAAACGATCGAGACAACAAAAATCGAACGATCATGTTCGGATCACGAAGAACAATAAGGTTCAACCGACAACTCCGAGGTTCACATCTCGACTCGAGACAAAACAAGATCCGGTGAAAACAACAAGATGCACACTCGCATAAGATCCACAGGAAAGGGAATAACAATTGAAAAGTCACATCGACGAACGAGTAATTCCGAAATAATACCACCCTCGTTCGATCCACTTCGAATAAGAGAACTAGTAAAACCAGATGATGTCACTTCCGAACAAGGTTCACAAGAATCGAACCGAACTCGAAAAAGTCACAGCGATAACCAGATTGACCCAAAACAAGATCACAGCTCGTTCGAACGATGAAACCGAAATACAGAACAAGTTCAGAAAGTGTCAACGAACACGAGCGAGTCGATAGAATTGAGAAAGAGAAAATGCAGGAGTCTAAAAAAAACACGGGTACTACATTCGACCTCTTATAAAAGAAGGTCGCCCCCGCAACTCACAACAGCGAAAACAAGGTGACGACACAACAAGCAACCGACAGAAACATCCTTCGAAGGCCTCTCAAAGCCGATTCGATGATCGTTGAAGCGTGAACTCCGAAAGTCTCGGTAGCCAATTCACAAATCAATTCGGTGTCCTCGAGTCCACACTTGAAATGTGTTACCGACGAGAAGGACAATTTACATGTGCATGCCCGGCACATAATGGTTGAAACGCCTCGGCTCGGCGTCAAAATACAAATGCTAGATACAATGGGGCATAACATCGCAAAACAACATAGCGGAGATGCCAACTCAAAGACAACAAAGAATCATAACACATACCATATACAACGATTACCATCATAAAGTAATACACACACAAACACTACAGCAACGACGGTATCGTTCGGCGACCTCAACGGCCCGAACGATAACCATCACATAATTACAACCACCATGAAACAATCACACATGTACACAAACGTACAAACTCAAGCTTCAATAGCTCACACCCGTGCGACAACACGCAAATCACCACGAGGCGATAAACAGTAAATACCAGTTCACACCTCTCACAGAGGGCCAACAAAACATATGCGTGGCGAACGACTCGACGCTCACGCCACCAATTCAATCACAATTCGGGGTTGACACCGTAACGAAAGTTCGAAAACCATACACGCATTTCCGGTCCGCAAACAGGAATGATAGGTTTTAAAAACGAAAACCACCTTTTGAAAATAGTTTGGAAACAACAGTTGATCTTGAGTATCATTTTACAAAAGTAGTACAAACACCATTATCGAGACTTTGAAAATCATCTTGCGTTTGAACAAAAATGAGGACACCTTTCCTTTAGTGAAAACTTTCAAAAATATTCGACCCTTGGGTCTAAGCAACTGCATTTGAAAATATCTCAAAAATAATTTTGGTCCTCAACCGGAAAATTTTTGAAATGTATTGCGGCATTAGAAAACACCTTGAAAACACCGCAAGAAAATAATTCGTTTTAAAAGTACGTCTCAAATTTTAATTTTCTTAGATACTCAAGGTTTTCAAAAATAATTCAATGGGCTAGAATGCCCAAAAATTTTCAGGTAATTACAAGGAACAATATAGCGCCGTGGGTCAGCGCCGAACCCACTGTGCTAAAAACCATTTACAAAAACGCCAAAAAGGCCGATGACGGTAATATTTCAAAAACTCACAGAAGCCATTTAGAAAATAATAAATACCGTCATAAGAATTTCGCCAAAACGATCAAGGCCGTAATGCCAAAAACTCGGTTAAGGAATTGGTTTTCGAAATAAAACTCGGTCGGTAAAATACCGAAAGTCATTGCAAAAGAACTCACGCAATGGATAAAAGAAATACGGTTCAACATACACAATCGAGCAACACTACTCCTCATATGAACGAAATATGAGAGTCAAATAACCACATATCACAAAATCAAAATCCATAAGATGATTCCGTCACTTAACAAATAATCATAAAAATAGCTCGTGTCACACGAGGCACAACACAAAGAAGGGAGACTTACATTCAGAGGTCGCACGAAGATGATGATCGCCCACGATACTAATCACGACCAACAAACTCAGACGACGCGTCGCGACACGACTTAGTCAGACAAAATCCGACGAGACAAAAACTCAATAGACACCACTAACCCGATGCCTAGGTTTCCATAACCTAAGCTCTGATACCATTCTGTAACACCCCCAATCCGCTCAGGGATATTACACGCCGTAGACCCTCTCCTCGAGGATCTACCAGGCTGGTAACAACATTTAACATCTCGACAATGCCTTCAAGGCAAAATGACTCAGTAGACCGATTTGGTCTTTCAATAAAATATACAACTCGATTACAAACATATACCCACGCAGGGGTCAAAATACAATAAACTCCGTACAACGGGAAAAGGTCTTGCAATGAAAAGAAAATACAACTAGACCAATACGACATCAACGGATCCTCATGTGATTAGTATCGTTCATCTTTCATCATCCTTCATGCCGACCCCGTGCTCTGCTCCAAAACACGAATGCAATCAGACATCCACCCCGAATACTGGGGTTAGCACATCTCCACTGTTTTGCTAGTGCAAGTATAAAATACGAAAACGAGCCATACATATCATACTCCACGGAACATGTTAATCACAAACATACTTCCCGAGGTAAATCACTTAATCAAAACGGTTAAATCGAAAGATAGGGGTAAACCCGATATACATCTTGTGAAAACATTTTACGATCTCGGGAGTTTTGAAAACACATTGGGATTTAAGAATTCTCAAACCTTTCAAAAACGTTTAGGGACACAGCCCAAAAGTCATTTTCCCAAAACATAAATCCGATAACAACAAATGGGGTCCACGACCCGATCATACCATAACAACCTGTTTCCACAGATTATTCGCGTCCCGTGCTAGCAAGCCACGGACCTCAGATGCTCCCGTAGAACAAACCCGAGTGAATAACCCACAGGGAAACTATATCAAATCACATGTCACCGTAACCGCAGTCACGTGACTACAAGCACATATACGTACATAATCAAACCACAACCATAAGTTATCCCGGCATCGCGCTAACAAGCCACGAACCTCGGAGTCCCCGCAAGACATACCCGATGATACCCCACAAGTTATCTCGGCATCGGGCTAACAAGCCACGAACCTCGGAGTCCCCGCAAGACATACCCGTATTGGATAACCCTACGGTTTCGCCCGACCCATACTAGCAAGTATGGATCCCGGAGATTCAACAATCCTACCCGGAGGCACATCACATACATCAAGCACACAACAATAATCACTTATCAAGCCAAACAGCATTAAGTATCACAACCTCCTTTCAAGGAGTAACAACTAATATCATACACATTACGTTCTTACCGAACAAGTACACAATAACAATACGTAATCCCCGGCAAAGGATTACGGTCTATCAACTCACTCGAAGTGATCATATTATCTTTAAACATACAAAACCAACACACATATTCCGAGAACACATATTCACGAAGTATTCGAATTATCGTTGAAAGACAATATTTATCGAGGACATACCGATCCTTTTTAACGTTCATTAAATATTGGATTTCGCATAAAATCATTTATCAATAATTATGCCGATGAAATATGAAATGTATGGGCAAGATACTTGCCTCAAAATCGGTACGCAAGTATTCCGACGAACACGGCTCAACCGGAAAGCTTCGAAACGCCCAATGCTATCGAAACGGAAGACGACGACGAACGAAAGGGTTCAACACGGTTTCTTCGCAAGAAACACGACCCTAACATCATACAATTAATAAATCAACGATCATACGATGAAGAATAATCGTAGAACGCCCGAAAACCCCTCTAAGACATTTTACCGGACACCTTCAAGGCGTCGGTCAAGAACTCGACTCAAACAATGAATCGATACGATCCAACCATGGAATAATAAAGGAAATGATATAATACATCTAAATATTCATCAATACATCATAATCCTAAGTTAAATCGGATTAATCGGACGAAAACAACCAAAACCCCCAAATTCCCCATAACTAGATTTCTAGGAAATCGACACGGTCGCTTCGATCAAAGGATGTTATAGGACGGATGATTGACGATATGAACCTCCAAACTTCATGGATATGTTGTTAAACAACATGGCTTCAAGCTTAGAACACGCCCGGCTTCGGAAGAGGAGAAGAAGAAGGTGAAAATGGCAAGAAAACGTCTGCGGGGCCTTTTATAGGGGTTGACTGCCTTCCGGACACGGCCCGTGCCGATCGGCACGGTCGTGTCGCATACCTGGCCGACAGGACGGTGACCCGTCCGACAGCGACTCGGCACGACTCGACCGTGTCTGGAACACGGTCGGGCGTGTCAGCGATCGTCTCGAGCTTATCCGGAAGAAATGCACGGGCCGTGTCGGACGACACGGCCGAGTTGGTCGGCGAAACTTCGGAATTTCCGGACGAAATGCACGGGCCGTGTCGGACGACACGGCCGAGTTCGGCCGGCAGTGATCGGCCAATAACGAGCGGGTGAACTAAAACGACCATAACTCTCTCGTCCGGACTCCGATTGACTCACCGTTTGAACCATTGGAAAGCTAACTCGATGCTCTATAATATTGCAAAGATTTAGAATTTTTGGAGTTACCAAAAATTAATGGTGAGTTTACAAAGTCGAACTCCCACGTGAAAAAGTCGATTAAGGACACGGAACTCAATAAAACGACACCGAAACGAACTCGGATGACAAAAAGTGCAGAATTAATCATTCTCGAAATGACGAAAGGTCATGAGCGAGTCGTCAAAACGGACTTCCGCCGAAAAAAAGAAAACTACCGAAATTCGAAATTGCGGATATTACATTCTACCCTCCTTAAAAGAAGTTTCGTCCCGAAACTTAAAACAAGTAGGGGGGAGCAATATACCCGCCAGGAAAACTCGACGAGATACACAAAAATAGGAAACTCGCGCCCAACGGCGAAACGCTGCAAGAAACGCAAAGAGACATACGGCGTGAAAACACGCTCCACGACGACCAACACAACGTCGCCGTTAGGGATACAATAACACCAACAAATGACAAGCGTCATCAAACACATAATACAATCAAGTCAATCATCCAAACAATCACAAAACACAAAGAACGAAAATCAATAGGATTGACTAACCCAATGGTACATCAATCAAAACGCGAGCCAACCGCTGAACAAATACGGAATTCCACCGCCCAAGGGTTGGAAGATTGAAAACGAGACTAACTTCCCGAACTTAAGGGAATTAGGAAGGAGCCTGAACGCTCAACAATCACGAAACGAGAACAAAACCGAACAAACAAACGATCGAGACAACAAAAATCGAACGATCATGTTCGGATCACGAAGAACAATAAGGTTCAACCGACAACTCCGAGGTTCACATCTCGACTCGAGACAAAACAAGATCCGGTGAAAACAACAAGATGCACACTCGCATAAGATCCACAGGAAAGGGAATAACAATTGAAAAGTCACATCGACGAACGAGTAATTCCGAAATAATACCACCCTCGTTCGATCCACTTCGAATAAGAGAACTAGTAAAACCAGATGATGTCACTTCCGAACAAGGTTCACAAGAATCGAACCGAACTCGAAAAAGTCACAGCGATAACCAGATTGACCCAAAACAAGATCACAGCTCGTTCGAACGATGAAACCGAAATACAGAACAAGTTCAGAAAGTGTCAACGAACACGAGCGAGTCGATAGAATCGAGAAAGAGAAAATGCAGGAGTCTAAAAATAACACGGGTACTACATTCGACCTCTTATAAAAGAAGGTCGCCCCCGCAACTCACAACAGCGAAAACAAGGTGACGACACAACAAGCAACCGACAGAAACATCCTTCGAAGGCCTCTCAAAGCCGATTCCGATGACTGTGCTGAAGCGTGAACTCCGAAAGTCTCGGTAGCCAATTCACAAAACTGAATTCGGTGTCCCTCGAGTCCACACTTGAAATGTGTTACCGACGAGAAGGACAATTTACATGTGCATGCCCCGGCACATAATGGTTGAAACGCCTCGGCTCGGCGTACCGAAAATACAAATGCTAGATACAATGGGGCATAACATCGCAAAACAACATAGCGGAGATGCCAACTCAGCACAACAAAGAATCATAACACATACCATATACAACGATTACCATCATAAAGTAATACACACACAAACACTACAACAACGACGGTATCGTTCGGCGACCTCAACGGCCCGAACGATAACCATCACATAATTACAACCACCATGAAACAATCACACATGTACACAAACGTACAAACTCAAGCTTCAACAGCTCACACCCGTGCGACAACACGCAAATCACCACGAGGCGATAAACAGTAAATACCAGTTCACACCTCTCACAGAGGGCCAACAAAACATATGCGTGGCGAACGACTCGACGCTCACGCCACCAATTCAATCACAATTCGGGGTTGACACCGTAACGAAAGTTCGAAAACCATACACGCATTTCCGGTCCGCAAACAGGAATGATAGGTTTTAAAAACGAAAACCACCTTTTGAAAATAGTTTGGAAACAACAGTTGATCTTGAGTATCATTTTACAAAAAGTAGTACAAACACCATTATCGAGACTTTGAAAATCATCTTGCGTTTGAACAAAAATGAGGACACCTTTCCTTTAGTGAAAACTTTCAAAAATATTCGACCCTTGGGTCTAAGCAATCGCATTTGAAAATATCTCAAAAATAATTTTGGTCCTCAACCGGAAAATTTTTGAAATGTATTGCGGCATTAGAAAACACCTTGAAAACACCGCAAGAAAATAATTCGTTTTAAAAGTACGTCTCGAATTTTAATTTTCTTAGATACTCAAGGTTTTCAAAAATAATTCAATGGGCTAGAATGCCCAAAAATTTTCAGGTAATTACAAGGAACAATATAGCGCCGTGGGTCCCGCGCCGGAACCCACCAGGCTAAAAACCATTTACAAAAACGCCAAAAAGGCCGATGACGGTAATATTTCAAAAACTCACAGAAGCCATTTAGAAAATAATAAATACCGTCATAAGAATTTCGCCAAAACGATCAAGGCCGTAATGCCAAAACTCGGTTAAGGAATTGGTTTTCGAAATAAAACTCGGTCGGTAAAATACCGAAAGTCATTGCAAAAGAACTCACGCAACGGATAAAAGAAATACGGTTCAACATACACAATCGAGCAACACTACTCCTCATATGAACGAAATATGAGAGTCAAATAACCACATATCACAAAATCAAAATCCATAAGATGATTCCGTCACTTAACAAATAATCATAAAAATAGCTCGTGTCACACGAGGCACAACACAAAGAAGGGAGACTTACATTCAGAGGTCGCACGAAGATGATGATCGCCCACGATACTAATCACGACCAACAAACTCAGACGACGCGTCGCGACACGACTTAGTCAGACAAAATCCGACGAGACAAAAACTCAATAGACACCACTAACCCGACAGCCTAGGTTTCCATAACCTAAGCTCCGATACCATTCTGTAACACCCCCAATCCGCTCAGGGATATTACATGCCGTAGACCCTCTCCTCGAGGATCTACCAGGCTGGTAACAACATTAAACATCTCGACAATGCCTTCAAGGCAAAATGACTCAGTAGACCGATTTGGTCTTTCAATAAAATATACAACTCGATTACAAACATATACCCACGCAGGGGTCAAAATACAATAAACTCCCGTACAACGGGGAAAAGGTACTGCAGCGGAAAAGAAAATACAACTAGACCAATACGACATCAACGGATCCTCATGTGATTAGTATCGTTCATCTTTCATCATCCTTCATGCCGACCCTGTGCTCTGCTCCAAAACCTGAATGCAATACAGACATCCACCCCCCGAATACTCGGGGGTTAGCAAACTCCTTTGTTTTGCTAGTGCAAGTATAAAATACGAAAACGAGCCATACATATCATACTCCACGGAACATGTTAATCACAAACATACTTCCCGAGGTAAATCACTTAATCAAAACGGTTAAATCGAAAGATAGGGGTAAACCCGATATACATCTTGTGAAAACATTTTACGATCTCGGGAGTTTTGAAAACACATTGGGATTTAAGAATTCTCAAACCTTTCAAAAACGTTTAGGGACACAGCCCAAAAGTCATTTTCCCAAAACATAAATCCGATAACAACAAATGGGGTCCACGACCCGATCATACCATAACAACTGTTTCCACAGTTATTCGCGTCCGTGCTAGCAAGCCACGGACCTCGGATGCTCCCGTAGAACAAACCCGAGTGAATAACCCACGAAACTATATCAAATCACATGTCACCGTAACCGCGATCACGTGACTACAAGCACATATACGTACATAATCAAACCACAACCATAAGTTATCCCGGCATCGCGCTAACAAGCCACGAACCTCGGAGTCCCCGCAAGACATACCCGATGATACCCCACAAGTTATCTCGGCATCGGGCTAACAAGCCACGAACCTCGAGTCCCCGCAAGACATACCGTATTGGATAACCCTACGGTTTCGCCCGACCCATACTAGCAAGTATGGATCCGGAGATTCAACAATCCTACCGGAGGCACATCACATACATCAAGCACACAACAATAATCACTTATCAAGCCAAACAAAGATTAAGTATCACAACCTCCTTTCAAGGAGTAACAACTAATATCATACACATTACGTTCTTCTTAGAACAAGTACACAATAACAATACGTAATCCCGGCAAAGGATTACGGTCTATCAACTCACTCAAGTGATCATATTATCTTTAAACATACAAAACCAACACACATATTCCGAGAACACATATTCACGAAGTATTCGAATTATCGTTGAAAGACAATATTTATCGAGGACATACCGATCCTTTTTAACGTTCATTAAATATTGGATTTCGCATAAAATCATTTATCAATAATTATGCCGATGAAATATGAAATGTATGGGCAAGATACTTGCCTCAAAATCGATACGCAAGTATTCCGACGAACACGGCTCAGCGGAAGCTTCAAACGCCCAATGCTATCGAAGCGGAAGACGGCGGCGAACGAAAGGGTTCAACACGCTTGCTTCGCAAGAAACACGACCCTAACATCATACAATTAATATATCAACGATGCTACGATGAAGAATAATCTTAGAACGCCTGATAACCCCTCTACGACATTTTAGGACACCTTCAAGGCGTCGGTCAAGTACTCGTGTTAAACAATGAATCGATTCGATCGATCCATGGTATTTTAAAGGAAATGATATAATACATCTAAATATTCATCAATACATCATAATCCTAAGTTAAATCGGATTAATCGGACGAAAACAACCAAAACCCCAAATTCCCCAAAACTAGATTTCTAGGAAATCGACGATTCGCTCGATCAAAGGATGTTATAGGACGGATGATT